>CM060937.1:645002855-646254105 GCA_030765085.1 Allium cepa | reverse complement strand
TAAGACCCCTAGACCACACTCACACACACATATATGGATTTCACGAGGAATGGGTTAAGTAACAGATATTTGAATTTAATATTATGAAATGGTTTTAAAAGTTGAATTTTGAAATCCAATTGCTTTGGAAGTATAGTTGAGTCGAATATGAATGGCTTTTGAAAAGGAATTGAAATTGAATTTAGTTTGAATAGAATATATATTGTTTAAGTTTTGAAATTATTTTGGAAACTATAGTTTGAAAGGGTATACAAGTTATACAACAATATATATGGATTTTAAGCCATTTTAAACGTATTATTTTGGGATTTTAAATTTAACCCATGTTTATACTTTTTTTTAAATGTGCGATCCTCTAAGAATAGAGGAGAGCACACATATAGCTATATATATAACACAGAAATAAGGAGCTGAAAAAATGTTTGGCAGGTGACAAAATCAAGGTACAAAAACAATAACAAAATAAGGTACCCCTAAGATGAGGTCCGGCAAAGCCTCTACCCATCACACCCTAATATCGAGCACAGGCATGACAACCGCCCGATTTAAAGTGTTTGAAGTACCTAAAAAGCTGAAGAAAAACCAAAAATACAAGGCGACGTCACAAGCTAAAGAAGAAGCTCCCTGCTACAATGGAATAAGTGCCAAGCCGAAAAGCATATCCTCTAAATGTAGGAACTCCATAATGGAGATGAAGGTGCCCTAAGATGAAAACTCTGTGCCTAACCCTCTCCGAAATCTAAAGCCCTGCAATCTAAAGTCGTGTGAACCTGCAAAGTGAAACTAAACACCCTATCGCTCGAACCTGCATCTATAGAAAGACTAAAAAAGGAGTTAGAATGATACATATATATGTATATTAGAAAGTTAATATACATATATATGTACGAAAGGGGAGGGAAGATAAGATGTCTAAGTAAAACTATCTATCTAAACAAAGCCACGTACAGAAAATAGTACAATAACATAAAAAAATTAAGCGCCTTTGATCCTAAGAAAAGTATGGTTGATAGTGAGATCATTGGATAAGTTTGGATAAATATAAATACTATTATTATTGGTGTTAAAAAATTATTATTGAGTTTAAATGAACTAATATTATACCTAACTTTATTAAGGAACCCTCTAAATAATTTGTTTTAGCTAATTTATATTTGGGTTTAGAAATCCAATTAAAACAAAAAGAAGAAATAGTGTAAATCAGTTTATTACCCTAACTAATATTATTGTTAAAAAAAAGTTGATTTCTTTCAAACCAAATATACCAACAAATAATAGTGAATAAAGTATCTAGTAATTATCTAATATTATTTTTGAACCTAAATCTAAATCTGCTCCAGTAGAATTCACAATCATTGATTTTAGTTGTAATATTAAAATTAAAAATTCTGAGAGTATTATTTAGGATGTAATAAGACTCCAAGCAGTCATAAATGTTTTTAATTTCTTCAGCATGCATATTACAAAAATAACATTTGTTGTCATTATGAATGTTTTTTCTCTTTAGTAATTCTATAGTATTAAGTTTTCCATGGAGTATTAACCACATATGAATTTTAGAATTAGAAGGAGCATTTGCTTTCCAATTAAAGTTAAAAGAGATGTTTGATGTGCCTGAAAAGTTAATAAATTTGTAAAAAGAATTTGGAGTATATTTCTTACTTTTATCCCATTCCCACCTAATAGTGTCATTATCATTATCAATATTATAAAGACTTAATTTAGCATAAAGCAAGGAAAGCTACCTAAGGGTTGAGCCTACTAGAATTCTGTTAAAAGTAAAGTTCCAAGGGGGATCGTTATCAGGAGAAAAAATATCACTAATTAACGCATACTTAAAGTTGAAGATTTCGTAAAGCTCTTTCAATTCTAACTTAAGAGGTAAAAATAGAAATCCAACGGTCATGCCAAAAAGAAGTACAATTACCAGAGTGGGCTATCGTACTAAGGCCTAGGTTGAAAATATCCTAACATTTCAAAATGGATTTCCAAAAGTTAGAAAGATTTTGATTGTCATGAGAAATGATTTGATATGAGTTAATACAACCATTATAGTAATATTTTATAATGATCTCTTTCCAAGTAGCATTGTCGTTCATATCCTTAAACTTCCATAACCATTCACTAAGCAAAGACAAGTTCATATTACGCAAGTTAATTACTCCTAAGCCACCTTCCTTTCTGGATTTGCAAACAGTTTCCCAGTTTACTAAACATTTTATGCTATCGTTAGTATTTTCCCTACTCCATAAGAAATCTCTTCTAATTTTGTCAATTTTATCAATTACCCAATCAGGAAATAAATGCATGGACATCCAGTATATTGGAAGGGCAGTTAGAACAGAATTTATTAAAACTAATCTACCTGCTCTAGATAATAATCTCCCATTCCAATTGGATATTCTATTTTTGATTTTATCAATTATTATAAACCAGTCATCATGTTTGAGTTTAGAAGGTCTAATCACAAAGCCGAGATAATCAAAAGGAAAGTTCATAGTCTTGCAGTCGACAGTATTTGCAACTAAACTTTCAAGATTTTCATGATTGCTTAGGACTAAAATAGAACTTTATCGAAGTTTATTTTCAAACCTGATAGGAGTCCGAAACGATATAAGATAAGCTTAAGAGAACTTTATCGTTGGACCTCACAACCCGGAAATGGTCGAAACAGGAAGGATGCAGCAAGGTTATTGGGGGTAGTGCCACATAGGGTATGTCCCTTTCCTTCTGGATAAAAGCGGTATCATGGTATGGAGCCTAGATACTTAAATGTGGTTGCTGCAAATCTATTGCTTTGTGATTGTTGTTGTTGGGGCCTCGAATAAAGGTCCGTTACGACCGGGGGATGGCATACTCGTGTCAGTAGTTACCTAGTTACAGAGGTAACCCGACCTTGTGTTGGCGGGGAGCGGGTTAAGTTCTCGAGGCGTCCCTTCAGAGGCATACCCATGGGGCCCAGGAAGTTCCTTAGCCTGACCATTTGTTGGAAATCCAATCACCAATATGCACCCTTTACTATTGCAGTTGTATAACATGTCGTTCTTAAATGGTAGCTATACCAGGCATAATATAATGGTACCTATGCTGGCTAAGATTAATATTATACTTTCAAAATGTTTTCTGCACTATGCACTAACAATAATATCAAAAGAATTTTGTGTATCAAGCATGTTTGACTATCATAAGGAGAAATCTCCCCCAAGTGTGCGATTGCATTGTGTGTGCGCCAGGAGGCCTTATGGTAGTTTCATTTTCCAAAAAGCATTGCAGATTTCTTTTAAATTATTTTGTTTTTCTTTTGATAAAGATAAACTATTTTTGTTTGCTCATACCAGTCCCATGACTGACCTGGAGTTTATTGTTCCCTTTCTATACTGTGGGTGCCCACAATTTTCCACACAGACAGCCTAGAGTCAGATTTTCAGATAATCAAATAATAGGTGTATCTTTTGGCTATCTTCGACATCTTTGGTTTGGCTATCGTATTTCAGACCTGACCTTGCTTAAGTCAACGTGATGGTGATTCGAGCTTGTGGTTTGGAACATTGGCTATGGTGTTACAGTTAGTTGTAGTATCTATCTTGAAGACCATTTGGTGATATTGTTCCGCTGCTGGTATTATATCTTCCGTTGTTTGTGTCGTTTGGTTCCGCTATTGTATATTTTTAGATCTCTAATGTTGTATCAGACATTGTATCCATTATGTATCAATAAAGTTATTTATTTTCATTCCGCTATGTTGTTGTACTTAATGTGTTATAAGCTCCGGCGAATCAGATTCTGCTTTTGGATCTGCGGCATTCGAATATGGGTGATGTATTCGGTGTCGATTTTCGAAGGTCGAGTCAGGGTCGTTTCATTTGGTATCAGAGCTGAAGGTTGAATAAAATTTTTAGCTCAGGAGTATAACACATTAGGTGACTCATTAGATATAGGGACATAAATGCCCTAGAATGAGTATTTCCCTAAGATATGCATCCGTATGCCTCAATAAATCCTCTTACTATTCATTGATAGTGAGTACGAGTGCAAGAAGAGGATGAGGTATGGGACAAGGGAGTACTACTATAAATGGTCGATACCCTGCAAAAATAAGAAAAAAGTTATTCTCATTCTCCTTTGATCCAATTTCAATTCTCTGATAGCTTCGTGGCAGCTACAAGAAGAAGCTTCAGTATCGTGGTGTCCCTGCGAATCATTGTAGACAGTTTCCTATTTCGTATTCTTTTCATCAGTTACCTATCAGCTTTTCGTTATAAACTTTAATGAATTTTGAAATTCTATTTAAAATGAATTGATGAATAAAATATGAAGATTTGTATCGATAAAATGATTTCGATTAAAACAAAATTTGAAATTATATTGTAATTGCTTGTGAGGATCAAAGTCTGATGAGGGACAAGCTAGTGTAAACTTTGGGATATTCTGACCTGAGTTTGGAATCCATACCTAATGTTTGAGAATTGCGGAAGATTGAATCTATTGTCTGTTCTTTGGGGTCCCGATAAATTCTACGAATGGTTATTTATCCTTCGAACTAATCAATGCCTTTGCATATCTTGTAGATTTGATGACCCAAGTTTCTTGTGTAGTATTGAATGAGTTCATTCTCATAATTATTGTTGATATTATGATTTGGTAAGCCAAATGCAGAGTAGATATTCAATTTAATCTGGTAAAACATTCTCCATCTATTCTTTGTTGGGTCTCCCTATCTAGCAAATTTCGGGGATGAAATTTGCTTATGGGGGGAATCTGTAACGATCCAGGTTTTTAGTTAAATTTAATTTAGTAGTTTATATTAATTTTTGGGATTAATTGTGAATTAATTTGAAATTATGGTAATAAAAATATATAAGATTTTAAATAAAGGATTTGATTTGGAAATCTAAATATTTTATAAATAGATTATAATTTGAAATTTTCTGAAATAAATAATATATGTTGCTTATTTATATATATGTATATAAATTTATTATAAAATGAATTTTGGATTTGAAATTCTAAAATAAATATTTTAAGAAATAATTTTAATTTGAAAAGTCTATTATTCAAAACTAATAAGATTTGGTTTTGGAATTATAATATATATATATATATATATTTGGAAGTTATATTTTGAATTCCTAAAGCTATTTAAAAGTTATATAAATATAAATATAGAAAAATATGTGAATGAAAATATAAAGTGTATATATATATATAAAGATATTTTAACTTAAGTTTAAAATTTAAATAAGATTAATAAAAAGGTTAATCTTCTTTCTCGTAAAATTATAGTTTGTATATATATGTTATAATATAAAAACATTTAGTTTGGGCATTTGTAAATTAGACATGAACTAAAATTGGTTTGTAAATATATATGAGATAAATATTTTTAAGATACAAACATGATTCATAAATTTATTAACATAAGGGTCTAAAATATAATTTTTAAATTATTTAAAGTAAGGGATTTAAACATAAAAATGGATGTTAATGACATTTGTTAAATAGGTATAACATGCATTTACAAGTGTAATTTTATGAATCAACATGTGGAAAAACAATTTTTCTCTTAAATTTTAAAATATGAAAATTATATAAACATATATTAAAAAAGAAAATCAGGCTTCACTTCTCAATTTCTTTTATCTTCTCATTTCAAAGCCTGTACACCAAGAACCTGAGAAAGAAAAACAAAAGAAAGATAAAATCAAACAAAAACAAAGGAAACTAAAAATAAAAAGGAGAATCAAAAGTAAACAGCTTCAAGTTCAAATTGGATTAAAGCAGGCAAACATCAAGTTCAAAGTTCAACTCAATTCCAAATCAAAGAAAGCAGTTTCAAGTTTTCAGATTGGAATCAAACAAATCAAACAACAGTTTTTTTCACAGCATCTCATGGCCTGCAAATTAAAACTAGAATATTTGAAGCAAGTTCAAAACCCAATACAAATTTAAAGCAAGAATTCAACTGGAATCAAGTAATAGATCAAGCAAAACAAATACACCAGGATATCAGATCAAATTCAACAATTAAAGTTTTCAAAATTCCAAACATTCCCAGTTTCAAGTTCCATACTCTGTTCTTCATTTACAGGTGAGCAAACTAAACCATTAGGCTTGAATTTGTTTAAATCTTGATATCTTTGATTATGATCGAAGTAAAAGTTGTGAATCCACTTGCATGTACACCATTTTGTGTGTGTGTGTATGTGTATGTGTGTGTGTAGATATGTTGTGCATGTCTGTTGTACAGGCATGCATTTCTGTTTCCAGGTTATACAAAAATTAAACCTGTTCAAAAATTCGTATTGCCCAAACGAATCCTCCAACAATCTGGTATCTCTTTTCTTCTACCTCTTCTTTTCTTTTCCTCCAATAATCTGGTATTTCCAGCAATCGTTTACTTGGCATGCTATATAGTGAATGTATTGATGTCAATTTTCAAGGGTCGAAAATCACTTTCATGACACTTGGTATCAAAGCTAAAGATTAAGCGAGAACCTTGGCTTTAATGGGTTAACTCATTAGAGATAGGGTCCGTAGTACCCTAGAATGATATTTTGTGTATTAATAGATATGAGCACGTATTTGTTAGTGAATTTAAAATTGTTTTATTTTATGTTGATTGAATAATTAAGTGGTTTATGGATTTTGGCCAATATGAGTAATTAACATTATTGATAGGGATCTATAAACACTTGGACAGAGCAATTCGACATGGTATTGTTTTGGAATAGGGTAAATGAAATAATTTTACCCAGATTATTTCTATATGTAAAGGATTAATTTTTTAGAAATTATTATAGTTGTATATGTTTTGCTTGGTTGTTAGGAAATAATGTTATTGGTGATTGAATAAGAATTGATATCATCATCAAAAGTTAAGAAATAATTTCATATAACAAAATGGGATTTTGTAAGTAAGTCTTTGTAAATGTGATTTAGAAATTGATATGGTTTATAAAAATGATTTATAAAGGATTTAAAAGCTAGAAATTTGGGAATTTAATTCCCATTGGTTTTGAAATGTTTTCCAAAGTCTTGGAAAATAATAGTGATATTATTTAAATAATATTTTTGAATTGGAAATATTTGAAAGGATTTTTAAGGGAAATAAAAGCACCGAACTCGCTTTGGTCGCAGGAAAATAATTTCGGTAATGACTACAGCATCATCGACGTTCATTTTCGAGTTTCCAATGGAGGATTGTTACAAGTGGGGTTTGTTTACTAAAACTGATTTGATATTGAAACGCAAAAGAATGATTTGATATACCAAGGGATTTTGGGTATATATGGTTTGAAAAAAAAGGTTTGAAATACTTAGAACAAAAAGTTTTAACTCTAGGATTTTATAAGAAATGTTTTATAGAATATGAGTAAGTTTGATAACTCATAAAAGTTTGAAATTTGATTTTGGAATGGGATTTAACTTAAATTAAGTTAAATAAGAGTGAGCTTGGAAAGCCTAAGTTAGGCTAGGTAGAGTAATTGTTAAAAATAGAAATTAGTAAGATTTAAATTAGATTAGTGGACGAACTAACTAATTTAATTAGTAAGTTAAATGGAAAATTGAAATTGAAATTGATTATAATTGGTAAGGAGTTTAGTGGTGAAGTGGTAATAAACATAGGAACTTTGGTATAAAATGTTTATAGTTGGCTTAAGAAAAATTGTTGGTGAGATTCTTAAGTGAAATTGGTACTAAAGAAATGTGCTAAGTAAATAAGAAAGTGTGAGTAAGCAATGTGATGGAAATTGTAAATAAGTGAGTGTATATGAAATGAATGTGAATAATGGTTTGAGAATGATTGATGGTAAATGGAATGAGTGTGAATAAAAGAATTTGATGTAACTAAGAATCAATTGAAATGAATAAGTAAGTTGTACGTATATGATTTTCGCATGACGATTTGATCCAGATTCGGGCACAGAATTTGAGGATAATTTATATCGATCCGGGTCGGATTTTTCACTCGATTCTCGATGACTAACCATAGATATGGATTTTTGATTAATTCTGTGATTCTCTATCATAGTATATGGCTCTGCAAGGAGAATGAATGTTTCTAATCAAGAAACCAGATCTAAGTCTGCACTAGAGTGGTCGTGTGAACGATACTAGTTTGGAAGTGAAAATGTATGATTGAGTGAGCGATCAGATTAGATATTGTATACAAATGATATATGTACATCGTACGGGCTTAAATAAAGCAAATATTAATTTTTTTAAAAAGAATAAATAAAATGAGTTTGAATTATATGATTTGGATATTATGGGTAAGTAAGGTGCAGGTATTAAAAGAAAAAGCTAAATTGATGCCTTTGGGCATATAAAAGTAAAAGCTAAATTGATGCCTTGATGTCATAAGAAAATTGGATTGCCGACAAAAAGGTACATGTAAAGACCCAGAATTTCTATTAATTAAAATTCGTATATTTAATTGATTTTAAATATTAATAAGTGAAATTTATAAGTCGAATAAATTTTATTTCGAATAACTAGATTTAATTGGATAATTAAATCGATAATTTAATATGTTAAATTATGGAAATAATTCAAAATCGAGTTTAATATGATTGAAAATGATTTGTAAAATTTTATTTTATCATATTGGAGTTATAATGGTGTTATAGAACTTTTAAAATCGAATTAAGAGTTTATTTGTGAAAATTGAATATTTTAATATTTTATGGACTAGTGAAATTAGCCATTTTTCGAACAGTCTCAAAATTGGACGAAACTAGTTCCATTGGATCCGTAATAGTTTGTTATTATCAGATTTCGATTTTCGTAGCAATCGGAGTTTTCGTTTGACCGTGGTAGCTCGAAATGCATCGAAATTATTTTAATATTTATTTGGCGAGTTAAAATAGCCATTTTTCAAACAGTCTTGGATTTTGACGAAACTAGTTTCATCGGATCCGTAATGTGATCTTATTGTAAGATTTCAAATTTCAAGTCAATCGGATTTACCGTTTGTCCGAGGCAAACTAAAACGCCTAGAAATTTGATTAAATCGATTTAATTTTAAATCGAACGTTTATTGCCATAACTCGCAAAGATGATCGAATTAGCTCCTGAAACACGTTCCATTGTGTTCGGAACGCGGGGTAAACCTTAGAAACGCCAACCGGCATGCTTCGTTTGGAGTTCGAAAAATCCGGGATGAATAGTGTTTGAGAAATTTCTATAAAAGCCCTTCTATTTTCATTTTTTCGCAAAAATAAAACCCTAGCCTTCTTCTTTCAGAGCCACCGGCTATTCTATTAATGGACGAAATTTAATCATCTTCTTCCCTCAAAATCTCTTGATCCGTGAAGAATTTGCAGGAACTCTCAACTAGAAACTCGTAGAGCACGTTGCGAACTAGCTATCCAACGGCTATGATCGTGTTTCGTGTAGCGTGGAGGGAGGAATCGAAGCAGGAACATCGGCTGTTTGTTCTCGACGTGCGTGAAATGGGGGTGGCCGAGTTCAGTGTGGTTGTATGTGTGGGTAGCCCTCGTCATGGGCGTTCGAAAGGAGGTGGCTGATCGTTTTCAAAGTCGACAAGGAGGTGGCGATAATTGATGGATTTTGGGAGGCTATGGGTTTGGATGTCGTGATGTTTACTGGGTAGGGGAGAAAAGAGTGAGAGGCCGAGATTTGGAGATGCAACAGTGGACGGGCTTGATTTTTTAGGGTATTAAGAAAATAAAATTATGTTGTAAATTTATAATTAAAAATTCGTGTAACTTTAAAATAATGTGTCTTTTTCATACAAGGTCGAAAACGCACGAAACAAGTTGTGTTGGGTTCGTATGGACGAGCACTACGCAATGGAATTGGATTGCAATCGTTTGGAGCTAGCGAAAATTTTGGGTAAAATTAAACGCGCGTTTAATTTTATTCGAAATAAAACGCTGAAACTATATTGAAATCATGGTGAGAACTTCTCACTCAGTCGAATCGGTTTCGATTTTAATTTTAAATAGTTAGATTTAAAATTCTTGATTGTATGTTTGAATGATGATTGTTATCTATTGATTATTAAAATAGACATTATACGCCATTAGTAAGCGGAGGTTATTTATTAAAAACATATAACGCGAATATTTCACATTACAGTGAAATTGGTATTATTTATTTACTTGGAGTTGATTTCCCGCATTATATAGCGGATGAGACCCTATTGCGCCGCCTATTAAGCGGATAATATTTTAAATCCCATATACCGCGATAATTTCGTACTAGAACGGAATTGGCATTGTGCTAATGTTTGTGGATGCAGGAAAACAGGTTGGAGGGATCCAACTGGATTCCTCAACAGTATTTATTTGATTATGGATATTTTGATATTCGTTGATTATCATATACAGATATATGATGTCTTTGTTGTCGTGATTGACTATTTGGTGTGTAGCATCATTGGACCAATTTTGGAATTTTAAAAGGACTTTTAAAGTGATTTTTGAAAGTATACGTTTTATAAAATATTTTTGGAATTGATTCATTTTAAATATATAAACGTATAATTTTAATGTTATAAAAATTATGATTTTTGAGAAATATAGTTAAAAAGTTGATTTTTAAAAATATTGGGTTAATGATTTTATGAAATAGTTTAAATTGGGATTTTTGAATTTATTATAAAAAGTTTAAATATAGGATTTATGAAATTTGATTATTTTATAAATCAAAGAAAATGGTGAAATTATAAAGGAGTTTAAAGACGTTTTAAAAATAATAGTATAAATTGATTTATATAAGTGATTTATAAATTGATATTTATAAATTAAAATATTTGAATCATAAAACGAGTTTTTATAAATGTTAGAATGAATTGTGAATGAATTTCATAAATGAATGAAATTTATAGAATTATAAACGGTAAAGTTATAAATGGAACTTTATAAGCAGTAGGTTTATAAAATTTGTAAAGTTATTAAAAGAATAGATTTGGGTAAATAAATGAATCTTATAAGTTATAAGATTTATAATTTGGGAAGTTTAAAGGAACGATTCTACAAACAAATAAATTATAAGCATTTAACTTATAATATGAACCTTTAGTATATCATTGAGATATAAATTGAGATAGGTTAATAAAGGAGGTTTATAAAAGGAAGTTGTTATAAAATAAATAGAAATGGAATTTATAAACATTGTTTTATAAATTCGCAAATGAGTTATTTTGATAAGTAAATTGTTATAACTTATTTATGGAGTTATATTCACGTTTTAGACAGTGAATTACCCTTTAAAATAAAATGTATAGAAATGATGAAATTGGTTAACGAAGTATATTCACGTTTTTGAATAGTGAATATTATGTTAAAGAAAATATTTTTGGATGTGATATTTTAAATAGAATTAAAACGATCTAAAGATGTTTTTAAAATGTGTTAAGATTCGAAACCATAGATTTCAACATTCATTGTTGAAATAGACGTTTTCGAGAAATAGAAGGAGATGGTGGACTATAACACTGTTGTTATAGTAAATGATTTCCGAAAGGAAATGTTTTGTATAGTATTGGGATTTATATATCTATTTTAATTTCGAATCCCTATACTAGTGATTTTGGGTTGTTGTAACGATGTTTTATATAACATTCGTTTTGACTCAAATAAATGTGCTTAAAAGAACATTTTCCTTAAAGAATAAAATATATACTTAATTTCGATTTAAGTATATTGAATATTTTCCAAGTGTTGAAAATAAATAGATTTGTGAACTACTTATTATTAATAAGTATGGAAATGTTTTTCCAATGTGAAATGAAAAGTTTTGAGAATTTATCTTTTTGAAGATAAATTGAAAATGAATAATAGAAATCGTATATTCATAGATATTTTGGGAATTGTAAATTCACTAGGGAATTTATAAAAAAAAGGAAATTTGTTTAAAAATAAACGTTGATTTATTTTTGAAGTGTGAGAATAAATTTGCGGATTTGGAACGTAAATATAAAGTAAATTGGTAATGATTTATTTAATTGGTTTAAATGAACCATGTTGAAATGAAAGTATTTCCGCGTAAGGAAAATGTTTGAAATTTGTTTTCAAAAGTGGTAAATGTGAAAAGTGATTTGAATTTTTTTCAAATGGTTGAAGTGTGAAAATTATATATCTTGTAAAGATATTTTTAGAAAATTAATAATTTGGAAAATTATTTGGAATCTGGTGTTGTTGTGCATATCCATTGATAGTTCAATAACCGACTATCAATATTTACCTTTGAATGGGTATTTGTTGTGATTTACTTGAATTTGAATGCCACGCTTATTTTTAAATAAACGCTCACTATTCGGGTTAGCCGGGAAAGGACCTTGGGGTCATATAACCCATTCCGAATATGTGATACGTCGTTATGAATTGCATTTGAAGACCGGTGTTGAAGACCGGATATTTTCAAAAGCGAAAGTACAACTCGTCGAATGTCTTTGCATCGACCGGTCCCCGGTATAGAGGCTCCATATGTGATGGGAAGTCCGGACGTGATTAGTGAATATCCGGATTGCGAGGACTTCTTTGTAAGTGCCTTCGGTTTGGTTCGATCCCGGAACAGACTTGTATGGATAGTATGTCTGAAATTACAAATTGAGATATAAAGCTGATTTCTTTCAAATATATTTCTGTTGGTGGTGGAAAATTTATTCTCTTATCTTAACACCCTTCTCTGAGACGTACGAGCTTAGAGGTTATGTAGTTGAAGGTTATTAGTGATATACTCCCAATTTGGTAATGTGACAAGCTGAGTGTTGTTGTGAAATGATCATTGTTTGATCATTTGTGTTATGATCATTTGTTTGATCATTTATCTTTGTGATCATTACTTTGATCATTTGTTGAACCAAAGCATGGCTTTGTACCAAAGCGTGGCTTTTTGGATGAGACTTCGTCGGACCTCACACCCCGGAAATGGTCAAAATAGGAAGGATGCGGCGAGGTTATTAGGGTAGCGCCCTTTAGTGTATGTCATTCCTTCTGGATAGAGGTGGTATCATGGTATGGAGCCCAGATACTTAACCTATATTGTTGCTGCAAACTTATTACTTTGTGGTTGTTGGAAATCGAGGATCCTCGGATGTAGATCAGTTACGATCGGGGGATGACATATTCGTGTCAGTAGTTACCCAGTTAGGGGTAACCCGGCCTTGTGTTGGCAGAGATCCGCTTTGGTTCTCGGGACGTCATTCCAGAGGCGTTTCCATGTGGCAATGGGAAGTTCCTTGGCCTGACCATTTGTTGTAAATCCAAAGAAACAATACGATCTTGTACGGTTTTAGTTGTATCACCTGCCATGGAATGTGGCGGTAACCTAATATTGAACATGGTAGCTATAGTAGGCATAAGTGCGGAATGCCTATGCTGGCTAAGATTTATATCTTTATTTTCGAAATGATTTTTTTCCTACACTATGCACTAGTAATAATATCAAATGTTCTTTTTAATGCTTATCAAGCATCTTTGACTATCATAAGGGGAAATCTGCTCCGATTCTGCGTTCGCATTGTGTGTGTGTGCGGGAGGCCTTATGGTAATCTCATTTTTAAAAGCATTGCGAATCTCTTTTAAAATTATCCTATTCTTTGTTTTAAAGATAAACTATTTTGAGTTCTCACACCAGTCACATGACTAACTCAGAGTTTATTGTTTTCCTTCCTAAACTCTGGGTGCCCACCAATTTCCACACGGGCAGTCAAGTGTTAAGGTTTATCAGGATATTCTGGAATTCCGGAGTTGCTGGAGGCAAGCTGGATGGCATGGCGTATTATTAGTATATAGTATTTCTTTTTCTATGTTTGTTGTTGTTTGTTGTTGTATATTCTGATGATAATGTAATGTAATGTGATGTAATGTAATAACTGATATAGTTCTTTGTTTAAAGATTATTCATTTATCTATTATATGTTGTTCCGCTGCGATTGTGAGATTCTGATATGGTTCTGTTATTTTCTTTCTGTTTTCTTCTACTCTTTTCTCTCTTCTTCTATCTCTTTCTTCTTTTTAAAACCCTGAGAATTCGTATTTTCGTTCATCTTGAGTTAATCAATGGAGATTAGTGTTTATTCAAGGAGTACGGATTTGCGGGTCCTCACAGTACATGTCTAAATTGTTTTTTGAAGTTGATGATTTTATGATTGGGCCACTTGGATTTTATTTTCTTTTGCTGAGTTTGGCCTGTAATGGCGATTTGTAGTTATTTGGATCTAGCCACGCAAAGGAGACGCTGGCGAAATTTTTCGAAAATTTAAGGAGTTGGAAAATTTTAAAGAAAATTTTGATAACTAAAATTTGATTTTGGTTTATAACTTCAAAAGGTTGAGTAGATAATATTGTTGGGAATATATGGATGAATTTGGAAATTTGTAAAAGTGGTAATGTGGTTTTCAATAAATTGATTTTGGGAAAGCTGTTTAAACTGATTGGTTTTGAGAAATTTAATGGGTTTGGAACATTATTCTAACCTTAAAAATTTCTAGGATGAAATTCTTTTAAGAAAGAAAGAATGTAACGACCCAGAATTTTGGTAATTTGAAATTGGAATACTAAACTGATTGCTAATATTTAAAAGTTAAGTTTATAGATTTTGCAATCTGAATTTCAAATATAATCGTTAAATTTAATAATTGGAATTAGTAAAATAATTGAATCTTGAGTTTAAGCTAGATAAAAATAATTTAAAAGCTTGTTAAATTTTTATTAATCAGAATGAAGGTAAATAAAATTTTAAATTGGGTTTATAAGTGATTTACTCAATTTTAAAAATAATTATGTAAATCGACAAGTAAAAATAGCTTTTCAACGCACATTCTCGAAATTCGAAAAAACCAGTTCCAATGGATCCGTAATAGTGTATTATTACCGAATTTCAAATTCGTAGCATTTGGAGTTATCATTAGGTCGTACGCGATAGAAACACGTTGGAATTAATATCGAAAATTCGATATATTAATTAGATTCAAAAAGCTATCTTCTCCATACGATCGAATTAGAACTTGAAACCTTTTCCATTGCATTCAGAATAGAGGTATAACATTATGAATGCCTAGCGGCATGCCTCGATATGTGTTCGAAAAATTAGATTACGTAATCGAGACGATTTGAAAATTTAATTTTGTAATTAAATAGTCAATCTTTCACATAATCTTCTTTTCTTTCAATTCCAAGCCACCCTATGATGTGAACCTACCTTGCCGTGTGAAAAACATTTCCCTTCTCTTTTAAAACACTCGCTAGTTACAACCGAGATTGGAAAAGGAAAAGATGGCAGGTTAAAAAAAATTGTCACTCATGAAATACTCAATGGAAAATTCATGTTTCTTCACTCTTTTCCATCTAGTATGAGTATTGTAAGGTGCGGCATTAATTTGAGGTGCTTGAGTTTGTATAGAGCTTAGCCTAGAACCAAGGTTTTGGATTTCGCATCGATTTGTTAGGAATTTGGCAAAACTAAGTTTGGAATTGGGTTCGTTGATGGAAGGTGGTGTTTCGGTCGTAGTTTGTTGGCCTCTGGCTATGGCTTGGGTAGTCTGATCATAAGGAGGTGGCATGCGTAATGCATGGGACGTGTATTGATCGAGGAAGCTAGGGGCGGTGGCGGTGGTTCCACAGGGTCGAGAGCAAGGGGGGACTTGTCGACTTATTTGGATGAGCAAATAGGGCGGTAGTTGGTGGTTCTAGGTACATGTATGCACATCATGAATGTGCATTTACTGGAAGAAACGGAGAGTAGAAGAAGAAGGGGGAGATGTAGGAGAAGCGGGTTGGGTTACTTCGTGAGTTGTGGGCCGAAAACATAAAGAGGGAAGAAAAAAGAAGAAGAAGAGGATGGGCCATCAACCTGATTTTGTAGGATGGGATAGTTAACTGGTTTTGAAATTTTAATTTAACATTAAGTGTATATATGTTTAAAAGTTGTAAAATCTTATATATAAAATATCTTTTTCATATGAAATCAGTTTGAATGGAAAGAATTACATGATGTTCGTTTTTGTGAGATCTAGGCTATGGAACTGAATTTGGTCGAGATCTGGGACATTAGAATTTCGCGATAAAATCAAACGCCTGTTTGATTTTAGACGTGCGAAGCGTGGAAAGGACAGTAAAAATGAAAGTGAGTAAATCTCACTCATTTGGATTACTGTAATTAATTTTAAATGATTAAAATTGGTTTTGGATGATTGGTTGAATTGATATATTATTATCATTTGGATGTTATTATATATATTGGTATATATATTAGTAGTTGGATTGGTTATTCCCGCCTATTGGAGCGGATGAGGCCCTATGCGCCCTGCATAATAGTGGATGGCCTTATCCAAATTGATATATTATTATCATTTGGATGTTATTATATATATTGGTATATATATTAGTAGTTGGAGATTTTGGAATAATTTGAATTATCATATTTTAAATCAATTTTTTTAAAATAACAATTTTTTAAATGGAGATTTTGGAATAATTTGAATTTCGCGATAAAATCAAATGCCTATTTGATTTTAGACGAGCGAAGCATGGAAATGACAGTAAAAATGAAAGTGAGTAAATCTCACTCATTTGGATTACTGTAATTAATTTTAAATGATTAAAATTGGTTTTGGATGATAGGTTGAATTGATATATTATTATCATTTGGATGTTATTATATATATATTGGTATATATATTAGTAGTTGGATTGGTTATTCCCTCCTGTTGGAGCGGATGAGGCCCTATGCGCCCTGCATAACAATGGATGGCCCTATCCAAATTGATATATTATTATCATTTGGATGTTATTATATATATTGGTATATATATTAGTAGTTGGATTGGTTATTCCCGCCTATTGGAGCGGATGAGGCCCTATGCGCCCTGCATAATAGTGGATGGCCTTATATTACTGCAATATCCCGCCTTGAAGCAGGATTAGCATTTTTATGTTGTATTAACATATGCGGTTGCAGGTAAAACAAGTTGGAGGGATCCAACTGGATTCCTCAAAAATGTTGAATTTAATTTCATATATTGTGATATATGATATGTTTGAATAATCTGTGATAGATTATAATGTGATTTGAATTTATTGTACGCTATGGTAATACTGGCCTAGATTCTAGTATTTTAAAAATACCTTAAACATATGCTTCGAATTTAATAAGAAATTAAAAAGGGGTTTTTGGAAGTAAAATATTTATATAGATTTTTTGATTAATTAAAAGAAATTGATTAGGTAAAATAAATGGTTTGAATTTGCAGTTGACTATTCCATGTTATTTTAAATCGAGATTTTGGAATAATTTGTACATAGAGGAATTTAAATTATAATTATTAAGCGATACTTGTGTAAATATAATAGGTTTTAAAAATCAAGATTTTTAATATATGGGGAGAATAGAAGGAAATTTTGAAGTAAATATAAAAATTGAATATACCGAATCTTAACTAATATTTAAATTTCGAAATTGAAGTATAATCGTGATTTGGGTTGGTTTTGGGATATAGTTTGGGTTAATTAAGAAATTGATTATAAATGGAATTTAAGTTAGAAATTGATTTATGATGGATTTAGGAGATGTGAAACCGTGTAAACTGGAAATGAGACTAAGGGATTTATAAACAATGCTTATGAATAAAGTGAAATAATATCATTTGATAAATCGAAGATATAAATTCGCGGTAAGAATTTATAATGAGATGGGTAAATCAATTTGAAAAGGATAGCTAGATTTTACTTTTGGAAATGTGAAAAAGGGATTTATGAAGTTGTCGACATAAATTGATTGGTGATAAATTGAGAGATTTTTTTTAAATATTAGATTAGTTATTGGAATTCAAAAATATATTTTATCGAGCAGTTGATTTTGTTTAAAAAGAGGGTTTTTATTTTATTAAAATGGGTAATTTTAAAAATGTCTTAGCATAGAAATATTTTAGAAAGTTACATATTTGAATATTTTTAAATTGTTAAAAATAATTATAAGATTCACAAACAAGTCTGGTAAATCGATTAGAATTTCATTTATAAATCAGAATTAATTATTGTTTCAAAGTTGTGTAATTATTTTAATTGTTTAAAAATATATTTAATTATTAAATTTTTTGGGAAGAAATAGTATACTTTCATGGCGGAATCGGGAGGCAAAGAGTGCGTATAGTTAAGTTTGTATTTCTTTGGGATAGAGAGGAAATCATTGAGCTGTGAATCCATGGTATATACCGCAGTGGTGCTTACCATATTTATTTTAAAAAGTTTTCAAATATTTTTGAAAAGAATGGTTTGTTAATATACTAAATTCGGTAAGATAACCGTATTGTTATCCCGCCTTTTGGCAAGGCCGAGATACCAAGGAACTGGTTGGAAAATAAGGGTCACATGTCCTCAATTTTGAATGATTGTCGGTTTACTACGAATATCGATGGATTTTGTCCAAGTCTGGATCGGGTTGTAATTGATAAAACACATCATGCGAAGTTGTGGAAGCCAACGTTCCAAATTTCGTGGCAATCCGAGTTCATATGCCCAAGTTATCGCTGATGGAAAGTGGAGGAGACAACCTCAATTCGAGTCGATCATAAGGAGTATAGGTTCGAATCCATGAAAAAGCCTCAAAATCGAATCGATAAACCATACATTGGTTCGAGCCCATCCTCCTAGAGCCTTGCCTCGAACCCATGAAGCGATCCTTTGCTTCGACTCCATCGGACAAGCCCTTCCTTCGAATCCATCCAGAGCTTTCCCTAGTTCGAATCCATCAAGTCACCCCTTCCTTCGAATCCATCCAGAGCTTTCCCTAGTTCGAATCCATCAAGTCACCCCTTCCTTCGAATCCATCCCAATGGCCTCGCTTCGAATCCATCAAGGAGGAAACATTCGAATCCATGCAGTTAGTACACTTCGAATCCATCGTTGAAGCGCATGATCGAGTCCATCATCTTCCCCCCGCTTCGACTCCACGAATGATGCCTCGAATCCACTAAGTCAAGACGGCTAAAAGTCATGGATTCGACCCTATGGATTCGATTCGAACCAAACTTGCTGACCGAAAGCGCGATCTTGAATCGATCATAACTTGAGATCTACGAGTCCAAATGCTATGAAATTTTCAAAGGAGCTCGCATATACATAGAAGAATGGCCACGCCAATTTTCATCGCGATTGGACACTTTTTTGATTGATTCGAACCAAGGGTCGTATCGATCCCAAAGTGGACCCAGATCTCTAGAATTCGGCCATGTGGGCCCCCCACACGTGCCAGAATTGGTATTCCCGAATTTTAGGAGAAATATCAGCCTCCAGCACCTATAAATAGAGCTCTTGGTCATTCAGAAAGGGGATCGGAGAATTGTAGAGAAAAAGCACGACTAGATGCTGCCAGAATTGCTTCAGAGCACCACCGCTGCCTTTGGTTTTAAATTTTGGCTTACTACTTGCTGTACTTGGACATTAAAAAGTTGTATTCTCTGAATATCAAGCAATAAAGTAACAAAACTTCATAGTGGACGTAGGCAAAACGCCGAACCACTCTAAATCGTTGTCTCTTGTGCAATTTACTTCCTGCTATTTGAAGTTTTTGTTAGATAATCCACGTTTTAATTTACTTTCTTCATTTATTATCTTTTCAAAAAACTTCCGACGAGTGTTGTGCCCAATTTTGACACAAACACTTTGGTTCTTTCACTGAGAAAAACCCAGTTTTTCTCCTGCTCCTTGGATCTATCTTCGATACCGGATTGCATAAATCTCAGAGAGAGATCCAGACCTCATATTCAGATTCCTTCCGTTCTATTTAGATTTGTTAAAAGTCTAGGAAAGAATTCAACGCTCAAAAATGGTGAGTACAAGGACCACTTCTAACATTGGTGATCAAGAAGGTCGGGATAGGCAAAATCCCACATAGCTACAGTCCGCCAATCAAGATGCTGCTGGGCATATGGATCAGTCAGGTCCGGTCACAAGACAAGAGTTCCAGCGCTACTCCAGGAATTAGCCCAAAGCCGACAACAACTAACTGAGCAGTTGCACGCTAATGCAGAATTGACCAATCAATTAAATCGCCAAAAGCGAAGAAGATCCAGAAGGGATCAAGTTCCTCATTCTTCCACCGAAAGCTCTGCTTCATCTGACTACAATAACAGATCTATCCATCCTAGGCTAGACGGTAATCATACACAAGCTGCTGACTATCAACAGGCGTTAACCGTTGGGCAAATAAGGGTTGGCCCATCAACCAGCTTCCATACTGGACCCTCATCCCGAGGAGGCACCATTCCACAACACACTGCAGATGATCGAGCCGCTACAGCCGCTGCAGTTGACATAGGAGTTGATGCTCGAGATCACTCCAATCAAAATTATCATCAGCAGGGACAGGCTCCAGAGCCATATGTCCCAGAAGACATCGAGCCAAGGAGGCGAGATGTGGATCGTCGACAGCGCCCGATCCCACCTCGCACTATGGAACCCGACCATACCTTGGCTCACCACCCACAGAATTTTCCAATACCAGACTTCTCAGCCATGGTACGACGAATGATTCGCGAGAGTTAAGGCCTAACAAATGACGATTGGGGTATCTCCCGGAGTCATACCCCATTTACTGATGACATATTGCATGCTTAACCTCCTCGGTGATTCAGAATGCCAACCCTTCCCATGTATGAAGGAAATTTCGACCCAAATCAACATATTCTGAAATATGAATGGTCGATGACTGCTGCGAGAGTTGATGACGCAGTAAAGTGCCGCAGTTTTCCCATTTCCTTAGGGGGAATTGCGACAATGTGGTTTACACGATTACCGCCACAATCTATTTCTTCGTTTGACCAGTTAGCTACTAAATATGTTGAACAATTTCGCATGCATATTGCCCGACCTAAAGATGTTAATACCCTATCGAGTGTCACTCAAGCTCCCGGAGAAACACTTAGACGATATTTGGAGAGATTCAACGCTGCATGCGCAGAGATCACCAACCCCAATGATAATTCCATTCTAATGGCTTTGACTAAAGGAATCGACCCTGATTCCGAGTTTGGAAATTGGTTAGCCGGAAAACCTCCCGCATCGTTGGGCCATTTCTATTCCAAAGCCGCTCAATTCTTGTGGCGAGAGGACGCGAAACGGTCTAGGAAGCAAGACGATGCAAGGCCCAGCAGTGAAGGGATTCAGAGTGCAGTTAAACAATCCGGAGAAAGTTCAGGAAAAGTCAAATTGAATATCCAAAATAAACAGACTCAACGATCAAGAAACGGTAATAACCGAAACAAGAAGCAAGACCAGAACCGTGGTCCGAGACGTAGGGCCGTAATGTTTGACAGCTATACACCGCTTAACACGTCACTGGAAAACGTATACTTACAGTGATGCAGCGCGAGATACAGATAAACAAAATTACCTTAAATCGCGATCGACCATCGCCATTGCTCTGCGACTCACGACTCAACTTCAACCACGACATACAACTCATTCTCATTCCCCTCCGCGACGCACGACCCAACCTTCCCTATGTCGCGACTCACGACTCAAAACCCCTATGTCGCGACACACGATTCAACCTCCACCATAACTCGCGAACTCCTTGAGTCGCGGCCGACTCATCCCCTCCACCCTAAATCGCCTCCTTCCCAAAGCCCTAAATAGCGACCCATTTCCACTCCCCAGATCGCGACCTATTCCCATTCCTCTACTATGAGTCATAACCGAGACACGCGCTAGGACCTTCTCCCTC
Organism: Allium cepa; assembly: GCA_030765085.1. Classification (NCBI taxonomy): domain Eukaryota; kingdom Viridiplantae; phylum Streptophyta; class Magnoliopsida; order Asparagales; family Amaryllidaceae; genus Allium; species Allium cepa. Next base: position 646,232,409 of record CM060937.1, on the reverse strand, counting down.
AAATTCCATAAGTCGCAAACTATTGCTTTGAGTCGCACCGAGTTATCCATAAGTCGCGGCCATTTTTCTAAGTCACGAAGAAGCATAAGTCGTTGCCGAGACAGAGATTAAGTCGCGAACGAGATACTTGAGTCGCGTGATAAATTCATTTAAGCCGCGGCAGTTTCCTGAGTCGCCGAAGCACCCTATGTCGCGAGTCAAATTAAGTCGTTACTGAGTTTTGTAAGCCGTAGCCAGTACTTTAAGTCGCTGTTTGTTGTTCTTTCTAAGTCGTTTGTTTGTAAACCGCTTGTGTTGTAAATTTTGTTAAGTCGTGTAATGAGTTGTAAGCCTATAAGTAGGCACGTTGTGTCATTTGTAAAAGGTTGTTGAATATGGAATAAAAATTTCTTGTTGATTGCTTTGTGCTTTCTTCTCTAATTGGTAGTCGAGTGAAATCTCCTATCTCCACCTACGTCATTCGAGTGCGCTCGAATCTTCGTTTGTGAAGCCGATTCACGGAATCAAGTGCGCTTGATCAACGTCGAAGAATCGTAGATCTTTGTTTCTCGGTATCGTGCGCGATCAACGAGACGAAGATAGCTAGAATCCAGCATCTTTGGATCAACGGATTTGGGCATTTCGGTATCTTCATTCCATCGATCGCTACTTTCACCGATTGAAGTTTGTTTTGATTAACCCGCTACGTCAGTTTGGTATCAGAGCTTGTTTTAGCCAATCATAGCTAAATCGGGTCTTGGAGCCAAGTATTTGAAGTTTTTGAAGTGTTTGTTTATTTGGGAAATCGGATTTGCATTATTGAGAAGTTGGTGTTCATCGTATTCATCGAGAAGTTGCAACAAGTTTGTAACTTTCGATCCATATTCTTTTGGATCAAAATCCGGAAGGTGTTTGGATTTTTGGAGAAGTGATTGTGCCGAGAATTGAAGCATCAGTTTGTGAGGAGTTTGATTCGTGAAATTTTGGTTTCAAAGTTGAAGTGTGTTTGACTTTGTTGAAGTGAAGTTTGAAGTTTTGAAGTTTGTGTTTGAATACATTGAAATATTTATGATTGTGAGATCATGCCTCAGAGAAGAACTAACCGACACCAGAATGTTGCCGACATGTATAGAAGAGAAGACACTAAAGCAATAGAGTAACGAATTAGTGATAATCTCGAGGAGAAGTTCAATAAAGGTTTTGGGAAGTTAGAGAAGTTGATGTCTGACTTCAATCGAAATCAAAGGAAAGTGTCGCCACATTTTTACCAAGATCGCAGAGATTCATCAGTTTCAACTGGACGAGACAATCATGATTATCGGGCTGAAGAGAGAAGAGCTTATCGTGATTACGAGCATGAGGCATATGGTGATTATGAAAGAGGAAGTAGAGAGGATGTACATGGTTATAGAAGAGTCAATGTTCAGAATCGACATCGAAGCTCATCTAATTTTGAAGAAGATAGTTATGATGATAGCATTCACTTTCGATATCCGGATCAAAGGCAAAGTCGATATAGAAATGTTGAAGAGAATGGTCATACACGGAAATCAAGGATGGACACAGAAATTCCTGAATTCCAAGGTGGTCTACGAGCAGAGGAATTCTTTGATTGGTTGTCAAAGGTTGAAAAGATTTTTGAACTTAACGACGTTCCTGAAGATCGTCAAGTTAAGTTAGTTGCTACAAGCTTGAGAGGAAGAGCTATGGATTGGTGGCAACAAACTAAATCAACCAGGGAAAGAATGAAGAAATCTAAAGTTGTCAAGTGGGACAAGATGAAAAGAATGATGAAGGCAAATTTTTTACCCTACAATTATCAAGTTCGTATGGATCAACAGTTGCAGAAGTTGAGTCAGGGGAGTCGAGGAAAGGGTGTGGTTACAAGCTCCAGCAATCAGAGTAGAGGTGTTCATTGCAGTAGAGATGTTTCTAAGAGAGTCAACAAATCAGTTGTACCTGGAAACGTTGAGACAAATGTTGATGACCGAATTAAGCGATATCATTATCAGGAGTTTGACCACCGAGGTGTTGAATGTGCAGAGCCCAAGAAGAAAGCATTAGCTGTGGAAGAAAGTGAAAACGAGGATGTGGATGATTCAACTGAAAGTGAGCCGGAAGAGGAAGAGGAACCGACTAGTCCAATATCATTCAGCGAGAGTGTTGAAGAATCGGAAGGTATTGCTGAAACATTGGTTAGGTATGAGGCAAGTAAAGAGCTTAAAACTCCAGAGGAGGTTAAAACAATGTTGGAAGAGCTTGAAGAGGTTGGTCCTACAGAATCATTCGCAGCCTTACCACTGAAGTTGGACAACGAAGATGAAGAGGTCGAGTTAGAGAACGAAGAATGTAATTTGTTGAGGAGGATTGATGTAGTTAACTTTTATCAACCACCACAATTTGATGACGATGAAAGTTCTTTGTCAGGGGATGTAGAAGTTTTGTCAAAGGATGAAGAGGGTAACTTGTTAAGGAGGACTGATGAAATTGATTTTTACCAACCGCTAGAATTTGATGTTGATGAAGAAATGGAGTCAAAGTATGTGAATGTAGAAGTCGACTACTCGTCATTGCCAAAGCTTGATGTCAGTAGTATGTTAGAAGAGACTGTGTTTGGAGTTGAGGGAATCCATTTGTTGATGAAGAATTTTTGTTTGACACCTGAGCTTATGGATGAGAGTCAGCCAAGTAGCAATTCCTTAGTTTTCGAGGAGCCCGAACAAATTGAGAGTGAAACAGAAGAGAAGGCAGATTCAGATAGTTTATTATTTTTGAAAGAATTGACAATGAAATGGAAGATGATGAGGAGTTATCAATGTTGATTGAATCCGAAAAAAGTTTTGATGTTGAGAATCCTGAAGAGGTTGAAGTATTTGAACAGTGCGAAGATGAGATATCTGAGGAACTGCTTGAAGAAACTAACCCTGTATTTTTGGAAGAGTATGTGGAAATGAGGAATGAAGTGTTTGAATTGACCAAGCAAGGAGCCAGTGTAGATCTTGATGCTTTCAAGGAAGTTGGATCAGAATTCGATGAGTCTGAAGTCGATTATTCTGAGACATTATCCGAAGAGTTACCATCACTCCAGGACATTCAACGTCAAACTGAACTTGTACCAGATGCTGTTTTACTGTTAGGATTATATGATCTTATGAGTCTGAAACAACAGGAAGAGTTGAGACGACAGGAGGAAGAGAATGATTGCCAGTTGAAGTTGTCTGATGATGTCCACACTGCTAACATTGCCAATGTCAATTGCTTGGAACCATTTTATGAAAATAACTATGTTGAAGGAGAAGCGAGCGGGAGTTCATTTCAGTCAGGAGAATTTGATGCAACACATCAAGGGAAGATGCTAGATGATGACACATCTGAACGAGTTAGGGAAAGACAAGAATCTGAGCATGAGTCATCACACTTTTTCGGTCAAGACTTCCTAAGTCGTTCCGTGATTTTAAATTTCCTTATAACGTCTCACATATTAGACACGTTGTGGTTCTATATCACGTATTCCTATTGGCACAAGCAATATGGTATACGACACTATTCTTATGAAGTTCTGTGCTACATGAAGTGGATCTGGCATCTAGTGCTTAGTTTATTCCACACTTTTTCATATGTCATCTCCCTCAGATCACTTCCTTATGCTGCCTGCCTGATGCCACATCTGTTTTATTCCATGCATTCTTTATTTCGAACCACATCATCAAAGAGTCAAGACAAGAAAAATCTAACGAGTGGTTATCACCAGAGCCGCATCAGACCAGATAATGAATGGAAGACAGCGTCTCGAAGAAGAAAGCTTTTAAATTCGAGGACGAATTCTTTTCAACCAGGGGAGGATGATGCAGTGCAAGATACAGATAAACAAAATTACCTTAAATCGCGATCGACCATCGCCGTTGCTCTGCGACTCACGACTCAACTTCAACCATGACATACAACTCATTCTCATTCCCCTCCGCGACGCACGACCCAACCTTCCCTATGTTGCGACTCACGACTCAAAACCCCTATGTCGCGACTCACGATTCAACCTCCACCGCGAACTCCTTGAGTCGCGGCCGACTCATCCCCTCCACCCGAAATCGCCTCCTTCCCAAAGCCCTAAATCGCGACCCATTTCCACTCCCCAGATCGCGACCTATTCCCATTCCTCTACTATGAGTCGTAACCGAGACACGCGCTAGGACCTTCTCCCTCAAATTCCATAAGTCGCAAACTATTGCTTTGAGTCGTACCGAGTTGTCCATAAGTCGCGGCCATTTTTCTAAGTCACGAAGAAGCATAAGTCGTTGCCGAGACAGAGATTAAGTCGCGAACGAGATACTTGAGTCGCATGATAAATTCATTTAAGCCGCGGCAGTTTCCTGAGTCGCTGAAGCACCCTATGTCGCGAGTCAAATTAAGTCGTTACTGAGTTTTGTAAGCCGTAGCCAGTACTTTAAGTCGCTGTTTGTTGTTCTTTCTATGTCGTTTGTTTGTAAACCGCTTGTGTTGTAAATTTTGTTAAGTCGTGTAATGAGTTGTAAGCCTATAAATAGGCACGTTGTGTCATTTGTAAAAGGTTGTTGAATATGGAATAAAAATTTCTTGTTGATTGCTTTGTGCTTTCTTCTCTAATTGGTAGTCGAGTGAAATCTCCTATCTCCACCTACGTCATTCGAGTGCGCTCGAATCTTCGTTTGTGAAGCAGATTCACGGAATCAAGTGCGCTTGATCAACGTCGAAGAATCGTAGATCTTTGTTTCTCCGTATCGTGCGCGATCAACGAGACGAAGATAGCTAGAATCCGGCATCTTTGGATCAACGGATTTGGGCATTGCAATATTTTCAAATCACCGATTGCTACATTTCATCTATTGAAGTTTGTTTCGAATTATCCGCTACGTCATACAGACTTGTAATACTATGCAATACAAGAAGCCTGCTCCGAAGCCTTCGTCAGAAAGACAGATTCAGACAGGGAAGTTCTGTAGGTTTCATGAAAGCTACGGGCATAATACCAATGAGTGTAGACATTTGCAAGACCTCATTGAAAAGTTGATCAGAGAAAGAAAGTTGGACCAGTTTGTTCGGGCGCCGCGTTCTGGTGGAGCGGGCCCATCTAATCAAAATCGAACGTAGAATCAGGAAAGGCAAGGTGAACCCGCTCACACGGGCGGAAGGTTGGTTATCAATACAATAAGTGGTGGTCCCCATCCAGCAGACAAAGGCTGGAGAGAAATGGAGTCATATGCTAGCTCAATCAGGCATATGGACTTTGAATGTTATAGTAACTCGAAAGACGGAACACCGACTAAACAATAAAAAACAATGGCTGATGAAATCGTGTTTAGAAATTGAGATGCCGATAGAGTCGAGGCTCCCACAATTGACCCATTGGTCATATCCGCTCAAGTTGGTCCTGCTTGGATGAAGAGGATCTTAGTAGACAACGGAAGTTCCATAAAAATATTGTTTAAAAGAGCATATGATTTAATGAAAATGGAAGCTAAGGACTTAAAGACTTGTCAATCACGAGTCCACGACTTCAACGGGAGTGCAACGATACCAACCGGAATAGTTGAATTGCCAATAGAGTTGGGAGCGGGAGAATGCCGAAGAGTTCGGATGTTGCAATTTGTTGTCTTAGATATTCCTTCCCCGTACAATGCCTTTTGGGGCCGACCGGCCCTTGCTAAATTTAGGGCTGCTATTGCCCCATGGTGTTTAACTCTGAAGTTCCCTACTGACCACAGATAGGAGTTGTACAAGGAGATCAGGCTGCTGGAAGAGCCTGTTATGTTGCTGAGCTGCAAGAGGCACAGCGAAAAGAGAAAAGAAAGGGCATAGAGGAATCTCTCTGCGTCCTTTTTACTGACGATTGACAATTAGCGCCTGGGCCTCGGCCTGGGCACCACAACCAATTCCAAAAGGATCTTGATCCAAGGGACAATGATAATAAAGAAGAATCTACGGAAAGTCAGGCTTCTCCGGTCGAGCTAACCATTGATGTCCCGATTGACGATGATCACGATGACTCGAGAATGTTGAAGATTGGGTCTCGGCTTAACCAAAAGACACAACAGGAATTGGTTGATTTTCTCCGGGCGAATCTTGACGTGTTTGCCTGGACACACTCTGATGTGTGTGGAATATCGCCTGACATCGCGAGCCACACCTTGAACATTGACCCGCGGTATATCCCGGTCAAGCAGAAAAGGCGTAGTATGGATCCAGAGAGATCTGCTGCCCTGAAAGAAGAGGTCGATAAGTTGAAATCAAATGGGTTCATTAGAGCCGCTTTATACCCAGAATGAGTGTCCAATCCCGTACTTGTCTGGAAACCAAACGGAAAATGGAGAACGTGTATCGATTACTCCGACCTGAATAAAGCCTGCCCGAAAGACAGCTTTCCACTCCCCCGGATCGATCAACTGGTAGATTCAACCGCCGGACATGAATTGTTATCCTTCATGGATGCTTACTTAGGTTACAACCAGATACCCATGCATGTACCGGATCAAGAACACACAAGCTTCGTAACCAATTTGGGGTTGTACTGCTACAAGGTCATGCGTTTTGGATTAAAGAATGCTGGCGCAACTTATCAACGCTTAGTCAACCAAATGTTTGCCAATCAGATTGGAAAGACTATGGAGGTCTATGTAGATGACATGTTGGTGAAGTCACGATACTCTGGTGATCATGTCAAAGACTTGGAGTCAATGTTCGATATCCTCCGGAAATACGGGATGAAGCTTAATCCACTAAAGTGTCATTTCGGAGTCGCATCCGGAAAATTCCTTTGGTTCACTGTCAATGCCCGAGGAATAGAGGCCAACCCCGAAAAGATCTGGGCTATCAGAAATCTCCAAACTCCAAAAACCATAAAACAAGTTCAGAGTCTTAATGGAAAAGTTGCAGCACTGAGCAGGTTTATCTCAAAATCGACCAACAAATGCATCCCCTTTTTCGATTTGATTCGAAAGGGGAAACAAAATTTCGAATGGACTGCAGAATGCGAGGGAGCATTTCAATCGCTAATCCAACATCTTTCCGTACCACCAATCCTTTCAAAGCCTGTAGATCATGAACAGTTATATCTTTACCTGGCAGTATCAGAGAAAATGCAATCAGTGCTGCATTAATTCGGGAGGAAGACCAAGTGCAAAAGCCGGTCTACTACGTGAGTAAACGATTGACCGGAGCCGAGAGAAATTATCCAAAGCTTGAAAAGTTGGCCTATTGCCTAGTCATTGCCTCGAGGAAGCTCCGTCCATATTTCCAGGCTCACCCTATTACTGTGTACATCGATCAGCCGTTACGACAGGTCCTTACGCGGCCTGAGACGTCTGGTAGGTTGCTAAAATGGAACATCGAATTGAGTCAATTCGACATCACTTATACTCCAAGGAGAGCCATTCACGGCCAAGTCCTAGCAGATTTTATAGCCGAATTCACTATCCTTGAAAACTTGCCCGAGACCAGCAAATCTCCCGAATACATCTGGAAGTTGTACACCGATGGTACGTCAAATGATCGGTGCTCAGGAGCTGGGGTAGTGCTTAAAACCCCCGAGGGATGATCCATATGTTATGCTTTAAAGTTCGAGTTCCGTGCAACCAACAACGAAGCCGAGTACGAAGCCCTACTTACCGGGCTAAAGCTTGCCCGTGATCTGAAAATCATTGCTATAGAGATCTACTGTGATTCCCAGCTGGTAGTATGCCAAGTTCGAGGAGAATATCAGGCCAAAGACCGAAGATTAGCTGCTTATCTAAATCGGGTTCTGGAGATTCTTAACCAATTCGATTACTATGCCATTTTCTACATACCCCGAGAGCACAATCAAAAAGCTGATTCATTGGCAATGTTAGCAAGTACGGGTGAGGCTCAACAGTTGGGGGTTGTTCCGGTTGAAACCCTATCCTCTCCGAGCATTGATCAAAGGGAGACTGATTTCACATTTGAAGCTACCTCCAATAAGGAGTCGTGGATGACCCCTTATCGAGATTATATCGAACATGGTGTATTGCCCGAGCAACGAAGCGAGAAAAGACAAGTTCTACGAAAGGCCTCACGATTTGTTATTCAAAATGGAGTCATGTACCGGAGAGAATACTCTGTTCCTCTCCTCCGGTGTATCGCGCACGATGAAGTCAGACGAGTATTACGCGATGTACACGAAGGAGAATGTGGCGATCACACTGGGGGGCAAGCGCTCGCAAAGAAAATACTTCGATATGGGTATTATTGGCCTACTGTCAATCGCGACGCTCCAGACTATGCTAGAAAATGTGACAAATGCCAGAAACACGCTCGAATTCCTAGAGCCCCGCCTACTGAGATAACCCAAATGGTCAGTCCTTGGCCATTTGCGGTATGGGGAATGGATACCATCGGCACGTTGCCTCTGGCCAAAGGTGGCGCGAAGTACGCCATCGTCGCAGTTGATTATTTCACCAAATGGGCTGAAGCTGAACCCCTTGCGACAATTACAATAAAGAAAGCAATTAACTTTGTAGTACATAACATTATCTGCCGCTTTGGTCTCCCACATACTATCATCACCGATAACGGAACTCAATTTGACAGTGCTGAATTCAAGAATTTCTGTCCACGATTCCACATCCATAAGAAATTCTCTGCAGTGGCGCATCCTCAAACAAATGGTCAGGTTAAAGCCGTTAATAAAGTTATCAAGTCCATTCTAAAGAAGCGACTGGAAAAAGCTGGGGGCAAATGGGTCGACGGACTTCCTATGGCACTATGGGCCTATCGAACGACTCATAAAATTACAACCGGTCATACCCCGTTCTCTCTATCATATGGTTCTGAAGGCGTTATTCCGGTCAAAATGGAAGTGAATTCTCATCGTGTAACGTATTACGATCCGAAAACAAATGCCATATTACTTGCTGAATCTTTGGATTTACTCGATGAGAAGCGCGAAGAGGCTGATTTGAGGGCAGCTGCATACCGAAATCGAGTCGCCCGACTGTACAATGACAAGGTCCGTCCGCGAACCTTCGAATTCGGCGATCTTGTACTCAAAAGGGTTTATCCGGTCCCTTCACACATGAAGCCATATTGGGAAGGGCCGTATGTAATTTCATAGAAGCTCGGAGATGGCACGTTCAAATTATCGACAGTCGACGGCCTTACCTTGCCGAGAGCTTGGAATAGCGGAAGTCTTTGTCGCTACTACATATAAAAAACTTTACTTATTTATTTTCTGTCAATTTATTCCTTTGCATTTTATTCTAGCATTTCGGGATTTAAATTTGTAATAAGGCAACTGACTTTGCCATATTTTCTCGTTTCAGCAATAAAATGCCATCTCTTCGAGCTAGAGTTGTGATTTACTGAATATGACATACAATATCACAATGCACGGAGAGCTAAGTTCCATCACGCGGTGGGATTTATTCAAATAGGGAGTGACTGTGATACGACCGGCCACTCGCTAAGTGAAACCCGAGCTCGGGGGCAGAACACTACATCAACATAAACAGGGATTGATACACGACAATCCCTCCTCCAACTCCAAATTCCAAGAGTGTGAATTGGAGCATAAACTTCAAACTCTCGGTTCCCGGAGCGCGAACCGGAGTACAAATCCATCACTCCCAGAGTGTGAGCCAACTCCAAATTCCCAGAGTGTGAATTGGAGTGTAAACTTCAACTCACGGTTCCCGGAGCGCGAATCGGAGTGCAAGTCCACCGCTCCCAGAGTGTGAGCCAACTCCAAATTCCCAAAGTGTGAATTGGAATGTAAATTTAAACTCTCGATTCCCGGAGCGCGAACCGGAGTACAAATCCACCACTCCCAGAGTGTGAGCCAACTCCAAATTCCCAGAGTGTGAATTAGAATATAAACTTCAACTCTCCGTTCTCGGAACGCGAACCAGAGTATGAGCCTAAATTACCGGAGCACGAATTGGAATACAAAACTCTATCTCCAAATTATCAAAGCATGAACTGGAGTATAAACGTTAAGTACAAGTTCCCGGAGAGCAAACTAAGTCATAAACACTAATAATTAATAAGTTCCCGGAATATGAATCAACGCAATACTTGAGCAAAAAAGAGAAGAGTTGTTCTTCATGTTATCAAAAAATAAAAAAGAAGTTTGATTACAAGATAAAACTAGAAACAATTCATAAGTGGGTGCCGAATCCACACTTATACACGGCCTAGAAAAGGAGAAAAAAAAAGAATTGCCCTTTCGCAACTACATGGTAAAACATGAAGTTCACTCTTTCTTCTTCCGGAGTTTCTTCTTCGGAGTTGAGCCACTAGACCCACTACCCGGCTTCTTGCAGGATTTCTTGTCTTTCTTTGGAGCATCCTCAGGATCTGGCATGATATCCACGTCTTCCTCAGAGCTGGAAGGGACAGAGATCCTTTTGTGAGGACGAACCGGAGGCAGGAAAGCCGTAACAGGTGGCAAAGCTTCGACGCTAGAAGTTATAGTTGTGCCTGTGAGGGAAGTAACAACTGAAGGAGTTAAGCTTGGTGGAGCAACATCGCCTCCGGAACCACCAACCGTTGTCACCGTAGCCATTTCGACGCTTATCTCAGCAAGAATTTCTTCTTCTCGGGAAGATCGAGCAGCGCTGGAAACACTGACGGTCGGCATAAACGAGCTAAAAGTTGGGGCAACTCCACCCATTGTGAAGGAAGGATCAGAAAAAGGTTCCCATGGTTGCTTGAGAAGCTCCTCAATCATATGAACATCAAACGACATCGAACTCCCCTCTCCCATCTCGCTGGTTACGGCAGTGGTTGTGATGGCCTCAGTAACAACGACTCCTTGCATTGGCTGCGAAGTTTGTGGTATTGGAAGTGCTGGCGCATCACTTTCAGTCACTGGTTAAAAAGAAAAGAGGATAATTAGTCAAATGATCGGCTCCAAGTTCAAAATTCCAAAAACACATAAGCAACACGTAGAATACCTTCTTTGCTGCGGCTCGGTGATGGGACGAGTTCAGAAACGGTAGATGTACTGAGAGACAGTTCCGGTCGATCCGGGTTATAAGCAGGGATAACATGTGGACCGACTGTAGTGGTGACTCCAGATGAGGTTGGGGCATCAACTATAACATTCTCACTATAATGTGCGGCTCCAGAACCCTCACCAGTCTCCACATGGTGAAAACCAAGTCTCTCTCTCTCAGTGGAGATCATCGCATCATGGAGAAGTTTCCTTTCCTCTTCGCTCAACAAGCGAGATTCAAGTTCAAATTCGTCTACAGCGCCTTCAGGGAGAGATGCGCTTTTGTTCGCCACCAATTTTTTCCAAGCACTGAGTAGAAGCGTAGAATAATCTCCGAGCCACGAGAGATTCCTGTGCTCAAGTACATTAGCATTATAGGTGTCGAGAAGATCGTCAACTCAGCTTCTACTCTGAATATCTCTGCTTGAACTCTCACTTCTACCTCTGCTTCCATCGCTTCAACTTTAGCAATCGCCGCGTCTCGCTCAACTCGGAGAGACAAAGATTGCTCGCACGTTTCCTGTGCGTCCGTATTAGCGTCATCTTTTTCCTTGTTTAAGCTGGCGAATTTAGCTTTTAACTCCTCAAGTTCTCTGACCGCCGCATCTCGCTCGGCCTCAACATTTTTGTATCGATGGCCTAAATCTTCAACTAAAGTACAATGCGCTTGTTGCATTTTCTCCATCTCAGCTAGTGTCTCGTCGACCTTCTGTAGCGACTCCAGTTCGGCCTTGCGAGAAGATTCCGTTTCAGATTGAAGTACGTCAACAATACGGTTCTTCTGAGCCAAGTCCGCTTCCAGTTTCTCAATAACTTTGGCTCGTTCGAAGGCTGCTTTCGAGGCTTTAACAGCCGCCATGTACCATTCTTTATACTGAGCATAAAAATCCCGGGTATAGCTGAGGGCGGTGTTCACGGCCTCTTCGGGAATTCTTTTGAGATTGGGTGGAAAGATATAGGCATCAAAGCATATTTCTAGAAAGTCTTTTTTCAACTGAGCAATTCTAATAGCCCCTTCACCAGACGGTTCAAGAGGTGCCTCCTCCACGGTTACGGTCGTAGCCGTATCAATCCTTGAACGATGTGGACCAGGTTTAGAAATTTGTTGAGATGGTTGTTGCCGCGAAGGTTCGACTGCAGGTGCTTGGGCCTTGGGTGGCGGAGGAGAACGAGAGGGTGAACGGTACCTTCGGTCCCTATCAGAACGCTCCTGGCTAGAATAGTATCGGGAATGGTCCTTATCGCGATGCTCTTTCTCATAATACCTCCGCTCAGGATCTCGGTCAAAATCCCTACGGCGAGACTCATAATAGGATGAAGAATGGTGTACTCGCCGAAGTTTATCAAGTGTAGAAGGACGATTCGACATGGCACCTGTAAAAAAGGAAAAATTCAATTAAGTACCAAGAAAAAGCACTGCAATGCATGTGGAAGTCGTGAAGTGTTGTGAAAAGTGTATAAATGTGTAAGCCCCCCGACCAACCAGAAGCGTCGATTACACTAACGGGTAAAGATTCGCTTATATCAAGCGCTCCCCGGAGCTCTTCCTACCCGGACCCGTGATGGAGAGATACGTAGTCCGGAATGGGAATATCGTCCAACCCTGTGAAAAGGTCTCCGGACTGGCAAGGAGAGGCGTTGGAAACAGTAACCCCAGGTTGGGAACGGGTTACGACTACGGACTTCCATCTCTTAAACTTAAGTACAACAGCCTTGCCTGTCTGGCCCTCTTCTATTCGGGAAAGGTCGGCCGCTATCTCAGTGTCTGTGGGCGTTCTTTCATCATCGCTCATCTCTCTTATCACAACGCCATGTTTTATTTTTGCCACTTTCTTCTTCTTCCTCGAGGCCGATTTCGCCAAACCTTCAATTACAATACTCTGGCCCATTTCAATCAAACCCAATGTCCTTAAGTTATCATCGGTCAACAGCAAATCTATGTGCCATGAGTCGTGCGGAACTCTTTGTAAGCTTTGAACGACGCCTCTATAATGCCCACCAGTAGGTCTCGAAATGATAGCTGCAAGAATAGCAGGGTATGGCATAAAGTATTAAAAATGACCATTCAAGAACGAATTATGATACTTACGTCTGGATAACCATCTCCTGGAAAACCCTGGGGGGCATCGAACAAAAAACCACACGTTCTTGAAATAACTAAGCCTGGTCCAGGCCCCAGTCACGACCTGACAGTTCCTAACCGCCTCCATAAAAGTGAAAGACGGGCTATCACCCCTACTCTTAAAGTTGAAAATGTGCCTGATCTCGTTAGGTCTTGGCGGGCGAAAAAGACAATCCATAAATATAACGAAGACACTGTTTAGTAGTGCATTCCCGTTGGGATGAAGCTTTGAAGGAGCGATTCCTAAATACGACAACATCTCTCTGGTATATTGGTTAAAAGGAGGAAGAGATCCAACCGCACAGGCATGACGGTAGAAGGCAGTATATCCTTCAGGAGGGTTGTGTGGTCTATCACTAGCACTAGGGATCAAATGTTCACCTCGTTATAGTTACGACAGCTGATGACTTTCAGAAGAGCAAGTCCTGATTGTCCAACGTGAAACTGCAGTTTTACAAAGCACGTCATGTTTACTTTTGAATTAAGAGATTTAAGTTATTTGAAACTTAAATTAAGTAAGACTTGGTGAATTCAGTAGGAAATGGAATCTTTGATTGGATGATTGTTTATTTGGTAATTAAATAACCGATTATCAAATTTGGACTAAAATCGTAACTTCGGAAATATTTAGGAGAAACACGGGGATTATATGGTATAGTTACCATCAGAAAGTGTTATACTATACGTATAAACTCGGTTTTCTTCTTCTAGGATGATGATAAGGTAATCCGTCCACTAACGGTTAGGAGGTGATCTCTAATTTTATTTTCAAATGTTTATTTCCTATAGAACCAGGGTTGAGTTTACCGAAAATATTGAAAGTTGTTTCGAAGAGACCGGGATCGGATAAGGTATCCGAAAACCACTTTGATCCAACCAATACATTTCGAAGTGACAACAAGAGAGTATAATTGAAGATGGAGCATTAAAGTGCAAGGGGTAATTGATACTAATCCTGAGGATGATTCCAAAATGGATGTAGTAGGAATAGTGCCTTTGGTTTTGTTTAAATCCAGAACAAATTTGTATGGGTGAATGTTTTCAACACATTGTCATTGGAGGACAATGAACATTCTAAGTGAAAACTCCTTAAAAAGGTAATCGCAGCCTCAAGCCTCATTAACCAGAATGACTGAAAATCAGGGGAGTTGCAGCAAGGCTAAGTGGGTCACACCTAATTAGGGTATGTTTATCACCTTCCTAGATATGCTTGGATATTATAAATATGGTGCAAGGATAGAGAGCTTGATAAGGGTGGGGACACCCGAGGTGATAGCATATTCGGTTTTATCTAGGTCTGGGATAGGGCCGGTTTTGTGTTGTAGGGGATCTTGATGAGGTCCTCGGTACATTTTTTAGATGTGTTCCGTGATAGGTGGTACCCCAATGTCTAGTCAATGTATGAAAATCCATTCTTCAATACATACTTTTACTATTTTGGTTGTAGATCCTAATATGCTAGAATTTAATATTGGTAACAATTTTGACTATTTGAATAAGTATTTGTACTTAGACACTATTATAATATCACATGATTTTGATATAAAATGTTTTACTTATCGTAAGGTGAAAACCTGTCGTGTTTATGTAAGCGTGGTCTTACGAGATACATACCCTTATTTTTCAAAGGGTTTGATAATTTTAACAAGTTCAAATTGAGTGTGTTTTCTTGCGCTGGTTTTCTAGACTGACTCGGATGTTATTTTATTATAATGCTTTGGTTAGACCGAGTATTACAGATTCAGGTTAGGATGCTATAAACTCAGGAGCCGAGCAGAATGACAGAGACGTATCTACGTACTCGGTTATATTTCATTGTGTATGTTAGGTTGTATAGTCAGCACTAGTGAGTATAGGTTATTATAACTACCCAGTATTCATTTGTTGATTTGTTGTACTCTGATGATGTTACGTACAAATAACAGTTATAGCTCTTTTGTATCAAGACATGTTATTATCTATAATATATTATTCCGCTACGATTATGAGATTCTGTGTTGTTGTTTTCTCTTTTCTTCTACCTCTTGTTTTCTTTTCCTCCAATGATCTAGTATTTCCAACACTCGATTACTCGGCATGCTATACAGAGAACGTATTAATATCGATTTTTGAGGGTCGAAAATCCCGTTCGTGACAGTTAATTACCCATCTTAATTTATGAAGTTTTAAAGTGAATTTATCAAAGTAACAAAGATGTTTTGACTTTGTTATTCATTTTAAATAATGATAAGAAATTATGTATTTATTAATTTAATTAATTATATTCTACTAATTAATTGAATTAGTAAGGTTTAAAGGTGGTTTATCCTTTTTAATATTTTAGCATCTTTGAAGTTCAATAATCAAATTATGGGATGAAGTTATAGTTAATTGATCAATGTAATAGAGTTGTTTTAAAGTTATTTAACCATTCAATAATGATATATTTTTATGGCGTAATTTCTGGAGCAGGGATTACCTATAATTTATAATGTTTTCGCTGGGATAACGACGTAAACATTGCGTAAGCTGCGACCCATGGCTAATATTGAATGGTAATTTTCATATCCGTTATAAAAGCTTTCCAGATTTTTTGAAAATAATGGTTTGTGAACTTTTCTAACAATGCGTTTTCAAGCTTATACTTGCAATGTGAAGCCAAGCACGAATTCGATTTTGTTTAATCCAAAGGATTGGTTCATTTATTGAATTAAAAATTAATATCCGTAAAGCGATATCAGTTATATGGAAATGATTTACTTGTGTACTTAGCACTAAGCATCAAAGAAGTAGACTTATTTCTATTCTAAAAGTTAAGAATAGTCATGAGACATGACTTTGATGCAACAATACCTTTACTTGTCTGGTATTATTGTTAACCAAGGAATAGTACAATTTTGAATTCCATGAGTGGCGATAAGTATACAAGACCTAATTTCCATATATGATCGTTTTTATGTCCCCGATAGTTGGTTTCTTGGCTATCAGATACTTCAGCTTCTTTATTATCGTCATTCTAAGACGATGTGTTGCTCCATTGAGCTTTATTATCCTTTGTCAAAAATGAATAAACCAAAAGCGCAATATGGGGCCGAGCTATGTGATGTTGCTCCCATTAGGGTATTTTGGCATCTCATTTGGATTTTGTTGTACCGTCACGTGAAAAATGGTTAAGATTAAGATGTGAAATATTCGGATTCTCGGTAAGGTCCAGCTGGGTCCAGCTTGGAGGTTCTCGAGTAGTGTCACAGAGTAGATGAGCTTCTCAGGAGTAGGAAGTGCACCATCCTAGTCATTGTAGGAAAATTTTCTTTACTTATTTGATTCGAAACTTTGAATGTATTTTATTTAACTACAATGGGAAGAGTCAACCACTCTTCATGGTGTTCAATTTTTTGTTTTGTCCATTCTACCGAGTTTGGATAGTTACCTTGTTTAGTCCATTCTATCGACTTTGGACTGTTGTCTTGTTTAATCGATTCTATTCAGTTTGGATTTTTTATTCAGATTATTTCCATTCTTTCAAGTCTGAATGTTATACTAATTGTACACATCATCTATGTTTGGATTTGTTTCCTACTGTTCATTTCCATTTTTGTTATGTTTGGTTGTTGTTTTTGTAGGAGAAAACCCGTTCCATGTTAGCGGCGTTGTCCCACGTATTATTGTTTAAATACACCCCATTTGTTTCATAGTTTTACTATCACCAGACATTTTGTCAGACCCAAGTTGTTTATTTAACCTAAACTCTCGGACACTCAAATATATTTGGGTAGCCCGAGAATAACAGGATTTCTTGGAGCTCTTTGAAGACGATGATCGAGCAGGCAGCTCCTTAGTTTTCTAGTCATTTATTTCCGCTGTATGTTTATGTTGGTGTATTTTGTATCTAAATTTAACAAGTATGCTGAAAATATTTTAGATTTGTGCTTTTGTTTACTCTGATAACTCCATATAAGTAGTAAATCTTTTGTACTATATCATTTTATATTATATGTAACCATATTGTTGTGAGGTTTATCTATTCTGTCTTGTTCTGTTCTTTATTTTTACCAAGGATAACTTGCCTTTCAGACGATTGAGCAATGACACATGAATACCATTGATGTATTAAGTGTTGTTCCTAGGTGTAACGACCCATAATTTTAGCTATTTTAATTTATTAAATTTAAATGTAGTTATTGAATAAAAATGGTTAAAAATAAAAAATTTAATGGTTTATTATTAAAGTTATTGAATATGAACTTGAATAAAATTTTGAAATAGTTAATTTCGAAGATTTTGACGATAATAGTATTGAAATGGAATTCTATGTATTGAATGTATTTATAATCAATAGCAAGAATTGGATGATAAATGTTGTATTATTTAGATAGAAATAAAATGATGTGGATAGCTAAAATTTGTTTGGAACTAAATGATTTATTTATATTGATTTATAGGATAATTAAATTGTTTAAATTTATATTGGAAATTATTTGAATAACTGAATTCTAAATTTAATACGATTGAAAATGATATCGAAGTTGATTTAAATTTTTTTAACCAACAATGAAGATTGTTAACATTTAAAATTGGATTCAAAACTGAATAATTAGAAATTGGAAATTTCATATAATAATTAATGAGCAAAAATAGCTTTTCAGGGCACAGTCTTGGAATTCGACGAAACAAGTTCCATTGGATCCATATTAGTGTATTATTATTGGATTTCAACAACATTTGGAGTTATCGTTTGGTCATACAGGATAGAAAAGCGTTGAAATTAATATCGAAAATTCAATGTAATAATTGGGTCCAAAAAGCTATCTCCTCCATAAGACTGAAACGGGACTCGAAACTTATTCCATTGCGTTCGGAATAGGAGTATAACATTATGAATGCCTGGCGACATGTCTCGATTGGGATCAGAATAAATATCTAGATTTTTTAGAAATTATATATATATATATATATATATATATATATATTATAGTCTTCATCTCACATCAGCCAGAAAAAAGTGTCTTCAATGCACTGTTTTCCAAATGCAGCCACCCTATCTGATGCGTACCTTCTATTTTCTTTTTGGTATAAAAAAATCATCTCCAGGCAACGAAAGAAAGACAGAAATCGAAAACTAAAAGAAAATTTATTTCTAAAAATTTACTAAATAGAAAAATTAGAAACAACTGTTTAATTCTCGATGTGTTGAAAGCTTCCGTCGATTTGGTTTTTGAAGGGCTGCCAATCATTTTTTGGACTCGACGGTGTTCGTAGTAGGTCTTGGAGACTATGGTTCGTGGATATGAGATTTCGAAGCATCGATTCGACGAACCGAACATAGAATCGGGTTCGCACTTAAAAGAAGCACCTAGGGTTGATTTTATGTGAAGTTTGATCACCTCTTGGGGCTTACATGCGAATACTGTAACGTAGATAAAGGTAGCAGGTCACATTTTTATATGGAGGTCCTGGCTTTGTTATTAGGGTATAGGCAGATCGAGAATGTCATAGGGAGTTCGTTGGCGGAAACGGTTCGTGGAATGGAGGTCGCTAGCTCCGTATCTGTAACGACCCGGGTTTTCTGACATTGTTATTGGGTAATTAACTGATTTTAATCATTTGGAAATGAAATTTTATTAGCCGAGAAATTTTCTGATATTTAAATATCTAAATACATACAAAAATTGATTTAAAAACTATATTAAATATTGAATTATAAATATCTGGATATGATAAATTTTATAGAAAAATGTGTATAACTCCACCATTTATAAAATTTAAGATGGGATATCCATAAAAGTATATATTAATAAATATGTGTGTGTATAAATAAGCTTTATGATAATGAAAAATATACTAGTATATAAGTAATATATATATATATGCCTATATGAAGTAATGTGTATGGAAAATATGTATAAAGGTAAATATATACATATATGGTGACAAGTACATGCAAGTAAATGTATATGTATATAGGTTATGTAAAATAGTGCATATAAAATACTTATATAGATATGTTCATATAACAGCTTCATGATGGAAAATAAAATAAATGTACATAAGTTAAGATGTATATAGTATTTGTAAATATGAAAATGTGTAAATATATATGATTAAAATAATATGCATAAGTACATGTATATGCATGTATGGTCAAAAACTAGTGTACATGAAAACCTATATATATATATATATATATATATATATATGTTTATATATGCATACATACATATATATCTATATAGACACACACACATATATAGGGAACATCATCAGAGCAAAACTTCATCTCAAGCACAAATTAAATCAAATCACTCAATATTCATATCAACTTACAATGAAATCAAATCAACTCAACAATTTATCAAAATCTAATCAGCTTTTTAACAAGTCAAAAAGAAAATATATGAGAAAAAAACTGTGAAAAAGCCTATACTGGGACATGCCTTTAGGCTTGCACAGCACACTTCATTTCTATGTTTATATATACACTGCCTGGTTTGCCTCCACATATACATTTTAGTTCACAAACATAAAACAACACAATTTTCCATTAAAACTACAGATAAAACTACATACTCAAGCTCCAAAAAAAGGGGATAGTTGATCAAAGATTTATTGTAGAGCAGCGGTATTTACCATTTCTCTGAAAACTGCAAGTAGACATTACCCTGATTTACAGCTTCTGCATACATATACACACACACAGCCGTCGGATTGAATGCATAGTTTATTATGTTGAGTGTTTGTGATGATAATATGGGTATGTATATATGCATTCAACATGGTAAGTTTCACCAATCACTGTATGTCTTCCTCTAGACTCACTGTTTCTTTTTTTTAAAACAGTTGAATGTCAAGCTTTAAAAGTCAATATCAAATCATCTAGTCAGTTTCAAATCTGGATTTCAAAACAATGTTCGTTTTCTTTTAGGTTTAGATCTTTTAAAATTTATTTCATATATTTTTATCAAAAAAGGAGGGAGAAAGAGTCATTTAACAGTAAGAGGTTCATGATAGTAAAAAAATCAAACATCATAATTTAGTAAAAAGACTATGTGGTTGAGATCGTCATTGAAAATAGGATTTTTATGAGTAGTTTACGCATTCATAATAGCATGTGGAAGGAGGAATGGGAAGATGATTGGGATTTGGCGTGAGGTCAAAATCAGGTGACAGCGTCGATTTCAGGCCATAATGCAGGAAGGAGGTTCGAAGGGTGGTGCACTTGGGAAAATGATGCGGAATTTTCCTTATGATCGTAGTGGCCAGGCAAGCATGAAGTAGGGCTTTGGGTAGGACTTTTGGTGAGTTGGGTTTCGAGGCGATGTCGTCGACGTGACGACAAGGTGGGCGTGCAGTAGGAGGGGAATAGGAAGAGGTGGTCTCGGCGAAGCTTCAGGCAGGGTTTGGGGAAGACGGTGGTCATTGGTGGTCGTGGTAAGGCGATGAAGGGGGATTGGGTTTCGTTACAATTGGGTGGAACATTCGAATTTCGACCTAGGTCACGATCATATTTTTCGAGGGTGTAGCCGAAGTGGGTTGGTCGTGGGTGGCATGTGGGGATGGTTGGCGGCAAATTTCTTGACCGGAGTGAGTGTGCACGTGCACGCGATGGTGCACGGGTGGTGATCTCGAAATAAATGAACAGAGAGAGTGAAAAGAAAGAAAAAAACAGGAAAGAAAAAAGGGAAGGAGGAGGAAGGAGAACGTGCCGAGATATAGGCCAGGAAAAAGAAAAAGATAAGGAATAAGAAAAAGGATAAGGAAAAGAAACGTTAAGGAAAGGAGAGGAAAAAAAGAGAAAAGCAAAAAGGAAAAGAAAATTTGGACTTATATCTTGCGCTATAGTTTTACCTTCCCATATTTAAGCTTAAAGTTATTTTGTGTAAAGCTAAATTTAATTATTTTATAATAATTAAGGTAAGAAATTAATTAGTTTCTTAATTTATTAAATCTAGGTTAATAAAATAAGTCTTGGCTATTAATTGGATGTCTTGATTTTAAGTAATTAACAATAAATTGTTTTATAATTTCTTAAATTTGAAATTAATTTGGATTCAAAAGTAAATGGATATGGTTAATAATGATTAATAAAAGCCTAATGTGTGAATTAATTTGACATCTGTTATTGACTGTTAAATTAGTTAGCAATCTATATCTTGGCCTAATTCTATTGGAGATTTAATTCAATTATTCTTGTCTGTGCCATCAAGTGGTCAGACAAGTTAAATAGCAGTTATTTGAGTAAAGATCTGTAATAATCTCCTATATTTGAATATTGTCACCCTAAATACAAATTGTTTATTTTAAACAATTTTCCCTGAAAAAAATTATTGTTTGGATTCGAAGAGGCCGAAAATCGGATATCAGTGTTATCCGAAACCGCTTCAATTTGATAATCGCTACGAATTTTTACAGGTTTGATTATAGAGTTTAATAGACTGGAATAGGTTTAATTTTAAAAAAAAATCAACTAATTTAAATAAGTACTTGCACTTAGACATTATTATAATATCAATAGATTTCTTTAATGGTGTTCATTATGATAAGATGGAAACTCATCCTGTTCGTACGAGTTGCCTTGGTTTCTAAAGAATTTTTATAACGTTAGTATTTCAAATTTGAGTGTGTTTACTCAAGCTGGTTTCCAGCCTGACACGGGTGTTACTTTATTGTAATGCTCGGGTCAGAATAAGTATTATAAAATTTTAGGTTAGGACACTGTGGAGCTCAGGAGACGAGTTGTATGGCAAAGACGTACTTGACTATATTCTGCTTTGTATTGTAGGCTATTTATTCAGTGTTTATGGAAGTTATTATAACTGTCCATATTTTTTTGTCATTAATTTTACTCTGATAACTTGTATGTATATTAGCAATTACAGCTTTTCTTTGTGTAAAAATGATATTATTGTATATTATATTTTGTTCCGCTGCGATTATGAGATTCCATGCTGTTATTTCTATTTCTTCTTCTATCTCTTTTCTTCTTAGCATTAACAACTTGGTATTTCCGACACTCGATTGGTCGGCACTCTATATAGTGGACGTATTAGTGTCGATTTTCGAGGGTCGAAAATCACTTGGTCGTCACATGTGGTATTAGGGCTGAAGATTAAGTGAGAACCTTGGCTCTGGTGGGGATTGCTCATTAGAGATATGGTTAGTAGTACCCTAGAAATGAGTTGAGTGTATATATGAGGGCGTACTTGTTATTTTCATATATATTGATTTTAAAATAATTTCTACACAAGATTATATTTTGATATAAAATAAATAATTTTTCTAAATTATTATAGTATATTAAGGTGAGTAGTTGTAATTATTATAATCAAATAACATAAAATTTGACGGTAATAATAACCAATTAGAAATTTGGGTAAGACTGAACTATACAAATAAGTTAAGCTAAAATTAGACTCAAACCAGAATTTAAAATTTTGAAAATTGTAGAAGTGTTTTTCAAAGTGTTTTGTAATGAAATAAACTTACTGTGATTATATTTTATAGAAATAATCTCTCAGGAAATTATCATGAAAAATATGGTGTCTTTGGTTTCTAGATATGATAATATTGGTCATTATCGTAAAATTTATTGTTGTGTCTAAATAAAGGATGTTTATTACAGAATAAATAATGATGAAACAGAGTGAAATGTTTATAGAAGGGGAATTATGTATACTGAATTTATAAATGTGACTTATAAATTAAAATGAATTTAAACTGGGAAATTTTGGATCTAGTCCCAGAAATTTTGAAGTGTTTTAAAGTGTTAAAGGAAATGATAAATAATATTATTTAGAATATTTTGAAATATAGAAATCTTTGTTTTAAGACAAGAGTTGTTTGAAGATGAATTTTTTTTGGTTTAAAAACCAAGAATGGTTTAAATTTTTTAAGTATGACTTAATATGTGAATGGGATATACATACATATATATATATATATATGATTTCAAAGTAGATTTGAAATAAATAACCGGGTGTTTAAATTCTGAAATCTCCTTTGATATGTGAAGTGTAACTTAAGGGAAAACAGGTTTTTGGACTTACAAGTGGGAAGTGATATTAATAGAATTTAAATTTGGAATGTAAAATTTTATATTGAGTAAGTATAAATGAATTGAACTTATAACCTAAACTAGAAATTTTAGGATGGAATTGAAATATTAACTTATGGAAGTTAAATGGGTTTAACTGTAAAAAAAGGTATAGAGTTGATACGAGATGCAAAAGAAGTTGTGTATGAATGATTTCAAAATGATTTTTGAAATAAAATGGGGTTCGAATTCTAAAAATTTGCGATGGATGCTATTGATTGATGTTTTAGATAATTTGGATGTTTATTTGTTAGGTATATCCTATTATCATCCTGTTTGTTATTTACAGTATATAAAACTGTATATCGGATAATGTCGAATAAATTAAGAAGTGGATTGAAATGACATTTATTAGGATTGGAATGACATATATATCCATTCCTAAAAATTAAATGGAATAAAAATTTGATTTGAAATTATTTAAATGGTTTGATTTTAGGAAATAAAATTTATTTTATGGAAAAGGAATCATTTTAAGCTTAAAATTGAAATGTCAAAAATGAACTTGTCAACCGAAATTGTTTAAAGAATCAGATTTAAAGGTTTGATGCTATAATTGGGAAATAAATTAAATTTCGAAAATTGATTTGTCCTAAAAACATTTGAAATCTCACACTCGAACCTTGAAAATAAGTTTAAGAGGAGGTAATTTAAATGAATATTTGAAATTTGGGCACGGTATTGAACTATTTTAAAACTTGGGTTGTTAAATTAAAAATTAAAGATTAATTATATTTAAGTGATTAAATCGGTATTTTGAAAAACGAACTCAAATTTATATAATTTGAGATGGTTTAAATTTGAGAATGGAACTGAAATTGGAATCAAGATTGAATCAATTTAATTGGGAATGGAAATTGAAATTGATTTGAATTAGAGATCTGTAATTGAATCAGTTTGAATATAAAACTATTTTCAAATAAATTATTTTATATAAGCTGTCTTAAAACTACATTGTTAACCCCACTGAAACTTAGGCCGACTCAACAGATAAGGCAGTCAGCGACTCATAGGAATCAGCGACTCAACTGATGAAGCGACTCAGAGATTGCCGACTCAATGGGTCAGCGACTCATTGATAGCAACGACTCAGTGAGTTAGCGCCTTAAAGGTACAGTGTGGATCAACGACTCAGCGGGTCTGCGACTCAAGGCCTAGACCGATCCAACGACTCATTCGAGCTCCGACTCATCAAAGACCGACTCATCTGATCACGACTCGTCCACTCAAGGTCCTTAAGTATCTCATTGGGTTTACGACTCAAGAGATGAACGACACAAGAGGCCGCTACGACTTAAGGAACCTGACGGGTTAAGGAGATTCTATGGGTTAAGGATGGCACGACCCAGGAAAGCCTACGACTCAAAAGATAGGTCGACGCACGACACAAGACTCAGAGGCAAGTTCAAAATCATGCTGCAAAGAGGTGACTCGCAGACGACTCACGACTCATGACTTGGCAATTTCAGCCTAAACAGTTTGCCTATAAATACAAGGCCACATTCAACATGAAGGGGACCTTTGGCTCATTCTCTTCAAGCGCTGATACTCTGCTGCATTCCAAACCAATTCAACACTTGAAGCTCTCGAGACACTAAGAACGCTACAAACAACTTCAACAAGAGATCACGTACATCCAACATGGATTCGAAGACTCTCATCTCCATTGAAGTTTAAAATACTTGTTCTAAGTTTCTTGTAGTTCAAAGTGAATTGTACTTGGGAAGAATTGTATCAACTTGTAACGAGATCATCAATAAAAGTACTTAAAGTGGACGTAGGCTGTACCCATAAGCCGAACCACTATAAAATTGCTGTTGTTTACTGCTTTTCCGTTATTATTTGCTTGTAATTCTTTCCCGATCTATCGAGTGGTGCTTTCACAACTACACTTCACACACCGGGGTGTTAGCGTTCAAATTTAAGCGTTAACATTTTTGGTGCTTTCACTGAGAATTGAACTCAGGGCAACTGTCATCATTGCTTCACAGAGATTTGAAGAAAGAATTTCCTTAAAAACCAGAAGTATATCTGAGATTATGGCTCCTGGAAGGAAAAGTAGATCTATCAGATCTGGAAACATTCAAGAGGGAACCTCCGCTTCCCCTGTACCTAATCAACCCACTCCGTCTGTTGGAGTTACGAAAGCGGAGTTGGATGCTGTGATTCTAGGGCTAAACTAGCAGATAAACGCCCAAAATGTACAATTAGAGGCTCAAAGTGCCCAGAACGCTCTGATTCTGAATAAGTTGAATGATTTACTTGGGGCAAACAATCAACCAGCTGGAAATGAAAGGAACTATGCTGGCAACATTCATGATGTTAGTGAGAGGAATGCTCCGGAAAGGGCTACTAGTCCCTTTGAGCAGGCAGTCCCTGAGGCTGGTGGGTCTAGAACTCGGCATGATGAGGAATATCTTTCTGAAATGGTCCGGCAGATCATGAAAGAAAGTATGCAAAGGGTTGAAGATGAGAAGGAATGGGGTTTCGCCCCAAGTAAAACTCCGTTTACTGAAAAAATCTTGAAGGCGGAATTTCCAAGGAAGTTTGTCCCTCCGACTATTCCAGCTTACAAAGGGACAAGTGATCCGAACGAGTTCTTGTATAAATATGATTGGCACATGACAGGTGCCAGGGCCTCCGACGAAATAAAGTGCCGATATTTCCCCGTATACCTGGAAGGCGTGGCTTTACTGTGGTTCACCAAGTTGCCAGTCCGATCTATCGATCAGTTTTCAGACTTGACCAGAAAATTCAAGGAGCAGTTTAGACTATATGCTTCGAAGGCCAAGGACATTATGTCACTATCGAGTTTAGAGCAGAATCCTGGTGAGTCTATCAGATCCTTCTTGAACCGCTTCAATATAGCACTGGCTGAGGTGGACAATGCTGAACCACGAATGATATTGACTTATCTGATGAGGGCTATTGATAAGTCAAGCGAATTTGGGAAATGGTTAAATATGAAGGAGCCAACCTCTCTCGAAAAGTTCTACAAAAAAGCAGATGAATTCATTCGCTTGGAAAGCCGTCCTTTACCAGTAAAGACAGTGTTGGAAAAAGCAGAAGACAACACTGTCGCTCCACGCAAGAATGAATCGGTGGGGCAAAAAAGGGAGAATAGTAATGGGAAGAAACAGCGTAATCTGAAGAAGCCCCGATCCTTCAAGCCATCAGAATATACTCCATTATCACATACACCGGAGCACATCTACCTGGCCACTAAAGATTCCGTCGATTTCCCTAAACCTATCCCTTTGAGAACCGGGAAAAAAGCCATACAGAGTGGGAAATTCTGCCGCTTCCACAATCAACCAGGTCATGAAACTGATGAATGCCGCCAGCTGAAAAATCTGATTGAAGAGTTGCTAAGAGAAAACAAGTTGCAGCAATTCGTGAAAAAGAATAGCAACAATCCTGCATCGTCGAGTCAGGGGCAGCGGGCTCCTGTTCATCAGCCTGGGGCAGGTGAGAAAGCTACGGGGCATGAATCTGGAAGGCCCGTTATCAATGTCATTTCAGGAGGACCTCACCCAGCTGGCAAGAGTTGGGGTGAGATGGAGAGATATTCCAGGGCTTTGAAATATGCTCCAGCCGAAGAAGATGTCTTTGTTCTAGAAGACACTACGCCCCTTAAACAACAGAAAACTTTCAGCGATGATATTATTTTCAGAGCCAGAGATTCTACAGGTATTGAAGCTCCTACTTTAGATCCCTTGGTCATCTCGGCTGGTATTGGACCAGCCATTGTCAGAAGAGTCCTCATTGACTGCGGAGCATCATGTGATATCCTCTTCAAAAAGACATTTGACCAGATGAAAATCCCTATGATCGATGTGCAAGCCTCATCACAGAAAATCGTTGGCTTCACTGGGGAGCCAAAGCAACCAGTAGGAACCATCGATCTGTTTGTAGAACTTGGGGAAGGAGAAAGGAAAGTGGTCCGAAAGCAAACCTTTGTGATCGTCGATGAATATTCTGCTTATAATGCTTTTCTTGGCCGTCCAACACTCGCAGCATTCAAAGCTATCCTAGCCCCGTGGTGCCTCACTATTAAATTCCCTACTGACAATGGAGTAGGAGTTATAAAAGGGGATCAAAATGCTGCGCGAGAATGTTACTTGACAGAGCTGCGAGAGTCAAGAAAAAGAGAAATGGGAAAGGATGCGGCAACCCCAATCCGCATCAAGGAACCAGCCTTGTAGCAATTACAGAGCGGACCCTGCACTGGCGAGCACAGCGGGGCACGGAAAGAAATGGATCCCAGAAAAGCCAGTACAGGGGAGAATAGAGTAGTACCGGTGGAAACGACAGTTCCGGTACCTGTTGACCCGAAGGACCCAAATAAGGTGTTGAATGTGGGTTCACAGCTTAATGTGTCAAGTCAGAATATCTTGATATCTTTCCTGAAAGCAAATCTGGATGTCTTTGCTTGGACTCATGCCGATATGTGTGGAATATCCCCAGAAGTTGCAGTACACGCTCTGAATATTGACCCAAAGTTTACGCCAGTTAAACAGAAAAGAAGAACCCAAGGTCCAGAAAGGTCAGCAGCATTAAAAGAAGAAGTTGATCGACTCATGGAAAATAACTTCATCAAAGAATCTACATATCCGAATTGGGTTTCAAATCCTGTGTTGGTCAAGAAAGCTAATGGAAAATGGAGAGTGTGCATCGATTTTTCTGATCTAAACAAGGCTTGCCCCAAAGATCGCTTCCCATTACCCAGGATCGATCAACTGGTAGACGGAACTGCGGGACATGAATTGTTATCTTTCATGGATGCCTACTCCGGTTATAACCAAATCATGATGCATGAGCCGGATCAGGAGGATACAAGCTTTATTACAGATGTTGGACTTTATTGCTACAGAGTTATGCCCTTCGGATTGAAAAATGCAGGGGCAACCTACCAAAGATTTGTTAATGCTATGTTCAAACCGCAATTGGGCAAAACTATGGAAGTCTACGTTGACGACATGTTAGTGAAGTCCAGGAAAGCAGCGGATCACATTGAACACTTAGCAGAAATGTTCGCAGTCCTCCGGAAATACAGAATGAAACTTAACCCTCTGAAATGTACATTTGGGGTCGAGTCCGGAAAGTTCTTAGGCTTCATCGTCAGTGCTAGGGGCATTGAGGCTAGTCCAGCTCAAATTACTGCCTTGAAAGAAGTTAAAGCTCCTAGAACAAAGAAGGAATTGCAGAGTCTCAACGGAAAGGTCGCCGCCCTGAGTCGGTTCATTTCCAAAGCCACTGATAAATGCATCCCATTCTTTGACGCCCTGAAAAAAGGAAAGAAGAATTTTGAATGGACTTCCGAATGCCAAAAGGCCTTCGATGAGTTGATCCGTCATATGGAAACGCCTCCAATACTTTCTAGGCCAGGCAATGGTGAGGATCTTCTTATATACTTGGCAGTATCATCTCATGCTCTAAGTGCAGCGCTGATACGGGAAGACAAAAGGATTCAACATCCGGTTTACTATATCAGCAAAAGACTCACTGGGGCAGAGCTGAATTACTCCAAGTTGGAAAAACTCGCCTATTGCCTACTAGTTGCATCAAGGAAACTGAGGCAATATTTCCAAGCTCATCCTATCAAAGTACTCACTGATCAACCTCTAAAGCAAGTCCTATTTCGCCCCGAAACTTCGGGTCGCCTTCTAAAATGGAACATTGAACTCAGTCAATATGACATCACCTATCACCCCCGAAAAGCAATCAACGGACAAGCTTTAGCTGATTTCATTGCAGAATTCACAGAGAAAGATAATGGTGAGGAAGAAGCGATCAATGATTCCCCAATCCAGTGGAAGATGTATGTTGATGGCGCAAGAAATGACTACTGTTCTGGAGACGGAGTGGTACTTGAAACTCCTGAAGGTCGATCATTATGTTATGCACTAAGACTGGAATTTCCTTCAACAAACAATGAAGTAGAATATGAATCTCTTATTGCAGGTCTGAAAATCGCTAAAGAGCTAAACATTCGAGCATTACAGATCTTCAGTGATTCTCAGCTTATTGTATGCCAAGTCAAGAAGGAATTTCAAACAAAAGGTGGAAACTTGCCCTCCTACTTGTCAAAGGCTTGGGAACTCCTATGTGAACTCGATCATTATTCAATAAGCCATATTCCCCGGGAAGAGAATACGAAGGCAGATTCCCTCGCAAAGTATTCAAGTTCTGGTGAAGCTCAACTATTGGGATTGGTCCCTGTAGAAGTCCTTTCAGCGCCAAGTATAGACGAGATGGATATAGACTGGATTATGAATGTATCTCAAGAACAAGAGTCATGGATGACTCCAATACTGGATTACCTACTCAGAGGTTCTCTGCCAGAAAACTCGATAGAAAGACGAAAGCTACTAAGGAAGGCCTCTCGCTATGTAATTCAGGATGGCCAATTGTACAGACGGGGATTCTCAATGCCATTGCTTCGATGTGTATCCCGGGAAGAGTCCAAAACAATCCTAGCTGAAGTGCATGGAGGAGAATGTGGTGATCATTCAGGTGGTCAAACATTAGCAAAGAAAATTCTCCGATACGGATATTTCTGGCCAGAAATTAATCGGGATGCTGCAGATTACTCCCGAAAATGTGACAAATGCCAAAGATATGCCAAAATTCCTAGAGCACCTTCTACCGAACTCACACAGATGGTCAGTCCATGGCCATTTGCAATTTGGGGAATGGATCTCATTGGGCCGCTACCAACTGCTAAATCAGGGTTTAAATATGCTATTGTTGCAGTTGATTATTTTACTAAGTGGGCTGAAGCTGAACCATTGGCTACTATCACTTCTAAGAAAATGATAAGCTTTGTGACCAAGAATATCATTTGCAGATACGGTGTGCCTCAGAAAATAATCACAGACAATGGTACTCAGTTTGAAAGCGAGGAATTCCAGGATTTTTGCGAACGATTCAAAATCCAGAAAAGCTTTTCGGCAGTAGCTCATCCGCAGGCAAAAGGGCAAGTGGAAGCAGTGAACAAGATCATCAAATCAACCATCAAAAAGCAACTCGAAAGAGCAAAAGGTGGTTGGGTCGATAAACTACCACTTGCACTATGGGCATACAGAACTACTCACAAAACTGCAACTGGGCATACTCCTTTTTCGTTAGCATACGGATCGGAAGCAATGATCCCGGTTGAAACAGAGGTCCCTTCACACAGAAGAATCCATTTCAATCAAGCAGAAAATGAGAAGCTACAACTTGAAGCGCTGGATCTCCTTGATGAAAAAAGAGATGAAGCTAACCTCAGAGTTGCAGCTCATCAGCAAAGGATAGCCAGACATTTCAATTCCAAAGTTCGTCAACGAAGCTTTGAAATTGGAGATCTAGTCCTGAAAAGAATTATGACTGCGACAGGTGTGTTTGGGCCAAATTGGGAAGGACCATATGTAATAGGTCAGAAGCTTCTTGACGGCACATTCAAGCTCACCACTGTTGATGGAGATCAAATCCCAAGGGCATGGAACAGCAACCATTTGCGTCCATACTTTACTTGAAAATTTTGTTGAAACATTGTAAAAAGAATTATGAATGTATGATTCTTGTAATTGAAAGCAATTGTGAAACTGATGCAAGTAAATAATGAAAGAATATAAAGTGGATGTAGGCCCAATTTCATGGCCGAACCACTATAAATCTTGTGTTCCTTATTATCATTATATGTTTGCTTTGTTTTCGATATAAAAATACATAAAATGTATTGCTGAAATGTCGATTTAAATTTTTGCAGACAATGGAAATAAAACTTGCGCATAATAAGACCGAGCGATTCTCACCATCATTCAACAAACAAATTTCAAGTCACAAAGACCCCGAATTCAAATCCTAGATAGGAAATACTTCAATTGAACGGCTAATGATTTCGATAGAAACGAGCCCTTGCTGATAAATTGAGATTGTTTGAACAAACAAACATCCAATTAGGAAGCTAGTGCCCGTTCTCACGAACTTGCCTGGCAATGAAGTACACTTCCATGGATTAAACAAGCTACTTGCAAGAAAAGGGGAATGAGAACCTAAAGAAAAAAAAAGAGAGAGGATCGCTGAAAAGGCATAAGCAAGTGAACAGAGGAACAACCAAAGCTACCATCAGCAGCACAAGTCCTCTTCGGAGGATAAAAGACCTCTAATGGGTCATACGCCACAAAAAAGAAAGTTCTCTACTCAACAAAAAAGATTGGAGGAGTCATGACCCTCCAACCATGAGAGAGTAACTTCCAAGCGATGAAAACCCTCTCTGAGGCACATTTCACCAGGAGTTGAAGTGTTATGACCGCTCTTCGGGATTTCACTTCACCAGAGTTGAAATGCCAAAAAATAAAAGCCCTCTTCGGAGGCCCATTTCACCAGGAGTTGAAGTGTTATGACCGCTCTTCGGGATATCACTTCACCAGAGTTGAAATGTAAACAAAATAAAAGCCCTCTTCGGAGGCACATTTCGCCAGGAGTTGAAGTGTAATAACCGCTCTTCGGAATTTCACTTCACCAAAGTTGAAATGCAAAAACAAAATAAAGACCTTCCTGAAAGCCCACGTTTCACCAAGATTGAAATAAAACTTCCAAGTGTTGAAACGCGAAAAGGCTTTCTTCGAAGGCACAACTCTTTGGAGGTACACGTTTCACCAAGATTGAAATAAAACTTCCAAGTGTTGAAACGTGAAAAATCCCTCCTTAGAGGTACAACCCCCTCCCGGGGACACAATCAAGAAGAAAGACCTCTTCGGAAGCCCACGTTTCACCAAGATTGAAATAAAACTTCCAAGTGTTGAAACGTGAAAAGGCTTTCTTCAAAGGCACAACTCTTTGGGGGTACACGTTTCACCGAGATTGAAATAAAACTTCCAAGTGTTGAAACGTGAAAAATCCCTCCTCAGAGGTACAACTTTGTATAAAAAAAATCCTCATCAAAAGCGTACTTTAACTTTCAAAGGGAGAGTAATTTACCTACTATAAAAAAAAAAGAAAAAGAAAAGAAGTTAAAGTACCCTTCAGAGGTCCGCTTTACCACATAGAAGAATTCACTTGGTAAAATATGCACATAAAAAAAAAAGGGTGATTTCTTCGAACGACAAAGCGTAGAAACTTATACGAAGGGAGTTGTACTCTACAAAAATTTTCTTTAAAGAATAAAATAATTATTCTTTAGCAAATATGAGTGCAAGTCCCCTCGAAGTATATAATATTGCAGCAAACTTATGGAATGGGGGCAATATAGTATAATTACACACAATATGGTATAGCCAAATCAGCAAAAGGTAACGCTCAAGTAACATGCCATAAGCTCGCTGCAATATCGTGTAAATAAACTTGTGCAAAAAAAAATA
The DNA here is from genome assembly GCA_030765085.1 of Allium cepa. Taxonomy (NCBI): domain Eukaryota; kingdom Viridiplantae; phylum Streptophyta; class Magnoliopsida; order Asparagales; family Amaryllidaceae; genus Allium; species Allium cepa. Next base: position 646,199,908 of record CM060937.1, on the reverse strand, counting down.
AAAAAATAAATAGTAAATGCATTCTCAAATTCAAACAGGAGTTTGTACAAACGAAGAATCATTTTATTCAACTATAATGCAGATACAGGTTTTCAAAATAAAAGCGGGGGCCGATACCCGCACAATTCTCGGCCAGTACATACAAAAGGCAAAAAGCTAAAATCTTCACTTCTTCTTCCCTTCTTTGGACCCTTTACCCGGTCGAATGACCAGCTTTTCAGGCCGACCAGTGGGTATAAGGGAAGTAGGAGAGGTAGGTGCAACCGGTTCAACTTCCGGCTCCTCTTCAGTGGCGGTGATTTTCTTCCCCCTCCTCTTTGATGTCCCACGCTTCTTTCTCCTTTGTGAGGAAGACTCACTCCCCGGAGTGACAAGTTTTGATAGAGCAATGTCGTCAGAAGGAGTCCGTTCCGGGGATATGTCACCTCCCTCAGGTCTCTCATCTTTCTGCTCTTGCGAAGCGATGGGATCATCCAAGCCGTGAAGAGCCTCTATTTGTTCCACCTGTGATCCAGGTTGCGAGGCAGAAGGAGGCGCCGCCTGAAGAGATGAAGGAAGGATAACCGGAGGAGTAGAAGTTTGAGCAGTGCTTGGTACTTTCTCTACAGAAGAAAAGAGGTTAAAGTTAGTAGAGAGAGGAGATGAAGGCTCATCAAGGTTGAGAAAATAGCCAAGGAGTTCATGAAACTCATGTGAAACAAATGAATAACCCGCTTGAATAGAATTGACAGTAGCGGGATTAACAGTGAAGTTACCTGGTGAAGTTGATTTCCTGATATCAACTTCATAAGCTTGCGCGTCGGCGCTCTCATCACCCTCGTCTCCACCATGTACGCTTGTAATCTCAGTAGTAACTTTGGTAGGAGAAGCAAAATGGGAACTGGAACCAATGATGTTGACTTCAGACGAAGAAGGTGGCTGGACTAGAATAGTTGAAGTGGTTTTTTCCAGCCGGTCCCCTTCCGTCACTTCGGTTCTTAGTTTGGCAAGTTGTTCCTTTCCCCTGGCGAGAGCAGCGCGAGCGTCTTCATCAAAATAATGCCTTTCCAGGGCTGACTCGTCATAATCAGCACCTTCAGCACCAAGCATATCGAGGGCGGCCTCCCACACTTCAGCTAAAGTGATCTCATACTTGGGACCAAGAAAAGCGAGGCTTCCACGCCCCAAGACGCTATGCAAATAGAAGTCGAATAATGTTGAGCCGAAGCTGTTCTTGGTCGCCTCATGAGAATCTTCAGCTGCGATTCTGCCGGCGACAGCCTCATCACGCTCCCTCTCGGTTTTGGAAAGCTGAAGCTTAAGCATTTGTATCTCCGCTTCCTGGGAGTTGTTTTTCTTTTGAAGCTCAGCAATATCAGAAGCATAGCCCTCGTTGATTCTTTTCTGCACTTCAAGCCTGTCCTCAGCGTCCCTCTGACTGGCATGAGCATCTCTAACTTGTCTAAGAAGAACTTCTTCTTTTTGAGAGTATGTAGTAGAGGAAGCAGCAAGCTCATCTTTCAACTTCTCAACCTTTGCTTCGAGCTCCTCGTTGTAGGAAGTAATGCTCCTCATTTCGGTATCATGCTGCTCAAGGACCTTTTGCCACTCAGCCTTATCGTTTTCCATGGTGAGCATGGCCTCTAAGTTGGCACGGTTAACTCTTTGAAGCTCATCAACAAGCTTCTGCCAGTTTGACATCCTCTCGATTTCAAGTTTGACGGCGTCAAGATTTCGTAGCACAGCAGGCTTGTCAATAGGAACCAGGTCAAGGTCGAATCTCACACCCTTTAAGCACCATTGTGGAAAACGACTTTGTAAAGTGGCTGGGCCAGGTCCCACTTGAAATTTAGGCCTGCTTATTATTGTCTGGATGTCCTCCTTCCCGAGAGCAGGAGAGTCGGAAGGAATGTCAAGAGGGGCAGGGGCAGTAGGCTTTTTGGGAGTAGTGGAAGCATGTCTCTCACCATATCGGGCTCGTTTGCCTGAATCTTCAGCTACATGACCCTTTCCTCGGTCGTCGTGAGATTTCCTTTTGTGAGAGTCGTCACTTCTCTGCAGAGAATCATGGTGCTCATCCCTATCCCTTCTGTCATAACGCTCTTCTGCATCCCTCCTTTCACGAGCCTTTCGAGCAGCCCTCTCTTCGTCAGACTCTCTATAGGAGGCGAAGTAGCGCCCATAATTATATTGGCCACGCCCCCCGTAGCGTTGGAAATCCTGATAATATGATCCGCCGCGTGTCATTGAAGAATCTGAAAAAAGAAAAGATAAGCTTTAGAAATCTTCGAAGTATAAGAAGATAAGTGCATAAATGTGCTGGAAAATCCTTAGTTGTGTGTGAAGTGCAAGCTATTCGCGTTGGACTAACGAACCACTCCTCTGTTGGGGGGAAGTGATAGATTTCACTGTTGATGACAATTCTTGAGATAAAGGAGTTAGAGTCTGTTGGAGGGCAGATGTTGCTTCAATCGTCGGAGGTATAGCTTTACCATGACAGGGTCTTCTTTAAAGAGCTCTTGGGAAGTGATAATCAAGTCACTTAAGTCCCCAAAGACGTCATCATCGTCATGCCCAACCTGTTTCCCTCCATCAGTTCCTTTATCGGCACTATTCCTGGTTTGGGAAGGGGGTTCCTCTTCCTCTTCAGTAATGGGGGCAAGCGCGGGTTTTTCGGATTGCCCCATGTCATCTCTTGGAACAGAACACTTTATTAGTGAAGTTTTTGCAGAAGTTTCTCCTCGCATGTGCTCTTTAGTGGAAACTGGGGGATCAAGAGTTTTCGCCGGAGAATCAGGAACTTCTGTTGGAGGTTCATGAGGCTGAGTAAAGCGAGAGGGATGGAGGAGTCCGTATTGATGTAAAAATTCATCAGTTAGCAGAAACTTTATGCTCCTCTCTTCTACTGGCACGGCATTTAATCTTTCAAAAATTTGCTTAAGACTTGGGTCCCTAGCAGGGGGTGGAAGTGCTAAAAACAGGAAAAGAATGAAATTAGCGACTGAGAGTTCAGATCTCGAGAAAGTTTCAAAACGGAAAAAGTAAAGACAGGAAATCTTACTTCCCACTCTCCAGATGGCATAAAACCCTGGAGGGCAGCGAACAAAGAAAAACTGATTCAAAAATCCGTGAGCGCTTTCGGAGAGATCAGTAATAAGTTTACGGTTTCGAGCGCTTCTTATAACCACGATGGAGGGATGGTCTTTAATTTTCGTGAATGAGCAAAAATAGAAGATCTCCCCGAAGCTTGGTAATCGATCCAAAACTCTCCTAAATAGAACACATAACCCCATCAGAATGGCGTAGCCATTGGGGTGTAATTGGAATGGAGAGATAGACAACCGAAGCATGAACTGTTGAAGAAAGTCGTTAAAAGGAGGAATCGCCCCACTTAAGCACATTTGGCGATTGACTGCAACAAAGCCGTAGGGAGGATTGTCAGCAGTATCACTTGGCCCAGGGAAAAGGACATCACTTTCAGCAAAGCCAAATTGAGTGCGCAGCTGGACAAACGCTCTCGAAGTTAGAATAGTCGGGGTTCTCTCCGGAGGATTCTCTATGGGAACAGCTATCGGAAAAGTTTCTTCCTCTTGAGTTACCACTTCTTCTTCTCGGTGGGAGGTCATTCTACACAAGCAACTGGATGTTCAAATGCGAAGGTGCGCGTTTCCTAAAAAGTGTGAAGTGTTGTGCAAGACTAATAAAAAGTGACAAGTATATATAACTGGAATTATACTAATCAATGCTTGATCGATTATAAACATTTCAGAACTTGTTAATCTAAAAGTTCAAACATAATATTAGTGCAAGCAAGTCGATTTCAATTGACTATTTCAGTATTGCTTTGGTATTTTGTTTGAAATTGATATGTTAAAAGCACTTCATACATACAGTTTATTCAAGTTAATCATCTATCATTAACTAATCTGTCGTTCGATGTGGGCAATCAATGACAGTATATTCGTCCCAGTTTTCTGTGAATGTTATATTGACAGGTTATTAGCTTACAAGTTAAAGCAATCTGTAAAAGATTCAAGCAGCAGTTCAAGGTTCAAGTGGAGTTTAAAAGTGCAAGTGCTAAGTCGTAGACGACTCAAGGACTAAGTCGAAGACGACTCAGCAATACTTAGGTCACGAGTCATAAAAGAGAATAGATGTCAGCTCAGAATTATGAAAAATTCATCAAGACATGTCTCGGCCCCGACTCAAGCATTGTGTCGTGATGACTCGGCCCCCACTCAAGCATTGTGTCGTGATGTCTCGGCCCCGACTCAAGTCTTGTGTCGTGAAGGTTGGTGAGACGGTCCAGAGTTGAATCGCAAAGGGTTTTAGGTCGTTCAAGATTATTAAGTCGCATCAGGGGTAGTGTTTTACTCTGATTGGCCTATCTACCATACAACTCCAAAACCCGTTTCCCTCCTACCCCATGATAACCCAATGACCTATCTCCAAGTCCTATCTTCGGATCCTAACCCATAACCCGTTAACCTAATGGTATCTCCAAAAATAGTAACTTTAATCCTATCACAATACAGAATCGCCTCGAATGATAGATCGCCGCGAGTAAAATCAAGCAGACCTAAGTTCATCAACAATCAAATCCAACAAAACTCGTAAGACACGAAGAGGCAAATCGGAGGCGAAGGATTAAGCGTGTAAGACAATAATGATCAACGATCGAAGAAAGGGAAGAAATCGCTTACGATTGTATGTTGACTAGAGAGGATTGGGTGTTAATTCGAGTTGAAATTATTTTTGGGAGCTTGGAGATGTGTTAATGGCGGAACACGACTCAAGAGATTGATAAAGGAAGAAGAAGATAGAAGTGACGGTTCATCCATTTTATACCAAGGAAGTAGGGCATGAGTCGGCACAAGCGAGTTAAGATAAGTCGAAGCGCGCGACCTACGACTCAGGCACGTGCTTCGAGGGGCAAATGTTAACCCCACTGAAACTTAGGCCGACTCAACAGATAAGGCAGTCAGCGACTCATAGGAATCAGCGACTCAACTGATGAAGCGACTCAGAGATTGCCGACTCAATGGGTCAGTGACTCATTGATAGCAACGACTCAGTGAGTTAGCACCTTAAAGGTACAGTGTGGATCAACGACTCAGCGGGTCTGCGACTCAAGGCCTAGACCGATCCAACGACTCATTCGAGCTCCGACTCATCAAAGACCGACTCATCTAATCACGACTCGTCCACTCAAGGTCCTTAAGTATCTCATTGGGTTTACGACTCAAGAGATGAACGACACAAGAGGCCGCTACGACTTAAGGAACCTGACGGGTTAAGGAGATTCTATGGGTTAAGGATGGCACGACCCAGGAAAGCCTACGACTCAAAAGATAGGTCGACGCACGACACAAGACTCAGAGGCAAGTTCAAAATCATGCTGCAAAGAGGTGACTCGCAGACGACTCACGACTCATCATGAGTCGGTCACGACTCATCATGAGTCGGTCACGACTCATGACTTGGCAATTTCAGCCTAAACAGTTTGCCTATAAATACAAGGCCACATTCAACATGAAGGGGACCTTTGGCTCATTCTCTTCAAGCGCTGATACTCTGCTGCATTCCAAACCAATTCAACACTTGAAGCTCTCGAGACACTAAGAACGCTACAAACAACTTCAACAAGAGATCACGTACATCCAACATGGATTCGAAGACTCTCATCTCCATTGAAGTTTAAAATACTTGTTCTAAGTTTCTTGTAGTTCAAAGTGAATTGTACTTGGGAAGAATTGTATCAACTTGTAACGAGATCATCAATAAAAGTACTTAAAGTGGACGTAGGCTGTACCCATAAGCCGAACCACTATAAAATTGCTGTTGTTTACTGCTTTTCCGTTATTATTTGCTTGTAATTCTTTCCCGATCTATCGGGTGGTGCTTTCACAACTACACTTCACACACCGGGGTGTTAGCGTTCAAATTTAAGCGTTAACATACATTTTTAAATATTCAAATTTATTTTGATTTTCCAAGCTATTTTATTATACAAACCATTCTTTAAAAAAAAAATCAAACTATCTTATATTAACTATTTAACTATTTTAAAACTATCCAAACTATTTTCTAAATTCAAACTGGTCAGAGTGGAAATTGTTTATATTTAAACTATGGATTTAAATACAAATTAGGATGAATTGAGAATTATAACCCAAGTGGAAATTCGAAGCAATTTTGAATTGGAACCAGAATCAAAATACTAAGGTAAAAATGATTTTGAAGTGAAATAGTATATTTTAGTAAATAAGATGATTTAAAAATAAAGACTGAATAGTTACTATAACTGAAACTTACTTTATAAGCAATAAGAAATATTATAAATAACTTTGAAAAGTAATCGAACTTGAAAATTTGATTTGGCATTAATGAGAATATGAGTGTTAGTTATATATTCAAACTCCCTTATTGAAATCATAACCGGAAGGAAATGGTCTTCGAAGGATATTTGAAATACAAAATGGAGTTTATATAAGTATGAAGTGGGCTCAAAAATGATTCGAGTGGAAAGGAATGATTTTATATGTATATCAGAATGAAAATGAAAAGGTTTTGGAACCCATTGATTTTGAAAGGTTTTTGATTTTGGAAAATAGCCAATTTTGTAAATTTGGTAAACCAAATTTGAAAACTATCGATTTTGAGGATATCGATCTTGTATAGATAAAGTTTACATGTGTTACACATAAAGAGTATGATTCGAAAGGTACCATATATCTATATAGTATGGTATGTTTTGAGACAAAAGTATGGAAAGGCACCCCTATGAAAGTCGAACCTTATAGTAGGAGATCCACTGGGAGGTTCTGCCTAGGAACTATAAGGGTGGGTTCAATGAAATTGGGATCCTAGAGGATGTCCGTACGAAAATCATGAGTTGCTGATGATTATTTGTTAGGTAGCGTAAGTCGAGTGGTGCTGATGCCTACAGTTACACCGGGTTATGCTGTGATGGCAATGTAACCTTTGTTGTAACTACGATCTATCGCAGTTCCATAGCTTAATTCGAGTGGCAATGATTGCCGACAATCTACGTTTGATTTCATTGGAATAGCACGTAACATCGGTAGATTGCGATCTATGTGGTTTGGTTCCATAGCGTAATTCGTGTGGCAGTGAGTGCCAATAGTCTACATTGGATTTCACTGGGATAGTGACGAAACCTTTGTGTAATCTGCAATCTATGGGGTAAAGTTTTGTTTGGCAGCGTAATTCAAGGGGCAGTGATTGCCTATAGACTACTTACGGTTTTGCTGTGATAGAACCGTAACCTTGGTGTTGCTGCGATCTGTGGTGTCTCCATGGCAAAAGTCGAGGGGTGCAGATGACTACATATCTTATGGATTTTGCCGAGATGGCGACGCAATCATCATGCTAACTGCGACCCATGTCGGTGAAGGGGGATGATACGTTCCATAGCATTTGAAAAAGTTTTTTTTCAAAGTATTTTCACTGTGTGTTGAAAATGGGTCAATTAAGTACTTATATATTTTTAGTCCTACGCCTGATCAACGTATGACTAAATTTATGTGACAATAATGATGGTCTTATTTGGACATCGAGTTATGAAAAATATTTTTATAAAATTAATTTGGTATAATACTATATGATCTAAAGTGTTTTAGGATGTAAGATAAAAGAGTAAGGAGTTTAAATGTTTTAAAAGGATGATTTAATAATAAACATTAAAATTAAATTTTTCGCTTCGTTCCTTTTCGAGGACGAAAAGTTCTAAGGGGGGAGGAATGTGACGTCCCAGGTTTTCTGATGTTATTATTGGGTAATTAGCTGATTTTAATCATTTAGATATTAGATTTTATTAGCCGAATAAATAAATTGTCTTATCTTTAAATATCTGAATGCATATAAAATTGATTTAAAAACTATATTAAATATTGAATTATAAATATCTAGATGTGATAAATTTTATGGAAAAATCTAGATAACTCCACCATTTAAAAATTTAAGATGGGATATCCATAAAAGTATATATAAATATATATGTATATATATACATAAGCTTTATGGTAATTAAAAATATACAAGTATATAAGTAATATATATATATATATATATATATATATATATATATATATATATATGCGCCTATGTGAAGTAATGTATATGGAAAATATGTATAAATGTAAACATATACATATATGGTGACAAGTACATGCAAATAAATGTATATGCATGTAGGTTATGTAAAATTGTGGCAACCTAGAATTTTCAACGTTTGAAATAGAAATATTTAATTGATTTCAAATATCTGAATTGTTAATTTAAGCTTGAGTTTCAATTTTAACTATGAATTTAGCAATTTAATTATAGAAGATTTAGGTAAAATTTGAATCTTCATTTTTAAGCTGACTAAAAATATTTCAAAGGTTTGTAAAATCTATAATGATAATACTGAAGATAATGGAAGCTTCAGAATTGAATTTGGAACTGTTTTGTTCAGTTTAAAATTATATCATTTTAATCGATATTTAAAAATAGCCTTCCGGGGTGCATCTTGGATTTCAACAAAACCTGTTCCATTGGATCTGTAATATTGTATTATTATCGGATTTCAATTTTTGTAGTGTTTGGAATGTTCGTTTGGCAGTACGATAAGCAAACGCGCTGAAATAAAATCAAAAATTAATTTAATAACTAGGTTCAAAAAGCTATCTTCTCCATACAATCGAATTTGGACTCGGAACCTTTTCTATTGCGTTCGGAATAGGAGTTTAACATTATAAACGCTTAGAGGCTTGAGGTTGAGATTTTAAGTTGCGTAATTCGGGACGATTTAAATTCAAATTTAAATATAAGGAATATTTTAACTGATCAAAACTTTATTTATTTCTTTTTAGCCACTTATCTTCCAGGTTACACCAATTGTCTTGCACTCAGAACATTTTAAGCACACGTGTTCTAAAAAATTAAATAAATATATGAAACTTTCGTTTGAGAGAAAAAAGGGAAAACCGAGCCTTCATTTCATTTTCTTCTTCTCATATTCAAATCCATGGCTGAACAAATCACGACTTCTCTCTTTAAATTTCATCTCGCCTTCTTCTTCTATCGCTCAAAAATCAATGGCCGCATTTTTCTATAAATCTCGAAATCGATAAAAAAATAGAAGAGGGATTCGCAGTCAAATCGCGATCGGCAGCTAAGTTCGCAAGCTAGTTAGTGAGGTCGCTACGACTGATAGCATCAAGGGTGGTCGCGATAGTGAAGCTATCATCGTCGATGCAACCGGCAATCGCGACATCGGTAAGGCACAATTGACTCGAAGCTGCGGCGGCAGAAATCATCGATCGAGATGGCTAGTTCGAGTAGAAAAATAGGCGTCGCGCTTAGGGCAAGCTGCTATCAAGAGCGTTCACGAGTTCGATTTAGGTCAGTGACACGCGAGCTTGCGCGTATGAGAATTGAAACTTGTAAGATCTCACCTTTTATATCCATACCATGATATACACTATACTCTCGTTACATTCAAATCTTAATTAATTACTTGTTCATATTTGAATCTTATCGGAATAAGAAGCGATGGCAAATCAAGGCTGTCGCAAAATTGGGCAAGCAAGGCGAGTTCAACGATTTGGGATGGTTATAAATGATCAGCTATAGGCTTTCTCGCATGTAAGCTTCGTCTGGAGATGGCAACCGCGATTGGCAGTAAGGTATAAGCACTTTTTTGATTTTTCTTTCTAATTTTAATTTATAAATATATGTATGTATATATGTTAGGAAATAAGAAAATATTTTTACAGTAAAATTTTTATATTTACAGGAATTTTTTATATAACAGTAAGGTATAAAAGAAAAAAAGAGAAAATATTCTAGTTTAAAATCAAAATTTTAAATTTATATTAATGATGATTGATTATTGGTTTGGTTTAATTATATTATTATATAAGGAAAATTTGTTTAAAATAAATCATTTGATAAAGTTTAATTTTAACTAACTAAAATGATCAAAAAGAAATTTTTTAGTTAAATTATAAATGACAATTATTATTCGATTTATTTCGGATATTAATCAACTGTGTAAAATTGTCTATACAAGGTCTGAAAAACGTGAAGAAAACAGTCTGGAGTGGAAAATGGATTGCATGCATAGTTAAAGGTGAGATCTTCTCACTCAATTGGATTTTCCTATTTAATTTTAAATAGTTAAATTTTAAATTGTTGATTGTGTGCTTTTTATGATAAATTTTTATCAGTTGTATTGAATTAGACCCTATGCGCCGCAAAATAGCGGAGGATATTATATTAAATCCATATACCATGATGTTCCACCTCAAAGTGGAATTGGTGTTATATATGTATTTGGAGTGATTGATTCCCGCATTATATAGCGGATGAGACCCTATACGCTGCATAATAGCGGATGATATTTTATAAATCCCACATACCGCGATATTCCACCTCAAAGTGGAATTGGTATTTAGTTATTGTGCTAACATCTATGGATGCAAGGAAACAGGTTGGAGGGATCCAACTGGATTCCTCAAATATTGAATTTGTTTCATATGTTGAGTGTTGATAATCTATGTGTGATTATATTGTGATTGAAATCATTGGAGGCTAAAATTTAGTTTGGTATCGTGGGATACCATAAATAGATAAAATTGGATTTTTGATATTTATGTAGAAAATTTATAGTAAAAATTTATTTTTGAGAATGGGATAAATTTAAAAGAAGGAATTTTAAAAGGGTAAAGTTATATTTTTGAATCCTATTGAATAAAATTCCAAAATATGGGAAAAAGGCTAAATAAATGGATTTCGAGTAATATTATTCAAAGGTTGAAGAATTATTTAAAATATGTATTTTAAATAGTTTTGAAAGAAATAAAGGAATTTACTTTAAAAAGAAAATCAATTTGGAAATCAATTTGGAATTTTATTCGGCGTTTAAAAATAAATCTTTGGGAAACCGATTTGAAATTGATTTGGTGTTTAAAAATAAATTTTGGGTGATCAATTCTGAAATTGATTTGGTATTTGAAATAAATGTTTGAAAAATCAATTTAGGATTTAAAATCAATTTGGAAATCAATTTGAAAATTGATTTGGTGTTGAAAGTGAATACTTGGGAATCGATTTGAAAATCATAAATTAGTGGATATTCAAAAATTTAAATCCAAAATGGGAATTTTATAAAAGAAAGGGCAATTTGTTTTAAAAATAATTATTGTTTTATTTTTAAAAGTGTGGAAAGGAATTTATGGATTTGGAACGTAAATTTAAAATAAATCTAGAAAGATTTATAAATTGATTTGAGTGAACCATTTTAGAATGGATTGTGTACTTTCCCTGAAAGCCGAGAATGTTTTCAATATAGTCTATAAATATAAATTGAAGTTGTAAGGATGGTATTAAGGAAAGAATATTTTGGAAAATTTCTTAGGTTATTTTGAAAATCTTTAAAGTAAAAATATATTTTAAACTATTGTAGAAGTGATTATTTAAAGTTTTAATTGATATTTGTTTTAGAAATTAGATATTTAAGAAGTTATATCCTATCTACAAATTTTATTTTGAAATTAGTTCGTCCTTGAATTTTTATATGAGACATTAGTATAATATTTTCATAACTAATATTTAAGCAAGGGTTTTAAAATAGTTTTATTTTGAAAGTTTTCAAGTATATTTTGGATAAATATTTTAAATTATTTATAAAGTATTTGAACGCGGCAAATTTTTAGTGGAATTAAATAAATATTTAGAAATTTATTCCACATGAGGATGGTGATTCGAAATTTGTTTTCAAAAGATTGAAAGGCGAAAAGTGATTTGGAATTTGTTTTCAAATGGTTGAAGCGTTAAAAACTAAATTTTGTAAAGATATTTTGAAAATAATAATTTGGGAAAAATTATATGAAATACAGTGATTGTTGTGAATGATGATTGATGGTTAAATAACCGACTACCAATATTGACCTTTTTAATGGCATTTGAATTTCGATGCGACCGGGAATCGGATTCCAAATGGATATTCGAAAACAACGTCGAACCTTTGTGATTGTAATGGATCTTTTGCTTAAAAGATCAAAGTGGAAATTGTTGTGATTTGTTTGAAATCTGAATCTAACACTTATTTTTAAAATAAGCGCTCGTTATCCGGATTAGCCGAGAGAGGACTTTGTGTCAAAAAACTCATTCCGAATAATGATACGACAAAATGGGATTGCATTTGAAGATGGTGTTAAATACCGGGTATTTTCAAAAACAAAAGGATTACCTGTCGAACGTCTCTACACCGGGTTGCTCCGGTATAGAGATTTTATCGCCCTTTGTGATGGGGATTCCAGATGTGATTAGTGAATATCTAGATTGCAAGGGCTTCTTTGAAGTGCCTTCGGTTTCGTTTCATCCCGGAATGGACTTGTATGGATGTGTGTCTGAAGTTATACTTTGAGATGTAAAGCTGGTTTCTATCAAATACATTTCTGCTGGTGGCGGAGAATTTATTCTCTTAGCTAAAAACCCTTCTCCGAGACGTACGAGCTCAGAGATTATGTAGTTGATGGTTACTAGTGATACATTACCAATTTGGTAATGTGGTATACGAAATGTTGCTGACCATTTGGGGATCGAAGCATGAGTTTTGTGAAAAGCATAGCTTTGTGGATGAGACCTCGTCGAACCTCACAACCCGGAATGGTCAAAATAGGAAAGATGTGGCAAGGTTATGTGGGGGTAGCGCCCCCTGATGGTATGTCATTTCCTTCTGGAAAGGGGTGGTATCATGGTATGGAGCCCAGATATTTAACCTATGTGGATGCTGAAAATTTATTACTTTGTGGTTGTTGGTGTCGAGGATCCTCGGATAAAGGTCAGTTACGACAAGGGGATGACATACTCGTGTCAGTAGTTACCTAGTTATAGAGGTAACCCGGCCTTGTGTTCGTAGAGATCCGGTTAGATTCTCAGGGTGTCCCTCCAGAGGCGTACCCATGTGGCATAGGAAGTTCCTTAGCCTAACCATTTGTTGGAAATCCAAAGAAACAATACGAGCCATTTACGATTGCAATTTTATAACCTGCCTCCTCAGGAGGTAGCTATAGTAGTCATAATATAACGGTACCTATGCTGGCTAAGATTAATATTATATTTTCGAAATGTTTTCTATAATACGCACTAATGATAATATTAAAAAAATAATTTTGCGTATCAAGCATGTTTGACTATCATAAGGGGAAATCTCCCCCAAGTCTGCGATTGCATTGTGTGTGTGCCGGGAGGCCTTATGGTAGTTTCATTTACCAAAAGCATAGCGGATTTCTTTTTTTTCCTTTGTGAAAATAATTGTTTTTAAGATCTCACACCAGTCCTATGACTGACCTGGAGTTTATTGTCTCCTTTCTAAACTCTGGGTGCCCATAATTTTTCATACGGGCAGCCTAGAGTCAGGCTATCAGTTATTCTGGAGCGAAGTCACAAAAGATATGTTGTGGAGATCTGGAGGCAAGCTGGAAGGCGAGACGTATCATTATACTTTTTATTTTTCACTGCGTTGGGATTGTTGTAAGTTTAGTATTAATGCGGATTAGTTTTTGTAAATGCCTAGTGTCGAATGGTGTCGTTGTAAACTCTGATGTTGTATTGTGATAACCGATATAGTTCTTTTTTTAAAGATTATTCAATTATCTTTTATATGTCTTTTCGCTGCGAATGTGAGATTCTGTTATTGATTTCTGTTTCTTCTTCTATCTTCTTCTTCTTTAACCCTAACAGTTCGGTTTTTCAACATTCGATTGTGCAGCATTTGTTACAGTGGACGTATTAATTTCGACTTTTGGAAGTCGAAAAATCGGACCGGGACAATTTGGTATCAGAGCATTTGGTTAAGCGACAACCTTGGCTCTGGTGGGGATTACTCATTAGAGATAGAGTCAATAGTACTTTAGAATGATTTTGAGTTTAATAATAGGTATGAGCGCATATTTGTTAGTGAATATAAAATTGTTTTATATTGTGTTGACTTAATGGTTAATTGTTTATAAATTCTGGTAGGTGCAGTTTGGCCAACTGTATCGATAGAGGTTTCTAAACTCTTAAACAAGATAAACCGACACAGTATTGTTTTTAAAAATAGGGTAAATGAAATAATTTTACATGAACTATTTTTGTATAGAAAGGAAATCATTTTCCATAAATTATTGTAGTATATGGTTGCTTGGTTGTTATAAAGTGGTAATATTAAATTATTATCATTGAATAGGAAATTGAAATAGTAACTCCAAAGTTAAGTAATAAATTCACATACAAATGGAATTTGAGAATGTAAATTGAAAATGTGATCTGTAATTTGAAATTGAATTCTAGAGAAATGTTTTGAAAAGAATTGAAAGGGTTTGAAAAGTTTTGGAGTTTGGAAAAGATTGGAGATTTGGAAAAAAAATTAAATTCTTTTGACTTTGGAAGTGATTTTCAAGGGTTTGAAAAAAAATAGTTTTGGAAGGATAAAAAGCACTAAACTCTTTTCGGTCGCTGGAAAATAATTTCGGTGATGATCGCGACATCATCGGTGCTCATTTTCGAGTTTCCAGAAGAGGAATTCCTGCCAAATTGTTTAAACGAAGGTTGTTTGCAAACTGGATTTGGTTTTGAAAATTCAAAAGAAAAATTTGAATTGATTTCAAAAATGATTTTTGAAATGTTGGACAGACTCTGGAATCTTATAAAAAAAGAAGTTATGGAATAATAAATAAGTTTGAAAACTTAGAAAATTCAGATTTAAAATGAAATTAACTTGGGTTAATTTAAATAAAGGTGAATTTGAGAAGTCTTATAAACTAAATGATTGGAATAAAATCTATAAAGGTGAAAATAAATTTTGAATGAATTAATAAATTTACAATTGTAAGTAAATGAAATTCTAGCTGAATATTGGAGATTGAATTTGATTTGCAATAAATTTAGTAAAATGGAGAAATTTGTCAAATTGGACTAAATGAAGCAAAGTATTGAAATAAATTAGTAGGTGAAACTAATTGAAGAAATGACAAACTTAATATGGTTTGAAATGAATTGAATTCAATATTTATAAATAAAAGGTAAATTAAATCCATATGGAATTTGAAATCCAGTTTAAATATAAGTGATTGTAAACCCAAAATGGTGAATTAAAATTTAATTGTGTTTGGGAATGAACAAAAGAATAAAACTAGAATTGAAACTGAATATTGAAAACAATTTGAATTGTGTGAAATAAAATGAAGTTGTAAAATTGGTTCGAAGTGAACTAAAGATAATAAAGGTGGAAATAAAAAAATGGTTTGAGATAAAATGAATTGGAATTTGTAATGAATTAGTAAATGAAACTAATTTAAAATTGTGAGATGAATCAGTTGTGAATGAAAGATAATTGATAAAATTCAATATTCAGAAGGTAAATTGAATCCAAATAGAATTGAAATTGTAAATTGAATTCAAATGAAATTGATAATGCAAGATTGAATGAAAATGGATATAAAACTTTAATAGTGAAGTGAAAAAATGTATAAGAAGTATATATTGAAAATTTTGTAAATGAATATGCAAAATGATAGGCAGGATATATAGGTGTGTTAAAAGGAAAAGGAATTGGGATTTGATTTTAAAGATAAAAATTTAATTTGCTTGGAAAAGGTATGTAATTTAAATTTCAATATGAAATTTGATGATTTTCTTGTCTAGCCACTTGGCTTTTCGTTTTCTTTTTGAAATTTGGAGGCCGGAGGCGGCGTTTTGTAGTCATACCGAGCTAGCCACGTAAAGGAGACGTTGGCGAAATTTTTCAAAAATTGAAGGAGTTAGAAAATTTTTGAGAAAATTTTGAAAATTTAAAATTTGAATTTAAATTTAAATTTGCATTGTTGAGAAAACAATGCCGTTTGGAAACAATGGAGGATTTTGGAATGTTAGTTGAATCAATAATGGGTTTTCATTAAAAAGATTGTTTTGGAAAGTTAAAGCAGTTTGTTTTGAAAAATGATGAACGGGTTAAGGATCATTCCTCTTAACTAGAAATTTTGGGACGAAATTCTTTTGAGGAGGGAAGAATGTGATGACCCAAAATTTTCAACGTTCGAAATTGAAATATTTAATTGATTTCAAATATCTGAATTGTTAATTTAAGCTTTAGTTTCAATTTTAACTATGAATTTAGCAATTAAATTATCAAATTTAATTATAGAAGATTTGGGTAAAATTTGAATCTTGATTTTTAAGCTGATTAAAAATATTTCAAAGGTTTGTAAATTCTATAATGATAATACCGAAGATAATGGAAGCTTCAGAATTGAATTTGGAACAGTTTTTTTAATTTTTAAAATTATATTGTTTTAATCGATATTTAAAAATAGCTTTCCGAGATACAGTCTCAGATTTCAACGAAACCAGTTCCATTGGATCCGTATTATTGTATTATTGTTGAATTTCAATTTTTGTAGTGTTTGGAGTGATCGTTTGGTAGTACGATAAGCGAACGCACTGAAATAAAATCGTGAATGGGTTCAAAAAGCTATCTTCTCCATAAGATCGAATTTGGACTCGGAACCTTTTCCGTTGCGTTCGGAATAGGGGTTTAACATTATAAACGCCTAGTGGCATGCCTCGATTTGAGGTTGAGATTTTAAGTTGCGTAATTCGGGACAATTTAAATTCAAATTTAAATATATGGAATATTTTAACTAATCGAAACTTTATTTATTTCTTTTTGGCCACTTATCTTCCAAGATACACCACTTGTCTTGCACTCAGAACATTTTGAGCACACATGTTCTAAAAAATTAAATAAATATATAAAACTATCGTTTGATGAAAAAACGGCAAACCCGAGCCTTCATTCCATTTTCTTCTTCTCAAATTCAAATCCATGGCGGAACAAATCACGGCTTTTCTCTTTAAATTTCATCTCGCCTTCTTCTTTTATCGTGTAAAAATCAATGGCCGCATTTTCCTATAAATCTCAAAATTGATAAAAAAAACAAACAGAGGGGGATTCGCAATCAAAATGCGATCAGCAGCTAAGTTCGCAAGCTAGTTAGCAAGGTTGCGACGGCTGTTAGCATCAAGGGGGTCGCGATAGCGAAGCTATCGTTGTCGATGCAACCGGGAATCGTGACATCGGCAAGGCACAATTGACTCGAAGCTGCGGCTGCAGAAATCATCGATCGAGATGGCTAGTTCGAGCAGAAAAATAGGCGTCGCGCTTAAGGTTAGCTGCTATCTGGGGCGCGCGTGAGTTTGGTTTAGGTCAGTGATGCGCGAGCTCACGCGTATGAGAATCGAAACATGTAAGATCCCACCTTTTATTTCCATACCATGATACACACTATACTCTCATTATATTCAAACCTTAATTAATTACTAGTTAACATTTGAATCTTATCGGAATAAGAAGCGATGGCAAATCGAGACTGTCGCGAAATTGGGCAAGCAAGGCGCGTTCAATGATTTGGGATGGTTATAGATGATCAGCTATAGGCTTTCTCACGTGCAAGCTTCGTCTGGAGATGGCGGCCGCCATTGGCAGTAAGGTATAAGCTCTTTTTTGATTTTTCTTTCTAATTTTAATTTATGAATATACGCATGTATATAGGTTAGGAATTAAGAAAATATTTTTACAGTAAAAGTTTTATATTTACAAGATTTTTTTTATATAACAGTAAGGTATAAAAGAAAAAAAGAGAGAAAATATTCTAGTTTAAAATCAAAATTTTAAATTTATATTAATGATGATTGATTATTGATTTGGTTCGATCATGTTATTATGTAAGGAAAATTTGTTTAAAATAAATCATTCGATAAAATTTAATTTTAATTAATTAAAATGATCAAAAATAAAATTTTAAGTCAAACTATAAATGACAATTTATTATTCGATTTATTTCGAATATTAATCAACTGTGTAAAATCGTCTATACAAGGTCTGAAAAACGTGAAGAAAACAGTCTGGAATGGAAAATGGATTGCATGCATAGTTAAAGGTGAGATCTTTTCACTAAATCGGATTTTCTGATTTAATTTTAAAAAGTTAAAATTGAAATTGTTGATTGTGTGTGCTTGATATGATAAATTTTTATCAGTTGTATTGAATTAGACTCTATGCATCGCGTAATAGCGGACGATATTTTATTAAACCCATATACCACGATATTCCACCTCAAAGTGGAATTGGTACTATATATTTATTTAGAGTGACTGATTTTCCGCATTATAGAGTGGATGAGACCTATGCGCCGCATAATAGCGGATGATATTTTATAAATCCCAAATACCGCGATATTCCACCTCAAAGTGGAATTGGTACTTAATTGTTGTGCTGACGTCTGTGGATACAGGGAAACAGGTAGGAGGGATCCAACTGGATTCCTCAAATATTGAATTTGTTTCATGTGTTGTGTGTTGATAATCTCTGTGTGATTATATTGTGATTGAAATCATTGGAGGCTAAATTTTAGCCGAATATATTTTTGGTAACTTAGGATTCCAGAAATAGATAAAATTGGATTTTTGAAATTTAAGTAGAAAATTTATAGTAAAAAATTATTTTTGAGAATGGGATAAATTTAAAAGAAGGAATTTTAAAAGGGTAAAGTTTTATTTTGAATCCTATTGAATAAAATTCCAAAATATGGGAAAAAGGTAAATAAATTGATTTCGAGTAATATTATTCAAAGGTTGAAGCATTATTTAAAATACGTATTTTAAATAGTTTTGAAAGAAATAAAGGAATTTATTTTAAAAAGAAAATAAATTTGGAAATCAATTTGGAATTTGATTCGGTGTTTAAAAATAGATCTTTGGGAAACCGATTTAAAATTGATTTGGTGTTTAAAAACAAATTTTGGGTGATCAATTCTGAAGTCGATTTGGTATTTGAAATAAATGTTTGAAAAATCAAATTGGGATTTAAAATAAATTTGGAAATCAATTTGAAAATTGATTTGGTGTTGAAAGTGAATACTTGGGAATCGATTTGAAAATTGTAGATTAGTGGATATTTAAAAATTTAAATCCAAAATGGGAATTTGTTTTAAAAATAAATATTTTTTATTTTTAAAAGTGTGGAAAGGAATTTACGGATTTGAAACGTAAATTTAAAACAAGTCTAGAAAGATTTATAAATTGATTCGAATGAACCATTTTTGAATGGAATGTGCACTTTCCCTGAAAGCCGAGAACGTTTTCAATGTAGTTTATAAATATAAATTGAAGTTGTAAGGATGGTTTTAAGGGAAGAATATTTTGGAAAAAATTATTTACTTAGGTTATTTTGAAAATCTTTAAAGTTAAAATATATTTTAAACTATTATAGAAGTGATTATTTAAAGTTTTAATTGATATTTGTTTTAGAAATAGGATATTTAAGTAGTTATATCCTATCTATTAATTTTATTTTGAAATTAGTTTGGACTTGAATTTTTATATGAGATATTAGTATAATATTTTCATAACTAATATTTAAGAAAGTTTTTTAAAATAGTTTTATTTTGAACGTTTTCAAGTATATTTTAGGTAAATGTTTTAAATTATTTTTAAAGTATTTGAACTCGGCAAATTTTCAAAGGAATTAAATAAATATTTGGAAATTTATTCCACGTGAGGAAGGTGATTCGAAATTTGTTTTCAAAAGATTGAAAGGTGAAAAGTGATTTGGAATTTGTTTTCAAATGGCTGAAGTGTTAAAAACTATATTTTGTAAAGATATTTTGAAAATAATAATTTAGGGAAAATTATTTGAAATCCAGTGATTGTTGTGAATGATGATTGATAGTCAAATAACCGACTATCAATATTGTCCTTTTTAATGACATTTGAATTTCGATGCGACCGGGAGTCGGATTCCAAATGGATAATCGAAAACCACATCGAACCTTTCTGATTGTGATGGATCTTTTGTTTAAAAGATCAAAGTGGAAATTGTTGTGATTATCTTGAAATCTGAATGTAACACTTATTTTTAAAATAAGCGTTTGTTATTTGGATTAGTCGGGAGAGGACTTTTTGTCATAAAACTCATTCTGAATAATGATACGACGAAATGGGATTGCATTTGAAGATGGTGTTGAAGACCGAGTATTTTCGAAAACGAAAGGATTACCTGTCGAATGTCTCTGCACCAGGTTGCTCCGGTATAGAGATTTTATCACCCTTTGTGATGGGGATTTCGGACGTGAATAGTGAATATCCGGATCGCAATGGCTTCTTTGAAGTGCCTTCGGTTCCGTTCGATCCCAGAACAGACTTGTATGGATGTGTGTCTAACGTTACACTTTGAGATGTAAAGCTGGTTTCTATCAAATACATTTCTGTTGGTGGCGGAGAAATTATTCTCTTAGCTTAACACCCTTCTCTGAGATGTACGAGCTCAGAGGTTATGTAGTTGATGGTTACTAGTGATACATTCCCAATTTGGTAATGTGGCATATGAAGTACTGCTGATCATTTGTTGATCTAAGCATAGCTTTTTTGAAAGTGTAGCTTTGTGGACGCGACCTCGTCGGACCTCACAACCCGACATGGTCAAAACATAAAAGATGCTGCAAGGTCATTTGGGGGTAGCGCCCCTTGAGGGTATGTCATTTCCTTTTGGAAAGAGGTGGTATCATAGTATTGAGCCCAGATATTTAACCTATGTGAATGCTGCAAATTTATTACTTTGTGGTTGTTGGTGTTGAGGATCCTCGGATAAAGGTCGGTTACGACCGGGGATGGCATACTCATGTCAGTAGTTAGCTAGTTACAGAGGTAACCCGACCTTGTGTTGGCAGAGATCCGGTTGGGTTCTCGGGGCATCCCTCCAGAAGCATACCCATGTAGCATAGGAAGTTCCTTAGCCTGACCATTTGTTGGAAATCCAAAGAAAAAATACGAGCCATTTACGATTGCAATTGTATAACCTGCCTCCTAAGGAGGTAGCTATAGCAGGCATAATATAACGGTACCTATGTTGGCTAAGATTAATAATATATTTTCGAAATGTTTTCCAAAATATGCATTAATGATAATATTAAAAAAAGATTTTTTCCTATCAAGCATGTTTGACTATCATCAGGAGAAATCTCCCCCATGTCTGCGATTGCATTGTGTGTGTCGGGAGGCCTTATGGTAGTTTCATTTTCCAAAAGCATAGCGGATTTCTTTTATTTCCTTTGTGAAAATAACTGTTTTTAAGATCTCACGCCAGTCCCATGACCGACATTATAACACCCCACCTCTATGCTCGCAATAACAAAGGGTATTAAAAGAAATACTGTCTGTTATCACGAAGAATAAGGCTGGATAGGAGCGGCCATCCGTAGTTAGGCCTTATACTAGTATTGGTTACCTCGATAGGAGTGATATATCTTTTAAATTTTTCATATCTTATTTATTTACTCCCATTAACCTACCCAATTCCATTATAAAACGAACTACGATGGTTCATAATAGTTTAGGACAATATATATAATAATAACACAGATAATGTAAATACGGAACACAGATATAATAGAAAGTCTCATATATATAACTGATGTCAGTTACAATACATGTGATATAATACATATGATACAACTACAAATGTCGACTCTGGAAGTTACATATACAAGTACATTATCGTGAATAATATACATGAACATACAACATCCTATACAAAGACACTGACTACTTTAAATAACAACGAAAACTCCAAAAGATATGAAGAGACTTCATAGCTCTAGCAGCAACCCAAGGTAAAATATACTACAACCTGTAAATACTCGGTCTGACCCGAGTATTAAATTCAAAAGAAAATAATACACGGGTCAGTCTAATTCAAACTCAGTTATTAGTACGCAGAAGCAATAATAATGAATTAACAATTAGACGACAGTCAATATAAATTCACCTATCCGATCCTTTAACAAGAAAATCGGATAACGGTGAATATAACACGTATAGTGTTAAACAATAAATCAGCAGATTCAAAATATCAACAAAGATAAGTGAAAAGACTATCAATGAAGATAATTCAGAAAACATCAGAATTGCCAAATTGGCAATTAACAACAAAATCCTATTATGGAATAAATAATCAGAAACTTAGAATCTAATTATCGAATAGGTAATTAGACACAACAAAATAATCAAATCAAATCAAATCAATTTAACCAATTGAAAAGTTACTTAAAAACATCAAAACCGATTGGCTGCAGTATACGCACGCGTACACTGCCTCGCCAATACTGTCTATGAAATACGAAGAAGATCGATGAATCAAAAGTAATTAGAATATCAATAAAAGCAATACCGTGTGGCTGCAGTTCACGCTTGCGTGCACTGCCTTGCAACTACAGTGATAATGTACCCAATGATTACCGTGTGGCTGCAGTTCACGCTTGCGTGCACTGCCTTGCCACTGCAGTGATAATGTACCCAATGAATACCAACAACAATCAAAACTGCAGAGGTCAAGTCTGGACGACATAAATACGAACCCAAATGTACACAATGGACGTACACTACTAGTGGCACATGGATAAAATGAAACAGAGATGGAACTTGGAGCTGCAGACATATGAACCAACCAAGGTGACATCATACACAAGGTTATAAATGTCCGTATGCACAGCATAACACACATGCATGAGAACAGGAAGTGGTGCCACTGCACACGAACGTGAAGGCAGTAGATACATGGCACCAATATCAACTACACATACTGCACTAGTGAACAACTAAATGAAACAGTGCAATTATGAAGTGCAACAGACTCAATGCTACAAGTCATGAAATATAACAGCTACAGAGAATATGCAACATGAAAGACATGAAGACAGTAAAGTGCGGACTGGAAACAAACTACGAAGACATCAATGAGTATGACATAAGGCAGTGTAACAAAGACCACCAATGTTCAATGTAAATGCAAGCTGGTACCGACAATGTCGCAATATGAAACAGAGATGACAACATAGACTGCAGACTAACAGATGCAAATTTAAAAAGGTACCAGACTCGGGTACATCCAACTAGGTACAACAATGCAGACCACCCTGAATACAAACAATGCAAATTAATATGTACTCCGGAATGCATCAGTGACAAAAAGGAAAGCATGTCACTGTTATAACAATATCAGGCAGCAAACCACATGTGGAACAATATGCAACCGTGACCAAAGTCAAAGCAAAATCAGGTCGAACAGAGACAACGAGCGGTGAACATTTGTAGACTTATGCAAGCAATTCAATGGAGTGATATAAGTGACTCAGGGAAATGCAAACAAATGTACAACATAATGAACAAATAGCACTTCAGACTACATAATAATACCAGTAGATAGGCTGTACAACCCAGAATCATAAGCATGTATATACATAGTTTCAGTGCATATACAAGTGCACATAAACTGTTCAAACTATAATGAAGTTAACTACGAACAAGTGAAAATTATCTCCTAATCAAAGGCAGTAAAACAGATATGCACAGAGAGGGTTCAAGTGCCCAAAAGCATTTAGCAGCAGTTTCGAAATAAACAAGAAATAGTAGTTTCAAAGAATCTGCTAAACAAGTTCAAGGCCGAAGATTAAGAAATGTCACAGGAAACTCCAAAAATCAAAGTCAGCCCGAAGTCAACAAAGAAAATCGAATTCGTGATAGTCACGATATTAAACAACCCAAATATCAAAATCAAGTTATACTAAAATATACGAATTTGATAAAATCAGAGAAATCATGAACAACGACATCAGAGAAATTATCAAAAACGAAACCAAGTCAAACGCAAGCCTATTACTAAGCTGGATTAGATGTGAGTGAGGGACGATTCACTCACCTTCTTCGACGGGGCAGCCTTGAGCAACGACACTTGGCGGAGACGACGCCATGGCATCACGAAGACGAGTGAATGAATCGGCAGGAGCCCTAATTTGTGAAGACGAACGAACGAAAACGAGCCACCATTTTCTATTTTCCTTTCGATTTTAGGTTTAGGGTTCGAATGAAAAATGAAAATGAAAATAAAGAGGGGGATTGGGTTATAGGGTTTTAGCGGATAGAATGAACAGAGGGAGGGATTCGGGTTTGCTCCTTGACAACCATCATGGTGCAAAAGAAAAACATGGGCCAATTTTTTTTTTTTTTAAAGCCCGAACAACAACAATTAACAACTAAAGCATTTCAACCTGAATGAAAACTTCCATTAGTAATTAACTAGCACGATAATCGTTTAACACGATTATAAATTGGGTAATAACCCCGGGTTGTTATAGACATAGAGTTTATTGTTCCCTTTCTAAACTCTGGGTGCCCACAATTTTCCACACGGGCAGCCTAGAGTCAGGTTGTCAGTTATTCTGGAGCGAAGTCAGAAAAGATATGCTGTGGAGATCTAGAGGCAAGCTGGAAGGCGGGACGTATCATTATACTATGTATTTTTCGCTGCGTTGTGATTGCTAAATTTAGTATTAATATGGATTAGTTGTTGTAAATGCCTAGTATTGAATGGTGTCGTTGTAAACTCTGATGTTATATTATAATAACCGATATATTTCTTTTTTTTAAAATATTATTCAATTATCTATTATATGTTGTTCCACTGCGAAATTTGAGATTCTGTTATTGATTTCTATTTCTTCCTCTATCTTCTTCTTCTTTAACCCTAACGGTTCTGTTTTTGGCATTCGATTGTGCGGCATTTGATACGGTGGACGTATTAATGTCGACTTTCGAAAGTCGAAAAACCGAACCGTGACAAAAATAGTACATATAAAATATATATATATATATATATATATATATATATATATATATATAGACATGTGCATATAAAAGCTTCATGATGGAAAATAAAATAAATATGCATAAGTAAAGATGTGTATAGTGTTTGTAAATATGAAAACGTGTAAGCATATATGATGATAAAAATATACATGAGTATATGCATGTATGGTCAAAAACTAGTGTGCATGAAAACCTATATATTTGTATATGTTTATATATGTATACAAATGAATATATATATATATATATATATATATATATATATATAGGAAACATCGTCATGGAAAAACTTCAACTCAAGCACAAAGTAAATCGAATCACTCAATATTCAAATCAACTTACAATCAAATCAAATCAACTCAATAATTTATCAAAATCAAATAAGCTTTTTATCGAATCAAAAAGAAAATAAATGGAAAAAATGTATGAAAAAGCCTGTACAGGGACATGCCCCTAGGATTGCACAGCACACTTCATTTCTATGCTTATGTATACACTGCCTGGTTTACTCCACATATACATTTTAGTTCACAAACACAAAATAACACAATCTTCCATTAACACTACAGATAAAACTAAATACTCAAGCTCCAAAAAGGGCGATAGTCGATCAAAGATGTATTGCACAGCTGTAGTATTTACCATTTCTCTAAGACTGTGAGTAGACATTACCCTAGTTTATAGCTTCTACACACATATATATACATAGCTGTGGGATAGAATGCATAGTTGATTATGTTGAGTGTTTGTGATGATAATATGGATACCTATGTGTGCATTCAACATGGTTAGTCTATCCGAGCACTGTTTGTCTTCCTCTAGGCTCTCTGTTTATTTTTTTTAAAACAGTTAAACATCAAGCTTTAAAACTCAATATCAAATCATCTAGTTGGTTTCGAATCTAGATTTCAAAACAAAGTTTGTTTGTTTTTAAGTTTAGATCCTTTAAAAATTTATTTCATTCATTTTTATCAAGCAAGGAGGGAGAAAGAGCCATTTAACAGTAAGAGGTTCATGACAGTAAAAAAATCAAACATCATAATTTAATAAAAAGACTATATGATTGAGATCATAATTGAAAATAGGATTTTCGGGAGTGGTTTGAGCATTCATAATAGGATGTGGGGGGAGGAATGGGAAGATGATCAGGATTGGGATGAGGTCAAAATCGGGTGACATCATCGATTTTAGGCCATAGTGTTCGGTGGAAAAGAGGTTCGAAGGGTGGTGCACTTGGGAAAAATAATGCGGAATTTTCCTAATAATCGTAGTGGCCAGGCGAGCTGAAGTATGGTTTTGGGTAGGACTTTTGGTGAGTTGGGTTTCAAGGCGATGGCATCGACATGACGATGAGGTTGGCGTGCGGTAGGAGGGGAATAGAAAGAGGTGGTCTCGGCGAAGCTTCAGGTAGGGTTTAGGGAATGATGGTTGTCACTGGTGGTCATGGTAAAGCGATGAAGGGGGACTAGGTTTCTTTACAGTTGGGTGGAGCATTCGATTTTCGATCTAGGTCACGTTTGTGTTTTTCGAGGGTATAGCCCAAGTGGTTTGGTCGAGGGTGGTATGTGGGGATGGTCGGTGGCAAATTGCTTCACCGGGCGTAAGTGTGCACGTGCATGTGATGGTGCACTGGTGGTAGTCTCGAAATAAAAGAACAGAGAGGGAGAAAAGAAAGAAAAAAAACAGGAAAGAAAGAAAGGAAGAAGAGGGAAGGAGAATGGGCTGAGAAATGGGCCAGGAAAAAGAAAAGCCAAGGAAAAAGGATAAGGAAAAGAAAAGATAAGGAAAGGAGAGGAAAAAAAGTAGAGAAAACGTTAAAGGAAAAGAAAATTTGAACTTATATCTTTGCGCTATAGTTTTACCTTCCCATATTTTAAGCTTAAAGTTATTTTATGTAAAGCTAAATTTAATTATTTTATAATCATTAAAGTAAGAAATTAATTACATTCTTAATTTATTAGGTTAATAAAATAAGTCTTGGCTATTAATTGGATGTCTTCATTTTAAGTAATTAACAACAAATTGTTTTATAATTTCTTAAATTTGTAATTATTTTCGATTCAAAAATAAATGGACATGGTTAATCAAGATTAATAAAAGCCTGATGTGTGAATTAATTTGACATCTGCTATTGACCGTTAAATTAGTTCACGATCTATATCTTGGCTTAATTCTATTGGAGATTTAGTTCAATTATTCTTGTCTGTGCCATCAAGTGGTCCGACAAGTTAAATATTAGATTAAAATGATGATACAGTTATTTGAGTAAACATCTATAATAAATTCCCGTATTTGAATATTGTGACCCTAAATATAAATTGTTTATTTTAAACAATTTACCCTGAAAACAATTATTGTTTGGATTCGAAGAGGCTGGAAATCGGATATTTGTGTTATCTGGAACCGCTTTGATTTGATAATCGCTACGAACTTTTACGGGTTTGATTATAGAGTTTAATAGACTGGACTTGGATTAATTTTAAAAAAAATTAACTATTTTAAATAAGTACTTGCACTTAGACATTATTATAATATCAATATATTTCTGTAAAGGTGTTGGTTATGATAAGATGAAAACTCATCATGTTCGTACGAGTTGCCTTAGTTTCTAAAGAATTTTTATAAAGTTAGTATTTCAAACATGAGTGTGTTTACGCATGCTAGTAGCCTGACTCGGGTGTTACTTTATTGTAATGCTTTGGTCAGACCGAGTATTATAGAATTTCAGGTTAGGACGCTGTGGAGCTCAAGAGCTGGATGGAAGAGACGTACTTGACTATATTCCGCTGTGTATTGTAGGCTTTTTATTCAGTATTTAGGGACAAGTTGTTATGACTATCCAGATTTTTTTGTTGATGATTATGCTCTTATAAATTGTATGTATATTAACAGTTTTCTTTGTACAAAAATGATATTATTGTGTATTATATTTTGTTCAGCTGCGATTGTGAGATTTTGTGCTGTTATTTCTATTTCTTCTTCTATCTCTTTTCTTCTTAACCCTAGCAACCTGGCATTTACGGCACTCGATTGCTCGACACTCTATACAGTCGACGTATTAGTGTCGATTTTCGGGGGTCAAAAATCACCCAGTCATTATAGAATCCCTTGAATAGCATGCGTGACTATTCTAGGTTTGAGCATAGGTCATATACAGAGGAGGTAACAGGGGATGAACAAGGATTAGGAGGGTAATTAGTTTTAAATGGAGATCTATATTTAATTAATTACGGTTAAAATAGTTAACTTACAGAATGTATATCTCTCTCATACAAGGTTCGATTGATACGAAACCATTTGCGTTGCGATCGTGATGACGAGAGCTTCGAAATGAAACTAGTTTGGATGGGTTTGGAATTGTCGAAATTTGGGCTAAAATCGGACGTTGTTCGGTTTTAGTTCCAAAACGAAATGTCTCGGCGACAATATAAAATAAAGGTGAGTGTTTTATAATGCTCTAAACATACTAAAATATTTTTATGCTATCTAAATTGAAATTATAAAGTGATATAAATTTATCGATTGTTGTGTGATAATTTTAATTCACATTTAAATTGACATCTAATTTAACTGACAGAAATTTAAATTGACGGTTAAATAGAATTTTAATTAAATTGTTTAGTAAAATTCCCTATTATTGACAATTGGGTAATTTTTGTGATTTACTGACTATTTGGATGATTGATTGTGATGGCTACCAATTGATTGATATTGGATGATTGGATGTTTATTTATTTTTATATATATCATGTTATCACCTAGTAAATTATTTACAGTTTATAAAATTGTATATTGAATTATTTCGAATCAATTTAGGAATATGTTTAAATGATATATACCTATGACATTTATTTTGGATTAAAATTATGTATATCCATCCCATAAATTAGATCGAAATAACTGATCACTTGGCCATAGGATAGAAAATTGTATACGAACACCGGATTGGATAAATTAATGGATTTTAAAAATTTTGATTTAAGATTTATTTAAATAATTTTGATGAAAGAAATAAAAATCAAATTTATATAAAATTGAATTATCTTCGAAAGTGAGCTCGAAATGTTGAAATTTAAATTTGTTAATAGAAATGGTTTAAATAATCGAAGTTGAGATTTTGAAGTTATATTTGAAATATGATTTAAATTTCGAAAATTGGGTTGTTTTAAAGGTTTGGACTTTTATTCGAACTTTGAAATATTGCTAAGTAAATGTAATTTAAATCTGTATTCCAATAATTAAGCTCGAAATTGAACTACTTTAAAGATTTGAATCTTAAATTGAACATTGAAGTTAAATTTAACTTAAGTGACATAAATCGATATTTGAAAATCGGACTCGAATTTATATAAATTGAAATTGTTTAAATTTGAGAATTGAATTGAAATTTATTCAAGTTGGAATTGAAATTGAAATCAATTGGAATTGAGAGTGAAATTGAATTAATTCGAAATCGGATTTATTTGAATTCAAATTGAATCAGTTTGACTTTGAAACTATTTTAAATAAATTATTTTAATATAAACTACTTAAAAATCTATCTTTTAAAATATTAAAATTATTTTGATTTCCAAACTATTTTACCTTATAAAACATGTTAATTACATAAATTATTTTATATAAACTATTTTAATTATTTAAACTATTTTTGAATAATCTAAATTTTTAAACTACTTTTCTAAAATTCAAACTAGTCAAAAGGGTGGAGTGTTTATAATTAAATCTCGGATTTAAATATGGATTTTTTTAAAATGAAGTTATAACCTAAATTGAAATTCGAAAAAAATTTGAAAGCAAAATCGGGATATTAAGGTGGAGTTGATTTTGAACTGAAATGGTATATTTTGAGTAATATGATGATTTTGAAATGGATTTGATTTTTGAAGCGAATATGATATTTTGATATGTAAAACGACATTTTGTTGTTAAGGAGACCGGGGCCTCTTATTGGCATACTCTCTGTCAATATTGGAACCACTTTAATAACTGCGTACGTGGAGTGATGGTCCATAATGAACTGGTTGGATTGGGCGTCGTTTGCTGGATTTGTAAAAAGAGAACGATGATAGATTGGCATGACACTTGTGTCAATTTGAAATGACTAAAACAAAAGACGTACCGGTCAATGAGGCTAGCAACCTCTAGCGGACGCACTTCTTTGTATTACCATCATTTACATTGTGATTGATTGGTGCGCACCCTCGGGATTTGGGAGTGTCGAACGCGGTGGGCGATCATGGCTATGATGCATTGCCACTAGGTGGGAAAGGATAAACTAGTAGTATCCTACCTTGGGCATTGCCTCACGTGCTTTGTCATACTTTTATCTCTATATGAGATCCCTACAATTTTGGTTTAGTGATGTCGTATCACAGCACATCTTTGACTACTGACGTGCTACTGGTGGTGTAAAATGCAAACTGCACGACCATGCTTAAAAACGCGTAAAATGGGATCAATGTAAAGCCTTAACGCTAAAAAGTATATTTATTTTATTGATTATATATTATATATAGCGTATTCCACTACATATAAATATTTTGATGGATCCATAAGAGATGGAAAATCCCGTAACATCTCTTGAGTTATTGCACGCACGTTACACACTGGATAGGAGATGTGAAATCCCGTAAATATCTCTAATGCTTATACACTCATGTCATATGTGTTATCGATTTGACTTACATAAGGATATTTTAGTCATAACTCGAGTGTTTTGTCTTTTCATTACGCTCGGGTCAGCCTCTGTTCTTTCAGCATATCGAAGATTGTTCTCTGGAGGACGAAGACGAAGATTTGGTATATTATTATTACTAATATTATTCCCAGCATCATGTTGTTTGCTGCATTATATTTTGCTATGTTGTATATGTATAACTATTATAAATGTTGTATAGATTATAATCAAATGTATAGTAAACAGCTTCATGAACTATTTGTTTGATTATTATATTTTATCGTTGCACTGCGAGATTTCGTGTTTTTTTCTACTTCTTTTATTATTTTTCTTAATTACCAATGATTATCTATGTTCTGGATTGTTTAAGTTGGACATATGTGGACTATTGTCGATTTAAAGCTTTCGAAACGTGGGTCGTCACACAAGGAGTCAGAAAGGTGGGCCGTCACAAAATGTTTCGTTAAAATCGATTTAGCTTGAAATATATATATAGTATTGTTTTGAAAAGGGGTTTGAAAAAGGAAACGTATTTTTATAACTAAATTGTTTGAGTGACTCAAAAGTGACTAAAAATGGGAAAGGGATGTGCTCGAATGGTAAAAACTTCTCTTGAGTATTACCCTCGTGGTAAGGAGATATATATAATACTATTTGCTAGTACCCAGTTCCTTGATATCATTTTGGTGTTACTCGGGGCTATATGTATATTTTCTAAGGGTTAAAAATAAAGTATCATTTCAAAAAAAAATTGAAATAAAACCCAAGTATTTGGCTCTTAAGTTTCCAAAATAATAAGGTATTTTTATTTTAAATGGGTTAATTAATGAAGTTAAAATTAATTTAATAAGAGGATTTAATAAACTTGGTTTCATTTAATAGTGTCTTTGGATTTTTAACATCCAGAAAGTGAAAAATTATTTAATGTTATTGGCCCGGCTAGTAAATGTCATTACCTTAGAGGTGTCTAAGAAAAGGTAGACTCTAGGATGGAGTTTGGATACCAGCATCCTACTCTTCTTAGCTACTTACTAGACCGATTGGGTAATGCGGTTGGATTGGTCGACCCTGTGTTGAGACCAAATTTATTTTAGGCCTATAATCCGAATTTTTAAAAATTTAATAGAATTAATAATCATATTTTTGTACACTCTTTGGATGTAGAAGAGTATTATACAGATATAATAAATTGAAATAATTTCATGAAAAAGTTTCATAAATAAGTTGTGTCATTTTAAATTGTTGAACCTAAGTTGAAATTTATATGAAATGTTCCATAAATCATTTTAGGAGGGTAAAAAGTAATTGGGTAGTAAGAACCTTTAAATGAGTATGTAAGTTGCACATAGATCCTTCCACTTTTTCATATAACTCTCTATCTAAGATTCGAGTACATGACTTCGAGGTGTTTCACACCATCCCGAATAAGGATTTATTACTCAATTTTTGATGGCAAGCACTTGATGAGGGCTTTTATACGGGACTAGTGTTTTCTATCATAGTTAAAGCTATATAAGGAGAACATAGGTTCCTAATCAGGGAGCCTGATCATAGTCCGCACTAGAAAATCTGGTGAGCGATACTGGTTCAGAAGTGAAGTTATGTATTCGATTAGTGATCGAATTATACTTTTATATAAGAATGATCTATGTACATCATATGAATTGGTAAATAGTTTTAAGTGTTTTCAAGGATAGATTGAGGTGTAATTTCAAGGACGTAATTCTTCTAAGGAGGGAGTGTAACGACCGGAATTTTCACTCCTTTGATTTGCGAATATTTAATTAATTTTAATTATTTAACACATAGGTTTTATAATTAAAATAAAAATCTTTTAAATTACAAATAATGATGGTCATTTAGTTTTTAAAAAAATTTCAAAAATATTTGGTTTGAAGAAAAATCGAAAATGTGACCAGAATTCGTTTTCTGAATATTTTGACTTTTCGTAGACTAAAGGTTATCGAAAATGTTGTGATCAAAATAGCATATGTTTATACTTTCATTTATAACTAAAGTAAGGATTTCATCACATGTATATATATGTATTCACTTAAATTTTGTAATGACCTAAAATTTTCGACCCTAAAAATTCGACACTAATACGTTCACTTTAGAAGTGCCGAGCAATCGAACGCCAAAAATTCCAGATTGTTAGGGTAAAGAAGAAAACGAGGTAGAAGAAGAAAATAGAAACAACAGCACAGAATCTCGCAATCGTAGCGGATCAAAATATAATATCAAATAACATCATTTATACTAAGAAAGCTATAAATGTCAATTTACATACAATATATCATAGTACAATCATTCAAAAATAAAATGGACAGTTATAATAACCTATCCCAGACTACTATCAATACAATTTCAAATACACAACGGAATATACTCCATTCATCCCCGCCATCCAGCTCGTCTCCTGAACTCTAAAACGTCCTAACCTGAAAATATGTAATATTCGATTTGACCCGAGCATTACAATATAGTAACACCCGAGTCAGGCTGGAAACCAGCGTGAGTAAACCCATATATCATGAAACACTTAAGTATAAAGTTTCTTCGAAAACTAGGGTAACTCGTTCATTACTATGAGTTCTATCTTGCTATATACAATTCTTATCTCACAAAATAATATCCAATTACTGTTACGTAGTTTAAATGACCAAGTTTACTTAATTCATTTCATTCCAGCCTATTTGATTTTACAAATCAAATCTATAAAGAATTATAGATTACTAATCGAAGTGGTTCTGAATATTGCAGATATCCGGCCCCGATCTCTTCAAACCCAAAGAATAAATATAAAGAAGTTGGTCATTTAAAATAACAATTTATCATATGTGGAGACACTACCTGATTATGAGAACTTATTACAGATTTAATGTCTATAAAACGCATCATTGTTTAATCTCATTTTTTTTAATTCGACAATAAATACCCACAGAAATTAGAAAAGATATAGATTGTCGGCCCACTTAATGTTCTTTAATCAGTATCCAACGATTTACTCATGGCCCTTTAACTAAATGTATTATTTTATATTTAAACTATATTATTTACAAATTGACAATTTATTATATACTATTCATGAGTTTAAATCAAATAATAATAATAATAATAATTTATTACCATTAAATTGTCTCCTTAAAGTTGTAAAATATTGTTCACTTTAAATTGAAAAGAGGATATGAATTATCCTATGTATAACATGTAAATCCTATCCTTTCATGTCTTTTCTTATCTCCTATTCTTTCTTTATTTTCTTTACTTATTTTTTCCCTTTTCTTTACTTATTTCTTTTCTTGCCTTATTTTCTTTTGCTTGGCCCAAACCTTAGTTTTTCCCGACCCAATACCTCTTCTTTCCCCTCCCTTCCCTCTTCTTCCTTCCTCTCTTCTTTATTTCCAGTCCTCGATCATCCCTTTATGCACTGAAGCGTGCACGTGCACCAGCAACTCTGACCAAACCATTAGTCACCGATTCCTCTCACCCATCACCCAAGATCTCCTCATCCACCAGAACTCCCCCGAAACCACGACAACTCCTTAGTTCAAAAATTGAACTGTTCGTCCAACTGGAACCAAAAACCAACCCTACCAAGCCACTTCGCATCACCATAACGAGCCACCATCGGCCATCAAATCTTACCCACTGCATCGACGCGACCTTCTTCCTCTTTCCCATCATGTGCGCAGTCCCCTCATTTCGCCTACTTCCCACCATTCCTCAAAGTTCGATGCCCATTCGACCCACTCCTTAAACCCTAGATCCACGTTGACCTGTCAACCTATCTATTAGAAAAAATTGAACCCATTTTTCCTAAGCTCGCCACCCCTTTAGCTACCTTCCGGCCAAAAATCGGCCCCCACCCAAAATTGGTTTGTCGAAAATCAATGAAAAACCAATTTCCGTTAAACTCACCCTTCCTCATCAAATTCTAACTTAAAAATTATGATATTACCATTGAAAATCTTCATTTTACAAACCGATTTTGAAGATATAAGCAAAACTTGAGGTTTAAACAATTTGATTTCTGACATGTTTTGATTTCCACTGCAAATTCATTTTTTCCAAATAATAATAATTTAGTAATTTCACTTGAAACTATTTTTAAAAATAGGATTTCATCAATACAAACACATTTCCTTAAGACATTATAACCTTTAATTGATTGGGTGAAGGGAATTAGATTTTTGTGTGATTAGTGGGTCTGTAAATCAAGAACAGAGGCATGCATATACATATATACTGACGTGCACACAATTATTTAATTTATCCCAGCAAAAATACATTTCTTCATTCATACCAGTCACATTCAAATAATTCCTATAAACAAAACTTACACGCACAGTGCTATAAAGGAATTTTAGCTTTATATGGTGAAGTTTACTCACCATAAAATGTTTGAACAGAGGATGATTTGAAAAACTGGGAACATCTAATCTTGATTTTGAACTGGAATCTAGATCTACTTTTAGTTGAGTTGAACTTGAATTGCTACTAGCTTTGTACAGTTGAAACATGAAGTAGTTTTAGTTGTTTAGATGCTTGTTGTTCTTTTTATTTTCAGGTTAGTTTTGATAAAATGAAAAAAAAAAAAGAGTTAAGAGATATATATAAAAGAGTGTAATTTGTACAACCTTGTTTCTCTAAATCATTTTCTTTTATATTTTTTTATGAAGGAAACAAATAAATTTGACACTTGTATTTGCATGACATCCTTTGCTTGAAAATGTCTAATGCATGTATTTTATATTTAATTATGTTTTATTTTTTATTTTCTTATTTTAATTAATTTATGTAACTTTAAAAGAAATGATATAAAGCATATATTTTTGTTCTTATTTAGCTTAAGCTATTTATACTTGAATTAATAACTATATATGCATACTAGTTACAAGAATGTAGAGTTTTTAAATCTAATTTATTTTCAAGATATTTATTTACAATTTCAAACCATAATTTCATTTACAATCTACATAAGTAATTTGAAAACACATATTTTATTTGTTTGAAAAGAATAGGTTTGCAAATTTAAATAATTATATAAGAAGACCATTAAATTAAATTTTGCCAAAATCCCAGTTTTGTCACAACTTTACTTATGTGCATTTTATATACATCCATATTTTTACAAACTTCTCTACATTTTATTCCAGAGGCATATATATACTCATATATACTATAAAGCTTGTATATATCTATTTATATATTTGTTAGTTTACTATAAGATTTATCATCTCCAAATATTTGTAATTCAACATTTATTATAGTTTTCAAATCCGTTTGTATATATATCCAGATATATAAATTATCAGAATTTATCTGTTCGACTTATAAATCAGTATTTCTAATGATTTAATTAAGTTAATTATCAATTATCTGACGTTTGAAATCTAGGTCATCACATTCCTCCCCCTTTAAAACTTTTCGTCCTCGAAAAGGAACAAAGCAAGAATTTTAAATTATACTATTAATTATCAGTTAAATTATTCTTTAGATATTCTCAACTCCCTACTCTTTTTATTTTAAAATATTTAAAACACTTTAAAAATCTACATAATATTATCAAAATAGTTTTATAAAAAAATACTTTTTATAACTCGATGTTTTAACAAGTCTATCCTTGTTCTCATAGAGATTGGGTCATATGTTGATCGGACGTAGGACTGAAAATCTTTAAGCACTTAGCAGACCTGTTTTCAACACCCAGTGAAAATACTTGGAAAACATTTGTAAAAATGTAGAAAACATTTTTGGTGAGAATGCTCTCGAAATCATCGTCCCCTTCATGGTCGTAGTTAGCCCGATGATTACGTCCCAATCCCGACGAAATCCATAGAAACTGTAGGCATCCACGCCCCTAGATTACACCATGGAATCGCCACAGATCATAGATACACCTAGGGTTACGTTGCCATCACGGAAAAAACCATGTAACTGTAGGCATTAGCGCCCTTGAATTTCGTTGCTAATTGAAACTTCACCACATAGACCACATAGATCGCAGACTACATCAGTCGAGTCCCAATGTAGCCTATAGGCATTCACTACCACACGACTTTCGCTATGTATTCATAGATCGCAGTCTACCGACGTTACGTTGCTCTCCCAGCGAAATCAAATGTAGACCTTAGGCAATCACTGCCTCTCGACTTCCTCTATGGATTGCAATTACACCGAGTTACACTATCGTCATAGCATAACCCAATGTCTCTATAGGCATCAGCGCCCTCGACTTTCGCTGCCCTAACCACAATCCTCAGGTACTTCAATTTGTCTGGACATCCTCTAGGATCAAAATTTAGAATCCCCCTTTAGGACTCATGGAAGAACCACCCCGTGGATCTCCTACTAAGTTTCAACTCTAAATGGGAGAGCCTTTTTCCCTATAGCATTCTCAAAACATTTTTATACTATACACATATAGTATCTTTCACATCATACTCTTTATATGTACCACATATAAATCCCATTTACACGAAATCGATATCTCAAAATTGATAGTTCTCAAACTTGGCTTTCCAAATTCCCAGAATCAAAAGCCTTTCAAAATCAATGGATTCCAAAATCCTTTTTATCAATTCCATAAAATCATATATATATATATATATATGTATGTATGTATATTTATATATAAGTTTATTCTTTTAACTAGAACAATATATTTTTCAAAGATCTTTTCTTCTAGTTACAGATTCAACAAGGGAAGTTTATCATATACATACAAATAACTTTATTTATGCCAAATCAAATATTCAAGTTTGATTTCCTATATAAAGTTATTTGCCACATTACTTACTTTTCATAAAATGTGTTTCAGTTATAGTGCTATCCAACTTCATTTTTACTCATAACATATTTCTCAAAATATACTTTTCCATTTCAGAAATCATTTTTACATTCTTCTCTAAATTTTCAATATCTATTTCATTCAAGCATGTAATATGTACATATATCATCCGTATGCAATATCAAATCTGATCGCTTACTCGATCACACAATTTCACTTCCGAACTAGTATCGTCCACCCGACTTCCTAGTGCGGACTCAGATCTGTTTTCTTGATCAAAAACCTTCATTCTCCTTGCATAGCCACAACTATGATAGAGAATTTCCAGAATCAACCAAAAATCCATATCCAGGGTTCGCCGTCGAAAATCGAGTGAAAAATCTCAACTCGGATCGGTATACTGTCTCGAAATTCTATGCTCTAATCTGTATCAAATCATTATGCGAATAGGATAATATACCAACATCCTATGGATTTACCTTCATTGATTATTAGCTAAATCAATTTTATTTTTATTCACATTCATTTTGATTTCTATTCACTTATTCACAATTGCTTCAATTTCCATTTGGGTTATCACTTCAATTATAAGTAGTTTGCACTCGGACCAACTTGAATTTAGAAAATAGCTTGAAAATTTTAAAATAGTTAAGTGGTTGCAAAATAGTTATTAGTTGTAAAATAGTTGTAAATAGTTAAGTAGTTATAAAATAGTTGTAACATAATAATTAGTTTGTAAAACAATTCTAAAATTGTAGTAAATAGTTAAATAGCTTCAAAATAGTTGTAAAATAAGTAAAAGATGGTTTGGGTTTGAAAAGGAAAGGTTGTATAGTAAATAACTAGGAAAAATAGTTTTAAAACAGCTTATATTAAAACAATTTATTTGAAAATATTTTCAGAGTCAAACTGGTTCAATTTCCTAATCTTCATTTCCAATCAATTTTCCATCCCATAAAATTGATTCAATTACAATTCAATTTGAATTAACCTCAATTCCAAATTCAAATCAATTCTCATTTGAATTTAAACTTACTAAACTTCGATTACACTCCCAACTAGTTTAATTCAATTTCAATTTCAAATCAAATTCCAATCTAAAATGATTTTAAATCCGATCTCAATTTTAAACCATCTCGAATTATATAAATTCGAGTTAAATTTTTAAATGTTGATTTGATCCCTTAAATCAAATTAACCTTTACTTTTAATTTAACAACCTAAGTTTTTAAACAATTTAATTCTGAGTCCAAATTTTTAACATTCATTTAAATTACCGTTACTTAACTTATTTCAAGGTTCAAGTACGAGTTCAAAATCTTTTTAAACAATTTAATCTTCGAAATCCCATTTATTACCCAATTTTAACATCTAACATTGAAACCAATTCTTAACAATTTCAGCTTGCAAGTTCAATTTTTGAGTATTCAAATCCTAAGTTCAAAGTGATTTCATTTTCATAAGTTCAATCTTTATCTTTAAAAATCAAAGTCACTTAAATGGTTTCAAAATAAAGTTTAATTCCATTTAATTTCAGCAATGGATATATATTATATAAATCCACTTCTTAATTTATTCAAAAGAATCCAATTTACAGTTTCATAGATTATTAATAACAACAGGATGATAGCAAGATGTGCTAAAGTAAATAAACATCCAAATTATCTAAAACATCCATCAATAGCATCCATTACCCATTTCCAAAACTCAAACCTGTTTTAAGATCACACATAACTCCCTTTTGAATTCCATTCTTTTAACTTCCTTAAGTTAAACCTCAATTTCATTTTGAAATTTCCAATTCAGGTTGTTTGTTCTAACTTATTTAACTTCCCCTAAGTTAAATTCAATTCATTTAATCTAGTCAACCTTACTCAATTTGAATTCTCCATTTCAAATTTTTAAACTTCTATCAATATCCTTTCATACTTATAAGTTCAAAAACTTATTTCTCTTTGGGTTTTTACATCACATTTTAAGGGAAAATTCAACACTTAGTGTTTACTTCAAATCAACTTTGTTATTATGCATATTCACTTATATATATATATATATATATATATATATATATATATATATATATATATATGTTCATTTCTTTTGCACACCAAGTCATACTTTAAATTTTAAACCATTCTTGGTTTTTGATTCAAACAAATTCCTTTAAATTTTTTAAATCCACTCTTGTTTTAAGATAAGATTCCTACATCTAAAAATATTATTTATTATATCTTTTAACACTTTGAAACAATTTAAATTTTTTGGACTTAGATTTAAAACTTCATAAGTTAAATCCTTTTAAATTTATAAGTCATACTTATCTAAATTATTACTTCCTTAAAACATTTCATTCTGCTTTATCATTATTTATTTTTAGAAAATAAACATCCCTTAATTAAGATACAATACCCAATTTATGATAATTATCATATCTTGATATCATACACAACATATATTCCATAATCATTTGCTGGAAAACCAAATCAAGGTAATTTATTACAATACTTTGAAATTCTTTTGAATTTTCTAGGATTTGAATTCAGTTTTGAATCCATTTTTAGCTCAACTTATTTGCATAGTTAATCCTTACCCAAATTCTATTCGGTTGTATATATATTACCACTTAATTCTTATTATTATGTTTAATTTCAATAATCAACAACTAATTACCCTATTATATATAATAATTAGAAAAATTATTGCATTATATATCAAAATATAAGCTTATATAAAAATCATTCATTTTTAAAACAGTTTTAAAATCTTTATATAAGAAAGTAACAAATATGCCCTCATATATAATGCACTCAACTCATTCTAGGGTACTACTGACCCTATCCGTAATGAGAATCCCCACCAGAGCCAAGGATCTTGCTTAACCTTCTACTCTGATACCAAATGTAACGATTTGAAATTTTTGACCTCGAAAATTCGACAATAATACGTTCACTGCAGAAGTGCCGAGCAATCGAACGTTGAAAATTCCAGATTGTTAGGGTAAAGAAGAAAAAGAGGTAGAAGAAGAAAACAGAAACAACAGCACAGAATCTCACAATCGCAGCGGATCAAGATATAATATCAAATAATAGCATTTATACTAGGAAAGTTGTAAATGTCAATTTACATACAATATATAAGAGTCCAATCATTTACAAATAAATTGGATAGTTATAATAACCCGTCCCAGACCACTATCAATACAATCTCAAATACGCAGCGGAATATACTCCATTCGTCCCTGCCATCCAGCTTGTCCCCTGAACTCCAGAACATCCTAACCTGAAAATCTGTAATGCCCGGTCTGGCCTAAGCATTACAATAAAGAAACACCCGAGTCAGGCTAGAAACTAGCATGAGTAAACCCATATATCATGGAAACACTTAAGTTATAAAGTTTCTTTGAAAACCAGGGTAACTCGTTTATTACAACGAGTCCTATCTTGCTATAGCCAATTCTTATCTCACAAAATAATATCCAATTAGCGATACTTTGTTTAAATGACCGAGTTTACATAATTCTTTCCATTCCAGCCTATTTGATTTTACAAATAAAATCTATAAAGAATTATAGCTTACTAATCGAAGTGGTTTCGGATATTGCTGATATCCGACCCCGACCTCTTCGAATCTAAAGAATAAATATAAGGAAGTCAGTCGTTTAAAATAACAATTTATCGTATGTGGAGACACTACCTGATTATGGGAACTTATTACAGATTTAATGTCTATAAAACACATCATTGTTTAATCTCATTTTTTTAATTTGAAAATAAATACCAACAGAAATTAGCAAAGATACAGATTGTCGGCCCACTTAATGTTCTATAATCAATATCCAACAATTTACTCATGGCCCTCTAACTAATCGTAATCTTTTATATTTAAAACTAGATTAATTACAAATTGACAATTTATTAAATACTATACATGAGTTTAAATAAAATAATAATAATAATAATAATATATTACCATTAAACTGTGTCCTTAAAGTTATAAAGTATTGTTCACTTCAAATTAAAAAAAGGATACGAATTATCCTATGTATAACTTGTAAATCCTATCCTTTCATGTCTTTTATTATGTTCTATTCTTTCTATATTTTCTTTACTTATTTTTTTCTCTTTTCCTTACTTATTTCTTTTCTCCCCTTATTTTCTTTTACTTGGACCAAACCTTTCTTTTTCCCAACCCAATACTTCGTCATTCCCCTCCCTTCCCTCTTCTTCCTTCCTCTCTTCTTTATTTCCAGTCCTCGATCATCACTTTGTGCACTAAAGCGTGCACGTGCACGAGCAACACCGACCATACCTTTAGTCGTCGACTCCTCTCACACACCACCCACGTTCTCCTCATCCACCAGAACTGTGATAACCCGAATTTTGGGCGTCTGTTAATTGAAAATTAATAGATGAAGTTTTAAAAATAAAATAAAGGTTGAATTATAAATATCTAAATAAGTATTTATATTAGTAATTTTCCTGACTAAAGTATAGAAGTTTGATAATATTATTTTAATAATCTTATTTTATAATTATTTAGTTGGACAAATTTATCTTTCCAGAATTAATAAAAGTGATTTTCTAATCATCATATAATATATAGGTATGTACATACATTAAATTAGAAA
Source organism: Allium cepa (assembly GCA_030765085.1). Taxonomy (NCBI): domain Eukaryota; kingdom Viridiplantae; phylum Streptophyta; class Magnoliopsida; order Asparagales; family Amaryllidaceae; genus Allium; species Allium cepa. The sequence goes on along the minus strand of CM060937.1, from coordinate 646,158,079 downwards.
TTATATTTTTATTGATTTTCAAGATTTATTTAAAGTTGAATTCTATATTCAACAGTAAAATAGTTTCTATAAGGTATAAAGTAAGATTTGATAAAGGTGTATGTATATATATATATGTATATAAATTTCTTTAAAGGTTATACTTAAAATGAAGGTAGTCTATAAAACCATAAGGTTAAAAACATGTATGTATAAAAATATTATATTGATTTAAGAAATTAATAAATGCATAAGACTTGGGTAAAATAAGATTTAATAAAGAATATTATATAAAAAAACATAAACATATTAGGTACACATTAATTACAAATATAAACAAATTCACTATGCATTTTAACAAATGTAAACATTTATAAGCATTTAATTTTTGCATTCGTACATTTGTAAGGAGACAATCATTTACATTGACAATTGTAAGCTTTGTATTTACAAGTGGCATTTGTTCATTTTCTTTTCTTTAAGAAAATATAATTAACATATTAGAAGCAAAGCTAAAATAAAACAAAAATCTCTTCTCTTTCTTTCCAAGAGAAATAAAGGGGGAAACATATTCATGTATTCAAAATCTTTTTCCATCATTAAAAAAAAAATTAAACGAAAATCTGGAATGAAGATCGGGCTTGGAAATGAAATCAAATCATCTCAGACCCATCATAACAAGCTTCTCTATTTTATATCCGAGGGTAAACGTATACCATTATCAGTAAATGAACTATCTTCAAGATCAGCTCAATAAACCTAACCAAGAATCAAAATACAAGTTCAAAGATCAAGCCACGGTCCAATCTCAATAAACAACACATTTCCAGAATCAGGTTTCCAGTAATAAAGCACTGCAAGTTTCTAAATTTCAAAATGTTCAGCTCTGTTCAACTGTTCAGGTGAGTAACTTACCTTGTTCCTCTGTTTTCTGTAAATTGCCTGTGTGTGAAACTTCTTTTATTTCCAAAAAAAATTAAATTCAGTGATAAGTTTGGATGCATGATTGAAGTAAATTTGTAGAATGATTGTAAGTATTAGTTTTATTTGTTGTAGGTGTGTAAATGTGAAAAATTATCTGTGCATGTCAATGTAAGGAGATATATTAGCCTCTGTTGATTTTCAACAGGCAAATCAGATTCAAAACAAACAAATCAAAACCATGTCAGAAAATAAATGATTTTAATATCATGTTATGTTTATAAAAATTGAATTGTCTTGTTAAATAATGATTTTTGGAAGAAATCGCATGTTTTTAAGCTTAGGGTTAAGGAGGAATTGGGCGAAATACAAGAATCACGTTTTCACCAAATTCTGGCGAACTTATTGGTAGTGGAAAGCGATTTTCGGCCAGGAGGTGGCTGCAGATGTAACGTTTGCGATTTTTCGTTGCCGAAAAACCGAAATGTCAGGGTTAAAGCAGAAGAAAACGAAAAAGATAGAAGAAAGAGGTAAAAGATAGAACAGAAAAAAAAAAAAACAACATCAGAATCTCACAATTCGCAGCGGATCAACATATAATAATAAATGAATAATCTTTAAACAAAGAACTATATCAGTTATTACAGTACATCATTTTACATTACATCATCAAAGTGTACAACAAGAAACAACAACAAACAGCGGAAAAGAAATACTATATACTAGTAATAAGCCATGCCATCCAGCTTGCCTCTAGCAACTCCTGAATTCCAGAATATCCTGATAAACCTTAACTCTTGATTGCCCGTGTGGAAATTGGTGGGCACCAAGAGTTTAGGAAGGAAAACAATAAACTCCGAGTCAGTCATGTGACTGATGTGAGAACTCAAAATAGTTTATCTTTAAAACAAAATAGAGGAATATTTTTAAAGTCAATTCGCAATGCTTTTTAAAAATGAGACTACCATAAGGCCTCCCGCACACGCACACACAATGCAAACACAGAATCGGATGAGATTTCTCCTTATGATAGTCAAAGATGCTTGATACGCATTAAAAAGAAAATTTTGATATTATTATTAGTGCATAGTGCAGAAAACAATTTCGAAAGTAGAATATAAATCTTAGCCAGCATAGGCATTCCGCAATTATTCCTACTATAGCTACCATCCAAACAGTGGGGCGCCACCATAAGTGAATGATAGGTTCTACAACTAAAACCGTACAAGATCGTATTGTTTCTTTGGATTTCCAACAAATGGTCAGGCCAAGGAACTTCCCATTGCCACATGGAAACGCCTCTGGAATGACGTCCCGAGAACCAAACCGGATCTCTGCCAACACAAGGCCGGGTTACCCCTAACTGGGTAACTACTGACACGAATATGTCATCCCCCGATCGTAACCGATCTATCCGAGGATCCTTGATTTCCAACAACCACAAAATTTGCAGCAACAACATAGGTTAAGTATCTGGGCTCCATAACAAGATACCACCTCTATCCAGAAGGAATGACATACACTAAAGGGGCGCTACCCCCTAATAACCTTGCTGCATCCTTCCTGTTTTGACCATTTTCGGGGTGTGAGGTCCGACGAAGTCTCGTCCACAAAGCCACGCTTTATACAAAAGTCGTGCTTTGGGTCAAAAAATGATCATAGAAATGATCACCAAGATAAATGACCAAACAAATGATCATATCACAAATGATCAAACAATGATCATTTCACAGCAACACTCAGCATGCCACACTACCAAATTGGGAGTATATCACTAATAACCTTCAACTATATAACCTCTGAGCTCGTACGTCTCAGAGAAGGGTGTTAAGCTAAGAGAATAAATTCTCCGCCACCAACAGAAATACGTTTGAAAGAAATCAGCTTTATATCTCAACTTGTAATGTCAGACATACAATCCATACAAGTCTGTTTCGGGCTCGAACAGAACCGAAGGCACTTCCAAAGAAGTCCTTGCATTCCGGGTAATTTCTAATCACGTCCGGACTTCCCGTCACTAAGGGTGATAAAACCTCTATATCGGAGATCAGCCGATGCAGAGTAACTCAGTGGTAATCCTTCCGTTTTCAAAAATATCCGGTCTACAACACCGGTCATCGAATGCAATCCATTACGACGTATCACATATTCAGAATGGGTTATACGACCTCAAGGTCCTTTCCCGGCTAACCCGAATATTGAGCGCTTATTCAAAAATAAGTGTGGCATTCAGATTCAAGAAATCACAACAAATACCTATTTGAAGGTAATATTGATAGTCGGTTATTTAACTATCAATAGGCGTGTTCAACATCACCAGATTCCAAATAATTTTCCAAATTATTTACTTTCCAAAATATCTTTACTTGATATAAAATTTCCCACACTTCAACATTTGAAAACTAATTTTAAAATCACTTTTCACCTTTACCACTTTTGAAAACAAATTTCAATCAATTTCCTTATGCGATATACTTTCAATCCAACATGGTTCATTTAAACCAATTAAATAAATCCTTAACGATTTACTTTATATTTACGTTCCAAATCCGTAAATTAATTCCCACACTTCAAAAATAAATCAACGTTTATTTTTAAACAAATTCCCCTTTCTTTTATAAATTCCTTAGTGAATTTATAATCCCAAAATATCCATGAATATATGATTCCCAAATCGATTTCTAATATTCATTTTCAATTTGTCTTTAAAAGATAAGTTCTCAAAAAATTCACTTCATATTGGAAAACATTTTCATACTTATTAAATAATAAGTACATCACAAATTCAACATTTGAAAATATTCGATATACTTAAATCAAAATTTAGTATATATTTCATTCCTTAAGGAAATCATTCTCTTAAACATATTTATTTGGACTAAAACGAATGTTACGTCAAACATCATTACGACGACCTAAAATCACTAGTATAGTGATTCAAAGTTTAAATAGATATATAAATCCAAATACTATACAAAAACATTTCCTTTCGGAAATCATTCACTATAACAACAGTGTTATAGTCCACCATTCCTTCTTTCTCGAAAACGTCTATTTCAACAATAATGTTGAAATCTATGGTTTCGATTCATAATACATTTTAAAACATCTTTAAAATAATTAACTTCATTTTATAATATTCATTTTGCCAAACATGACCATTTTATTCAAAAATGTATTCACTGCCCAAAATCATGAATATATTTCCTTTAATAAACTTCAATATTTAATTTATCAAATTCAATTGATTTCGAATTTATAAATAATGTTTATAAATTCCTTTTCTATTTATAAGCTTCGATTTATAAATCTCATTATTAACAAATTCCATTTATATCTCATTTAAATGCCAAAATCCGAGTTATAAGATAATTACTTATAAATCTTCTATTTCACAAAAACTATTCATTTTATAACTTCACAATTTATAAATCTATAAATTCCGTTCACTTATGAAATCCATTTTTATTTCATTTTTAACACTTATAAAAACTCGTTTTAATATTCTAATATTTTTAATTTATAAATTATCAATTTTATAAGTCTTTTATATACATCGTTTTTAATAATTCAAAAAATCCCAATTTAAACCAATTTATAAATTAATTAACTATTTATTTCCAAAAATCTCATTTCGGTTATATTTCTCAAAAATCTTAATTTTTATAACATAAAAATTTATAACATTTTAATTATCTAAAATGAATCAATTCAAAATTTAATAAAACGTATACTTTCAAAAATTACTTTAAAAATTCTTTTAAAATCAAAATCGTTATTTTTAAACTTCAAAAATGGATCCGATAATGCAACAACACCAAATAGTCAATCATGACATCCAAATATCATATATCGATATGATAATCGACAAATATCACAATATCTGTAAATAAATCAATACAGTTGAGGAATCCAGTTGGATCCCTCCAACCTGTTTCCCTGCATCCACAAATATTAGCACAATACCAATTCCGCTCCAGTACGGAATTATCGCAGTACATGGGATTCATAAATTATTATCCGCTTAATAGACGGCGCAATAGGGTCTCGTCCGCTATATAATGCGGGAAATCAACTCCAAGTACAATAATAATACCGATTTCACTATACGATGAAATATCTACGGTATATGTTTTTAATAAATAACCTCCGCTTACTAACGGCGCATAATGTCTATTTTAACAATCAATAGATAACAATTTATCATCCATGCATACAATCAACAATTTTAAATCTAACTATTTAAAATTGAAATCGAAACCGATTCGATTGAGTGAGAAGTTCTCACCTTGATTTCAATTTCGTTTTAGCGATTTGTTTCGAAGGACGTTTAATTTTACCCGAAATTCTCGCTAACTCCAAACGACTCCAATCCAATTCCATAGCGTAGTGCTCATCCATACGATTCCAACGCAACTGGTTTCGTGCGTTTTTGACCTCGTATGAAAAAGATATGATTTTTAGAACTTACACGAATTTTATATACTAAATTTACAACATTATTTTTAATTTTTTATCCTATATCTAATCTCAGCCACTAGATTTCCTTCTACCTGCAATCTAGCCCGTACGTTATCATCTTCCCTGCCTCTCCAGATTATAACGCGACCAACATAACCCATTTGCCGTTCGCTAGGGTTGGAAATTTCGACCACCTAGTTCATCTTTTCGTCGATCAGGGAGCGCCATCGGAAAACTCGACATCGACTTCCTCAACGGCCAAAGGCCGGTTACATGCGGTGCTCCCCTTTTCTTGAAAATCGCGCGCGACCGGTGGAGAACGCGGTTACCTAGCTCCTCCGAACGACCACGATGCATGCCATCAACCGTATGGATGCAAAGATCCCTCAACGCTCTACAATTTTCGTGTTGATAACTTTTCGAAATATTGAGTGGATTTGGAGATTTTGAGGAAGGAAGGAGGATCATTTTCGGCCCTTGGTTTTGAAAATGGCGGCCGGCCATTGCTAGGGTTAGGGTTTTCTCCTTTTTTTTTTTTGAGAATAAGGGTCTATTTATAGAAAATATCGAACACTATTCATTCCGGAATTTCCAAACTCCGATTTACGCGCGGTGATCGGCGTTTCTAGGGTTTATCGCGCATTCCGGACACAATGAAATGTGTTTCAGGAGCTAATTCGGTCATTTGTGCGAGTTATGGCAATAAACGTTCAATTTAAAATTAAACCGATTAAACGATTTTCTAGGTGTTTTAGCTTGCACCGGACAAACGGTAAATCCGATTGACATGAAATTTGAAACCAAACAATAATATCACATTACGGATCCGATGAAACTAGTTTCGTCGAAATCCGAGACTTTTTGAAAAATGGCTATTTTAACTCGCCAATTTAATATTAAAACAATTTCGATGCGTTTCGAGCTGCCACGGTCAAACGAAAACTCCAATTGCTACGAAAATTGAAATCCAGTAATAACAAACTATTATGGATCCAATGGAACTAGTTTCGCCCAAATCTGAGACAGTTTGAAAATTGGCTATTTTTCAGTCGATAATTAAATATTAAAATATTCAATTTTCACAAATTAACTTTTAATTCGATTTTAAAAGTTTTAAAATACCATTCTAACTCCAACATGATTAAATAAAATTTTACAAATCATTTTCAATCATATTTAACCCAATTTTCAATTATTTATGTATTTTCACATATTAAATTATCGATTTAATTATTCAATTAAATCCAATATTCGAAAATAAATTATTCAACTTATAAATTTCACTTATTAATAATTAAAATCAATTAAATATTCAAATTTTAATTAATAGAAATTCTGGGTCGTTACAGACTTCCCCCCTTAAAAGAATTTCGTCCTCGAAATTACCAAGTAAGAAAAATTACAGAATCTATTAACTTTCCAAAACAAATTTAAACTTCTTACCATACTTTACTAAGTTTACAAATCATACTTAGTTATCTTTTCAAAACGAATTACATCATTTAACTTCCAATTCCAAAATCAAAGATATAGTTTTCACAAATTTTCCCAAAATTTCAAAAAATATTCTAACGCCTTAAATTTTCGGAAAAATTCGCCATAGTCTCTTTTGCGCGGCTCGATCTGAAAAAAAAAAGACAGTATATATATCACAAATATACATCTCATCAAGTGATGAGGCATCCCGTAGGGAAAAAAGTGTAAAAGTACGATATTTAATCCGAGATATGTACCTTATTTTTTATTAGCGAGCATATACGGCTAATATAGCGCGAAAGCGAGTTCCAAATGCGAAGCAATGCCATCCGCACCTACTAAACACTTAACAACAACATGAGAATCATGCATATATGAAAATAGTATCAATATACAACATATAGAAACATAACAACTACTTATGCCAACATAGCAAATGCAACCAAACAACAAATGCAAACATCAACCAACTATCATCCATAACCAAATCAATATTCATTTATATTCTCATTAATATTCAATGAATTGGTTTTCAATTTAAATCACATTTTATTCATTTACATTGGATTTTATCAACATTCATTCATATTCAATTTCAATTAGTTTGCATACACTAATTTATATTCAACTTATTTCACTTCCAAATCAAATTCAATTCTATCCAAATTTATTTACTTCTAATTTGAATTCAATTACATAGCTTGCAATTTAGCTAATTCAATTTCATTAATACTTAATGAATTATATACAATCAATCAACAATCAAATAACAACTAATGTTTATTCAATACAACCAAATTTATTCACTTTACATTCAACGTGGTTCAACACTTTTAATTCCAATTGGATCATATTAAATTGACTTTCATTCAATTTATTCAATTTCCAATAACACTAGCTTTTAATGAATTAACATTTTCATCCATTATCCCATATCAATTTGATTTACATTCAATTGATTTACATTCAATTTATTAGTTCAATTCAATTGCTAATTCCTTTAACAATATAAAGTTGAATTTCATTTATATAACTCAAGTTCAAATTCTTAATGACTTCACTTTATTAATTCACTTATTGATTTACTTCGATACCAAAATCAACTTTATTCAACATCACTTAAGTTATATTCCTTTTCAGCCATCTTATCAAATCCAAATCAATCTATTTAACTTTCCTTTTGTTAAATTTCAAATCACATGTCTTTGATGACAACTCAAATTTATTTCAACTTGGATTTTATTGATTTACTTATACTTCCTTTAATTTAACTTCATCCTTTAAGTTAAATTTATTCTATCAAAACTCAAATTGTATAAGTTATCAACTCATTTATCATTCCCATAAATATTTTAAATAGGATTCCAGAGTCCTTTCAACCTTTCAAAACCATTTTTTGAAATCAATTCAAATTACCTTTTGAATTTCCAAAACCAAATCCAAACAACTTTTATTTAAAATAATTTGGCAGCAATCCCTCTTTTGGAAACTCGAAAATGAACACCGATGATGTTGCAATCATCATGGGAATTATTTTCCAGTGACCGAAAAGAGTTTAGAGCTTCCATCTTTCCAAAACAATTTTCCAAAATATCTAATCCTTTCAAAACACTTCTCTTGAATTTTATTTTCAGATTATAAATCACATTTATAAATCTTTTACTTATATAATTTCACTTCTTATATATATAAGATTATTTCACAATTGTAAATTACATTAATTATAATTTCACACTTATAATTTATTTGTTTATACAATTCATTCTTTTTCAACTGTTGTTTTTATTTAACTTATTCAACAACCAAACAATCAATTATATACTTCAATAAATCTGAAAAATTATTCTTTTATATATAAAATATAATCAAGGTAAAATTATTTCATTTACCCTATTAAAACGATACCGTGTCAATTTGTTCTGTACAAGTGTTTAGAGATCCCTATCAACAACGTTAATTACTCGTGTTGACCAAAATCCATATACCACTCAACAAACCAATCATCACAATATAAAACAATTTATATTCACTAACAAATACGCGATCGTATCTATTATTATACTCACACTCATTCTAGAGTACTACTGACTCTATATCTAATGAGTAATACCCAACAGAGCCATGGTTGTCGCTTAACCATAAGCTCTGATACCAAATGTAACGTTTGCGGTCACAACCGGTAGGCTATTCAACCATCCCAACCCCACCGTGGTACACTGATATCCCAAACTTGCTTTTACGGCCAGCCTCTCGACTGTCTCAGCTTACGCCTAACCAACCCCGTAAAGAGGACGTGTGGGGGCAAGAGTCTCCCGTTCGCCACCAAACTGCGAAGCGAGAACCCCCCATCACGTTTCACCTAGACAAAGCAAGACTGGTGTGAGAACTCAAAACAGTTTATATTTAAAACAAAATAGAGGAATATTTTTAAAGTTAATTCGCAATGCTTTTTAAAAATGAGACTACCATAAGGCCACCCGCACACACACACAATGCAAACACAGAATCAGAGGAGATTTCTCCTTATGATAGTCAAAGATGCTTGATACGCATTAAAAAGAAACATTTGATATTATTATTAGTGCATAGTGTAGAAAACAATTTCGAAAGTAGAATATAAATCTTAGCCAGCATAGGCATTCCGCAATTATTCCTACTATAGCTACCATCCAAACAGTGGGGCGCCACCATAAGTGAATGATAGGTTCTACAAATAAAACCGTACAAGATCGTATTGTTTCTTTGGATTTCCAACAAATGGTCAGGCCAAGGAACTTCCCATTGCCACATGGAAACGCGTCTGGAATGACGTCCCGAGAACCAAACCAGATCTCTGCCAACACAAGGCCGGGTTACCCCTAACTGGGTAACTACGGACACGAATATGTCATCCCCCGATCGTAACCAATCTATCCGAGGATCCCCGATTTCCAACAACCACAAAATTTGCAGCAACAACATAGGTTAAGTATCTCGGCTCCATACCATGATACCACCTCTATCCAGAAGGAATGACATACACAAAAAGGGCGCTACCCCCTAATAACCTTGCTGCATCCTTCCTGTTTTGACTATTTCCGGGGTGTGAGGTCCGACGAAGTCTCGTCCACAAAGCCACGCTTTATACAAAAGCCGCACTTTGGGTAAACAAATGATCATAGAAATGATCACCAAGATAAATGATCAAACAAATGATCATATCACAAATGATCAAACAATGATCATTTCACAGCAACACTCACCATGCCACACTACCAAATTGGGAGTATATCACTAATAACCTTCAACTATATAACCTCTGAGCTCGTACGTCTTAGAGAAGGGTGTTAAGCTAAGAGAATAAATTCTCCGCCACCAACAGAAATACGTTTGAAAGAAATCAGCTTTATATCTCAACTTGTAATGTCAGACATACAATCCATACAAGTCTGTTCCGGGCTCGAATAGAACCGAAGGCACTTCCAAAGAAGTCCTTGCATTCCGGATAATTTCTAATCACGTCCGGACTTCCCGTCACTAAGGGTGATAAAACCTCTATATCGGATATCAGCCGATGTAGAGTAACTCAATGGTAATCCTTCCGTTTTCAAAAATATCCGGTCTACAACACCGGCCATCGAATGCAATCCATTACGACGTATCACATATTCGGAATGGGTTATACGACCTCAAGGTCCTTTCCCGGCTAACCCGAATAGTGAGCGCTTATTCAAAAATAAGTGTGGCATTCAGATTCAAGCAATCACAACAAATACCTATTTAAAGGTAATATTGATAGTCGGTTATTTAACTATCAATAGGCGTGTTCAACATCATTAGATTCCAAATAATTTTCCAAATTATTTACTTTCCAAAATATCTTTACTTGATATAAAATTTCCCACACTTCAACATCTGAAAACTAATTTTCAAATCACTTTTCACCTTTACCACTTTTGAAAACAAATTTCAATCAATTTCCTTATGCGATATACTTTCAATCCAACATGGTTCATTTAAACCAATTAAATAAATCCTTAACGATTTACTTTATATTTACGTTCCAAATCTGTAAATTAATTCCCACACTTCAAAAATAAATCAACGTTTATTTTTAAACAAATTCCCCTTTCTTTTATAAATTCCTTAGTGAATTTATAATCCCAAAATATCCATGAATATATGATTCCCAAATCGATTTCTAATATTCATTTTCAATTTGTCTTTAAAAGATAAAGTCTCAAAATATTCACTTCATATTGGAAAACATTTCCATACTTATTAAATAATAAGTACATCATAAATCTATTTATTTTCAACATTTGAAAATATTCGATATACTTAAATCAAAATTTAGTATATATTTTATTCCTTAAGGAAATCATTCTATTAAACATATTTATTTGGGCCAAAATTAATGTAATGTAAAACATCGTTACGACGACCCAACACTAGTATAGGGATTCAAATTTTAAATAGATATATAAATCCCAATACTATACAAAACATTTCCTTTCGGAAATCATTCACTATAACAACAGTGCTATAGTCCACCATTTCCTTCTTTCTCGAAAACGTCTATTTCAACAATAATGTTGAAATCTATGGTTTCGATTCATAATACATTTTAAAACATCTTCAAAATAATTAACTTCATTTCATAATATTCATTTTGCCAAACATGACCATTTTATTCAAAAATGTATTTACTGCCCAAAATCGTGAATATATTTCCTTTAATAAACTTCAATATTCAATTTATCAAATTCAATTGATTTCGAATTTCCTTTCCTATTTATAAGCTTCGATTTATAAATCTCATTATTAACAAATTCCATTTATATCTCATTTAAATGCCAAAATCCAATTTATAAGATAATTACTTATAAATCTTCTATTTCACAAAATCTATTCATTTTATAACTTCACAATTTATAAATCTATAAATTCCGTTCACTTATGAAATCCATTTTTATTTCATTTTTAACACTTATAAAAACTCGTTTTAATATTCTAATATTTTTAATTTATAAAATATCAATTTTATAAGTCTTTTATATACATCGTTTTTAATAATTCAAAAAATCCCAGTTTAAACCAATTTATAATTAATTAACTATTTATTTCAAAAAATCTCATTTCTGTTATATTTCTCAAAAATCTTAATTTTTATAACATAAAAATTTATAACATTTTAATTATTTAAAACGAATCAATTCAAAATTTAATAAAACGTATACTTTCAAAAATTACTTTAAAAATTCTTTTAAAATCAAAATCGTTATTTTTAAACTTCAAAAATGGAGCCGATGATGCAACAGCACCAAATAGTCAATCACGACATCCAAATATCATATATCGATATGATAATCAACAAATATCACAATATCTGTAAATAAATCAATACAGTTGAGGAATCCAGTTGGATCCCTCCAACCTGTTTCCCTGCATCCACAAACATTAGCACAATACCAATTCCGCTCCAGTACGGAATTATCGCGGTATATGGGATTATAAATTATTATCCACTTAATAGACGGCGCAATAGGGTCTCATCCGCTATATAATGCGGGAAATCAACTCCAAGTACAATAATAATACCAATTTCACTATACGGTGAAATATCCACGGTATATGTTTTTAATAAATAACCTCTGCTTACTAACGACGCATAATGTCTATTTTAACAATCAATAGATAACAATTTATCATCCATGCGTACAATCAACAATTTTAAATCTAACTATTTAAAATTAAAATCGAAACCGATTCGATTGAGTGAGAAGTTCTCACCTTGATTTCAAATTCGTTTTAGCGATTTATTTCGAGTAAAATTAAACGGACGTTTAATTTTACCCGGAATTCTCACTATCTCCAAACGACTCCAATCAAATTCCATAGCGTAGTGCTCGTCCATACGATTCCAACGCAACTGGTTTCGCGCGTTTTCGACCTCGTATGAAAAGGATATGATTTTTAGAACTTACACGAATTTTATATACTAAATTTACAACATTATTTTTAATTTTTTAACCTATATCTAATCTCAGCCACTAGATTTCCTTCTACCTGCAATCTAGCCCGTACGTTATCATCTTCCCTCCCTCTCCAAATTATAACGCGACCAACATAACCCATTTGCCGTTCGCTAGGGTTGGAAGTTTCGACCACCTAGTTCATCTTTTCGTCGATCACGGAGCGCCATCAACTCGACATCGACTTCATCAACGGCCAAAGGCCGGTTACATGCGGTGCTCCCCATTTCTTGAAAATCGCACGCGACCGGTGGAGAACGCGGCCACCTAGCTCCTCCAAACGACCACGATGCATGCCATCAACCATATGGATGCAAAGATCCCTCAACGCTCTACAATTTTCGTGTTGATAACTTTTCGAAATGATGAGTGGATTTGGAGATTTTGAGGGAGGAAGGAGGATCATTTTCGGCCCTTGGTTTTGAAAATGGCGACTGGCTATTGCTAGGGTTAGGGTTTTCTCTTCTTTTTTTTTGAGAATAAGGGTCTATTTATAGAAAATATCGAACACTATTCATTCCGGAATTTCCAAACTCCGATTTACGCACGGTGACCAGCGTTTCTAGGGTTTATCCCACGTTTCGGACATAATGGAACGTGTTTCAGGAGCTAATTCGGTCATCTGTGTGAGTTATGGCAATAAACGTTCAATTTAAAATTAAACCGATTAAACGATTTTCTAGGTGTTTTAGCTTGCACCGGACAAACGGTAAATCCGATTGACATGAAATTTGAAACCATACAATAATACCACATTATGGATCCGATGAAACTTGTTTCGTCGAAATCCAAGACTTTTTGAAAAATGGCTATTTTAACTCGCCAATTTAATATTAAAACAATTTCGATGCGTTTCGAGCTGCCACGGTCAAACGAAAACTCCGATTGCTACGAAAATTGAAATCCAATAATAACAAATTATTACGAATCCAATAGAACTAGTTTCGCCCAAATATGAGACTGTTTGAAAATTGGCTATTTTTTAGTCGATAATTAAATATTAAAATATTCAATTTTCACAAATTAACTTTTAATTCGATTTTAAAAGTTCTAAAATACCATTCTAACTCCAACATGATTAAATAAAATTTTACACATCATTTTAAATCATATTTAACCCAATTTTCAATTATTTCTGTATTTTCACATATTAAATTATCGATTTAATTATTCAATTAAATCTAATATTCGAAAATAAATTATTCAACTTATAAATTTCAATTATTAATATTTAAAATCAATTAAATAATCAAATTTTAATTAACATAAATTCTGGGTCGTTACAGCAGAGGTGGGAAGCACTGGAAAAATGCTTGACAATATTTCTATTGGACGGTTTGGATGGAGGAAGCGATTTTAGGGCTTGACGAGTGTTTTCGTGGGTTGCTGTTCTTGGTCAAACTGCGACAAGGAAAGTGAGAGGAGGGTGTGCGGTCATGAGGCAAAGGGAGGAGGTCGGAGTTGCGCTCTTACCGGTGAAGTTTGAACGTCGGCCAACATTGGTATGGTGGCAAATGAGGGGATTTTGGTGAACGGAAATTTTATTCTAGGCAGTCAATTTTCGAATATTGTTTTAGGAATTTTGGCATCGATCCAAGAGGTGAGGCACAGAAGGGTGGTTGGCGGCGACTTAGGGAGGTCATTGGAGTTGGCCAGCATTGCTCCGACGCTGTGTGCATGTATACATGTGCACTTGTAGCTGTTTGAGGTAAGTGTTGGAGAAGACGATGTCTTCTCGGGTCGAAGCTCGTGTGGGCTTCGCGGGGGACTCGGAAAAATTGTGGGTTTTTCCCGCGTCGATTACGAATTTTTGTGGGGTTTAGCTGAGTTGAATTTTTGTAAGACCGTTTAAGTTTGAACAAGTAAAAAAAATTTAAAACTATGATAAGTTAAAGGAAGAAAAAGGGGAAGGGAAACTCGAGTTGGTCTCGAGTCAAAGGCGGGTCGAACCCGAAGCAAGCTTGTAATGATATTTATTTTTTTACAAATTCGAATTTTTTTAAAGTATGGATTTAAAACTTTAAATTTGTTTAAAAATAATTTTGATTTATACACATATTACATCAGAATAATTTTGTAATTAGGATATAAATGTTTCAACTTAAATATAATTGTTGAAATATAATTAAGTTTAAAATAAAAGTATTTAACTTTAAATAAAGGATGATGATTTTGAATAAATCAAATTCAACCTTTAAGTTCAATTTAATTTAAATGGAAGTTAAGGGTTAATGTAAATAAACGATTTATCTTAATTTAATCATATATTATTAACTAAGGTTTAATTAACTAAGATGTCTAATTTGGATAATTAATTAAGGTAAATTAATTTTGAAATTAATTAAGTATAGATAATCACTTAATGAATGCATTGACTAATCGAGGTTGATCAATTAAGAAATAATTAAGTAACAAGTAATTAAGAGGATAATCACTTAATATAAAAGAATTATTATGAATAATTACTTAATCAAGTAACTAAAGGAATTGATTACTCAGTATAATTAATTAAGTTAATATGGTTAATTTTAATTAAGGGGTAATTAATTTAAAAGACAAAGATTTGTATATTTTTTGACTCAAGGACACGACCTCAATATTTTTACCATATGGACAAACATTTTTCTAAAAATTATTCATAAGGACAAACATTTTTCAAAATTATTCATAAGGACAACAAAACTGCTACCGAGCTAAAACTGATACCTAAAAACTGTTTTGATAACTACAAACTGATACCTAAATTCTGCTATCAATAACTAAAAACTTATACCTACAGAAAATTTTCCTTTAGGATAAAATATTGAAGGTCTGTCCTTGAGGCTAAAACGCTGTGAAATTTTGTCCTTGACAATAATTTCCTGTTTAATTAATTAATTAAGTTTAATTAATTAAAAATAATTGTTTGATGTTGGGTTAAGTATAATTACTTAAGGTAATTATTAAGGTATAATTACATAGTGAAGTAATTAATGGATAATTATTGATGTATTTAGTAAAAAGGAAATTACTTGATGGAAAGTAATTAAAGGATAATCACTTTGTGGAAGAAAATTAGTGATAGTTACTCGGTGAATTTAAAGAATTAATTAATATAATTAATCAAGGAGTTGATTTAATTGATGAAGTAAATAAGGAAAGTTAATTATTGATTGTGATTAATTGAGATTGATTAATAAAGGTAATTAAGTTAAAGGTTAATTATTATATGAAATTTAAGAATAATTAACCAGTGAAAGTAATTAGATGATCATTAATTAATGTAATTAATGGAAGTGATCGATCTTGCTTGTTAACGATTAAATGATGATGGGTGCTTTGAATCGGTTGATATCTCTGATATGAGTAGCTTTGTGATATGATATGTTGGATGGATGATGATAATGTGATTATCAATCAATTATGAATTGCTGTGTAAAAGAGTTATTCGACAATTAAAGTTGAATTGTATTTTAGTTGGATAACTTTGGTTTAGATGACATTGGATTCGAAGAGACCGGAGTCGGGTATTAGTAAATACCCGAAACCACTTCGATTCTTTATAATTTGATGTGTGGAATCAATAGAATGAAATGGAATGATTAAAGTGAATTGGACCATTTAATCTAAGTTTTTGGAACTTAAAAATTGATGTGTGATGTAAGTTATGTCTATAACAACTTTTGAAGTTGTAAATTTTTACGAGTTACCCCGGGTTTAAAATAAGTTGTATGTTTTGGTATTCGATGTTAGATGAGTTACTCACGCTGGTTTCCAGCCTGACCCGGGTGTTACTTTGATGTAATGCTCGGGTCAGACCGAGTATTATAGATTTTCGGGTAAGGACGTTCTAGTGCTCAGGAGGCGAGCTGGATGGCTGGAACGTATGGAGTGTTTACTGTTGTGTGTAGTATAGTTGGCTTGGACATGTTGTTTTTAACTGTCCGGTGTATTGAAATGGTTGTAACTCTGATGTATAAAAATAAAATTGTACTAATGATGATTCTTCTTTGTAAAACCGTTATTTATGTTATATTATATTTTGATCCGCTGCGAATGTGAGGTTTCTGTGACTGTCTTCTGTTTCTGCTTCTTTCTCTTTTCTTCTTTTCACTAACTATCTGGAATTTTCGGAATCGAAAATTCTGGGTCGTTACATTTGGTATCAGAGCTGAAGGTTAAGCGAGAACCTTGGCTCCTCATTAAGGATGGGGTAAGTGGTACCCTAGAACGAGTTGAGTGTATATATATGTGAGAGAGCGTACTTGTTATTTTATTATATAAAGATTTCAAATTGTTTTATATAAGAATATATTTTGATATATAAAGCAATATATCTTTCTAACAAATAGTAAAGGAATTGGTTGTTAAATTATTAAGTTAAATTAAGAAGTAATAGAAATACAACCAAACTGAAATTAAATCTTGAATTTGGGAAAGGTTTCAGGATAAGGATAATCAGTTAATTTATGTAATTAATTAAACTTTATTTAATGAGATTAATTAATGGATAATAAATGGGAAATGATAAATTAAGAGGAAGTTACTTAATGAAGTAACTAGAGGTAAATAATTTAAAGGACAATTACTTAATGAAGGTAATTAAGAAACAAGTTAATTACCGAATGTGATTAATTGGAATTAATTAATGACGTAATTAATTTAAAGAAACAATAAATAATATTATTTAATGCAATTGAATGAAATGGTCCAATTTCAAACAAGAGTTGTTTGAAAATTTAAAAGAAATTTGTTTGAAATAAAAGCAAAGGTGGTTTAAAATTCTAAAGTATAACTTGGTATGTAAAAGAAATAAATATGTATATATGAGAGATATACATAATTCAAAGATGGTTTGAGATAAACTCTAAATATTGAGTTTTAAATTAGGAATGAGATGTGATACCCAAAAGTGATAAGTTTTTGAACTCATAAGTGGGAAGATTACTTATGAAAAGTTCAAATTTTGAAATGAAAGTTCAAATTGGGTAAGGTTGACTGGATTAAGTGAATTAAGTTTAATCTGGGGAAAAGTTAAATAAGTTGGAATGATCAACCTGATTAGGAAATTTGAAGATAAAATTAAGATTTAACTTAGAGAGTTAAATGGTTGATTTGAATTAGGAAGTTTGAATGATCTCAAAATGGGTTTGAAATCCGAAATTGGAAATGGATGGATGTTTTGAAAATAAAGGCTAATTTGATTTGTGGTATAATATGTTAGGTCTTAACTGTGAATTGAATTATTTAAAACTTTAAAGGTAAATTGATTTAAATGTATTAAATCAACATTTGAAGTATTAACTTGAATTTATATGATTCGAGATGGTTTAAATTTGGAATTTGAATTGAAATTAGTTCAAATTGAATTTGATTTGAAGTAATTGAAATTATGATTGAAGATGTATGAGTATAAGATTCAAATGAAAATTTTGAATAGGATTAATTGGAAAAGATTTGAAATTAAAGTGGGTTCAATTTGAAATTAGTCCAAATTGATTTGAATAATTTGGAATTGTAATTAAAGTTGAATAGTATAAAATTCAAATGGAATTTGAATTGAATTTGGAAATAAAGCAAGAATAATTCAACTTTATTTGGAAATGGAGTTTGAAATTGGAATTAATTCAAATTGGAGTTGAAATGAATTGAAATTGGAACTAGTTCAATTGAAATTTATCTGAATTAGAAGAATTTGACATCAAGGTTGAATAAAGTTAAATTTGGAAAGAAACTAAGATTAATTCAACTTGAATTGGGGTTGAATCAATTTTAATAGAAATTGAAGTTATTTAAATTGGAGTTAAGTCAATTTAAATGGAAGTGGAATTTAAATTGAATTGATTGGGAATAGAGATTGGGAATTGAACAGTTTTGACTCTGGACTATTTTTTATATAAATTGTTTTAATAAGCCTATTTTTCCAAGCTATTCATTATATTTACAACCTTTCTTTTAAAAGCCAAATTATCTTATACTTGTTTTACAATTATTTT
Organism: Allium cepa; assembly: GCA_030765085.1. Classification (NCBI taxonomy): domain Eukaryota; kingdom Viridiplantae; phylum Streptophyta; class Magnoliopsida; order Asparagales; family Amaryllidaceae; genus Allium; species Allium cepa. Next base: position 646,139,253 of record CM060937.1, on the reverse strand, counting down.
TGAAACTGTTTAGCAATTTTCCAACTGTTTTATAAAACTAATTACTATCTTACTATTATTTTGCAATTATCTAAAATTTCTACAATTACTTAACTATTTGCTAACTATTTTACACCTATTTTACAAACTAGTAATTATTTTACAACTACTTATCTATTTTTAAATTTTTCAAACAATTTTCTAAATAAACTGGTCGAAGTTCAAACTGTTATTGGTTAAATACCCAATCAAGATAAGAATAGAGGTGATAATCCAAATGGATTTAAGCAATTGTGAGTAAGTGAAGGAAAATTTGAATGAATGTGAATGGAATGGAATGGAGAATTGATTTGGCTAATAACCAATAAAGTTAATACATAGGATGTACATATATTATTCTATTCGCATAGTGATTTGATCCAGATTCGAGCACAAAATTGCGAGATAGTATGTCGATCCGAGTTGGGATTTTTTTCACTCGATTTTCGACGGCGAAACTGGATATGGATTGTTGATTGGTCCTGGATATTCTCTATCGTATTTATGACTATGCAAGGAGAATGATGGTTTCTGATCACGAAACTAGATCTGTGTCCGCACTAGGAAGTCGGGTGGACGATACTAGTTCGGAAGTGAAATTTTGTGGTCGAGTGAGCGATCAGATTGGTATGGCATACGAATGATATGTGTACATCATACGGATTGGATGAAATTGATGTTGAAAAGAGTAATCAAATTTTGAATATTTTATTTTGGATAAATAAAGTTATATATCTTTGTTATATAATATAAAACTCCCCTTGATGAATCTTTTGCCAGAAGAAAAGGGTTTTTGAAAATGTTTGAAGTATAAAAGGAGTTTTATACAAGTTTGAAATGATCCTAAGTTTTAATTTTTTTATGTATCTACATATATATATATATATATATATATATATATATATATATATAAAGGATCTTATAAGGATTTTGGAAAAAAGGTTTTGGGAACCTATGGATTTGGAAAGGTTTTTAATTTTTTGGGTAAAATCAATATGGGAATTTGGAAAGCCTAGTTGAGAATTATCGATTTTGGAATAATCGATTTTTTGTAAAGGAGCTTTGTATGAGATCATACTAGGTGTATAATTTGAAGATACTATATGTGTATAGTGTAAAATGTTTTGATGATGGCTTTGGGGAAAAAGGCGCTCCCTTGAAATGAACTTCTCAGTAGTACCACCGGGTGGTGCTGCCTTGAGCCCCAAGGGGGTTCTAAAGTTGATCCTGTGAGGAGTCCGGACAAAACTAGTTCCTGGGGATCTTGAGTAAAGGTTACCATAGCGAAAGTCGTGTGTGTCGCTGAGAGCCAACGGTCTACGTTTGATTTTATATCGGTAGTTTGCGACCTATGGTAACATAGTGAAGGTCGTGTGTGTCGCTGAGAGCCAACAGTCTGTGTTTGATATCATATCAGTAGACTGCGACCTGCGATAACATAGCGGACGTCGTGTGCTTCGCTGAGAGCCAACAGTCTACGTTTGATTTTACATCGGTAGACTGCGACCTATGTTGGAGTGGAGAAGTTTCATTTTGACAGCGAAAATCAGAGGCCGCAGAGAGCCTACAGTTACATGGACTTTTACTGTGACGGCAACGTAACCCTGGAATGTAACTATGATCTGTTGTGTGGGTTCCATGGCGTAAACGTGAGGCCGTGGAGAGCATGCAGTTACATGGACTTTTGCTGCGATGGCAACGTAACCTTAGAATGTAACTGTGACCATGGATGGGGGTGATGATTTCCAGAGCTTTCTCACCAAAGACATTTCCTCGATTTCAAAATGCTTTCAATATTTTCAATAAAATTATTTTTCAAGTATTTTCACTAGGTGTTGAAAACGGGTCTGCTAAGTGCTTATAGATTTTCGGTCGTACGCCAGAACAACGTATGACCGAATTTCTGTGAGAACAAGGATGGACTGGTTAAAACATCGAGTTATAAAAAAAGTATTTTTATAAAACCATTTTATAATATTATGTAGATTTTAAAAGTGTTTAAAAGTGTTTCAAAGAATAAGTTTTCTAAAAATAAGCATTTTAAATGAATTCTGGCTTCGTTCCTTTTCGAGGACGAAAAGATTCTAAGGGGGGATGATGCCCAAAGAAGAAAATACGCAACCAATAATTCTCCAAGGGATAAGTCGTACACGACTTAAGGAAGAAATAAGTCGCACACGACTTAAGAAAAGGGCTATAGGTCGTCCACGACCTAGGGGGTCATGTAAGTGGGAGCTGCGACTTAACAAAGCTCGGGGAAAACAACTACGACCTAACAGATCAGATGAAAAAGAGTTACGACTCAATGGAAGCTTAAGTCATTCGGGTTTGATGAGTCGTCCACGACTTAGCAAAAAGCAGGAAGAAGTTCCAATGGTTGAAGGCCTTTAGTCGAAAGCGGGTTACGACTTAGCTGTGTCGTGGGAAGTTACCGTTCCTTCAAGCTGCCGACGAGTTACGACTTATGTTAAGTCGTTGAAGTGTTAAGTCGTCCATGTTTAAGTCGCATGAAGGAGCTGTCTGAAGATGTCTCTTAAGTCGTCAACCGTTTGTTCCTTATGTTGTATGTAGTTAGGTCGTCTACGACCTAAGTGATGTAATGTGTTGTGATTCTCTAAGTCGTAAGTCGAGACGTTGTGTTGTAATTTGTTTGTTTTTTTCTCTTTGAGTCGTTGAATGTTAAGTCATGAGTCGTGATGTTTTAATATCGATGAGTCGAATGTCGTCTATATTGAGTCACTGCTGATGAGTCGCTGCCGACCCAAGGATGAGTCGTAAGTCGTGTACGACTTAAAAGCTGAGCGAAAGGCTATAAATAAGCGTGTGGGTTCATTTGTAAATTAGGTTATGTTTGAATAAAATTCCTCTTTTGTTAGCTTTGTGCTTTCATTTAAATTGGTAGTTGAGTGTAATTTCCTATCTCCACTTACGTTCTTCAAGTGCGCTCGAATCATCGTTTGTTGAAGCCGATTCACGGAATCTTGTGCGCAAGATCAACGTTGAAGAATCGTAGATCTCTTTTCACGGTATCGTGCACGATCAACGTGTCAGAGATAGCTAAAATTCGGTATTTTCGGATCAACAAATTTGGGCCTTGCAGTATTTTCAATCCACCGATTGCTACTTTTCGCAGTTTCATTTGTTTTCATAATATCCGCTGCGTCAGTTTTGGTATCAGTGCTTGACTTAGCAAATCATAGCTAAGACGAGTCTTGGAGCCAAGGAGTTTGGAGTTGGTGTTCATCGTGTTCATATTGAAGTTGCAACAAGAGGAGAACTTTCGATCCATTCCATTTTGGATCAAAGTGTGGGAGTTGTTTGAATTTTTGGCCGTGAGAGTTTGTGCGCCAAAGTTTGAAGTTGAAGTTCAAACCGAGTCGATCCAAGGAAGTGTGCGAGCCAAGTTAAGTCGTGTAGTGGTATAACCAAGCTAAGGAGTAAGTCGCAAGGCCGAGATAGCGAGCTAGAGTTGAGTCGCATCGAGCCGAGCAAAGACGTTGAGTCGTGAGGCAATTTATTCCGAGCTAAGGGAGTGAGTGGGTCGTTGAAACTTGAGCCGTGTATTTTGTTTGAAGTTTTTGAAGTCTTTGAAGATTGTTTGAATTTGTTGAAGTGATTGTGTTGATTCAATCATGCCGCCGAGGAGAGCTAACCGTCATCAGAATGTTGAAGCGTTGTATAGAAGGGAAGAAGCCGAGCAGATGGAACAACGCATTAATGAGAAATTTGATGAAGGCATTGGAAAGTTAGAGAAGCTGATGATTGACATGAATCAAACTCAAAGGAGGAGATCACTAGTCTCGAACCATGGAGGAAACAGAGTTTCACCATCGGTTACGGAAGCGAGAAGGGTATCACCGCAATCCTACCGAGAAAGAAGAGAATCTTCAGTTTCGTTGAGAAGAGAACATCATGAGCATAGATGTGAAGAGAGAAGGACTCCATGGGAGTATGAATATGAGCCATATCGTGATGTTGAAAGACCAAGTAGAAGGGATATGCGTGATCATAGAGATGTGGGAGGTCGAGATCGTTATCGAAGTACATCTGTTTTTGAAGAAGAAGGTGACAGATGTAATATTCATTATCGAGATCGAGATCAAGTACAAAATGCATATCGGGATGCTGAAGATGATCGTCGATGGGAATCAGGGATGAAGATGGAAATTCCAGAGTTCAAGGGTGGAATGGTAGCAGAAGAATTTCTTGATTGGTTGTCTAATGTGGAAGAGATTTTTGACTTTAAGGAGATTCCCGAGCATAGAAGGGTGAAGTTAGTTGCTACTAGGTTGAGGGGGAGAGCTTTAGCATGGTGGCAGCAAACTAAACTTACGCGGGAGAGAATGGGAAAGTCAAAGATTGAGTCTTGGGATAAGATGAAGAAGTTGATGAGAGCTACATTTTTACCTTACAACTATCAATCACTCATGTACCAGAGGTTGCAAAATCTAAGGCAAGGGACGAAATCAGTTAATGATTATGCCGATGAATTTTATCAACTCATTGCTAGGAATGATATTATGGAGACAGAAGAACAGTTGACCGCTAGATTTGTTGGAGGGTTGCGAATGCAGATCCAGGATATGGTTAATATGTTTGATCCAAGATCTATGGCAGAGGCACATCAGAAAGAGTTGTCTTAGGAAAAGCAGGGAAGGCGTGGAGGTGGTGTATTTACTAATTCTAACAATCAAGTGAAGGGTGTTAGTGGAAGTTATAATGTTCCTAAACCTATCAGTAAACCAGTGGTGAAGGAGGCTGAGAAGGCAAAGGTTAATAGCAGTTTCAAATGTTACAATTGTCAGGAGTTGGGTCACAAAAGCAATGAATGTCCGAAGCCAAAGAAGAGAGCAATGGTTGCTGAGATTGAAGAAGAGGATGCGGAAGCTGATTGTTCTAATTCACCTTATGCTGAGAAGGAAGAAGAGTTGTCCGGAGATGAAGGGTGTAATTTGATGATGAGGAGAAGTTGCTTGACACCGAAGCAAGAGGAGGAAAGTAGTTGGTTGAGGAATAACATATTTCAGTCCACATGCACTATTCTAGGAAAGGTTTGCAAGTTCGTCATTGATGCTGGAAGCTGTGACAATATTATCTCTGCAGAAGCAGTAAGGAAGTTGAACTTGAAAACTGAGAAGCATCCTAAACCGTACAAGTTAGCATGGTTAAGGAAAGGTGGTGAGGTGAAAGTTGGACGAAGAGCTTGTGTGAATTTTTCAATTGGAAAGAAATACAAAGACGAAATGTAGTGTGATGTTGTAGACATGGATGTGTGTCATCTGTTGTTAGGCAGACCATGGCAGTTGATAGAGCAGTGCAACATGATGGTCGTGCTAATAGCTATAGTTTCATGTTTGAAGGCACTTAAATCACTTTAGTTCCCAAAAAGCAATAACAGAAGGAAAGCAAGTTGGAGGAGATTGAAGAACTGAAAACTTTGCTATCTTTGAAGGAGTTTGTTAAAGAAGTTGAAGAGGAGCCTGAAGTCTTCTTGTTGATTGGACGAGAATGTAATGAAGAGGTTGAAATTCCTGAAGAAGTGAAGCCAGTGCTGGAGGAGTTTAACGATGTATTTCCTGAGGAGCTGCCAACGGAGTTACCACCGTTGAGGGATATTCAACATCAAATAGATCTTGTTCCAGGAGCTGTGTTGCCACATCGACCACATTACAGGATGAGTCCAAAGGAACATGAAGAGTTGCGAAGGCAAGTGGAAGAATTACTAAAACAAGGGTGTGTGCAGGAAAGTCTAAGTCCTTGTGCAGTGCCAGCTTTGTTGGTGTCGAAAAAGGATGGAACGTGGAGGATGTGTACCGATAGTCGGGCGTTGAATAAGATCACTGTGAGATACAGATTCCCAATGCCGAGGTTGGATGACTTGCTAGATCAGTTGAGTGGGGCAACTATCTTTTCGAAGATTGATTTGAAGAGAGGATATCATCAAATTCGAATTAGACCAGGTGACGAATGGAAGACAACATTCAAGACGAGGGAAGGATTATATGAATGGCTTGTTATGCCGTTTGGTCTTTCGAATGCACCAAGTACATTCATGCGGGCGATGAACCAAATTTTTAGACCTTTTACCGAGAAATTCATGGTGGTGTATTTCGATGATATTCTGATATACAGTGGAGGTTCAGAGAAACACTTGCATCATTTGAAAGAAGTGTTGGTGGTCCTACGACAAGAACAGTTCTATGCCGCAACAAAGAAATGTGTGTTTATGACGAGGAGTGTTTTATTTCTGGGGTATGTTGTGTCAGGAGAAGGTATCCAGGTGGACCAGAATAAAGTTGAAGCAGTCAGAAATTGGCCACAACTGAGGACAATTACGGAAGTGAGAAGTTTTCATGGGCTAGCGTCATTCTACCGAAGATTCATCCCACACTTCAGTAGCGTGATGGCACCAATTACTGATTGTATGAAAGGGAAGCAATTTTCTTGGTCGGAGGAAGCTGGGGTTGCTTTTAAGCGAATCAAGAAACTGTTGACGTCAGCACCAATTCTTGTTTTACCAAATTTTCAGTTATTGTTTGAGCTACATACTGATGCGTCGAAGGTTGGGATTGGAGGGGTGTTGAGTCAGAAGGGGCGTCCTATTGCATACTTTAGTGAGAAGTTATCAGGGGCAAAGATGAGATATAATACGTATGATGTGGAATTTTATGCTGTTGTGCAAGCAGTGAAACATTGGAGACACTATCTGTTCCATAAGGAGTTTGTTCTTTACACAGACCATGAAGCTTTGAAGCATTTGCAGGGGCAGGACAAGATTTCAGCAAGGCATGCATCATGGATTGCCTATCTGCAGCAATTTATGTTTGTTGTGAAACATAAATCGGGGATTACGAATCGTGTAGCAGATGCATTGAGCGGAAGGAATCACTTGTTGACTACAATGAAGGTTGAGGTGACAGGGTTTGAATTGTTGCCAGAACTGATTGAAGAAGATCCTTACTTTAAGAAGTTTGTTGAGAAAGTTAAGGAGGGAATTACTGATGAATTTGTGTTAATTGATGGTTTCTTATTTAAGAGGAATCAATTGTGTGTACCGGATTGTAGCTTGCGAATGAAGATAGTAAAGGAGCTTCATAAGGAAGGGCATGTGGGTAGAGACCGAACATTGCAGTTAATCACTCAATCCTACTATTGGCCATCGATAAGGAAGGAAGTTGAAAGGTTTGTTCAGAGATGTCATGTTTGTCAAGTTTCGAAAGGGACAGCTACAAATGCGGGTTTGTATATGCCTTTACCTGTTCCTACAAAACCTTGGGTGGACGTTAGTATGGATTTAGTATTGGGTTTGCTGAGAACACAAAGGGGAAATGACTCGATATATGTTGTGGTGGATCGTTTCTCGAAGATGGTACATTTTGTTGCTTGTAAGAAGACGGCAGATGCTGTTCATGTTGCTCAGTTATTTTTCAAGGAGATCTGTCGACTTCATGGATTGCCAGAATCTATTGTGTCGGATAGGGATACTCGTTTTCTGAGTCACTTTTGGTTAAGTTTGTGGAAGATAGTTGGAACGAAGTTAAACTTTAGCAGCGCTTATCATACGCAAACAGATGGACAGACAGAAGTTGTCAACAGATCGTTGGGAAATTTGTTACGATGTCTTGTGAAGGACAATCTGAAGAGTTGGGACATGAAGTTATGCCAAGCGGAGTTTGCTCATAATCATGCAGTGAATCGTAGTACGGGATTCAGTCCATTTCAGATTGTATATTCAAATTTACCCAGGGGACCGTTGGATTTAGCAGTAGTACCACAACCGAAGGGGATGGTTAAACGAGCTGTAGACTTTGTTGATGGGTTGACTGAATGTCATAAAATCGTTCAGGAGCGATTGGAAAGGCAAATGAGAAGTATAAACGATCTGCAGATATGAAGCGAAGAAGTGTTGAGTTTAATGAAGGAGATATGGTATATGCTGTGTTAATGAAGGATCGTTTTCCAGTAGGCGCTTATAACAAGTTGAAAGCCAGAAAAATTGGTCCTATAGAAGTTGTGAAACGGATTAATGAAAATTCTTATAAGTTGAAGCAGCCGGAGAATGTGTACACTTCTGACGTGTTCAATATTAAGCATCTTGTGCCATATTATGGAGATGAACAATCTGATGTGGAAGAATTTACAAATTCGAGGACGAATTTTTCTCAACCAGGGGAAGATGATGCCGCTCAGGCTAGAGAAGAAAATAGGAAACCAATAAATCTCCAAGGGATAAGTCGTACACGACTTAAGGAAGATATAAGTCGCACACGACTTAAGAAAAGGGCTATAGGTTGTCCACGACCTAGGGGGTCATGTAAGGGGGAGCTGCGACTTAACAAAGCTCGAGGAAAAGAGCTACGACCTAACAGATCAGATGAAAAAGAGTTACGACTCAATGGAAGCTTAAGTCGTTCGGGTTTAATGAGTCGTCCATGACTTAACAAAAATCAGGAAGAAGTTCCAATGGTTGAAGGCCTTAAGTCGGAAGCGGGTTATGACTTAGCTGAGTCGTGGGAAGTTACCGTTCCTTCAAGCTGCTGACGAGTTACGACTCATGTTAAGTCGGTGAAGTCTTAAGTCATCCATGTTTAGGTCGCATGAAGGAGCTGTCTAAAGATGTCTCTTAAGTCGTCAACCGTTTGTTCCTTATGTTGTATGTAGTTAGGTCGTCTACGACCTAAGTGATGTAATATGTTGTGATTTTGTAAGTCGTAAGTCGTGACGTTGTGTTCTAGTTTGTTTGTTTTTTTTTCTCTTTGAGTCGTTGAATGTTAAGTCGTGAGTTGTGATGTTGTAATATCGATGAGTCGAATGTCGTCTATATTGAGTCGCTGCTGATGAGTCGCTGCCAACCCAAGGATGAATCGTAAGTCGTGTACGACTTAAGAGCTGAGCAAAAGTCTATAAATAGGCGTGTGGGTTCATTTGTAACTTAGGTTATGTTTGAATAAAATTCCTCTTTTGTTAGCGTTGTGCTTTCATTTAAATTGGTAGTTGAGTGTAATCTCCTATCTCCACTTACGTTATTCGAGTGCGCTCGAATCATCGTTTGTTGAAGCCGATTCACGGAATCTTGTGTGCAAGATCAACGTCGAAGAATCGTAGATCTCTTTTCACGGTATCGTGTGCGATCAACGTGTCAGAGATAGCTAAAATTCGGTATATTCGGATCAACGAATTTGGGCCTTGTAGTATTTTCAATCCACCGATTGCTACTTTTCACAGTTTCATTTTTTTTCATAATATCCGCTGCGTCAGGGGAGGAATGTGATAACCCGAATTTTGGGCGTCTGTTAATTGAAAATTAACAGATGAAGATTTAAAAATAAAATAAAGGTTGAATTATAAATATCTAAATAAGTATTTATATTAGTAATTTTCCTGACTAAAGTATTGAAGTTTGATAATATTAGTTTAATAATCTTCATTTATAATTAATTAGTTGAACAAACTTATCTTTCCAGAATTAATAAAAGTGATTTTCTAATCATCATATAATATATAGGTATGTATATACATTAAATTAGAAATTATATTTTTATTGATTTTCAAGATTTATTTAAAGTTGAATTCTATATTGAACACTAAAATAGTTTCTATAAGGTATAAAGTAAGATTCGATAAAGGTGTATATATATAAAAATTTCTTTAAAGGTTATACTTAAAATGAAGGTAGTCTGTAAAAACATAAGGTTAAAAACATGTATGTATAAAAATATTATATTGATTTAAGAAATTAATAAATGCATAAGACTTGGGTAAAATAAGATTCAATAAAGAATATTATATAAAAATACATAAACATATTTGGTACACATTAATTACAAATATAAACAAATTCACTATGCATTTTAACAAATGTAAACATTTATAAGCATTTAATTCTTGCATTCATACATTTGTAAGGAGACAATCATTTACACTGATAATTGTAAGCTTTGTATTTACAAGTGGCATTTGTTCATTTTCTTTTCTTTAAGAAAATATAATTATCATATTAGAAGCAAGGCCAAAATAAAAAAAATCTCTACTCTTTCATTGCAAGAGAAAAAAGGGGGAAACATATTCATTCTTCAAAATCTTCTTCCATCATTAAAAAAATTTTTAACGAAAATATGGAATAAAGATCGGGCTTGGAAATGAAATCAAATCATCTCGGACCCATCATAACAAGCTTCTCTGTTTTATATCCGAGGGTAAACATTATACCGTTATCAGTAAATGAACTGTCTTCAAGATCAGCTAAATAAACATAATTAAGAATCAAAATACAAGTTCAAAGATCAAGCCTCGGTCCAATCTCAACAAACAACAGATTTCCAGAATCTGGTTTCCAGTAATAAAGCACTGCAAGTTTTTAAATTTCAAAATGTTCAGCTCTGTTCAACTGTTCAGGCGAGTAACTTACCTTGTTCCTCTGTTTTCTGTAAATTGCTTGTGTGTGAAACTTCTATTATTTCCAAAAAAATAAAAAATTCAATGTAAGTTTGGATGCATGATTGAAGTAAAGTTGTAGAATGATTGTAAGTATAAGTTTCATTTGTTGTAGGTGTGTAAATGTGAAAAATTATCCGTGCATGTCAATGTAAGGAGATATATTAGCCTCTATTGATTTTCAATAGGCAAATCAGATTCAAAACAAACAAATCAAAACCAAGTCAGAAAATAAATGATTTTAATATCATGTTATGTTTATAAAAACTGAATTGTCCTGTTAAATAATGATTTTTGGAAGAAATTGCATGTTTTTAAGCTTAGGGTCAAGGAGGAATTGGGCGAAATACAAGAATCACGTTTTCACCAAATTCTGGCGAACCTATTGGTGGTGGAAGGCGATTTTCGGCCAGGAGGTGGCTGCAGAGGTGGGAAGCACTGGAAAAATGCTTGACAATTTTTCTATTGGACAGTTTGGAAGGAGGAAGCGATTATAGGGCTTGACGAGTGTTTTCGTGGGTTGCTGTTCTTGGTCAAACTGCGGCAAGGAAAGTGAGAGGAGGGTGTGCTGTCATGAGGCAAAGGGAGGAGGTCGGAGTTGCGCTCTTACCAGTGAAGTTTGAACGTCGGCCAACGTTGGTATGGTGGCGAATGAGGGGATTTTGGTGAACGGAAATTTTATTCCAGCAGTGAATTTTCGAATTTTGTTTTGGGAATTTTGGCGTTGATCCAGGAGGTGAGGTATGGAAGGGTGGTTGGAGGCGACTTAGGGAGGTCATTGGAGTTGGCCGGTGTTGCTCCGACGCTGTGTGCATGTATACATGTGCACTTGTAGCTGTTTGAGGTAAGTGTTGCAGAAGACGATGTCTTCTCGGTTCGAAGCTCGTGTGGGCTTCGCGGGGGACTCGGAAAAATTGTGGGTTTTGCACGCGTCGTTTTCGAATTTTAGTGGGGTTTAGCTGAGATGAATTTTTGTAAGACCGTTTAAATTTGACAAGTAAAAAAAAAATTTAAAACTATGATAAGTTAAAGGAAGAAAAAGGGGAAGGGAAACTCGAGTTGGTCTCGAGTCAAAGGCGGGTCGAACCCGAAGCAAGCTTGTAATGATATTTTTTTTTTTACAAATTCGAATTTTTTTAAAGTATGGATTTAAAACTTTAAATTTGTTTAAAAATAATTTTGATTTATACACATATTACATCAGAATAATTTTGTAATTAGGATATAAATGTTTCAACTTAAATATAATTGTTGAAATATAATTAAGTTTAAAATAAAAGTATTTAACTTTAAATAAAGGATGATGATTTTGAATAAATCAAATTCAACCTTTAAGTTCAATTTAATTTAAATGGAAGTTAAGGGTTAATGTAAATAAATGATTTATCTTAATTTAATCATGTATTATTAACTAAGGTTTAATTAACTAAGATGTCTAATTTGGATAATTAATTAAGGTAAATTAATTTTTGAAATTAATTAAGTATAGATAATCACTTAATGAATGCATTGACTAATCGAGGTTGATCAATTAAGAAATAATTAAGTAACAAGTAATTAAAAGGATAATTACTTAATATAAAAAGAATTATTATGAATAATTACTTAATCAAGTAACTAAAGGAATTGATTAGTCAGTATAATTAATTAAGTTAATATGGTTAATTTTAATTAATTAATTAAGTTTAATCAATTAAAAATAATCATTTGATGTTGGGTTAAGTATAATTACTTAAGGTAATCAATGATGTGCAATTACTTAGTGTAGTAAGTAATGGATAATTACTGATGTATTTAGTAAAAAGGAAATTACTTGATGGAAAGTAATCAAAGGATAATCACTTTGTGGAAGAGAATTAGTGATAATTACTCAGTGAATTTAAAGAATTAATTAATATAATTAATCAAGGAGTTGATTTAATTGATGAAGTAAATAAGGAAAGTTAATTATTGATTGTGATTAATTAAGATTGATTAATAAAGGTAATTAAGTTAAAGGTTAATTATTATATGAAATTTAAGAATAATTAACCAGTGGAAGTAACTAGATGATCATTAATTAATGTAATTAATGGAACTGATAGATCTTGCTTATTAATGATTAAATGATGATGGGTGCTTTGAATCGGTTGATATCTCTGATATGAGTTGCTTTGTGATATGATATGTTGGATGGACGATGATAATGTGATTATCAATCAATTATGAATTGCTGTGTAAAAGTGTTATTCGACAATTAAAGTTGAATTGTATTTTAATTGGATAACTTGGGTTTGAATGACATTGGATTCGAAGAGACCGGAGTCGGGTATTAGTAAATACCCGAAACCACTTCGATTCTTTATAATTTGTTGTGTGCAATCAATAGAATGAAATGGAATTATTAAAGTGAATTGGACCATTTAATCTAAGTTTTTGGAACTTATAAATGGATGTGTGATGTAAGTTATGTCTATAACAACTTTTGAAGTTGTAGATTTTTACGAGTTACCCCGGGTTTAAAATAAGTTGTATGTTTTGGTATTCCATGTTAGATGAGTTACTCACGCTGGATTCCAGCTTGACCCGGGTGTTACTTTGATGTAATGCTCGGGTCAGACCGAGTATTACAGATTTTCAGGTAAGGACGTTCTGGAGCTCAGGAGGCGAGCTGGATGGCTGGAACGTATGGAGTGTTTACTGCTGTGTGTAGTATAGTTGGCTTGGACATGTTGTTTTTAACTGTCCGGTTTATTGAAATCGTTGTAACTCTGATGTATAAAAATAAAATTGTACTAATGATGATTCTTCTTTGTAAAACCGTTATTTATGTTATATTATATTTTGATCCGCTGCGAATGTGAGGTTTCTGTGACTGGCTTCTGTTTCTGCTTCTTTCTCTTTTCTTTTTTTCACTAACTATCTGGAATTTTCGGAATCGAAATTTCTGGGTCGTTACAAGAACACCCCTGAAACCACGGCAACTCCTCAGTTAAAAAATTGAACTATTTGACCAACTGGAACCAAAAACCAACCCTACCAAACCACTTCGCCTCACCACCACGAACCACCATCGGCCATCAAATCTTACCCACAGCATCGCCGCGACCTTCTCCCTCTTCCTGTGACATGCGCAGTCCCCTCGTTTCCCCTACTTCCCACCATTGCTCAAAGTCCGATGCCTATTCGACCCACTCCTTAAACTTTAGATCTACCTTGACCGGTCAACCCATCCATTAGAAAAAATTGAACCCATTTTTCCTAAGCTCGCCGCCCCTTCAGCTACCTCCCGGCCAAAATTCGACCCCCAGCCACAATTGGTTCGTCGAAAATCAATGAATAACCAATCTCCGTTCAACTCTCCCTTCCTCATCAAATTCTAACTTAAAAATTATGATATTACCATTAAAAGTCATCATTTTACAAACCGATTCTGATGATATAAGCAAAACTTGAGATTAAAACAATTTGATTTCTGACATGTTTTGATTTCCACTGTAAACTCATTTTTTCCAAATAATAATTTAATAATTCACTTGAAACTATTTTTAAAAATAGGATTTTATAAATACAAACACATTTCCTTAAGACATTATAACCTATAATTGATTGAGTGAAGAGAATTTGAGTTTTTTGTGATTATTGGGTCTGTAAATCAAGAACAGAGGCATGCATATACATATACATAGACTTGCACACAATTATTTAATTTATCCCAGCAAAATTACATTTCTTCATTCATACAAGTCACATTCGAACAATTCCTACAAACAAAACTTACATGCATACTGGTATAAAGGAATTTTAGCTTTAAAAGGTGAAGTTTGCTAACCTTAAAATGTTTGAACAGAGAATGATTTGAAAAATTGGGAACAGCTAATCTTGATTTTGAACTGGAAGCTTGATATACTTTTAGTTGAGTTGAACTTGAATTGCTACTAGCTTTGTACAGTTGAAACTTGAAGTAGTTTTAGTTGTTTAGATGTTTGTTGTTCTTTTTATTTTCTAGTTAGTTTTGATAAAATGAAAGAAAGAAAGAAAGAAAGAGTTAAGATATATATGTGTGTATATATAAGAGTGTAATTTGTACAGCCTTGTTTCTCTAAACCACTTTCTTTTATATATTTTTTATGAAGGAAACAAATAAATTTGTCACTTGTATTTGCATGACATCCTTAGCTTACAAATGTCTAATGCATGTATTTTATATTTAATTATGTTTTATTTTTTTATTTTTTTCTTCTTATTAATTTATGTAACTTTCAAAGAAACAATATAATGCCTATTTATTTGTTCTTATTTAGCTTAAGCTATTTATACTTGAATTAATAACTATATATATATACATACTAGTTTCAAGAACGTAGAATTTTTAAACCTAATTTATTTTCAAGATATTTATTTAAAATTTCAAACCATAATTTCATTTACAATCTACATATATATATATATATATATATATATATATATATAAACAATAGTAATTTGAAAACATATATTTTATTTGTTTGAAAAGAATATGTTTGCAAATTTAAATAATTATATAAGAAGATCATTGAATTAAATTTTGCCAAAATCCCGATTTTGTCACAACTTTACTTATGTGTATTTTATATACATCCATATTTTTACAAACTTCCCAAAATTTTATTCCAGAGGCATATATATACTCATATATACTATAAAGCTTGTATATATCTGTTTATATATTTATTAATTTAATATAAGATTTATCATTTCCAGATTTTTATAATTCAACATTTATTATAGTTTTCAAATCCATTTGCATATATATCTAGATATTTAAATTATCATAATTTATTTCTTCGACTTATAAATCAGTATTTCTAATGATTTAATTCAGTTAATTACCAATTATCTAACGTTAGAAATCAAGGTCATTACATTCCTCCCTCCTTTAAAATTTTTCGTCCTCGAAAAGGAACGAAGCAAGAATTTTAAAATATAATGTTAATTATTAGTTAAATTATTCTTTAGATATTTTTAACTCCCTGCTCTTTTTATTTTAAATTCTTAAAACACTTTAAAAATCTATATAATATTATCAAAATAGTTTTATAAAAAACACTTTTTATAACTCGATGTTTTAACAAGTCTTGTTCTCACAAACATTCGGTCATACGTTGATCGGGTGTAGAACTGAAAATCTATAAGTACTTAGCAGACCCATTTTCAACACCCAGTGAAAATTCTTGGAAAAAATTTGTAAAAATGTAGAAAACATTCTTTGTGAGAATGCTCTGGAAATCATCACCCCTCCATGGTCGCAGTTAGCCCGATGATTACGTCGTCATCCCAGCGAAATCCATAGAAAACTGTAGGCATCCACGCCCCTCATTACACAATGAACCCCCACAGGTCGCCGCTACACCCAGGGTTACATTGCCATCACGGAAAAACCATGTAACTGAAGGCATCAGCGACCTAGAATTTCATAGCCAAATGAAACTTCACCATACAGACCACATAGATCGTAGACTACATGAGTCGAGTCCCAATGTAGCCTGTAGGCATTCACTGCCACACGACTTTCGCTATGTCTTCATAGATCGCAGTCTACCGATGTTAAGTCGCTCTCCTAGCGAAATCAAATGTTGAACTTAGGCAATCACTGCCCCTCGACTTCCGCTATGGATCACAGTAGATTGCTGTTACACCGAGTTACACTATCGTCACATCATAACCTCAATGTCTCTGTAGGCATTAGTGCCCTTGACTTTCGCTACCCCAACCACAATCCTCAAGAACTTCAGTTTGTCCAGACATCCTCTGGGATCAAAATTTAGAACCCCCCTTAGGGCTCATGGCAGAACCACCCCGTGGATCTCCTACTAAGTTTCAACTCTAAATGAGAGCGCCTTTTTCCCTACAGCATTCTCAAAACATTTTTATATTATACATATATAGTATCTTTCAAATCATAATCTTTATATGTACCACATATAAATCCCATTTACACAAAATCGATATCTCAAAATTGATAGTTCTCAAACTTGGCTTTCCAAATTCCCGAAATTGATTTTTCCCAAAATCAAAAGCCTTTCAAAATCAATGGATTCCCAAAACCTTTTTTTCAATTCCATAAAATCATTTACATATATATATATGTATAAAAGTTTATTCATTTAACAAAAACAATATAATTTTCAAAGATCTTTTCTTCTAGTTATAGATTCAAAAAGGGAAGTTTATCATATATATATATATATATATATATATATATATATATAACTTTATTTATGCCAAATGTCTAATGCGTGTATTTTATATTTAATTATGTTTTATATTTATAATTTTTTCTTTTTATTAATTTATGTAACTTTAAAAGAAATAATATAAAGCCTATTTATTTGTTCTTATTTAGGTTAAGCTATTTATACTTGAATTAATAACTATATATATATACTAGTTTCAAGAATGTAGGGTTTTTAAATCTAATTTATTTTCAAGAATTTATTTTGAATTTCAAACCATAATTTCATTTACAACCTACATATATATATATATATATATATATATATAAACAATAGTAATTTGAAAATATATATTTTATTTGTTTGAAAAGAATAAGTTTGCAAATTTAAATAATTATATAAGAAGATCATTAAATTAAATTTTGCCAAAATCCCGGTTTTGTCACAACATTACTTATGTGTATTTTATATACATCCATATTTTTACAAACTTCACTACAATTTATTCCAGAGGCATATATATACTCATATATACTATAAAGCTTGTATATATCTATTTATATATTTATTAATTTTCTATAAGACTTATCATTTCCTGATATTTATAATTCAACATTTATTATAGTTTTCAAATCCATTTGTATATATATCCAGACATTTAAATTATCAAAATTTATTTGTTTGACTTATAAATCAGTATCTCTAATGATTTAATTCAATTAATTACCAATCATCTGACTTCAGAAATCCGGGTCATCATAAATATGATATATATAAGTAAGATAAGTTTTCTTTGATTTAAATATACATACATACATACATACATATACATATACATATATATATATTTAAATGTAAAGATGCTACGGAAAACATATGTTGACATAAGGACATATAGGCATTAAATGCATGTTGGCTTAAAAATGCAAGCGGGGGAAAATATGGTGGGGTGGCACAAGGTGGGTGGAGGGCAAAGGATAAGGGTGTTTAGGTAATTCTTTTCTCTCTCTTGTTTTTAAATTCTTTCTTTCTTCATATTTTACATCCTCTTCCTTCTATCCTATCTTCCTTATTTCCAACCCAAATGAAGATTTTCATTTTTTCAAATTGCATGAAATTCCAATATCTACAACTTTTATTTATCTTACATTTTCAAATTTTGAGTGCATCTATGTCAAAAATACATTTCTTTTAGACATGTTTTTGGACTCAAAGTTCCAAGTACAAAAATGGTCTTTCTTATTTGAGCCATATCTTCCTCAAAAATAAATAAAATTGAGTGTTTATTTTATTAGAATTGTAGAGAAAAGAATTTCCAACAACTTTTCTTTTGACCACTTTTACAAAATCTGAGAATTACATATCCAAAAATCGAGGAGAAGTTGACCTATTTTCAAGTGGATATTGTGGTTTTCCAAGCTTTTCAAATTCCAAAAGTATCAAGTTTTCAAAGGATTTTTGGTGATTAAATTCTTTATCTTTTGGGAATTTTTTACCTTTTAATGTATTTAATATTGGATGGTAAAATAAGTTGGTTATTTGGTTGGAATATTATATGGTTTGAATATATATATATGTATGTATGTATGTATGTATGTATGTATGTATGTCGCTAGTTGTGGTTTAGATATTGACTTGTGTTTCAATAGCTAAAACGTTGTGTTTCATTATAAAGATGTGATATTTGGTTTTGTGATATGATAGTGATATGTTTATGGATGTTTAGGCATGTAGATGTGATGTCATGCTAAGGAAGTGGACACTTTGATATGGTATTGACGATTGGATTTCTTTGTGGAAAAACTAGTGTTTTGTTCAAAGGAAATTGAAAATCATTTCAAAGTTTTCAACTTTGTTTTCTTATGCAAACTCTTATGCTATGTTTATGACAAGTTTATAATTATTTAAGTGTGGAGCTTTCAATGTAGAAAGTCAAAATATTTTCAAGTTATGGTGTCCATCGCGATAGTCGTTATGCATGCAGTTTCGATAAATAAATCAGATATTTTTAGAAATTTAGTTTTTTATACTTTAAAAAGTTTTGAAAATGTTATAAACTTAATAATGATGTTTTAGAAGTTAATTAAGTTTTCAATAATAAAATATTAATTAATAGAGTTTCGATAATTAATTATTAATTAAGTATTTAACAAGGTTTATTTAACTTAATTAATAAGGTTTATTTTCTAATTAATTATCTTCTGAAGATAAGATTAATTTTAACAAATTATTAATTAAATATAGGGTTAATTATTTATTTATTAAATTTATCTAGTGTTAAATTATTTTAGTTATTTATTAATTAAGGCTTAAGTTTTAAAAAATTACTTATTTAAGGTTTCAATTTACATAAATTATTTATCAAAGGTTTAATTTACTATTTAATTTTTCTTTAAAGATTAATTAATTAATTAAGTAAGATGAATTAGTAGTTAATCCTTAATGGAGGTATGATTAATTATTAAATAATTAATAAATGATTAATTAGGGTTTAATTAATAGTGTTGTTTAATTATTTAATTAAATTAAATTAAGATTCAATGAAGATTAATTATGATTTAAATAAGGATTTAACCTATAATTAATTATTTTAAAAAGAGTTTTAAAGTTTTAACTTCTTTGTTTTTCTAAGAACCAAATTGTTTTAACGGAACTTCTTTTTCAAAGATGGTTTTGAATTCAAGGGATTCACGTGTCGTTACCATTAAGAAACCATATAACTATGAATGAGTTATAACATAGATTGTTTGATTGATTAAATATATGTTAGCACAACAAATCTCTATTCTGCTATAAATGGATTGAATTGTTTGGACATCTATTTGGCATGACAAATTGTCATCCTGTTATAATGTTATTTGGACATGTATATGCTTGTTATCTTATATTGACATGTTACTCCCTAGTTTGGATATGAGTTGTATTTACATACATGTTGACCTATGTGAATAATTGTTAAGTGAATTGGAATTCAAATGAAATAAAATGGTATCTTAAATTAGTACCATTGGGATTGATAAGTGTAACGTTTCGCATTTTGCCCACTCGAAAATCGACATCCATACTTCAAATCGTATTCGAATGCCATAGATTCGACCGTTCAAATTCGATTCGCCGGAGCTTATAACAACATTAAGTAAATAACACAGCGGAATAAAAGAATAATACATTGATATACAACTTTGATACAATATCTGATACAACAGATAATCCAATAGATATCAATATACATCAGAGATATGATACAATAAATAGCAGCGGAAAAGAAAATAGATGACATCTAGCAGTGGAACAATATAACTCTAAGATAGTCTTCAAGCAAGAACTCCAAGAACTGTAACTCCATCTCCAAGAATCAATCCAGCAATAGCTCGAACCCCCAATAACGATGCACCAAGCTAAGCAAGACTGGTGCGATCCAAAGACTGTACTAACTCCAGATAATCCACTATATCTAACTATCTGAAAAACCCAACTCTAGACTACTCGTGTAGAAAATAATGAGCACCCAGAGTTTAGGAATGAAACAATAAACTCCGGATCAGTCGTGGGACTGGTGTGAGCAACAAAAACAGTTTATCTTTTAAAACATTCAAAGAAATATTTTAAAGTTAATTCGTAATGCTTTTTGAAATGAGACTACCATAAGACCTCCCGCCACACACACAATGCAAACGCAGACTTGGAGGAGATTTCTTCTTATGTTAGTCAAAGATGCTTGATACGTATTAAAAAGAAACATTTGATATTATTGCTAGTGCATAGTGTAGGAAAAATTCATTTCGAAAGTAGAATATAAATCTTAGCCAGCATAGGTACCATTATATTATGCCTACTATAGCTACCTCCTAAGGAAGCGGGTTCTACAACTAAAACCGTACAAGATCGTATCGTTTCTTTGGATTTCCAACAAATGGTCAGGCCAAGGAACTTCCCATTGCCACATGAGAATGCCTCTGGAAGGACATTCCCGAGAACCAAACCGGAACTCTGCCAACACAAGGCCGGGTTACCCCTAACTGGGTAACTACTGACACGAGCACGCCATTCCGCGATCGTAAACGACCTTTCTCATGGGATCCCAATAACCAACAACCACAAAGTAATAAATTCGCACTATCCACATAGGTTAAATATCTGGGCTCCATACCATGATACCACCTCTATCCAGAAGGAAATGCACATACCCTAAAGGGAGCTACCCCTCATAACCTTGCCGCATCTTTCCTGTTTTGACCATTTCCGTGGTGTGAGGCTCGACGAAGTCTCGTCCACAAAAACATACTTTATACAAAAGCCATGCTTTGGGTCAACAAATGATCATAGAAATGATCACCAGGATAGACGATCAAACAAATGATCCTATCCCAAATAATCAACACAATGATCATTTCACAGCAACACTCAGCATGTCACATTACCAAATTGGGAATATATCGCTGATAACTTCAACTATATAACCTCTGAGCTCGTACGTCTCAGAGAAGGGTGTTAAGCTAAGAGAATAAATTCTCCGCCACCAACAGAAATATATTTGAAAGAAATCAGCTTTATATCTCAACTTGTAATGTCAGACACACAATCCATACAAGTCCGTTCTGGGTTTGAACAGAACCGAAGGCACTTACAAAGAAGTCCTTGCAATCCGGATATTCACAATCCTGATCGGATTCACCATCACATATGGAGAACTCTATACCCGAGCAACTCGGTGCAGAGTCAATCGACAGGTCATCCTATCGCTCTCGCAAATATCGGGTCTTCAACACCCATCTTCAAATGCTATCCATAACGTCGAATCACATATTCGGAATGGGTTATACGACACAAAGGTCCTTTCCCGGCTAAACCGAATAGTGAGCGAAATAGTTCAAAAACATATGGATATTGGGATTTCAATTAAGTCACAACTTAAAAATCCAAAGTTTTTCTTTCAAATGGTTTAACAATTTACCATTTCAATCTTTAAAACAAAAAGATTCATTTTCACAACCTTTAACGGTTTAAACAATTTTCACATTTTAATCTTTTAAACAAAAGATTCATTCACAGATTTTCCAAATCAATTTTCATTTCAATTTGATTAGCTCGTTAAATCTTTAAATCAAAGATTTAACTTTATAGCCTTCAAAACAATTTCATTTCAATTTGATTTAAACAAATCATCAATCTAAATCTGTTAAGAATAAACAGATTTAATTTATAGCTTTCAAGACAATTTTGTTCATAACTTGGAAAACTATTTTTCAATTCAATCCTGAAATTCCTTTAACTTAAACTAGAATTTCATTTCTAATATGAAAGCTTTTATCATTTGAAAACAAACAGTTTCATTTCAGAAAATCTGATTCATCCATACGAGTTGAAATCCTTGGGTTAAATTCAAATTCCCAAAAATAATACTTTAAAGATGGTTTAACTCATAATGACTAGTATAATATCATTAATCCCTAATTTCAAATTACAGAATTCAATTTGAATATTGAATTCAAATTTAAATTAAAGTATTTAAATTTCAACACTTAATCCAGTTATTCAAAATAAATTTCCATCTTTGAAATTCCATTTCAAAAGCTTTTCACTTCTATTCCAATTGCATTTCCAAAACATTTGAATTTAAAAATTCAAATTTTAAACTATTTCAAAAATCTGTGACTTAATCGATTTCCTCGTGAAATCCATAGTTGTGTGTGTATGGTGTGGTCCAGGGGTTTAACACAATAGTGCAACATCATTCAATCATTTCAGATCAAACACAGAAATATAGTTGATAAGCGATATAACTATAAAGCTTATCGCCCATTCACAGATTAACAGATAATATAACAATGTAAATGAATGGATAATTTATACACAGTCACAGAACAAGATATCATAGATCAGATAGGATAATCAATTCAAGGCATTTCATACAATATGATCATTCATAAGTAAGGTTAAGCATTCAATAATCATTTATAAACAGGATTGTTTAATCCTTATTAATTCAATTCATCTCCAATTAAATTAATTACTTATGAATTTGTTATTCAATTCTGATTTATTAATTCCAAATCATTCAATATAAATTAATTTATCAAATGGTTTTATTAAATTAATTAAACTAAATTAATTCACTTTATAAATCAAAATATCCAAATTTAATTACAATAAGTGATAAATTCTTAATTACTTTCATTAAGTAATTATATTTAACAATTTACAATGATTATCTTAATGAATTAATCTAATTAATTCCTAATGTTTATCACATTAATTAATTATGAAATAATCCTTAATTAATTATCTTTATTTTCTAATAACATTTCTTAAATTACTTTCTTAAGAATTTTTTTTTCTTAGATAAATTCATTATTAATCATTTCTGATTTTAAATTAATCTAATTTATTTATTTATAAATTAAATAAATCATTCTTTAATTACTTATTTATTAAATTAACCTTTAAACCAACTTCATAATTAATCATTCAAATTAACTTAATAATTTATGAATTACAAATCAATATGTTTCATTAACAATAAAGATGATTTATTTCTTATGAATGATTTCATTTATTACTTTCTTAGGTTAGAAAACATTCATTTTAAATTTACTTTTAAGATTTCATGTTAAAGTAATGTTAATTAGCTGAAAGAAATTCGAAAGAGTTTTAAACTTAATCATTTATTTCCTAAATATATTATTGGATATACTTAAATATTTTTTTTTAAGTTTAAACAGAAACAGGTTTTTGAAACCTGTACCACATTTTATACCCAAGCCTCATCATGTTTTCCCCGAGTTAAACCCTCACAAACTCGAGCTTTGCTTCGAGTTTTCCCAAAACTTTACCCAGGTACCCCAAAATTTCCATCAAAAAAACTTTCCAAGTGTTTTCATTTCGCATTTAAAATCTTGCTTCGAGTCGACTTCAGGAAAACGCGAGAACCCCTTCGGGTCGAACCCAAAAAAATCTCGAGTAATCATACGAGAAAAACTGCGTCTTCCCCAAAGCTCCAAACCAGATACGAAGTGCACACGTGCATGTGCACCCACGTTCGCCAGCACTCCGGCGTACCTCACCGCCTCCGGCAAGCCACAAATCGCCTCGACACTCGACTACGAACATCCAAACGCAAACATCTAACCCAAATTGAAAACGAGCCTTCAGCTCGAAACTGGAGTTCAACATCACCGGAAAGAACGTCTCACCACCACGCCCTCGACCACCAGAAAACGTGAGCCACCGGCCACGACCTCGTCATTCACCCAGACATCACCTCCCAACGACTGGCAGCGCTCGATCCACCATAGATGTAGAGACGATCAAAATACCAGGCCGAGTAAAAACTAGGGTTAAAAACTTGAAACGATCACCGCCCCCACCACCGTCCATTGACCAACTTCCTGGAATTTTTCCCAAACTCCCCTATCACCCCACTACCACCAGCCTCGATCCCGGTCACCAGAACTTCGTAGATCATCAGAGATCGACGATAGAACGAATTTTAACCAAACTCGAACTGCTCCTAGCATCTAACTCTAAAAATTATGATTCAAGTTTTAAAAATCAAATTAAAGTATACGAATTCAGTTTGTAAACCTGGACTCACGAATTAAAAAATTCGAAATTTAACTAATTTAAAGTTTTGGTCTGTTCTTTTAAATTTACAGAGATACTACAATGTCGTTTTGACTTAAATAAAATTTTAATCTTAAGTATATACTATAACAAACAATCTTTGTTTTAACGCTATGTCCAAACATTAAATAGATTGGGAAGAAATGATGATTTTTTTTTCTTTTGAAAAGTTTGAAACCTGGAAAATAAAACAAGAACAGAGCAATCTTAAATAGCATGCTCACAGATACATATTTACATCACAAACATATTACTTTCTGGATGAGAATGCAGTAGAAATTTTTACTTAAACAATTTAAATTTGTGATGTTACTCACTTCAAAAATAATGAGGGTGAAGTTTGCTCACCTTATTTCCCAGGAAAACAGAGCAGTGAAAAATGTTGAAACAGGTTTTGATAATTCAAGTTGAAAGCCTTCTGGTTTTGATCTCTAGTTTGTATTGTTTTGCTTGGGTTTTGAATGATGTTCCTTTTTCTCAGTTTCTTTAGTTTGGCTTTCGAATTAAAATGAAAAGGCAGAGATATGTAGCAAAGAGTTGTAGACAGGTTGATATAAAGAAAGAGGTGTACAGGTTGATTTCATTATCTCGTACAAGTGATATTATCTGTTCAACAGGTATGGCTGATAGGTAATGTGGTGTGTACCCAGGACATCTTTGCATTAATGACTTAAGTCCTTCATGTCTTGCTTGCATACTATTTTATATATTTGCCTGGCAACTCTTTTTGCTTTTTTCTACCCTTGTATTTTTTTTACTCGGCTAATAGATTTTGTGTTGAGAAGATTTTGTTTTGCAATTTTTTACAGGCAACATTCTTTTGCCTGATTACTTTTATACTTTCTTTTCTTTTGTTTTTTTCTTTACCTTACATTGTTTAATGTTCTTTCACTTGCCTGCATATCTACTTTACACTCTTTGAATCATGTATGTACTTATTTATGCATATGTTTATTATTTTTATTTTTTTATTTTTTTATTTTATTTTGATTTTACTTTGCAGGTTTGCTTCTACATACTTATATTTTTATCCTTTATTTGCTTGTACTTGTTTATACATATAAATGTATTTGTTTACTTGGTTTTATGTTTTATTTTGTACTAGTATTTATTTGTTTGAAAACTCTATTTGCATTGCCTGCATGTGTATGTTTTACAATCCATACTTTTGTTATGTTGTTATAGTTTATTCTTTTATGTATTTACTTCCTATTTTACACTAATGTGTTACTATATATGTTATTTCTTTTGTTTATTATTATTATTTTTTTTTGTACAAATTTAATTTGTCTTGCATACTTACTTTTCATGTTTGTTTTATTTACTTTGTTTTGTTTTATATTTGTTTTAAACACTTTCATTTGCCTTTGTTTATGTACTTTATGTTTTATCCTTATCTCTTTTTACTTCTATTTTTAGTTTAAATATTTATCATAAATTTTACTTTAAAAATTATTGTTTTACATTTCTCTATATACACATATATTTTATATAACTCAAATTATCATCATTTATAAATTTTTAAATCAATTTATTTATTTATTTCTATACTTGTGTCTAAAGTATATTATTCATTTTTAAAAATCATTTATTTAAGAATTTATTTAAAATCCAATATATACATATATATTCTCATATATACATATTTTCAAATCCATATGACTTTACATATTTTCTATTCGAATCGGGGAAACTCGCTTCCATTTAAATCAATTTTTACAATTTTAATTCAAAAATTTATTTAAATTATCAATTTAAATTAAATTAAAATTTAGGGTCGTTACAAACTTTCCCCCTTAAAAGAATTTCGTCCTCGAAATTCGTAGGCACGAAAACAATATAGAGATAGCTAGATAGAGAAATATCTTTTCAAATCAAGCTAGATATCAGTTCTGCATTTGGCTTACCAAATCAGAATATCAATAATAGATACAAGAAATCATAATAAAATTTCAAATTTTGGTTTTAGACAAAATCATTTTATCGATACCATTCTAATCATTCTTTATATTCTATTAATTAATTTAAATTCAATTAAAATTTCCAATTTATTTAAAATTTCCAATTTCTACTTCATTTATTAGAGTTTAAATCGAAAGGCCGATAAGAAATCGATGAAGTACGAAGTAATAATTTTCTGCAACGATTCGTAAGGCCACCATCACACCGAAACTTCTTTTTGTAGCTGGTACGAAGAAATCAAAAGAATTTGGAAACGAATCAAAGAAAATTGATAGAGAAAGTTATTTCCACTGTTGTTACAGAGTATTGACCAATTATAGTCGTATTTCCCTGTCCCCTATCTCGTTCTCTTCTTGCACTCATACTTACTATCAGTGGATAGTAAGAGAATTTACTGAGGCATTCAAACGGATATTTTAAGGATTACTCATTCTAGGATTTACTTCACCCTATCTCTAATGAGTTACTTAATGTGTTATACTCTTGAGCTAAAGTTTAGCCCTTAGCTCTGATACCAAATGTAACGTTTCGGATTTTGCCCGCTCGAAAATCGACATCCATACTTCAAATCGTATTCGAATGCCATAGATTCGACCGTTCAAATTCGATTCGCCGGAGCTTATAACAACATTAAGTAAATAACACAGCGGAATAAAAGAATAATACATTGATATACAGATTTGATACAATATCTGATACAACAGATAATCCAATAGATATCAATATACATCAGAGATATGATACAATAAATAGCAGCGGAAAAGAAAATAGATGACATCTAGCAGTGGAACAATATAACTCTAAGATAGTCTTCAAGCAAGAACTCCAAGAACTGTAACTCCATCTCCAAGAATCAATCCAGCAATAGCTCGAACCCCCAATAACGATGCACCAAGCTAAGCAAGACTGGTGCGATCCAAAGACTGTACTAACTCCAGATAATCCACTATATCTAACTATCTGAAAAACCCAACTCTAGACTACTCGTGTAGAAAATAATGAGCACCCAGAGTTTAGGAAAGAAACAATAAACTCCGGATCAGTCGTGGGACTGGTGTGAGCAACAAAAACAGTTTATCTTTTAAAACATTCAAAGAAATATTTTAAAGTTAATTCGTAATGCTTTTTGAAATGAGACTACCATAAGACCTCCCGCCACACACACAATGCAAACGCAGACTTGGAGGAGATTTCTTCTTATGTTAGTCAAAGATGCTTGATACGTATTAAAAAGAAACATTTGATATTATTGCTAGTGCATAGTGTAGGAAAAATTCATTTCGAAAGTAGATATAAATCTTAGCCAGCATAGGTACCATTATATTATGCCTACTATAGCTACCTCCTGAGGAAGTAGGTTCTACAACTAAAACCGTTCAAGATCGTATTGTTTCTTTGGATTTCCAACAAATGGTCAGGCCAAGGAACTTCCCATTGCCACATGAGAATGCCTCTGGAAGGACATTCCCGAGAACCAAACCGGAACTCTGCCAACACAAGGCCGGGTTACCCCTAACTGGGTAACTACTGACACGAGCACGCCATTCCCCGATCGTAAACAACCTTTCTCACGGGATCCCGATAACCAACAACCACAAAGTAATAAATTCGCAGTATCCACATAGGTTAAATATCTGGGCTCCATACCATGATACCACCTCTATCCAGAAGGAAATGCACATACCCTAAAGGGAGCTACCCCTCATAACCTTGCCGCATCTTTCCTGTTTTGACCATTTCCGGGGTGTGAGGCTCGACGAAGTCTCGTCCACAAAAACATACTTTATACAAAAGCCATGCTTTGGGTCAACAAATGATCATAGAAATGATCACCAGGATAGACGATCAAACAAATGATCCTATCCCAAATAATCAACACAATGATCATTTCACAGCAACACTCAGCATGTCACATTACCAAACTGGGAATATATCGCTGATAACTTCAACTATATAACCTCTGAGCTCGTACGTCTCAGAGAAGGGTGTTAAGCTAAGAGAATAAATTCTCCGCCACCAACAGAAATATATTTGAAAGAAATCAGCTTTATATCTCAACTTGTAATGTCAGACACACAATCCATACAAATCCGTTCTGGGTTCGAACAGAACCGAAGGCACTTACAAAGAAGTCCTTGCAATCCGGATATTCACAATCCTGATTGGATTCACCATCACATATGGAGAACTCTATACCAGAGCAACTCGGTGCAGAGTCAATCGACAGGTCATCCTATCGCTCTCGCAAATACCGGGTCTTCAACACCGATCTTCAAATGCTATCCATAACGTCGAATCACATATTCGGAATGGGTTATACGACACAAAGGTCCTTTCCCGGCTAAACCGAATAGTGAGCGAAATAGTTCAAAAACATATGGATATTGGGATTTCAATTAAGTCACAACTTAAAAATCCAAAGTTTTTCTTTCAAATGGTTTAACAATTTACCATTTCAATCTTTAAAACAAAAAGATTCATTTTCACAACCTTTAACGATTTAAACAATTTTCACATTTTAATCTTTTAAACAAAAGATTCATTCACAGATTTTCCAAATCAATTTTCATTTCAATTTGATTAACTCGTTAAATCTTTAAATCAAAGATTTAACTTTATAGCCTTCAAAACAATTTCATTTCAATTTGATTTAAACAAATCATCAATCTAAATCTGTTAAGAATAAACAGATTTAATTTATAGCTTTCAAGACAATTTTGTTCATAACTTGGAAAACTATTTTTCAATTCAATCCTGGAATTCCTTTAACTTAAACTAGAATTTCATTTCTAATATGAAAGCTTTTATCATTTGAAAACAAACAGTTTCATTTCAGAAAATCTGATTCATCCATACGAGTTGAAATCCTTGGGTTAAATTCAAATTCCCAAAAATAATACTTTAAAGATGGTTTAACTCATAATGACTAGTATAATATCATTAATCCCTAATTTCAAATTACAGAATTCAATTTGAATATTGAATTCAAATTTAAATTGAAGTATTTAAATTTCAACACTTAATCCAGTTATTCAAAATAAATTTCCATCTTTGAAATTCCATTTCAAAAGCTTTTCACTTCTATTCCAATTCCATTTCCAAAACATTTGAATTTAAAAATTCAAATTTTAAACTATTTCAAAAATCTGTGACTTAATCGATTTCCTCGTGAAATCCGTAGTTGTGTGTGTATGGTGTGGTCCAGGGGTTTAACACAATAGTGCAACATCATTCAATCATTTCAGATCAAACACAGAAATATAGTTGATAAGCGATATAACTATAAAGCTTATCGCCCATTCACAGATTCACAGATAATATAACAATGTAAATGAATGGATAATTTATACACAGTCACAGAACAAGATATCACAGATCAGATAGGATAATCAATTCAAGGCATTTCATACAATATAATCATTCATAAGTAAGGTTAAGCATTCAATAATCATTTATAAACAGGATTGTTTAATCCTTATTAATTCAATTTATCTCCAATTAAATTAATTACTTATGAATTTGTTATTCAATTCTGATTTATTAATTCCAAATCATTCAATATAAATTAATTTATCAAATGGTTTTATTAAATTAATAAAACTAAATTAATTCACTTTATAAATCAAAATATCCAAATTTAATTACAATAAGTGATAAATTCTTAATTACTTTCATTAAGTAATTATATTTAACAATTTACAATGATTATCTTAATGAATTAATCTAATTAATTCCTAATGTTTATCACATTAATTAATTATGAAATAATCCTTAATTAATTATCTTTATTTTCTAATAACATTTCTTAAATTACTTTCTTAAGAATTTTTTTTCTTAAATAAATTCATTATTAATCATTTCTGATTTTAAATTAATCTAATTTATTTATTTATAAATTAAATAAATCATTCTTTAATTACTTATTTATTAAATTAACCTTTAAACCAACTTCATAATTAATCATTCAAATTAACTTAATAATTTATGAATTACAAATCAATATGTTTCATTAACAATAAAGATGATTTATTTCTTATGAATGATTTCATTTATTACTTTCTTAGGTTAGAAAACATTCATTTTAAATTTACTTTTAAGATTTCATGTTAAAGTAATGTTAATTAGCTGAAAGAAATTCGAAAGAGTTTTAAACTTAATCATTTATTTCCTAAATATTTTATAGGATATACTTAAATAATTTTTTTTAAGTTTAAACAGAAACAGGTTTTTGAAACCTGTACCACATTTTATACCCGAGCCTCATCATGTTTTCCCCGAGTTAAACCCTCACAAACTCGAGCTCTGCTTCGAGTTTTCCCAAAACTTTACCCAGGTACCCCAAAATTTCCATCAAAAAAACTTTCCAAGTGTTTTCATTTCGCATTTAAAATTTTGCTTCGAGTCGACTTCAGGAAAACGCGAGAACCCCTTCGGGTCGAACCCAAAAAAATCTCGAGTAATCATACGAGAAAAACTGCGTCTTCCCCAAAGCTCCAAACCAGATACGAAGTGCACACGTCCATGTGCACCCACGTTCGCCAGCACTCCGACGTACCTCACCGCCTCCGGCAAGCCACAAATCGCCTCGACACTCGACTACGAACATCCAAACGCAAACATCTAACCCAAATTGAAAACGAGCCTTCAGCTCGAAACTGGAGTTCAACATCACCGGAAAGAACGTCTCACAACCACGCCATCGACCACCAGAAAACGTGAGCCACCGGCCACGACCTCGTCATTCACCCAGCCATCACCTCCCAACGACTGGCAACGCTCGATCCACCATAGATGTAGAGATGATCAAAATACCAGGTCGAGTAAAAACTAGGGTTAAAAACTTGAAACGATCACCGCCCCCACCACCGTCCATTGTCCAACTTCCTGGAATTTTTCCCAAACTCCCCTATCACCCCACTACCACCAGCCTCGATCCCAGTCACCAGAACTTCGTAGATCATCAGAGATCGACGATAGAACGAATTTTAACCAAACTCGAACTGCTCTTAGCATCTAACTCTAAAAATTATGATTCAAGTTTTAAAAATCAAATTAAAGTATACGAATTCAGTTTGTAAACCTGGATTCACGAATTAAAAAATTCGAAATTTGACTAATTTAAAGTTTTGGTCTGTTCTTTTAAATTTACAGAGATACTACTATGTCGTTTTGAATTAAATAAAATTTTAATCTTAAGTATATACTATAACAAACAATCTTTGTTTTAACGCTATGTCCAAACATTAAATAGATTGGGAAGAAATGATGATATATTTTTTCTTTTGAAAAGTTTGAAACCTGGAAAATAAAACAAGAACAGAGCAATCTTAAATAGCATGCTCACAGATACATATTTACATCACAAACATATTACTTTCTGAGATGAGAATGCAGTAGAAATTTTTACTTAAACAATTTAAATTTGTGATGTTACTCACTTCAAAAATAATGAGGGTGAAGTTTGCTCACCTTATTTCCCAGGAAAACAAAGCAGTGAAAAATGTTGAAACAGGTTTTGATAATTCAAGTTGAAAGCCTTCTGTTTTTGATCTCTAGTTTGTATTGTTTTGCTTGGGTTTTGAATGATGTTCCTTTTTCTCAGTTTCTTTAGTTTGGCTTTCGAATTAAAATGAAAAGGCAGGGATATGTAGCAAAGAGTTGCAGACAGGTTGATATAAGGAAAGAGGTGTACAGGTTGATTTCATTATCTAGTACAAGTGATATTATCTATTCAACAGGTATGGCTGATAGGTAATGTGGTGTGTACCCAGGACATCTTTGCATTAATGACTTAAGTCCTTCATGTCTTGCTTGCATACTATTTTATATATTTGCCTGGCAACTCTTTTTGCTTTTTTCTACCCTTGTATTTTTTTACTCGGCTAATAGATTTTGTGTTGAGAAGATTTTGTTTTGCAATTTTTTACAGGCATCATTCTTTTGCCTGATTACTTTTATACTTTCTTTTCTTTTGTTTTTTTCTTTACCTTACATTGTTTAATGTTCTTTCACTTGCCTGCATATCTACTTTACACTCTTTGAATCATGCATGTACTTATTTATGCATATGTTTATTATTTTTATTTTTTTATTTTTTTATTTTATTTTGATTTTACTTTGCAGGTTTGCTTCTACATACTTATATTTTTATCCTTTATTTGCTTGTACTTGTTTATACATATAAATGTATTTGTTTACTTTGTTTTATGTTTTATTTTGTACTAGTATTTATTTGTTTGAAAACTCTATTTGCATTGCCTGCATGTGTATGTTTTACAGTCCATACTTTTGTTATGTTGTTATAGTTTATTCTTTTATGTATTTACTTCCTATTTTACACTAATGTGTTACTATATATGTTATTTCTTTTGTTTATTTTTTTTTTTTGTACAAATTTAATTTGTCTTGCATACTTACTTTTCATGTTTGTTTTATTTACTTTGTTTTGTTTTATATTTGTTTTAAACACTTTCATTTGCCTTTGTTTATGTACTTTATGTTTTATCCTTATCTCTTTTTACTTCTATTTTTAGTTTAAATATTTATCATAAATTTTACTTTAAAAATTATTGTTTTACATTTCTCTATATACACATATATTTTATATAACTCAAATTATCATCATTTATAAATTTTTAAATCAATTTATTTATTTATTTCTATACTTGTGTCTAAAGTATATTATTTATTTTTCAAAATCATTTATTTAAGAATTTATTTAAAATCCAATATATACATATATATTCTCATATATACAAATTTTCAAATCCATATGACTTTACATATTTTCTATTCGAATCGGGGAAACTCGCTTCCATTTAAATCAATTTTTACAATTTTAATACAAAAATTTATTTAAATTATCAATTTAAATTAAATTAAAATTTAGGGTCGTTACAATAAGCCTATTTTTGAATTTATAAGTATGATTTTGAATTAACTTCAATTCTTTAATCAGTTTGGGGTTTTAAAGTTTATGAATGATTCTCACGTCATACAATTATTTTATAAAGGTATTTATAAATAATACCTTGTTTTAATAGAAGGGTTTATTTAAAGGGATTTAAAATGAGATTTTGTAGATGATATTTTGTAATGTCAAAGATATTTTATAATGGAAATTTTATAACGACTTTTATACATGGAAATAGATTTTATAAATCATTTTAGAGATTTTAAAAATAATTAAATCTAGTTTGAAGATTTATTAGGAGGTTTGAAATATGAAGTGAACTTATAAAAATAATTTTTTATAAGGGATAAGTGAATGGGTTTTACAAAGTGAATGGTTTTATTGTAAGTAATGTTTTGAAAAGGGAATTTCCTAGCCATTTAATATGGAATTTGAAAACATTGAAACTTTTGTAAAGTTAGGCAAATATACTTATACCATTAAGATAAGTATATATTGTTTTCTTTCAAGTATAAAAGGAATGTAAAGGGTTTTGGGAAAAGTGTTTTAAAAGATCTTCTTTTGATCAAGTTTTGCAAAATGTTTTAACTAATTAAAGATTAATTAATAAAGGCTTAGTGGATCCCATATGAAATTAAATCAATATTGAATGATTGTTTATTTGTAAAGAATTATGTTGATTAATATATGTTATTCCGTTGCATTGTGAGATTCTACGACTGTTTAGTTTCTTCTTATCTTCTATCTCCTATTTGGTTTCTTCTTATCTTCTATCTTCTTTATTTCAACTAATGATCAGTTTTTTTAACACTTGAACGCTCGGCATGCAACACAGTGGACATATTAGTGTCGATTTTCCAGGGTCGAAAATTCCCATTCGTCACATATGGTGTTACATAACTTGTTTAAATTATTTAATAGAAAAACAATTAGTAATTTACCTCTTCTTCTTGCCTATATATACCACCATACATATTCATTCTCTTATTTCACATCTCCATTCCATATTCATCTCCATCCTCTTCATGTCTTCATAATTTCCATGGCTACTAATTCCATGTTAAAAGTTTGAAAAATAGCCTTTCTTCACTTCTTTACTCACTACATTCCCTTACATACTTTTCTCTACTAAAAATATGCCCACATCCACCTAACCCGTGCATGGTCAATCCCTTAATAGTCCAGGCCAAGACCAATTTTCCTCTTGGCCGAGCCATGTTGCACCCTATAAGCGCACACTAGGTAATATCTCGGAGCTAAGGCGGTATGCTAGTGTTATAGCCAAGGTCGGTGGAAGTTTAGTTCGATTTGGACAAGTTACAGTGAGTAAGGTTAGCACTTTTAAAACAGAATTTATTTACTTTATAAATATGTATATTTATTAGTGAATTTGATGTTTGGTTTTGTAATATTGAAGTTTTGTTTGGTTATACTAGAGTATTCTTGGAAATGGAAGTTATTTGATTGTATGTGAATGTGCTTAGTAGTCGTAATATAGTTGATTACGAAAGTTGATTAATCACATATGATTGCAAGTTGGATCTTGTTGTATGTGTGTCATAAACATGTATATGTGATGTGGTAGTGTAGTTTGTGATGATACTGGGTTATGTTGTTTAAAATATGAAAAGTTGGTGCCTTGCTAACTAAAGTAAGCATTTGGAAATCCTTTTCCAATAGTTTTGAAGTTGGTTTTATAAGTTGAATTTAACGAAGTTTTATTCTTTGTTTTGTTTTCAAAATTCTACTTGTATGTTTTGAAAGCGATCAGAGTTAAAAAGTTAAGTTCTGATAGTTAGAAAAGGGGAAAAAAATCAAGTTTTGAAATTACGGGTCCGTATAGCGATAATCACTATACGCGTAGTTCGCAAAAACCAAACTATTTCCAAATCCGAAACTTTTTTCGAGCTGGAACTTTTTGAAAAGTGTTTTCTAATTATGTTATAAGTTTTAAAGTGTGAAAATAGAGTTTTGAAGTTAATTTTCTTTAAATCCTAGTTTTGAAGTTACGGGTCCGTATAGCGATGGTCGCTATACGCACTGTTCGAAAATCTTGCTATTTTTCTAATCTAAACATGTTTTAACTTAAAATATTTTTAGAAAACATTTTATAACTTTAATTTAGTAATTAGAGGAAAATTATTTAATTATTTATTTATGTAATGATTATTTAATTGATCAGTTAATTAATAAAGGTAATTAGAATTTGTTAATAAGGATTTTTTAAACTTAAACATTAATCAATTAAGTTAATCATAATTTACTATTTAGTTAAGATTAATTATTATTTAATTATTAATTAAGGATTAATTAATTATTATTAATTATTTTTTTAAGATAATTTTTAATTAATCATTATTTTAAAAAAGGTTTTATTTAGTTAACCTTTTATTAAAGTTAATTACATTTTAATAAGATTTAATTACCTTTAAGTAGAGTTTAGTTACTATTTAACAAGGATTTGATTCTCATTTACAAGGTTCTTAATTTATTTTAAAATTGCTTTGAGTTTAAGTAATCAGTTTTGTTTTAAACCATTTTCATTTCAAATTTGTTTTAAATCATAGGATTTCTATCTCGCTTACCCTTAAGTAACTCCATATGGTTAGGAAAATTAAGTGACATCTATTAGCAGAACAAAATGCTATTCTGCTATTAGAATTAACTTGGACATTTACTTAACTTGATTTATTGTTATGTGTTGACTCTTATTCACGTATTGTTATGTGACGCCATGTTAAACTGGATATGTAAAACCGAATTAAAAGCACCATTATGATTGCTAAGCCCCTGTTTGATTTTGTAAAATAAATATTCCATTTTCTTTTTGAAATGAGTTCAAAGCTATTTAATTTGAATAAGATACTTAAAGAATGATTTGACAAATGGTTTTACTAAAGATGTTTTTAACTAATGGGAATGGTTTTCCATGTTATAAAAAGAAGTTCTTATAAAGAGTTTTATAAAGGAATTTGGAAATGTATATGGTGTTTTTGGGTAAATGGATTTGAGATTTTAAGCAAGAAGATTTCATAAAAAAAGGGAGATTTATAAAATGGATTTGCATATTAGATGAAGCTAATTTGACTTAAGGTTATTTAAGAAGTTGTTTAAACATGAAATGTTTACAAAGAAGTTATATAAATGATTTTGGAGTATTTATAAAAGAAGTTTTAGAAAATGTTTTGGACGTTTATAAAAGAAGTTTATAAAAGTTTTGGTTATTCTAAAAGGATATATGAAGCATTTTGAATATTTATAAAAGGGTTTTATAAATTAATTTGTAAGTTGGAAAGTATTTTGATATGGATTTGTATTTCAGGTAAAAGAGAATTCATGAATAAACTAAATTTGATTAAAAAGGATTTATCGAAAGAATTGTAAAAAGAATTTAAGATCTTGTTTCTCTAGACTGACCTTTTAAAAATGATGATATGGAACATCCGTTCCATGCTTAACACCGAGGGAATAGTGTTTAAGGTTGTCCTTACCTCCAATTTAAACAACATTTGTTAATTCTTTTTTACAAGATTTGGAAGTAAGAAGTTAATCGCATATGTTTGTGAATATACTTATGTCAGAGAAATAAGTATACGAATGTTTTAGAAAAACGTTTTTGAATGATATTTATTAAATAAAGATTTTTTGTGAGGCTTATTTGTTGCAATGGATAAATAAATCTCAAATGGAACTGGTTGTTGTTTGTTTATTTGATAGTCAAAAAACCGGCTATTAAGTATAGACCCAAAATGTAACTTTGGAAATATCTAGAAGAAAAACATGAGTTAAATGGCATAGTCATCTCCAATGTTGTACTATGCGTATAAATCTTGTTTCGCTCTCCTAGGGCAAATGATAAGGAAGCCAATCCACTAGCGGTTAGGAGGTGATCTTCGCTTTTATTTTTAAATTTTTAATTCCTAAAGAACTGGGGTTGAGTTTGCTGGAAACTATCGAATATTTTTCAAAAAAGATCGGGATCAGATATGTTATTCGAAAACCACTTCGATCGAACAAAGCGTTTCAAAGTGAAGGCATCTTGAAGATGATGAAATTGAATATGGAGCTCTCAAGCATTTCGTTCAATCCAAGAATGAACTTGTATGGGTGACTGCCGAAATTGCATTACTGCGTGGAGTGCAGTGTTAGCATTCCAAATGGGAATTGTTATATAAAAAGGTAAAATGTAGCGTCAAGCCTCATTAACTAGGGAAGACCAAAACATGGAAGATGTAGTAGGATATGATCATTCCTATCTAGAGTCAATATTATCGTTTATTTGTATGCTTCGGGGCCCGTTAAACAAGGGTGCTCAAATTTGGTACTATCCAGTAAAGGGTAGGCTGATTCGTGTTGGCAGGGTTAATAGGTTTGAACTTGGTGTTATTTTATTTCGAGATGCACCGTGAAGGACGGTACCCCTGTAGCCCATTCATTGTATAGATTATGTTCTCAAATAAGCGTCGTGTGGACTTAGTTGTGCCCGACCATGTTGAAATGTGAGATGCAAGCATTTCAGCTATATTCATATTTTACTTTGACCCCTGGACATTATCATAATATAAATAGATTTTCTATAAAAATGGTTTGGCCATCATAAGGTTAAATCTTGTCCTTGTTTATCTGTGGTGTGGTCTTACGTGATCCCTTTGATTTAAAGATTTTTATTAAGTTAAAGACTTATGCTTTACTTACACCATACCTATGTATGACCCGGAGTTTATTTTCCTTCCCTAAACCCTTAGGAGCATAAATTAGAATAGGCAGCCAAGTAGTTCAGGTTTTTGCACAGATTCTTTTTTGCAAGAGTTTGGAACAGGTAGCTTCATCGATAGCTAGTTATTCCCTAGTTTTCCATTGCATTGTATGTTTATTGTATCTATTAGGTGGGACATGCTATTATAACAGTCCAAGGTAGAATCATTATAAGTATGATTCTGATGTAACTCTTTGAAATGACTTTGCAATATATTATGTTGAGTAATATATATTATTCCATTGCTATGTGAGATTCTGTATTGTTTAGTTTGTTCTATTCTGTCTTTCTTTCTTTTACCCTAATGACATGTCTTTCGGACGACTAAATGATCGGCACATGAATACTGAGGATATATTAAGTGTGGTCTTTCAGAGTAAGAAAAACGGATCATTACATTTGGTATCAGAGCTTAGGTTGAGCAAACACCTAGGCTTTGGTGGGGTAAGCTCATTATAGATAGGTTCGGTAGTGCCCTAGAATGAGTCTGAGTGTAATATATATATATATATATATATATATATTTGTGAGTGCTTATTTGTAACTGAATAAAAATGTTTTATATTGTGTTGTTTGACCTTTTTGGTGGTTTAAGAATTCTGGTCGATGCGCTTGATCAACGTTATCGATAGAGATTTCCTAAACACTTGAACAAATTAAATTGACATAATATTGTTTTAAATTTGATAAATGAAATAATTTTACCTAGGAGTATATTTTCTAAATATAAAAATGGATGATTTTCAAAATCTATGTAGTTATCTATGAGGAGAGTGGATTAGGAGTTGATAATATTTAAATTATTAGCATTTGGGGTTTAACTAGTAATGCTTATCTTGTTTTGAGCATTGACCATCGTCAGATTTAATAATTGATTTTCTTTTTACATCATGGGTTGGGTAGATAGAATGTGTGGGAACATTGAATCGAACGTCTTGTCAATTAAGTTCCAAAATTTGACCATAAGGCGTTAGATGATATGTAGGGTTAAAAAAACTATTTTAATAAAGGTGTTTATTAAAAGAAAATATTCAGATAGTTTTATAAGATGAATTAAGAGAGATGATTTTACAAATCAAAACTATTAAATGTGTTTTAAAAATGAAAAGGGTTTTGAGAATGTTAAATCCTGGTGACTTTGATAAATTCCAAATGATTTTGGAAAATAGCAGTAATCTTTCTTAAGGATATTTTAAGATATAGATATTTTAAAATAAAGTTTGAGAGTAAGGATTTCTCTGGATAGTTCGAGAATAAGTCTTAATTTGTTTTGTGATGATCAGAATAATCTTTTAAGTGACACTCGAATGTTTGCTTGGGTAGATATGATGGTGCACTTAGTAAATTATTCTATTTTTCATTGTACAATGGGGATAAGTTCAAATCTGAATGTATCGAAAGCAAGTGGATGATGGATGATTTGATTATAAATAGTATTGCTTCAAGAAGAAATTTGGAAAAAGAAGAAATATTTTTATTGACTAGTCCAAATGTCTCAGAAATGATTAAAAATGGGTAAGAGATGTGCTCAGATAGAAAACACTTTTCTTGGGTGTTGCCCTTCTTAGTGAAGGGTAGATGATACTATTTGGTAGCACCAAGTCCCTTGACGTTGTTTTGGAGTTACTTGGGCTATATGTCTGGTTTCAAAGGTTTTTGAAATAAAACCTGGGTATTTTTTTTCTTAGATCCTTAAAAGGAAGAGTTTTCAAAATAAAATGATATTTTGAAGAATAAATGAAGTTTTAATTAGGTTAAATTTAAGAAGGAGAATTAATAAACTTTGTTTATTTAAAACTGTATCTTTTGATTTTAACATCTAAGATGTAAAGAATTATTTGATGTTGTTAGGCCGGCTAATAGAAATTTTTACCTTAGTATGGTCTAAGAAAAAGTATAATATAAGATGGAGTTCAAATACCAACATCCTACTCTTCTTAGCTACTTACCTGGCTAATTATGGTAAAGAGGTTGATTTGGTCGACTTAGTTTTAAGGCGAAATTATTTTGGCCTGCATCTAATAGTTAAAGTTAAATAGAATTGGAAAGCAGATGTTTGTATATACTCTTAGGATGTAGAAGAGTATTATATAAGTCAATAAATTTAAAAATTGATTCTTATGAAGCATGGTGGGAGGGTAGAAAGTAGTTAGATAGTAAGAATCATTAGTTCAGTACGTAGGTTGTATGAATATTATTTCTTCTTTTTACATAGTTCTCGATCCAAGATTGAGTATACGACTAGAGGTGTTTTACGCCGTTCCGAATAAGGACTTATCGCTTGATTTTTGACGGTGGGCATTAGGGAGGGTTCATACATGAAACCAAAAGTTGCCTATCATTGTTTATGGCTATGCAAGAAGAACAAAGATTTCAAATTAAGAGGCCTGGTCAAAGTCCACACTAGGAAGTTGGGCTAGCGATACTAGTTCGAAAGTGAAGTTATTTGTTTGAGTAAGTGATCATATCAGATTTTATATAGGAATGATCTATGTACATCATATGGAGTAATGAATAGTTTAAGTGTTTCAGGGAATTTGGGTTGTTGTACAATTTTGGGGATGAAATTCTCTTAAGGGGGAAGAGTGTAACAATCCAGAATTTTACTTCCTTGATTTTGCGAATATTTAATAAATTATAAATATTCAAGTAATAGGTTTTATAAATTTAAAATAATATGACACTTTTTAATAATAACAAATGATGGTAAAACAGATTTGTAATGATCCAGATTTTGCCACTTTGAAATAGGCTATTTAAATATATTATTTACATTCAATAAATAGACTTTATAAGAAAAAAAAACCTATTTTAATTATTTAATAATGATGATAAAATAGTTTTCAAATTTTTTTTACCAATATAAATAGTTCAAGTAAAAATAGAAAAAGTGACTGAAGAATGTTTTCTAAATTTTGACTTTTCAACACTCGAAAGTCGTCGGGAATATTGTGTACATTTGTTTTAAACGTGCAAAAAATTATAAACTAGGGTTTGATCAAGTTTGCAAATAATATACATGCATATACATGTATACATGCGTGAATACTTAACAATATATATGTACATATATATATATATATGTATAATAATCTAAGTTCATACCCAAACATCATCTAAATCACCTACGTTAATACACGAAGGTATGGAGAGTAGGGAGGACGTGTGGACAGGGGATGGTGTACATGTATGGTGTCACATGACATGTTTACATTTTATAATATAAAAATAATTAGCTATTCACCTCTTCTCCTTGCCAATATATACCACCATACATATTCATTCTCTTACTTTACATCTCCATTCCAAATTCATCTCCTTCCTCTTCATGTCTTCATAATTTCCATGGCTACTAATTCCATGTTAAAATTTTGAAAAAAACTATCATTTCTTCACTTCTAAACTCACTACATTCCGTCCCATACTCTTCTCTACCAAAAACATGCCACATCCACCTAACCCATGCATGACCGAGGCCTTACAAGCTCAGGCCGAGCCCAATATTCCTCTTGGCCAAGTCATGTTGCGCCCTATAAGCCCACACTAGGTCATATCTCGGAGCTAAAGCGATTTGTTAGTGTTGTAGACAAGTTCGGTGGAAGTTTAATTTGATTTAGAAAAGTTACGGTGAGTAAAGTTAGCGATTTCAAAACCAAATTTATTTGCTTTATAAATATTTTTATTTATTGGTAAATTTGATTTTTGTTTGTGTAAATTTAAGTTTGGTTTGGTTATACTTGAATATACTTGCAAATGGATATGATTTGGTTGTATGTGAATG
The DNA here is from genome assembly GCA_030765085.1 of Allium cepa. Lineage (NCBI taxonomy): Eukaryota > Viridiplantae > Streptophyta > Magnoliopsida > Asparagales > Amaryllidaceae > Allium > Allium cepa. The sequence continues at coordinate 646,097,572 of CM060937.1, read as the reverse complement.
TGCTCAGTAGTCGAAACATAGTTAATTATGAAAGTTGATTAGTCTTATTTGGTTGCAAATTGGATCTTGTTGTATTTATGTCATAAACATGTATATATGATATGGTAGTGTAGTTTGTGATGATATTGGGTTATGTTGTTTAGAACATGAAAAGTTAGTGCCTTACTAACTAAAGGCGTGCACCTGAAATCCTTTTTCGAAAGTTTTGAAATCAGTTTTATAAATTGAATTTTATGAAGTTTTAATCTTTGTTTTGTTTTCAAAATCTACTTGTTTGTTTTAAAAGTGATATTTGTTTTAAAAGTGATAAGAGTTAAAAATATATGTTTTGATAGTTAGAAAAGGGGAAAAGAAAATTCAATCTTTGAAATTATGAGTCAGTATAGCGATAGTCCCTATACGCGCAGTTCGCAAAAACAAAACTATTTCCAAATCCAAAACTTGTTTCCACCTAGAACTTTTTGAAAGGTGTTTTCTAACTTTTTTATAAGTTTTAGAGTGTGAAAATAGAGTTTCAAAGTTAATTTGTTTAAAAACAAAGTTTTGAAATTACGGATCCGTATAGCGATAGTCGCTATGTGCACAGTTCGAAAAATCTAACTATTTTTCTAATCTAAACTTGTTTTAACTTGAAATATTTTTAAAAAATGTTTTCTAACTTTAATTTAGTAATTAGAGGAAAATTATTTATTTATTTATTTAATGTTTATTTAATTATTTAATTAATTAATAAAGGTAATCAGTACTTAATCATTTGTTAATAAGGATTTTTTCAGACTTAAATGTTAATCAATTAAGTTAATCATGATTTGGTGCTTGACTAAGTTTAATTATTATTTAACTATTAATTAAGGATTAATTAATTATTATTTAATTATTTATTTAAGATAATTTTTAATTAATTATTATTTTAAAAAGTGGTTTTATTTAATTAATCTTTGATTAAAGTTAATTAACTTTAATAAGGTTTAATTACCTTTAGTTAGAGTTTAATTACTATTAACTAGGATGTGATTCTCATTTACAAGGGTATTAATTTATTTTAAAGTCGCTTTGAGTTTAAGTAGTCAGTTTTGTTTTAAACTGTTTTCATTTCAAATTTGTTTTTAGTCAAGGGATTTCTGTGTCGCACATCCTTAAGTAACCCTATATGGTTAGAAAAACAAACTGAAATCTATTAGTAGAACGAAACACCATTCTGCTATTACAATTAACTTGGACATTTACTTTAGTTGATTGGTTATTACGTGTTGACCCTTAAATACCTGTTGTTATGTGATGCCATGTGAAACTCGATAAGTAAAACCGAATTAAAAGCACTATTATGGTCACTAACCCTCTATCTGATTTTGAAAAGATAAATATTCCATTTTCATATGAGTTCAAAGCTATTTCAATTTTAACAAGATATTTAAAGAATGATTTTACAAATGGTTTTACTAAAAATGTTTTTACTAATGGGAATGGTTATCCATGTTATAAAAACTAATAACAATCTATCGAAGTCCAAAATCATAAGGCAGTCTAGGTCCAACGAAGGAGTAAAATGCCATTTAGCTTCTTGGGTGCTTCAATATCTCATGGTCATGCTCTTCCTGGTCCACTCCTTATGATACGACCTCTTCCCCATGACTAAAATTTAACTCAATTTTTTTCCAACATATAGTCACCTCACCCATCTTATTGGACTATGGTTGCAATTACTTCAATAGTTGGAATTTATTGAGTTAGCTATATGTTCAAAATAAGTTTATTTATACATATATATATAGTAAGGTTTTTGAATACTTTCAAAAATAACAGGTGTAACAACCCAGTATTTTCAACCATTCTGCACATGTCGGACTTGAATTGCTCAAAATACCGCGTTGTAAATAAAATTTGTCAAATCTCAGAATGTACAGTAAATTAAATCACAGATCACAGACACAGAGTAATAATAGTGCAGCGGAAGTAAAAGAAAGAGTAGCTCATGAAGCTACTATGTAAATATATCAGAGTTACATAAGATACAACAGAAGAAATAGAGTACAACATAAGTCTCAATACATAGAAGTCTACTAATACAAGAGCTGAAAAGGAACAACAGACTGAAAAAGATAAAACTAGACAAGTAGATAATCTCCAGCGATTCCAAGTCTCCAAAGAGTGGAAATCCAAATCTGTGAATACTCAGGCTGACCCGAGCATAAATAAAAATACAAACACTCGAGTCAGGACATACATACTTATACAATGTAAACCAACTCAAGTGAACTGTAGTAAAGGTACAAGTAACTTAAAGGATGCTTGGGACCACCCGTCCTCTAAGGACCCGTTAAACTATTTACTATGTAGTATATTGCGCTATTATAATAATGTCTAATAGTAAAATAAACTTACCTTTAAATAGCTTTAAGGAGTGATCCAATGTTCCCCTTAACACAAATAATGCCAATAGTCTATACAGTAGCTGCATATCTCCTATCGGGAGACTATGAGAAGATACTGCATAGGTATGACACAAATAGAAACTCGTAGTAAAGGCTCGATATGGTAGGTGACATGGCACACGAGGCAATGCCAAGGTAGATATACCAATTACGACACTCGGGCTAGTGGTAACGCAGCAGCCACATACGCCCACCTTGGATCACATTCCCAAAATCGGAGGGGCACCCAAACAATCATAAGTAATATAAAGGTATCGAAGAAATGCGTCCACTACGAGATGCGACCTCAACTGGCCCGAGACCGCTCCTGTTTTAGCAACCTTATGCCAACTCACGGGAGTTGGGTCCACGTAATATACCTCAAGAACGTCGCCACCATCCTACTTCATTCTGGAATCTTCACCGCGTACACGGTTGTCAAAGTGGTTTTCGGTATCGACAGAGAGTACGCCCATATCTGATCCTGGTCTCTTTGTCAACCAATCGTTATTATAACCCATGGTTATAACTTTAAAATAATTTTTTATACTTCAAAATAAAATATCATTTCAATCCAAATCTTTATCAAAATAAAGAATAAATCATTTCCAAACCATTTCAATATATTAAATTATCATATCCTTTCAAAACTTCCTCTCAAATCATTTTAATACATAAAATATCATATCCTTTCAAAGCTTCATTTACAAATAATTTTAATATCAAAATATCATATCTTTCAGAACTTCATTTTCAAATCATTTTAATATCAAAATATCATATATTTCGAAACTTTATTTTAAAATCATTTTAATATCAAAATATCATATATTTCAAAACTTTATTATATAAGTTCAAATCCAAATATTCAACTTTGAATACCTTCTAAATTCAAGGTAACATTCATTTATTATTCTTTCAAATCACATTTTAAAATGATTTATATTCCATCAAATTAATTCATTTAAACCATTTAAAAGTGGAGTTATTATACTTTCAAATCGAGTATTCAATTCACAAAGTTTCAAACCATTCCGAGCTCATTTACTTAGTTAAAAACCATAAACATTGAAAATTCTAGCCTTACACAACATTTAGAAAAGGGTGTTATAAGTTATATGTTGAAAACATTTTAATTCAGCAAAGACATCATTTAAAACTGCTGTTAAATCTCATTTTAGTTGATTTTTTAGTTTAAAAAAGCAAGGACAACATTTCTAGAAATGTTGTAATAGCTCAAGTTTCAAATTAAATGTTTTTATTATTTTCAGCAAAGATAGCAGACCACTACAGCATTTACAGAACTGCTATAATAGGCCTTTATTAAGTTTTTAGCCTTTTAGTTTACTTCAGCAACTACAGCATTTCAGAACTGCTGTAATAGCCTTTTTATTAGGTTTTTAGTTCATTTACATAAACCATAGCATTTCTGAATGCTATTAAAAGTGTTTTCCAGATTTTAGTGTATTTCCAGCAAATAATAAACTTTAATTTAAACCCTTTAAATATTAAAAAATCATATTTTAACATTCAAAAATGTTTATCAACATACTTTTAACATATGATTTTTATAAAATAAATTTCTTATAAATAAATCAAATTTTTCAATAAATTTACTTAACAAATTCAAGTGTCTAATTTCCATTCCTTCACATATACAAATTATTAACACTTACATTTTTGTATTTCCATTTTCACGAATTAAACTAAATTTCTTGTTGATTTCATTTAACTAAAACCTTTAATTAAACCAAATTTCACATTTCCAAGTCAAGTTGTATTTTAAAATTACACATTTAAGCATTCATTTATTTAACCATTTAAATGCATAGAAAAATTAATAATACTTTAATAAATCACTTAAATTCAAATTTAAATCAAATTATCATATTTACCGTTTTTCAAATTAAATTAAATTTCCATATTATCTGCATAACTTAAATACCATTTTAAAACCAAAATTTTCCAAATTTCCAAACTTAAGTTATATTTCCAAAATTCAAATTTAACCATTTATTTATTTAACATTTCCGCTTATAGAAAAATCATAAACCCTTTATTTAAAACACTTTAAAATCTATTTAAATCAAATTATCATAAATTTACATTTTAAACCACTTAAAATTTTATTTATATAACTTGAATGTCATTTTAAAAGCCAAAGTCCAAATTTCCAAATTTAAGTTATAATTCAAAAATTCAATTTAATCTTTTAATTATTCAACATTTTTAACTTATAGAAAAATCAAAATTTCTCTATTTAAACATTGAAAATACAAATTAAATCAAAATTTCATAAATTTACATCTTTAAGAATATTTAAAAATATTAAAAACACTTTATAAAATAACCATGGGCCTATATATAGTTTTCCAACATAGGTCAAGTGATACAGATATATATCATTTCAACCCGCAATTTATAAAGAAAATTTGGGTTCTATCATTTCAACCCACAATCCCAAGTTAAAACAAAATAAATAAAAACCGTTCAGGCCTATCATTTCAGCCCATAACGATTTTTCCCCATTCTAAAGTCTGTTTGGGTATGTATCATTTCAACCCATAGTGAACCTAATCTACATGGAACTTGCAATGTGATAAACAAATATAAATGAAACGTTAACAACATATAATAGTAACAGATGATATGACATATAAATTAATAGGTTTAACATCATATATATAAATAATCACAGACATTTATAACATCATATATAATTATACAATCAATTGTTGTCAATTTACATAATTGCATAGTATGAATGTCAGGTGAGATTTACTCACCTTTTTGTGCTGGAGTTATCAATTCAAATGACACAGGCTGATTCCCGAAAGCACGATGACATAATAATAGACCCAAATGGGAAGAGAACTAAGCTAATGATCTTGTCACAACCCAAAACAAAACCAAATATAGATATGAATTCAATGCAACATATTATGAAACAACTTTGAAATAGAAGCAACAAATGAGACAAAATGCATTGGCCATGCTTTCTATCATCAATTGCTCGACTTAGGGGTCTTGTAGGCTCGTCCATAGCATGGTTTTGGTTCAGGTTTGGACTTAAAAAGGCATGGCTACATGGACTAGAAAGTGGTAGAGAAGTTACAACACAAGAATACAAAGTGGCAAGGCAAAATAGGAGGGTTTGGTGCAATATTTGGCTCGGCTACATGCATTGTTTGGCTCGGCCATTCATGTTTTAGATCTAGAAAGTAGCTAAGGTGATGGGTGGTGGTCATATCATGGTGGTGGTGGAGCAATAGGAGGTGGCCAAGGCAATCTAAGGTGATGTTGTTGAAGTTTGGCTCGGCTAGGCATGGTTTTAAGGGATTTAGCTATGTTTTGTGTGGTTTTTGATCAAGTGGAGTGCATGGCCAGTCATGGTCAGGTCTAGACAAAGGCTAAGGTTGATCGCTAAGGGTGTGTACTTGCTAGTGGTGGCAGCTAGAGGTGGTGGCCGTGGCGACAATGAAGGTGGTGAAGCAAAAGTGGTGGCTAGTATGGATTCAAGGGTTTTTTTGCATGTTTTTGTGTAGTTTTTTCCAAGGGGAGAGGCATGGCTTGTATTGGTCAGAGGAGGAAGGAGTTTGGCTATGGATGATGTGGGGAAGGTAGTGGCTGTGGTCGGTGGAGGTGCTAGGCCGCGCAAAGCAAGAGAATCCAAGGCTAAACATTGAAAAAAACAATAAGAAAATGAAGAAAAAAAGTGAAAAAGGAAGAGGCCATTACCCAAATCTTTCTTAGCCTTGAAAATGGAGTGAGGTGGAAGGTTTTTCATGTGAATAATGAAATGAGAAACTCACAACAAGTAATTTATGTGTAGGCCAAAAGCAAGGGAAAAGGAAAAGGCAAGCAGACGAAAAGACTTTGCAAATGAAACGTCACAAGTTTTTAAAGCTTAAGTCCTTTCAAATTTCCATTTATTTTAATTAAATAAAAAAATTAAAATTAAGTAAATGAATTACAGAACTGAAACAAAATAATATAAAAAAAGAAAATAAGTAAATAAATTTAGAAAAATAGAAAAAGAATTAAACAAATTGCTTAAAAATTCAAAACAGGGTTCAAAAATTACAATTAAATCGTCATTGACTTTGGAAAAATATCTACTTCATTTTAAAAATATTCTAAAGCAAAACTTTGAAATAAATAATTCATTTATCATTTGTAAAATGAAATAAATAATTAAATTTAGAGAAAATAGAAAAAGAATAAAGAAATAGTTTATTTGATTAAAAACAAGGCTTAAAATTACAAATAAAGCATCACTAGCTTTATAAAATTTCTATTTCACTTTAAAACAAATAAAAAGTCAAACAAATAAAATTAATGAGGTACAAATAAAGTGGGAATGAGAATAAAATAAGATCTTAAGAAAAATATAAAGATAAATAAAGCATTACTTAAATTAATTGAAACTAGAAATAAAAATTTATAAACAGAATACAAATGACATTGGAAAATGTCAATTACACTTTCAAAAATGTTTTAAAACCAAAATATATACATAACATGTTATTTTACCCACATAAACGTAAATTAGAACATTACATGACCAAATAAGATATTATTTATATAATTTAAAATAAACAATTTTGTTAAATATAGCAAATTTCACACAATAGTTAAAAAGGCATAATTTTCACAATATAAATCAAATCTCAACGAAACGAAAAGCAGTGTTATTGAAATTTTATTTACTTTCATAATAAAAGATAAAATTAAAATTTTCAAACTTTCAAATTTTAAATTTAAAAGTCAAAGTTTGACCATATTGACCAAAATACACTTTTTGTAAAATATTCTTTTTAGTCATGTTTTGGAGTGATAATTCATATCAAAATCCAATTTTATATTTGAAATAATAAAATTATCTAAATTAAATAAATAAAATAAAGTTAAGTCAAAATTCAATTAAAAATAATTACAAAATACAGGGTTGTTGCAACAGGTATGCTTATAAAGGATTTGGAAATTTATAAGGTATTTACGGGTAAATGGATTAGAGATATTAAGCAAGAAGGTTTCATTAATAAGGAAGATTTATAAAATAGATTTGCTTGTTAAAGGAATCTAATTTGACTTAATGTTATTTAAGAAGTTGTTTAAATAGGAAATATTTATAAAGAAGTTTTATAAATTGTTTTGGTGTAATTATAAAAGAACTTTTAGAAAATGTTTTGGATGTTTATAAAATAAGTTTATAAAAGGTTATGTTAGTTATAAAGGAGTTATAAAGGGTTTTGAATATTTGTTAACGGGTTTTATTAATGAATTTGGAAGTCGGAAACTATTTTGAAATGGATTTGGATTTCAAGTAAAAGAGATTTCATGAATGAAATAGATTTGCTTAAAAAGGATTTATCGAAGAAGTATAAAAAGAATTTGAGATCTTGGTTTCTCTAAACTGGCCTTTTAAAAATTGTGATATGGAGCATCTGTTCCACAATTAACACCGAGGGCAAACTTTTTAAGTTATCCTTATCTCCAATTTAAACAACATTTTTTAATCCTTTTTAATAAGATTTGGAAGTAGGAAGTTAATTACAAATGTTTATGATTATACTATTGTCTGAGAGAAAATTATATAAATGTTTTAGAAAAACATTTTTGAAAGTGATTTATTAAATAAAGATTTGCTGTGAGGTTCAGCGGTTGATATGGATAAATAAATCTCAAACGGAATTGGTTGTTGTTTATTTATTTTATAGTTAAGTAAGTGGTTATCAAATAAGGACCCAAAACGTAACTTCGGAAATACTTAGAAGAAACACAAGAGTTATATAGCACAGTCATCCCCGATGATGTTATACTATGTGTAAAATTCTTGTTTCACTCTCCTAAGACAAACGATAATGAAATCTGTCCACTAAAGGTTAGGAGGGGATCTCCGCTCTTTTCTTTGACTATTATTTCCTAAAGAACCAAGGTTGAATTTACCGAAAACTTTCGAATGTTTTTTCGAAGAGAGCGGGTTAGGAAATGTTATCCAAAAAACACTTTGATCCAACTCAAGCATTTCAAAGTGAAGACATCTTGAAGATGATAGATTCATAGACGGATCTCTCAAGCGTATCATTAAATCCCAAAACGAATTTGTACAGATGAAAGCAGGCATTGCATTGCCACCTGGAGGGCAGTGTTAGCATTCCAAGTGGGAAGTGCTATATAAAAAAGTAAAACATGGCCTCAAACCTCAGCAGTAACGAATGACAAAAACAAGGGAGATGCAGTAGGGTGTGATCATTCCTATCTAGAGTCCATATTATCTCTTATTTGTATGCTTCTGGGCATGTTAAACAAGGGGTGATCATATTCGGTGCTGTCCAGTAGAAGGTAGGCCGGTTTTGTAACAACCCGGTATTTTGTGATTATTTTAATTGTAAATTTTAATTATTTAAATTGAAACTCCTAATTTAAATACTTTATTACAATGGATAAATTTTGTAATTTTAAAAATATATTTTGGTTTTTGTGTGAATTATAATTTCAAACCTGAATAAATAGAATATTTCCACAAAATGTGAATTTTGGTCAAAATGGTCAAACTTTGACTTTTAAATTTAAAATTTAAATATTTGAATTCTTGAATTTTATCTTTCATTATGAAAATAAATTAAATTTCAAGAACACTGATTTTCGATTCGTTGAAATCCAATTTATATTGTGAAAGTTATGTTTTTTACAATATTGTATGTAAATTGATTTATTTAATAAAATTGTCTATTTTAATTGGTATAAATAATATTTTTATTTTTCATATCATGTTACAATATGTGTTATATGACATGTTAGGTATATATTTTTATTTTAAAACATTTTTAAAGTGATGTTATAATTTTCCAAAGCTTATTGAATTTTATTTTCAATTTTTAAACATTGGTTTCTATTATTTAGCTATTTTTCTTAATTAATTTATATCTATCTAAAATTTATCTATTTATTTATTTTCATACATTATTTTGTTTTTATTTTATTTTATTTATATTCATTTTTCATGTGTTTAAAAATAAATAAAGATAAAGGAAATTTGAAGAGTTTATAACATTTCACGTGCCTTTAACTTTTCACCTCCTTTTTCCCTTTTATTTGCAAATCAACACTTGCATTCAATTTGGCTGACCATATTCTTTCTTTAGTTGATCACCCTTCATTTTCACGAAAAAATAAAGTTTCTCATCACAAAAATTTCGGCCTCCATTCTGAGAAGGAAATTTGGTAAATGTTTTCACTTTTTTTTTCATTTTCTTCTTTGTTTTTGTGTAAATTCTTGCCTTGCTTTCACCTATATGTTCGGCCTATAGCCTCCACCTTCACCACACCTTCATCACCACCTTGTACAGTTGCAAAACACCTCCATCTCTTCTGACCTACCTGGTCGTGGCCATCTTTGATGAGAAGATCCACTCAAAAATGCAAACACTTCCCATATCATGCATTGCCGACCTCCTATGGCCATCACCACTTCACCATACCTCTTAGCCACATTTGCACAACCTTCCACCAGCCCCTACCTGACCTAAAGTCACTGTCACACCATCCTCTAGCATCCACCAGGCTTGGCCGAGCCATCCATGGCCATGGCCGAACCATATTTGCACAAAAATCCACTTTGTTGCCTTGTGTTTGCATTTTCATGTCACAACCACCATTATTCCTTCATACCCTTACTAGGCCGACCCTATATGACTCACACATGACCAAATACACCCTTGGCCGTACCTTATCATCCTATGGTCGAGCATAGTGATGGTGAAAGCAAGTGCAAGCCATTTAATTATTTGTTGTTCTTTAATTTCTAGCTTGTTAAGGTTATATTGTGGTGTTGAAATTCATGTTATATATATTGTTTTGTTTCATATACACAAGACAACTATTTTGGCTCTCCTCTCACATGAATCTGTAATTGTGCCTTCGTGCTTTCCGGATGTTCGTTTGTGTGCCTGAATTAGTTATCTCCAGCTTATAGAGGTGAGTATTTCTCACAAGGCATTCCGTCGTTATATAAGTGGTAAATTGACATCCTGTGAATATGTAAATTATATTATCATGTTATACTGCCTATGATATGATCATATGATGTTCACCATGTTTATACACCTTTCATATCACTTGTTAATGTTATATAATGCAATTCTGTTTATTTATATCAGTTTATCACACTGCAAGTTCCCTGTAGTTTAGAATCACTATGGGTTGAAATGATACATACCTGAACAGACTTTAGAATAGGGAAAAATCATTATGGGCAGAAATGATAGGCCTGAGTGATTTTTATTTATTTTATTTTACTATGGATTGACGGTTTGAATTGATAGAACCCGGATTTTTCCTTTGTAAATTACGGATTGAAATGATATATTATCCGTATAATTTGACTTATGTTAGAAATATTTTTTATACAGACTCGTGGATAATAAATATTTTCTTGAATTTATAAAATATTTTAGAAATGTAAATATTATGATATTTTGATTTAAATTTAATTTAAAAATGATTTTTTATGAAATATTAGTGATTTTCTACAAGTTAAATAAGTAAAATAAATAAATGGTAAAGTAGAATTTGAAATATAAGTAAATTTTGGAGTTTATGATTTTGTTTATAAATATAGTTTAAATTAAGTAAGAAAATATGATAATTTGATTTTAATTTGAATTTAAAATGATTTTATAAATTGTTATTGATTTTTCTATAAATTAAAATAGTTAAATAAATAAATGTTTAAAAATTGAAATTTGAAATATAACTTAACTTGGAAAATGTGAAATGGGTTTTGTTATCCCGCTTTTTAGCAAAGCCGTGATATCAAAGGATCGATCAAAAACAAAAGACAATTCGTCTCAGAGATTGGTTGTACTTCACTTCGCTATGGATATCGATGAATTTTTTCCGAGTCCAGATCAGGCCACAATTGATAAGACATGGCCAGAAAGGTCGTAGGAGTCGTCATTTCAAATTTCAAGTCAATCCGAGTTCGTATGCTCAAGATATGATGGAATCAATTTGAGAACGGTAGTCATTGTCTAGTTCGAATCCATCACGTTGAAGTACTTCGAAACCATCTCCCTCGGATCCATCACAACGGCCTGCCTTCGAACCCATGACTTCACCTAGCTTCGTACCTACCCTGCATTCCTACCTTCGAATCCATCCTCCCGAAACCTTACATCGAATCCATACATCGGTTCAAAGCCACGAACTTAACCTTGCTTCGACTCCAACATGCAAGCCCTTGCCTCGAATCCATCCTCACAAGAATGTTCGAATCCATTAAAAACCCTCTAGCTTCGAACCCAAGTCACTTCGAACCGATCCGGTTCGAATCGATCAGGTTCGAACACATAGGAACTCCTCGATCCGAATCGATCGCGCTTGAAACCAGGAACGATCGAGTCAACTAGTCACTCCATCGATACGAAGTCGGTACAATTCACGGAGACGAAGAGTTCAACCCGGAGAGAAGACCGGATCGATTCGAGAAACACGCGCCACCTCATCACGAAGCCATGTGAGCCGATCGATTCGAAGTACGTGGTTTCGAAGTGATCAGTTCGAACTCAACAGCCAACCGAGAATCATCATTTCGAACCGATCATATCTCCTTAACCACTAACCCAAATGCAACGAAATTTTCACAGTAGCTTCCATACAAGGAAAAGATTGTTCCTGCCAAGTTTCAGCCTGATCGGACCATTTCTTGATGGGTTCGAAATCACTTCGAATCGATGTCAGATCGAGACGAAACTTGGTGGGGTCGGTCGCGTGGGCCCACTCACATGCTAGAAGAAGTCTCCCGAAGTTTGAACGAGATCTGGGCCTCCAACGCCTATAAATAGCACCCTGAAGCCTTCAGAAAAGGGGGATCTTCCAGGAACTTCTGCCATTGAACACCAAGACTCTGCCGGATTCCATTCTATCCATCATAATCACCGTTGTATTCAGATTTCAAAGCTATTATCAACTGTAATTCATTGTAATCGATCTATCAAGCAAAGCAATAAAGAGAAAACCTTCAAAGTGGACGTAGGCACGAACGCCGAACCACTATAAATCCTGTGTTTGTGATTGTTATCTGCGAATTATTGTGATTTGTTGCTTAGATTTGAATTCTATATTGATTGTCGCTGAGTTCTGTGTTGATTATTATCGATTTAAGTACGTAAACGGGCGCTTTCGCGGTATTGGGTGTTTGTGATCAATTTTGGCGCAAACATTTTGGTGCTTTCACTGAGAACTGAACTCAGGAGTTCTACCAATTGATAGTTGATTCAGAGAATATTTGAAAGTTTAGATTTGAGAAATTATGACGAGACAATTGAGTAGAAGGCCAAGGCCAGAGAGAAGCGAACAACAAGGAAGTCAAGAGGCTTCCTCAGGAGCGAATCAACCATCGATCTTCATCACTAGGGACGAGATGGAGACTATGATGAAGAAGCAAGAGGAGTTGATTCAGAGTTTATTTCAACAGATAGGACAGCTTGGAGCACAAAATAGGGGAGCCAATGGAGTCCAGAACGAAGCAGGACCATCCGGCGTCGCACCGGATTAGGGGGCACACCCATGGAGAACGTTGATCCAGTTTCGGAGAGAGAAAGAGGAGCATCTGCGCAACCCGGTAGTAGTAAAGGGATGAACGCTCAGTCAAGGGGGCAGATCCCAGAGTTCCCTCATGAACTCGGGGGGCAGGTTGAAAGTAGTGAATGAAGATTACATCTTGGAGACAACGACAGGTTGGCAGAGATGGTTAGGCGAGCTTTGAGAGGCGGTTTGGTGAACAAAGATTTGGAGGATGTTAATAGGAGTCCTTTTACTTCAGCAATCAGGCAAGCTAGGAACCCACCGGATTTCAAATTACCATCGTTGGATATGTATGACGGGAGAACGGACCCCACGGTCCATCTGACGAAATATATGAGGCATATGGAAGTGCTGGGGGCATTAGAGGAGGTTATGGCCCGGTGCTTCCCATTGTACTTGGTGGATATTGCGGCGTTATGGTTCAGGCAACTGGAGAGTGGATCCATCGGAACATGGAATGATTTAACTGAGAGATTTATGAGGCAATTCAAGGTTCACATTACAAGACCCAAGAATGTGATGACGTTGGCAACTTTAAAACAGAAGGCTGGAGAAACATTGAGAAGTTTCCTGACACGGTTCAATGCGGCAGCAGCTTCGGTGGATCGACCGGATCCATCCATGGTTATGATGGCGGCCGTGTCTGGAATAGCTAATGGAGCGGAGTTCAAAAATTCATTAACTAAGGATCCACCTGTGGATCTGGGAGAATTCTATCATGAGGCAGAAAAGTTTTTACGATTGGAGGATGCGAAGGCAGAAAGAGATGAAGGAGATGGGATAGAAGTTTATGCACTTAAAGACGAAAAGCCTCCTAAAAGGGACTCGGACAAGGATAAAGGTAAAAGGAAGACTGAGAATGACGGAGACAGATCAAAGCAGCAACGGAGGGAACCACGATTCACCACCTACACTGAGCTGAATGAGAGCCTGGAACGAATTTATCAGGATACCAAAGATCAGATTCCATATCGTAGGCCAATGCGAAGGGATCCAATCTCTGACGAAAGGAAATCAGATAAGTTTTGTGTATTCCATGAATTAAACGGTCATAACACTAATGATTGCAGGCGCCTGAAGGACGAGGTGGAAGGGCATATCAGGAACGGTATGCTCCTTCAATATATAAGGAGGCGAGCTCCTACGGCGGAACCAGAGCGACTACCATCCACTTCAGTTAGAGGCGACCCTGAATCAAGGCACCGTTTGGTTATCAATTGAGTGAAATAACGATGAACAAGTTGCAAGCTTCCACTAACGCAATTAAATCATTTACACATGTGCGAGATCGCGAACGATCTCCAGGCATGCTATGAGTGATCATTAACCGTTTTGTAGTGGGAACTTACACTTTGACATCCATGCTTTGCTTTCGTTTCGTTTTGATTTGAACATTTAGACTTTGCTTGTTTGGACATTTCTGTTTTAAAACTCATCCGTTTAATAGATATTTGATTCTGATAACTCTGGAATGGCTAAGCTACTTACACATGTATGGGGTCGCGAACGATCTTTAGGCATGCTCTGAGATGGCGATGAACCGCCCTGACAAACGATCTAGGAACTCACCCGAACGTGACCCTGGCATCGATAACATCAAGCCCTCCCGGGCACACTTTATCGCCTCGAACGGCATCCGACCTTGAACGGTCGCAATCCAACCTCGAACGGTCACAACTCACCTCACCTCAAATGGCTCGATCGTGAACGATCTTCACTTGAGGTCCAACATCCGACCTCGAATGGTCACCATTCGTCTTGAACGACACTTGGTCGCGAACGATCACCATTTGCCACGAACGACAATCGACCGCGAACGGTCCCATCTCATCATTTGCCGCGAACGACATCGACCGCGAACGGTCCTATTCCATCCTATGCCACGAACGGCGCAGACCGCGAACGGTCCCGATTCACCTCAAGCAGCATGTGATCCCGAACGATCGACGCATGGATTTATACGCTCGACCGCGTACGGTCGCACTTCACCTCGAATGACTCAATCAACGAACGATCGTTATTTGAAGTTAAGCGCTTGACCACGAACGGCCGCGCTTCATCTCAAATAACTCGATCCCGAACGATTGTCATTTGAGGCCATATGAAACTATCAAGTTCTTTGCAGGTTGATAACAGGATACGAACATCCAATTCAAGGCATTACAAAACACACCTTCCTACCGCAAGGCATGTTTTGGGGGGCAAATGTTATCCCGCTTTTTAGCAAAGCCGTGATATCAAAGGATCGATCAAAAACAAAAGACAATTCGTCTCTGAGATTGGTTGTACTACACTTCGCTATGGATATCGATGAATTTTGTACGAGTCTGGATCAGGCCACAATTGATAAGACATGACCAGAAAGGTCGTAGGAGTCGTCATTTCAAATTTCAAGTCAATCCAGGTTCGTATGCTCAAGATATGATGGATTCAATTTGAGAAAGGTAGTCATTGTCTAGTTCGAATCCATCAAGTTGAAGTACTTCGAAACCATCTCCCTCGGATCCATCACAATGGCCTGCCTTCGAACCCATGACTTCGCCTAGCTTCGTATCCACCCTGCATTCCTACCTTCGAATCCATCCTCCTGAAAGCTCACATCGAATCCATGCATCGGTTCAAAGCCATGAACTTAACCTTGCTTCGACTCCAACATGCAAGCCCTTGCCTCGAATCCATCCTCACAAGAATGTTCGAATCCATTAAAAACCCTCTAGCTTCGAAGCCAAGTCACTTCGAACCGATCCGGTTCGAATCGATCAGGTTCAAACCCATAGGAACTCCTCGATCCGAATCGATCGCGCTTGAAACCAGGAACGATCGAGTCAACTAGTCACTCCATCGATACGAAGTCGGCATAATTCACGGAGACGAAGCGTTCAACCCGGAGAGAAGACCGGATCGATTCGAGAAACACGCGCCACCTCATCACGAAGCCACGTGAGCCGATCGATTCGAAGTACGTGGTTTCGAAGTGATCAGTTCGAACTCAACAGCCAACCGAGAATCATCATTTCGAACCGATCATATCTCCTTAACCACTGACCCAAATGCAACGAAATTTTCACAGTAGCTTCCATACAAGGTAAAGATTGTTCCTTCCAAGTTTCAGCCCGATCGGACCATTTCTTGATGGGTTCGAAATCACTTCGAATCGATGTCAGATCGAGATGAAACTTGGTGGGGTCGGTCACGTGGGCCCACTCACGTGCCAGAAGAAGTCTCCCAAAGTTTGAGCGAGATCTGGGCCTCCAACGCCTATAAATAGCACCCTGAAGCCTTAAGAAAAGGGGGATCTTCCAGGAACTTCTGCCATTGAACACCAAGACTCTGCCGGATTCCATTCTATCCATCATAATCACCGTTGTATTCAGATTTCAAAGCTATTATCAACTGTAATTCATTGTAATCGATCTATCAAGCAAAGCAATAAAGAGAAAACCTTCAAAGTGGACGTAGGCACGAACGCCGAACCACTATAAATCATGTGTTTATGATTGTTATCTGCGAATTATTATGATTTGTTGCTTAGATCTGAATTCTATATTGATTGTCGCTGAGTTCTGTGTTGATTATTATCGATTTAAGTACGTAAACGGGCGCTTTCGTGGTATTGGATGTTTGTGATCAATTTTGGCGCAAACAGGTTTTAAAAATAAAAGTTAAGGAAATAAAATGGAATTTAAATTTAATTTATGAAATGGTAAATTAAATTAAATGTAAAGTAAATGAAATGTTATAAAATTGTACATTTATTTTTATAAGTGAATTATTAAAGAAATTTGATTTTTGTATGAAAATTTCACTTTATAAAATCATAAATTAAAGGGTACTTAAATGACCATTTTGAAGTAAGAAAATATATTTTTTTATAAGTTAAATGGTTTAAATTAAATTTTAATTGTTTATGAAATTGTATTGAAAGATTGAAATTTAAATTTGACAGCATTTCTGAAGGGCTATCATTTCTAAAGTTAAAGATATTACAGCATTTTGTTAATGTTGTAATTCATATAAATGAACTATATGGCTAAATTGAACTAAGGGCTATTATAGCACTTTGTAAGTGCTGTACTTGTTGAAACTAAACTAAAACCTATTGCAGTATTTCTATAAATGTTGTCTTTGCTAAATGAATTGTTTTTAAATGTAAATTTTTCCGTAGCATTTTCTAAACGTTGCGAAAACTGAAATTTCACTGTTTTAATAAATTGAAATGAATAAATGAATTCTGAAAATGGTAAAATTTTGAGAATTGAATATTTGATTATTAAATATAATAACTTCATTTTTAATTGGTTAAAATGGAATATGTTGGTTTGAAATATAAACCATTTTGGAATGTGATTTGAAATGGTATTTAAATTAAATAAAATGAATGAGGTTTTAGAATAATATGATATTTCAATATTTTAAAATGAATTTGAAATGATTTTGAATTTTAAATGATATTTGATTTCAAAGTATAAAATACTATTTTGGAATTTTAACCACGCGATTTGTTTAATTTATGGTTTAACTGATCCTTAGAGGATGGACGATCACAAGCATCCTTTAAGTTATTGTGCATTACTACTACAGTTCACTTGAGTTGGTTTACATTATATAAGCACGTATGTCCTGACTCGAGTGTTTTGTGTTTTACTTTATGCTCAAGCCAGCCTGAGTATTTATAGCTTAGCTTTGGATTGGAGCTAGGAATCGCTAGAGATTCTGCTTGTCTAGTTATCTATTCCCATTCAGTTTCAGTTGTCCTATTTCAGCTCTGGTATTTATGGACTTCTATGTATTTGAGATTTCTATTGTATATGTTTTTCAGACTAATATTATGTATTTATTTTGAGATTTTGTTATAGTAGCTTCATGAACTACTATGGTATTTTAATTTCTGCTACGAGTTATTCTGATATTCCTATGTCTTTGATTCTGTGATTGTATTTCAAGTGCTCCAAATTTATTTACAATGCAGTATTTTGAGCAATTCAAGTCCGACATGTGTGGATACGAATGTCTGAAAATATCGGGCTGTTACAGTTGGTATCAGTGCTTAGGTTTTTAGGCAAACCATAGCCTGCGGAGCAAAAACTCATTAGAGATAGGGTAGAAATACCATAGAATGAGTGAAATCAATCTCAAAATCATTTCTTTGTGAGAGAACATATTTTCGAAGTATAAAATGACTTCCAAATGATTTTAAAGGGTTTTCAAAGATTATTTTGGTATAAAATTTTTCTTATTTTGAAATCAAGATTTTCTATACTTCATTCCTTTTGTATCCACCTTGTTAGTAAGCTCTTAGTTAGGATTCTTATCGATTAGGATTCCTTGAACTTTGGAACGCTCCCACTTGTTCTGAAGTCCAGTTTTGTCTTTCCTATTTTATCTTTTGATTTTGGGCATTCCATAATTCCACTTTGGAATAACCTCTGTAAAGATCGATGATTCCGCAAATCTTTGAATGATTTGTAAAGGCGTGAAACTCCTTTACAATTGGCATTGATTCACCAGATATTTCTGAATTCTCGAATTTCGATGCTATCTACCTTCTGCTCAACCTGTATTCTATATCTGGTGATCGAATGTCGATCTGCCTTAGATTTTTGCATTTGATTATATTCCTGAAGTCACGGTTGACCCGGTTAAGGTCGCCCACGATTTATATATGTTTATCCATTTCTATTTGGTAATAAAATTATCTTATCTTCATGCGATCTTATCTTCGAATCAGAATTCTATTTGATTAGAGTTCCTCTAAATTCGAATCTCAGTTTGTTCTGAAATCCATCCTTGAAAAATCCCTTGAAATTTTTTGTTTGATTGTATTTTGAATTTGTGCATACAATGAAATTATTATTTTGATAAGGATGACCATATTTTGTATATAAAAGTGAAATGTTTTCAATAAGGATTTTATATCTTTTGAAAATGAAAGTTTGAAGCTTTGAAAGGATTATATATTTTCTTTCTATGAAAATTTGAAAATTCGAAAGGATTTGAAATTTTGAAAATTTATAAGAAATTTGATTTAATTAAAAATGATTTATAACTGAAGGGTTTTAAATTTGAATTTCAAGGATTCGAACTCCGGTGTTTTGAATATGGTTTTAAGAATTTGGAAAATATATAATAATAATGAGTATGATTTAAAAATATATTCTTAATAAGAAATGTTTCTAATGTATTCGAATGAATTCCGATGATTTCGAAGAGATTTCAAATAAGTTTCAAGAAAATAAAAGTCCAGAACCTACTTATGTCGCTGGAAAATAATTTCGGTGATGAATGCATGCATCACCGACATTGATTTTCGAGTTTCTGAGTTGGGGAGAGGCCACTCTAGTAGCTTTGCTCTGCGAGTGATTTTGTGTAATGGATTTTATTTTCAGATTTCAAAGTATGGTTTGATATTCGAAAGATATATATATATATATATATATTTGTGTGTGTGTGTATGTATATATATATATATATATATTTGAAATGATTTAAAGTAAGCCAGTGTTCAGTCCCCGAGATTCAGATTGGTTTTGGTATAACCTTATCTATTGGAATTGATTTACTGATTTGTTGGTGATTTCCATCTCTTGGATTGAAAATATGATTTCTTCGACTATTTTGAAGATTCAAGCACTTCCAAATCAAGGTAAACTTTTCAAAGCTAAGAAATTTTGAAAGGTATAAGAGATTTGATAAAGAATATAAGTTTAGTTTTGTATGATTAAAGCATAAATTAATATGATTTATATAAGTTTGAACTGTTTCATGAGTGAAATAAATAATACTATTTTGAATTATACTGGTATGAAATATAGATTTGAAATGTTTTGAATAAAGTGTGTGTGTATATATATATATAGAATAATAACCTTTCCAATGGTAAATTGGATTTTTCATATAGAAATAAATAGTTTGAAGTTTTAAAAAGGGATGGTTTTAAACTTAGTAACCATTTTAGATATTTTGATGATTGAAATGGTTTGGAAATGATTTAATCTTTATTTTGATAAAGAATGTGGATTTGAAATGATAATTGATTTTGATAAATGAATATTTGAAGTTTATATTAGTATGAAAGGATATTTTGTTAACTTGTAATTTGAGTTTATTTAAAAATATTGGATTTATGAAATGAATATTTCAAAACTAAGTAATAATGAAGTAAAATTTGAGATATATGAAATTATAAAATTTAGTTTTGAAATATGGTATATTTAAGCTTTGAAACATATTAAAGATTGAATAGTTTATTTTGTGGATCAAATATTTATTCGAAATTTGATAATATTTGAAATGGTTTTGTTGCAAAACTAAATTGAATGGAAACTGATGGTTTGAATTGAATTAAAATTGGAAATTTTAGATTTAGTTTTAATTGAATAAATTTGTGAAATATAAAGAATTAAAGGAATGTTTTATGATTTCAAATGTATGATTTCAAAATGTTATGATTTTCAAAGTGTAATGATTTCAAGTATTTGGTTTCGAAAGATTTGTAACTTTGAAAGTGTTATCATTTTTTAAAGTGAATATATGTTTGAAATGGAAATGAATTTATTTGACCTAAATTTTTGTTGATTTGGAAATTTGGATTATTTTCTAAATCTATTGTTTTAAGAAACTTTGAAACTTAATATATGTAATTGGAAGAAATGATTTGGTGAAATCATATATGATTTTAAAACTAAAACATTACTGAAAGGAATTGAAATTGAGAACCTTGTTTTACTAGATATTTGATTTGGGGGTTATCGAATTTATATAAAATGGATTTGGTATAAGTATGAAATTGATTTGAAAACTGTTGATTTGAAAATTTGTACTAAATTTGTAAAGTGAAATCTTATATAATCAAAGTCTATATAAGTGTGGTCTGATATACTATTGATTTGGCAAGTACTCGATTTGAAATGAAATCTTATATATGATGGACTTTATACAAGTATGACATTTGAAAGTGATTTTGAAAGGTACTATATGATACATATTTTTGAAGCAAAGATATGGAAAGTGCCTTCTGCTTGATATCTGCTTTGTGGCCACATTGTGGATGCATTCTATCGATATTATTCTCTCTGATTTGGGTTTTCCAGATATGATACCCGAGTGTCCATCGAATTCCATGTCGATCTCCATGATCTTATGAGCGCGACTGCATAGCATAATTCGCCTGGCTAAGAAGTCCTGGGGGTACGGATGTTCCCTGGGGATCCAGCGTAACCAATGTGTATCTTACGATCTATGTAGGTAATACTAGTAGCGAAATCCAGTGGCTAAGATGGCTTAAGGGTACAGATGTTTCCTCGGGAATCCAGGCATATTCATTGTGTATCTGCGGTCTACTAGTCATCATGGCGTAATTCGCAGGCTGAGATAGCTTACGGGTACGGATGTTTCCTGGGGATCCAGGTGTAACCATTGTGTATCTACGATCGATGGTTAGATAAATGTTTTGGTTTGGTTGATTTGTTTGGATTGTACTTTCCATATCTGTTTTTAAAGGTTTTCCAGTATTTTTACAGGGTGTTGAAACAAGTCTACCAAGTACCTGGAGAATTCTAACTTTGCGCCTGATCAACGCATGGCCAGAGTCTGTAGGAACGAAAGTAAACTTGTTAAGACGTCGAGTTATAAAAGTATTTTGATAAATTATTATATAAAAGATATTTTGATCATTTATATTTTTTCCTTTCTAAATAATTTAAAAATGTTTTAAATATTGTTTACTTCGAACTATCAGATTTGAATCAAATGACTATTCATCATATTATGAAATGTTTAAAATGTTATAAAATAATTAAATTGAAATTTATATGGTTTAAAAATATAGTTCATCCTTGTCTTCCAACCTATTTTTTTTCTTCTAGCTATTCCTACCTTTTTCCTCTTCGAGGGTCCTTTCTGTATTATGGAAAGAGTTGGTTTTTTGGCTTATTGTTTGGATTTGCTCGAGAAACTTTTTGGAGTGCATGATGTATTCCACATCTCACGTCTTCGCTGGTATCTTCATAACCCATCTTATTTTGCCTTCTTCTCTTGATAGTTGGATATTGAGCTTAATCTGACTGTCGAGAGTATGCCACTTCGTATTGTCAGCAAAGGTACGAAGCAGCTAAGAAGTAGATCTGTTAGTCTGATCAAAGTACTGTGAAGTACCGATGATTGGGATTGTATGTGGGAAACAGAGGAGAGCATTCATGCTTCGAATCCGGAATTGTTCATTTCAGGTACTATTTGCTTTTTTCTATCTTACTTTTCCTTATTTTCCTCGTTCGTTCTTTTCGAGGATGAAAAGATTTGAGTGGAGGAGAGTGTAACAACCCAGTATTTTACGATTATTTTAGTTGTACATTTTAATTATTTAAATTGAAACTCCTGATTTAAATACTTTGTTATGATGGATAGATTTTTCTATTTTAAAAGTATATTTTGGTTTTTGTGTGAATTATAATTTCAAACCTGAATAAATAGAATATTTCTAGAAAATGTGAATTTTGGTCAAAATGGTCAAACTTTGACTTTTAAATTTAAAATTTAAACATTTGAATTCTTGAATTTTATCTTTCATTATGAAAATAAATTATATTTCAAGAATACTGATTTTCGTTTCGTTGAAATCCGATTTATATTGTGAAAGTTATGCTTTTTACAATATTGTATATAAATTGATTTATTTAATAAAATTGTCCATTTTAATTAGTCTAAATAATATTTTTATTTGTCGTATCATGTTCTAATACGTGTTATATGACATTTTAGGTATATATTTTTATTTTAAAACATTTTTAAAGTGATGTTATAATTTTCCAAAGCTTACTGAATTTTATTTTCAATTTTTAAACCCTGGTTCCTATTATTTAGCTATTTTTCTTAATTAATTTATATTCATCTAAAATTTATTTATTTCTTTCTTTTCATACATTATTTTTTTTGCTTTTATTTTATTTATATTCATTTTTCATGTTTTTAAAAATTAATAAGGATAAAGGAAATTTGAAGAGTTTATAACCTATCACTTGCTTTTGACTTTTCACCTCCTTTTTGCCTTTTCATTTGCAAATCAACACTTGCAATCAATTTGGCTGACCGTATTCTTTCTTCAGTCGATCACCCTTCATTTTTGAGAAAAAATAAAGTTTCTCATCACAAAAATTTCGGCCTTCATTCTGAGAAGAAAATTTGGTAAATGCTTTCGCTTTTTTTTCCATTTTCTTCTTTGTTTTTGTGTAAATTCTTGCCTTGATTTCACCTATATGTTCGGCCTATAGCCTCCACCTTCACCACACCTTCATCACCACCTTGTCCAGCTGTAAAACATCTCCATCTCCTCTGACCTACCTGGCCGTGGCCATCTTTGATGAGAAGATCCACTCAAAAATGCAAACACTTCCTATATCATGAATTGCCGACCTCCTATGGCCATCACCACTTCACCACACTTCTTAGCCACTTTTTCACAACCTTCCACCAGCCCTTACCTGACCCAAAGTAACTGCCACACCATCCCCTAGCATCCACCATTCCTGGCCGAGCCATCCATGGCCATGGCCGAACCATATTTGCACAAAAATCCACTTTGTTGCCATGTGTTTGCATTTTCATGTCACAACCACCATTATTCCTTCATACCCTTGCTAGGCTGACCCTATATGACTCACACTTGACCAAATACACCCCATGGCCATGCCTTATCATCCTATGGTCGAGCATAGTGATGGTGAAATCAAGTGCAAGCCATTTAATTATTTGTTGTTCTTTAATTTCTAGCTTGTTAATGTTATATTGTGGTGTTGAAATTCATGTTATATATATTGTTTTTTTTCATATAAACAAGACAACTATTTTGGATCTCCTCTCACGTGAATCTGTAATCATGCCTTCGTGCTTTCCGGGTGTTCGTTTGTGTGTCTGAATCGGTTATCTCCAGCTTGTGGAGGTGAGTATTTCTCACAAGGCATTCCGTACTTATATAAGTATTAAATTGACATCCTGTGAATCTGTAAATTATATTATCATGTTATACTGCCTATGATATGATCATATGATGTTCGCCTATAAACCTATCATATCACCTGTTAATGTTATATAATGCTATTCTGTTTATTTATATCAGTTTATCACACTACAAGTTCTCTGTAGATTAGTATAATAGGGAAAAATCATTATGGGCTGAAATGATAAGCCTGAGTGATTTTTGTTTATTTTATTTTACTTTGGATTGCGGGTTTGAAATGATAGAACCCGGATTTTTCCTTTGTAAATTACGGATTGAAATGATATATTATCAGTATAATTTGACTTATGTTAGAAAATTTTATATACAGACTCGTGGATAATAAATATTTTCTTGAATTTATAAAATATTTTAAAAATGTAAATATTGTGATATTTTGATTTTAATTTAATTTAAAAATATTTTTTTAAAAATATTAGTGATTTTCTACAAGTTAAATAAGTAAAATAAATATATGGTAAAGTAGAATTTGAAATATAAGTAAATTTTGGAGTTTATGATTTTGTTTATAAATATAGTTTAAATTAAGTCAGAAAATATGATAATTTGATTTTAATTTGAATTTAAAATGATTTTATAAATTGTTATTGATTTTTCTATAAATTAAAATAGTTAAATAAATAAATGTTTAAAAATTGAAATTTGAAATATAACTTAACTTGGAAAATGTGAAATGGGTTTTAAAAATAAAAGTTAAGTTGAGGAAATAAAATGGAATTTAAATTTAATTTATGAAATGGTAAACTAAATTAAATGTAAAGTAAATGAAATGTTATAAAATTGTACATTTATTTTTATAAGTGAATTATTAAAGAAATTTGATTTTTGTATGAAATATTCACTTTATAAAATCATAAATTAAAGGGTATTTAAATGATCATTTTGAAGTAAGAAAATTTAAATTTTTATAAGTTAAATGGTTTAAATTAAATTTTAATTGTTTATGAAATTGTATTGAAAGATTGGAATTTAAATTTGATAGCATTTCTGAAAGGCTATCATTTCTAAAGTTAAAGATATTACAGCATTTTGTAAATGCTGTAATTGATGTAAATGAACTATATGGCTAAATTGAACTAAGGGCTATTATAGCACTTTGTAAGTGTTGCAGTTGTTGAAACTAAACTAAAACCTATTGCTGTATTTCTGTAAATGCTGTCTTTGCTAAATGAATTGTTTTTAAATGTAAATTTTTCCGTAGCATTTTCTAAATGCTGCGAAAGCTGAAATTTCACTGTTTTAATAAATTGAAATGAATAAATTAATTCTGAAAATGGTAAAATTTTCAGAATTGAATATTTGATTATTAAATATAATAACTTCATTTTTAATTGGTTTAAATGTAATATGTTGATTTGAAATATAAACCATTTTGGAATGTGATTTGAAATGGTATTTAAATTAAATAAAATGAATGAGGTTTTGGAATAATATGATATTCTGATATTTTAAAATGAATTTGAAATGATATTGAATTTTAAATGACATTTTATTTCGAAGTATAAAATACTATTTTGGAATTTTAACCGCGGGATGTATTTAATTTATCGTTTAACTGATCCTTAGAGGATGAGCGATCCCAAGCATTGTTTAATTTATTGTGCATTACTACTACAGTTCACTTAAGTTGGCTTACATTATATAAGTATGTATGCCCTGACTCGAGTGTTTTTTGTATTACTTTACGCTCGAGTCAGCATGATTATTTACAGCTTAGCTTTGGATTTCTTTTCTAGAGGTAGGAATCACTGGATATTCTGCTCGTCTATTTATCTATTCCCTTTCAGTTTTAGTTGTTTTATTTCAGCTCTGGTATTTATGTACTTCTATGTATTTGAGATTTCTATTGTATATGTTTTTCAGACTAATATTATGTATTTGTTTTGAGATTTTGTTATAGTAGCTTCATGAACTACTATGGTATTTTAATTTCCGCTGCGAGTTATTCGGATATACCTGTGTCTGTGATTATGTGATTGTATTTCATTTGCTTCAAATTTATTTACAATGCGGTATTTTGAGGAATTCAAGTCCGACATGTGTGGATACGAATGGCTGAAAATATCGGGTTGTTACAGGTTTTGTGTTGAAAGGGGTCGACAAGTTTGACCTCGATGTTATTTTATCTAGAGATGCACCGTGATGGGAGGTACCCCAGTAGCCTAGTCATTGTATGGAATCCATTCTCCTATAAGCACTGTACGAACTTAGTGGTGCCTAACTATGTTGAAATGTGAGGTACAAGCATTTTAGCTATATTCTTATTTTTCTTTTACCCTAGATATTATTATAATATCAATGGGTTTTTTATAGAAACGGTTTGGTTATCGTAAGGTAAAAAGCCATCCGTGTTTATATACACTGTGGTCTTACAAGATGCCTTCAACTTAAAAGATTTTTATAAAGTTAAAGACGTATGCTTTACTCACACCAGACCCATATCTGACCCCTAGTTATTTTATTTCCTAAAATGTTGGGTGTTAAAACTTGAAAGGGCAGCCAAGTAGTTTAGGTTTTTCCATAGATTCGTTTTTGGGGGAGCTTGGAGTAGGTGGCTTCATCGATAGCCAGTTATTCCCTTGTCTTCCGCTGTATTATATGTATATTGTATCTATTAGGCAGGGATAGGCTGTTATAACCATCCTAGGTAGAATCTGTGTCAGTATGACTCTGATGTAACATTTTGAAATGACTTTGTAATATATTATGTTGAGTAATATATATATTGTTCCATTGCTTTGTGAGATTTTTTGTTGTTTACTTTTGTATATTCTATCTTTCTTTCTTTCACCCTTACTGACCTGCCTTTATGATGACCAAATGATCGGCACATAAATGTCAAGGATGTATTAAGTGTCGTCTTTGGGAGTAAGAAAGGGGAATTGTTATAGTCCACTCAACCTAAACATACATGTGCAAAAAACCTAACATTTGAAAGTGATATGACATACTATATATACGCATACATAAAATGCTTTACCGAATTTCTAGTCTTATAGTTCTTCTGTTTATACATTTTAGTTATAATTACATTACGACTGCATAAAACACAATGCTAACTATTTAGTTAAGCAGCTTTGTCATTGCAGCTCATTGTATAGCACATTCTGCTTATTTTTATGAACTTTGCATTATTCACATGGTTAACAGCTTGTGCAAACATAAAAAAAAAGTAGAACAATATACATGAAAACAACAACTTACACTATCATCTATATGTTTTGTTAAATAGGCACATAATTGAACGGTAAAGGGGCACTACAAACTACAAAGCATTAAAAGGAAGTGAATATTTTAATAAGTTATGAATTTGTAATACATAATCACCTCTATATGCGAAAAGAATATAGTAAAACTTGGGCTACTTATTCTTTAAGAACAACATCATCCACTGCTACATTATTTAGTTATTGGACTTGGTGTATTGCAAAATTAGTAAGTTGCATCCCTAACAATAAAAGGAACAAAAGATAACATGAAGGTCTTCAAAATATTAACATAAAACAATATGATTAAATTCGATTAGGCTATATAATGGTACCCTTTGGTTCTATCATTTTGCTAGCACTACTCAAACTTATGCAAACTCTCCCTCTTATATGCTAAAAAAGACAATAAAAAACTTATATCCTTTAAAACTATATACACATACATTCTGCATAGATGAACGTGGGTATGAATAACTTAATATTAGATCTATAAAGTAATTTTAGTGTGAATCAATGAATATTGTGTGCGTTAAAAAAATATAACCATGGTATATGAATAACTGTCGGCATGAACAAACAGTTGCATGTTTACTTGCCTTAAGATCTATGAAATTGTCTCTAATGGCTGGCCTTTTCGACCCTCAAAAGTAAAAATTAACACATCTACGGTATTCACATGCAGAGTATCCAAGTGCTAGAAAGGCATATTATTAGGGTAGAAGAAATAAAAGATAGAACAAAATCTCACATCGTGACTAGTAATATGTAATATACAATAGATCTTTACAAAAGAAAACTGTAATATTCACACACAAATCAGAGTAAACAAACTGTTCATTAACCTAGACAGTTATGAAAACATGGCCCATGAATGTTGTTGAACACAAAACAACAAATGCAGTGGAAACTTTTAAAAAACGACATGAAAATCCTTTTTATTAAAGGTTTGTTATTTGATTTTACATTCAAAATATTTCAAGTTCAAAACATTTTTTTGGTTCCAAAAACTTTCCTTTAAGTTTTCAAAGTGACAAGGTTTCCAAAATTTTAATTTTTAAAAAGTCAATAAAGAAATTACAAGTTTTGAAACTATGGGTCGTACAGCGATAGTCGTTAT
The DNA here is from genome assembly GCA_030765085.1 of Allium cepa. NCBI lineage: Eukaryota > Viridiplantae > Streptophyta > Magnoliopsida > Asparagales > Amaryllidaceae > Allium > Allium cepa. Next base: position 646,069,234 of record CM060937.1, on the reverse strand, counting down.
AGGCGTAGTTTGAAAAAATTAACTATTTTTCTAATCTAAAATTATTTTAATTTAAAATACTTTAGAAAACAATTTCTAACTTTAATTAGGTAATTAGGAAGTAATTATTTAATTATTTAATTAATGATTTATTTAATGATTTTTATTTAACCAATCAAGGTATTTAGTACTTAATCATCAGTTAATTAAGGTTGTTTATACTTAAGTGTTAATCAATTAAGTTAATCATGACTGGTTTAGTAGTTTAAGTTAATTATTATTTAATTAATACTTAGGGATTAATTATTATTTAATTATTTAGTTAAGATTAATAATTATTTTTTTATTTACTTAAAAAAGTTTAATTATTTAATTAATAACTATTAAGCAAGATTACTTAAGGCTTGAATAAGATTAATTTAATTATTAATGAAGGTTTAAATTGTTATTTAATAATTAATTAGGGATTTATTATGCTTTAAATATTTATTTAAAGATTAAATATTACTTAACTATTCATGTAAAAGATAATATTTATTTAATATTTGGTTGTTATTTAATTATTATTTAAAGGTTTAATTATTATCTAGTAAAGAGTTTAATTGTTATTTAATTTTTAAATAAAAGTTTTAAAGTTTTAAACCACTTTGTTTCTAAAGATCAGTTTTGTTTCAAAAAGCAAATCTCTTTTAAGGAATGTTTTAAATCCAATGGATTTCTTTATCGATTACCTTTAAGTAACCCCAATTGAATATAGAACCCAAGGACATGTGTTTAGCAGGACAAATCTCCGTCTAGTATTTGGTAACATAGATATTTAATTTTATGGTTGATTGTTATTGATTGATTCCCTTTTACATATATGCTTGTTATGTCGATACCCATGTTATAACTTGAAAAGTAAACTCAGTTAAATGAGAACCATTGTGGTTACTAAGCTTCTTTCTAACTTTTAAGGTCAATCATTCTTTTAACATTGGTTTCGAGTTAAGTAATGATTTTAGAAAGGTGTTTTGAATAATCGTTTTGCCCATCAAAAGGACTTTATTAAATGACTTTAGTGAAGAAGCTTTGTTTCAAATAAGAAATATTTATAAGAATGTTTTATAAATGATTTTGGATATTTATAAATGAAGTTTTATAAATAATTTTGGACATCTATAAAGAGATATTTAATTGGTTTTGATATTTATAAAAGAGTTTGTAAATTTAATTTGGTGATTTATAAAGAGTTTGGTAAATGGGTTTGAAATTTAAGTAAAGGAGATCCATAAATAAAAGAGATTTATTAGATGATTTATAGAAAGAAATTTATAAAAGAATTTGAGATTGGATTTCGTTTCGCTGACCTTCTAAATTCTGGTGGTATGGACCTTCATTCCATAGTTAACATCAATGGAATATCATTTGAGGTTATCCTTATCTCTATTTTATATGACATTTGTTTTGATCCTTTTATTTTGATTTTGAAATGATAAATCTTCCATAATGTTTGTGAATATACTTATGTCAATGAGATAAGTATATGAATATTCCAATAAATATTTGTGACAGTGATTTAAATAAATGAAAGATTTAGCTTGAGGCTTAGTGGTTTCTATAGGTAATCAAACCCTTGAATTGCTGCTTATTTGTTTATTTGATAGTTAAATAACTAACTATCAAATCAGGACCAAAATATAACTTCGAAAATATCTAGGAGGAACACGTGAGTTATATGGCACAGTCATCTTCCAATACAACAATAAGACCTTTTTATAGCGTTTAAAAACCGCTATTAAAGCCTTCTACATCATTTCTATAAAATCCATAGATCAAGTTGTAATTAGTCTAATAGATATAATAGCTTTTCAAAATTACAATGCAAAATGGACCTTTAACAGCGTTTTTATTGCCATCTTAGACTAGACGTATCGGTACAACTACTTTTCCATAGTGTTTTGAAGCTTGCTATAGAACTTTTACATAGAGTTGTGTTTTATGATACTAACAATTATAATATCATTTAATTGCTATAATAAGTTGATATGCCATATCACTATAGCGTCTAAAAACACTGTGGAAATTTTATGTCAATCTTTTATGACATATTGAAATGCCATAAAAAATTCATTACTTTCTACTATAGCACTTTTTTGCTATGAAAACTTGTTAATCCTTTTAGAATATTTTGTATAGCACTAGCATAATGCTATTATAATATATGAAAGCTGTGATAAATTTTTTTGTAGCATAGTTAAAACGCTATAAAAAAGTATTCATTGCATTTTTTATTGCCATATACATTCAACCTTACAATTTTCAATTCTATTAAACTTATTTCAACTAATATATTATAATAATTAAAAAAACCACATTTATCACTTTATAATGTACGTAATCAAATGGAGTCATAAGCCAAACCACAATATATATATATATATATATATATATCCATAATATTTCATACTTGGAGGATTAAGTGTATAAATATTTATGACCAAAAGTAACAATACATACAACTGTAGCTAACCAAAATGATACATACTAAAAACAAAGACGTATGAACGTCGATATATAATACATTAATGTAAGCATGACCAATTTGAAGGAGAAAGAGTGCGACGCCATGTAGCAACCTCAAAAGCATCATACAACACCCGTCAAAAAGAAGCGAGATAAAATTAGTCATACATACTTCATACACTTAATCAAACCATGGTTTACTAATGTGGAAATAATGATATAAAAATTTAGTCATCCATACACTTAATTAAATCAATAAGGATTTCTTTTTCTTCATAATCTGCCAAGCATACCGAACACCTGATAAAACAAATATAGTTTTAATTAGAAAGAAACTGGGAAGGGACCATGACTAAAATATTTGGTTTTTCAAATTTTTATTGTATAAAAGAAATCAATATTGGAGTTAGCTTGGACTAGAACTAGTATTAGTTTGCCGGTTATAGGTTATGACAAATGTGTCTACCATCACTCAAAATTAGACATTGGGGTTACTTCTAGCTCTCTTTATTGGGGTTACTTCTGGCACTCTTTATTTAGATTTTGTATTCCATAAGCCTATTATATGTGTATATAGATGTGTGGATTTCCTACTCGGTATCCCTATTGAAATTTTTAAATGTCATAACCCAAAAATATTGATAGGACATGGGGGATTCCTCTTTTATTATATTGTTGCATTATTCTATGATCTTTTTATCATTTTATCTCACTTTTCAAAACATATAACAAATTTAGACGCATTTTAAAACAATATTTTTCCACATTAACTCTTTTAAGATATTTAGTAAACTGGAAAGACTTTAATGTGTTTGTCTATGTTAACCTTTTACCTGTAAAGACTTTCATTTAAAAAAACAATGCATTTATCATTTTTATTTTCTATATATTATTATTCTTTTCAAGCTTGTTAGCACTTAGTCATGGAAATCAGTTCTTATAATTTGTGGATCCATGTATTAAGATTCTAAAATAACTATGAGGTTAAAAGTAATTTTGCATCTGAAGAAAGGATTGCGATAGAAATAATGGATCGTTTCAAAATGTGTACAATTTGGTCATTTTACCAATGAAGAAAAATATCAAATATGAAATTATGCTCAGTTTTTAACAAAGCAACATGCTTAGTTTTTAACTGAGTAAACTTGACAAGTTTTTAACTGAGCATATGCTCAGCTTTCAATTGAGCATTTGCTCAGTTTTCAATTGTGAATATGCTTTGTTTTCAACTAAGAATATGCTTAGTTTTCAACCAAGTATATGTGTCACGACTTGAAATCCAGCGTCTGAAAATCGACATCCATACCTCACCGTATTCGAATGCCGTGGATTCAAACATTGAAATTCGATTTGTGCCGGAGCTTATAACATATTAAGTATAACGACATGGCGGAAAAAGAAATAAATATATCACTGATATACAACAGTTGATACAACAATGATACAATTGAGATATCAATACATATATCAGAGATAGACAATAGCGGAACACACAACAGCAGTAGCGGAAAGATATCTTCAATGCCCAAAACTCCAAAGACTCCAAAAACTGCAATAAGCTCGAACCAGCGTCAAGTTGACTTAAAAAAGGTTAGTCCGGGAATGTAAATGCCAAACCAAAGACTTCGAAGATTTCCAAAGCTACACCTATTATTTAATTATCTGAAATCTGACTCTAGGCTGCCCATGTGACAAATTGTGGGCACCCAGAGTTTAGAAAGGGAACAATGTAACGACCCATAATTTTTGAAAAATTTAAAAATAAAATATTCAATTAATTTTAAATATTTGAATGATGGTTTAGCTTGAATTCCCAATATAAGAATGAATATGGCGATTAAATTATAAAATTTAATCTATTGGAAATTGAATAAAAATTTGAATCTTCAATTTTAAGCTGATTAAAAATATTTCAAAGGCTTGTAAAATTTATATTGATAACATTGAAGATAACAAAAGCTTCAGAATTGAAATTTAAATTGAATTGTTCAATTTTGAAATTTTATCGTTTAAAACGATATTTAAAAATAGCCTTCCGAGGCACAGTCTCGGAATTCAACGAAACTAGTTCCATTGGGTCCGTAATATTGAATTATTACTGGATTTCAAATTTCTTATTGATCGGAGAGGTTATGTGGGCATACGACACATAAACGCGTTGAAATTTGTGTCCATAACAAATTGAATTGAAAATAATAATAATAATATGATAATCACATCAGCATCCTAAAATCATGCCTAAAATCATGCAGAGAATCACGATATGAAATCGTGCCACCATGCTCCTTTAATTTTAAAAATACCCTCTCTGTTCCCCCTTTTTAAAACAATTCAATCGAAGAAGAAAAAAGTGAAATAAAAAATGGCTGATGCTAATACCCAGATCGAAAGCCGTTCAAAATTGATGCTTCCTCCTCTCTTATTTTCAATCCACGAAATAAATGGCAGACCCTGCTTGTTCAAATCCAAAGTGAAAAAAAAAAATCGAATTTTGCAAAATAAGGGGGAATGGTTGCGGCAACTTTAGTGGATGGTTCTAGGCGACATCGAGACGACGAGGGTAGCGCATGCTCTAGCTCGAAGTAGGGCATAACGGCATTCGCGGCTAGGGAAGAGCAAGGAGGCACTGATGATTGTGAGTCACTGGGAAGGCTAGAAGTTTGAGGGTTCGGCAACAACATGGATTCGCGGGTGGTGATGCTGTGGCTCTGGTGGATCTCGAGCTCGAGATGATTTTGGTGCTGGGAATCGCGACGTCGAAGATGGATATCGGGTCAAGTTCGTCAGCAAATGTGAGCGTGGGCGGCCGTGCTCTTCGTTTCGTGTAAGGTATTAGATTTCTTAGTTATTAAATTGAAAATTGATGTGTATAAATATATGTCTAGTGTAGATGAACAGAAAATTTATTTATACAATAAGGTTTTAAAAAAAATGAAATAATTTTTAATATAAGTATAAAACTTTGAAGAAAAAAATAGTGATTTTAAGAGCCGAGCAGTTTATATAAATTTAGATATCCATTTCAAATATATATATAGTCAGAGGAAAAAAAAAAGAAGGAACAAATTTTTTGAAGCAAACCGAAAACAAGTTTCAAAGTCTTGAAGGGTTTAAACAAGTTTTTAGATATTTTGAAACTATTAATGATTAGATTGAAAGGGAAAAAAATATGTATTAGGGTGATTTAATTCATATAATAAACTTATTTAATTTTTTAGTCATTTAAAGTAGTTTATTTAAAAGGAAGAATGGTTAAAATTAAATAGTTGGTTAATTTAATTTTTCAATAGAAATTTGTTTAAAATTAAAAGTGTTATTTTAAAATAAAATAACGGGTTAATTTAAAGTATTCAAATATTAATAAGATTGTATAAATTATTTATACAAGGTCTATAAATCGAGAAAACAAGTCTGGAATGGAAATGGACTGCAAATAAAAAGCAAAGGTGAGATCTTCTCACTCAAATTAAAAATTTAGATTGCAACTATTGATTGCTGTTTGGTTGTGATATTAGATATAATAGGATATATCTATATATAGCAATATATATACATATATACTGGAATATGTATATATTGGAGTTGTTGATTTCCCGCATTATATAGCGGATGAGACCCTATTGCGCCGCCTATTAAGCGGATAATATTTTATAAATCCCATATACCGTGATATTCCGTCTTGAAGCGGAATTGGTATTGTGCTAACATCAGTGGATGCAGGGAAACAGGTTGGAGGGATCCAACTGGATTCCTCACCATTATTTATTTGATTACAGATATTATGATATTTGTTGATTATCATATTCATATATGATGTTTGGATGTGTTGACTGGTTATTTGGTGCTGTTGCATCATCGGATCCATTTTTGAAGTTTTAAAATAATGATTTTGGTTTTTAAAAGAATTTTAAAGTAATTTTTGAAAGTATACGTTTTATTTAATTTTTGAATTGATTCATTTTAAATAATTAAAACATTATAAATTTTTATGTTATAAAAATTAAGATTTTTGTGAAATATAACCCAAAGGTGATTTTTGAGATAAGTAGTTAATAAATTTATAAAATAGTTAAATTGAGATTTCTGAATTATTATAAACGGTTTATATAAAAGATTTATAAAATTTATATTTTATAAGTTAAAGATATTTGAATTATAAAATGATTTTATTAAGTGTTAAAATGAAGTATAAAATGGATTTAATTGAAAATTATAGCTTTAAAAATTGTGAAGATTACAAAGTGAATAGATGTGGTAAAATAAAAGATTTATAAGTAATTAACTTATAAACTGGATTTTGGGCATTTAAATGGGATATTAATAGAAATTGTTAATAAAGGAGATTTTATAAGTTGAAGTTGTTATAACATTTAAATGAATCTTAAAAGTAATAAGATTTAAAATTTGTGAAGTTTTAAAGGAACGATTTGGTAAATAAATGAATTATAAGTACTTAACTTATAATATGGACTTTTGGATATAATTGAGTTATGTAAATTGAATTGGGTAAATAAACGAGATTTATAAGTTGAAGCTTATAAATAGAAATGGAATTTATAAACATTGTTTTATGAAATCCGAAACCAATTGAATTTGATAAATTTAATATAGAGGGTTATTAAGTAAATTATATCCATGATTTTGGGTAGTGGATAAATTCTTGAAATAAAATATTTTCCAAATGCTGAAATTGGGTTAATGAAGTATATTCGCAATTTTGGATAGTGAATATATTATTAGATAAAATGGATATGTTTTTGGGGAAGGTATATTATGAAATGAAGTTAATGGTTTTAAAGACGTTTTAAAATGCATTAAGTATCGAATACATAGATTTCAACATTCATTGTTGAAATAGACGTTTCGAGGAATAAGGAAATGGTAGACTATAACACTGTTGTTATAGTAGATGATTTCCGAAAAGAAATGTTTTATATCGTATTAGGATAAAAATATTTATCTTAATTCTGAATCCCTATACTAGTGATTTTGGGTCGTCGTAACGATGTTTTACGTAACATTCGTTTTGACCCAAATAAATGTGTTTAAGAGAATGTTTTCCTCAAAGAATGAAACCTATACTTAACTTTGATTTAAGTGTATTGAATATTTTCCAATTGTTGAAAATGAATAGATTTGTGAAATACTTATTATTAAGTAAGAATGGAAATATTTTTCCAATATGAAATGAACGTTTTGAGAATTATCTTTTTGAAGATAAATGGGAATTGAATATTTGAAATCTATTGAAAACCATAGATCAGTAGATATTTTGAGATATAAATTCACTATGGAATTTATAAGTGGAAATGAAATTTGTTTAAAAATAAACATTGATTTATTTATGAAGTGTGGGAATATAATATTTACGGATTTGGAACGTAAATTTAAAGTAAATCGATAAGGATTTATTTGATTGATTTAAATGAACTATTTTGAAATGAAAGTTATAAAGGAGGAAAGTGGTTTGAAATTGTTTTCAAATGTTGAAGTGTGGAAGTTTATATCAAGTAAAGATATTTTTGGGAAAATAAATAATTTGGAAAATTATTTGGAATTTGACGATGTTGCACATCTCTATTGATAGTTAAACAACCGACTATCAATATTTACCTTTGAATGGGTATTTGTTCTGATTGCTTGACTTTGAATGCCACACTTAGTTTTAAAATAAGCGCGCACTATTCGGGTTAGCCGGGAAAGGACCTTGGGGTCGTATAACCTATTCCGAATATGTGATACTTTGTTATGAATTGCATTTGATGACCGGTGTTGAAGACCGAATATTGGTGAAAACGGAAGGATTACCGTCGAATTACTCTGCATCGGCTGATCTTCGATACAGAGGTTTTATCACCCTTAGCGACGGGAAGTCCGATCGTGATTAATGAATACCCGGATTGCAAGGGCTTCTTTGGAAGTGCCTTCGGTTCTGTTCGAGCCCGGAACAGACTTTTATGGATTGTATGTCTGACGTTACAATTTGAGATGTAAAGCTAGTTTCTATAAAATATATTTCTGTTGGTGGCGAAGAATTTATTCTCTTAGCTTAACACCCTTCTCTGAGACGTACGAGCTCAGAGGTTATGTAGTTGATGGTTACTAGTGATATATTCCCAAATTGGTAATATGGCATGCTGAGTGTTGTTGTGGGATGATCATTGTTTGATCATTTGTGATATGATCATTTGTTTGATCATTTATCTTGGTGATCATTACTTTGATCATTTGTTGACCCAAAGCACAGCTTTTGTATAAAGCGTAGCTTTGTGGACGAGACTTCGTCGGACCTTACACCCCAGAAATGGTCAAAACAGGAAGGATGCGGCAAGGTTATTAGGGGGTAGCGCCCCTTTAGTGTATGTCACTCCTTTTGGATAGAGGTGGTATCATGGTATGGAGCCCAGATACTCAACCTATGTTGTTGCTGCAAATTTATTACTTTGCGGTTGTTGGAATCGAGGATCCTCGGATAGATCGGTTACGATTGGGGAATGACATATTCGTGTCAGTAGTTACCCAGTTAGGGGTAACCCGGCCTTTTGTTGGCAGAGATCTAACTATAACGTTAGTTCTCGGGTCGTCTTTCCAGTGGCGTACTCATGTGGCAATGGGAAGTTCCTTTTCCTGACTATTTGTTGGAAAATCCAAAGAAACAATACGATCTTGTATGGTTTTAGTTGTAGAACCTGCCATTTAATATGGTAGCTATAGTAGGCATACTATAATGGTACCTATGCTGGCTAAGATTTATATTCTACTTTCGAAATGTTTTCTACACTATGCACTAATAATAATATCAAAAATGATTTGATTTTGCGTAGTAAGCATCTTTGACTAACATAAGAAGAAATCTCCTCCAAGTCTGCGTTTGCATTGTGTGTGGTGGGAGGTCTTATCGTAGTTACATTTTCAAAAAAGCATTGCGAATCTATTTTAAAATTATCCTTTTCTTTGTTTTAAAGATAAATAACTGTTTTCAAGTTCTCACACCAGTCCCATGACTAATCTGGAGTTTATTGTTTCCATTCCTAAACTCTGGGTGCCCACCAATTTCCACACGGGCAGTCTAGAGTTAGGTTATCAGGTCATTTTGGATTCAGGAGTTGCTACAGATATTTGGACGCAAGCTGGATGGCGTAGCATATTATCTATTGTATATAGTATTTCTTTTCCGTTGTTTGTTATTGTACACACTGATGATGAAATGTAATGTAATGTGATGTAATGTAAAAAATGATATAGTTCTTTATTTTAATGATATTCATTTATCTATTATATGTTGTTCCACTGCGATTGTGAGATTCTGATAATGTTCTATTGTTTCTTTTCTGTTCTTCTTCTATCTTTTTCTTTCTTCTTCTACCTCTTACTTTTTCTTCAACCCTAAATATTCTGTTTTTCGGCAACGAAAAATCACGATCGTTACAAACAATAAACACCAGGTTAGTCATGGGACTAGTGTGAGCAAACAAAAACAGTTTATCTTTAACAAAAGCAAAACAAAAGAATTTAAAACAAATCTACGATGCTTTTTGGAAAATGAAACTACCAAGGCCTCTCGGCACACACAATGCAATCACACACTTGAGGTAGATTTCTCCTTATGGTAGTCAAACATGCTTGATACACAAAATCCTTTTGATATTATTATTAGTGCATAGTGCAGAAAACATTTGCAGGTATAATATTAATCTTAGCCAGCATACGTACCATTATAGTATGCCTACTATAGCTACCATATTAGATGGCAGGTTCTACAACTAAAACCGTACAAGGTACGTATTGCTGATTGGATTTCCAACAAAGTCAGGCTACGGAACTTCCTGGGCCACATGGGTACGCCTCTGGAGGGACGCCTTGAGAACCTAACCGGATCTCTGCCGACGCAAGGCCGGGTTACCTCTGTAACTAGGTAACTACTGACATGAGTATGCCATCCTCCGATCGTAACCAACCTTTATCCCGGGATTCACGAACAACCACAAAGCAATAGATTTGCAACAACCACATAAGTTAAGTATCTGGGCTCCATACCATGATACCACTTCTATCCATAAGGAAATGGACATACCCTAAGGTGCGCGACCCCCGATAACCTTGCCGCATCTTTCCTGTTTCGACCATTACCGGGTTGTGAGGTCCTGATTGAAGTCTCATGCCACAAAGCTACGCTTTTCACGAAAGCCATGCTTCGATCAACAAATGATCAGCAGCACTTCGTATGCCACATTACCAAATTAGGAATGTATCACTAGTAAATATCAACTACATAACCTTTGAGCTCGTACGTCTCAGAGAAAGGTGTTAAGCAAAGAGAATAAATTCTCCATCACCAAACAAAAATGTATTTGATAGAAACTAGCTTTACATCTCAAAGTGTAATGTCAGACATACATCCATACAAGTCTGTTCCGAGTTCGAACAGAACTGAAGACACTTAAAAAGAAGCCCTTGCAATCCGGATAATCCCTAATCACATTCGGACTCCCCGTCACAAAAGGTGGTCAAATCTCTGTACCGGGGCCATTCGGTGCAAAGACGTTCGACAAGTAATCCTTTCGCTTTTGAAAAAAACCGGTCTTCAGCACTGGTCTTCAAATTCTATCCAATTCGTCGTATCATTATTCGGAACGGGTTATATGACATAACGTCCTCTCCCGGCTAAACCGAATAATGAGCGCAAATTTTGAAAACATATGAATATATGGGATCTTAGTTAAGTCACAACTTAAAGCCCAAAACCTTTCTTTTAAATTGTTTAAACAAATTACCATTTTAATCTTTTAAATAAAAGATTCACCCTTTTAAGATCCTCTTTAACTTACAGAGTTCACCATTTCTTTCACAAAGATTCGTTCATAATATTTAAACAAAATATCTATCTTTGAGATCCTCTTTTGTTTGAAAACAAAGTTCACCAATCTTTAACAAAGATTCATTTATAGCTTTCAAAACAATTCCATTTCAAATTTGAAACCCTTTCAACAAAAACTGGAAAAAAAATTCTTTGTATGAAAGCCTTTATCATTTGAAAACAAAGAGCTTTCATCATAGGAAAATCCGATTACATTTGCTCAATTTATAGCCCTTAAAGTATAAACATGGGTTAAATTCAAATCCCCAAAATAATACATTTAAAATGGTTTAAAACCCATATAAATACATTATATAACTTGTATAACCTTTTAAACCATAATTTCCAAATAAACATACATATATATGTATACAATCTTCAAAATCTTGAATTCAAATTCAAATCAAACTATAAAACTTTAACAAGTTATTCAAAATAATTTCCATCTTAAAAACTCCTTTCTAAAAGCTTTTCATATTAAACCCAATTCCAATTCCAAAACATATATGGATTCAAAATTCATCTTATAAAACCATTTTAAATTCAAGTATTTATGACTTAACTAAATCCTCGTGAAATCCATATTTGTGTGTGTGTAGTGTAGTCTAGGGGTTTTACACAATAGTGCAACATCATCAATCATTACAGATTCAAGCACAACAATATCGATAAGCGGTATAATCCTATAACGCTTATTTTCATTCACAGATTCACATGTAAATATGTATATTCATTAAAGATAAATAAATTATATTTATCACAGCTCAAATCAAAACAATTCATAACACAGAGCATCACACATCGGGGATATCAAACAATTCAAAGCATTCAATACAATCCCAACATTATAAGTAGGATTAATTAATTATCTGATTAATTTTTAAAATAGATTAATTACTTAAGAATAAATCACTAATCCTGGTTAATTAACATTAACTAATTACAAACCATTTTAATCAATTGTCCTTTAACCATTTATTAATTAACCTTTAATAATAAATAAACTAACCTTTTATTATTAATTAATCAACGTTAATTAGTAAATTGATCAGCCCTTAATCATTAAATAATTAACCCTTAATTATTTAATTATTCTTTAATTAATTACAATAAGTGATTATCCCTAATCACTAATATTAATAAATTACAAATTAATTTCATTGTGAAATTATCCTTTAATCACTTGATTAATCAACTTTAATTATTAGTTAATTATTCTTAGTTACTTTCATTAAGTAATTATCTTTAAGTAGTCAATACCCTTAATTACTTACATTAATTAATCTTTAATTAATTGATTATTCTTTAATGTAATTACAAAAGGTAATTATCCCTTAATTACACTAGGTAATAATCTTTTATAAATTATACTAAGTAATTATCCTTAATCAATTTCATAGGGTAATTACTCCTTAAATAATTAATCTTTAATATTTTTTATGAATAAATCATTAATTACTTAAGATCTTAAAAGATGAAACATTTTATCTTAATTTATTACTTTAACTATCATTTGAACCTTGTTTAAAACTCTTGAAATTAATTATTATTAACACTTAACTTAAACCTCTAGGTTAAATTGAGAATTAAAACACTTCATCCTTTATCCCTTACTTAATCACAATATTTAGATTATTTAAAAATAGAATTTTCAAAAACAAAGGTTATATATTAAAAACATTTTAAACTCAAAGTAATTTATTTCTAAAATCTTTTAATAAATTCCAAACTTAATTAGACATTCATTATATAAAAGAATTAAGTAATAAATCGTTTAACTTTCAAAACTTGTTTAATTAAAAAATTAAAAGCTGCAATAATATTAAACCAGATATAACTTCGAGTTAAAGCCTAAAATCCCCGAGCCTTACTTCGAGCTTCACCTTTCCCTCTTCTTCTTCGAGACACTCACGCGAATAACTCGAGTCAATCCCGAGATCATTATTTCTTCCTCTACTTACAACTACATCAGACACAACCATCCATGCGTACACGTGCACCGGAGACTTGACGAACTCCAGTCGTCCTCGCCACCTTCCACAAGTCATCGACGATCCACCCCAAGTCTCTGATCACCTAGATCCTCAGATCGATGACAAAATCGTCATTTGAGCAAATCGACGCAACTTCAAACAAACTGGGCTACTAAAGATCACCTCGACCCGCCTATTCCGATCACCGGAATACTCGGCGTCCCACCCAAAGCCACGCCACAACACCATGTTTTGATTCCCCTTGATCCAAGCTAGTCCGATGATCTCACGTCGGCGCAAGTGCTTCGAGAATGACGTCAAACAAAACCCAGCCTAAACCCAACATCATTGATAATTGGCCGCCATAGCACTGTGACGACCCTAGATTTTGGCCCTATTTATTTTTATAAATATTTAATATGATTAAATTAAATGTGAATTGATCATTTTAAAATGAATAAATCTTTTAGAAATAATTTCCATTTATTTATATAAATTTGTATTTTTGAAAAGGAAATTGGATTTCTGGAGATTTAAAATAGAATCTCTTAATAATATTTACAATAAAATATTTCTTATAAAATTGAATTAAAATGCTTTACATTGTTAACATTTGATAAATAAATACATACGAACGATAATGTTTAAATTAAAATCTAATTCTATCAATATAAAATATAATTCAAACCTATGAATCTAATTTAATTGTTGATAGTTGAAATACGAATATAAATAAATAAGTAAACTTATGTATATAATTTAAATATTGATAGTAAAGTACAAATAGAAATAAATAGAAATATAAAATAGAAATAAAAATAAAAGAAACAAGGATTAAATAATTTTGTTAAACATACAACATAAACTGAAGATTTAAAGCACAAATGTATGAAATAAAATAAGCACAAAGTATAAAATGAAACAAGACCAAAGAAAAGTAAACCATACAAACATTATTCAAACTAGAAGTTAATAAATACAAACATTTGCTGTACATTTGAAAACTAGTTGTTGATAAAACAATGTCTAATTACAAAGTGTAATTTTATATGCAAATATCTATGTTCATAAAACAAAAAGATAAGAACATAATATCTTCATTTGGAAGCCAAGTGTTTGCCTGCAAAGTGTATATTTTCTTACAAAATATTTATGTACAGCTAAACATAATTATAGTATGTAAACACAATAGGAAACCTTAGCATTAAATTGCTATCATCTCAGCCCAAATTTAGTCATTTCAAAGGTTTTACAAATCTTTATATTTCAGTAATAAAATCTGGTCAAGATAAACAAAGGTAAGAAAGCAACTTAACCAGTTATAACCTCCCTTAAGTACCTGTTCTCTTCTATATATGTGACCATCTTTTTTTTGTTCATTCAGCAAACATAAGAAAGAAACCATCTTCATTTTTTTTTCAAAGTTTAATCTCAAGTTCAAACAAAAACAAACAAGAACTTAAAGTATTCAAGGGAAGATTTATTCAAACAAGAACAGACAAGAACAGAAAGTTCATACCTTCATATGTTTATTCAAACAAAAACATCAATTATTCTCTGTTCAAAGATTTTCAGGTGAGTAATCGTATCATTTGCGGAATTTAAATCTCGATAATTGGTTCATGAAAATCTTATGTTTGTTGTATATTGTAAAACAAAGTTGTTCTGTGATGTTTGCAGATTTCTGGAACCTTTGCTATATGATGTTCTTTAGTATTTTCAAGTCTCTGAGTCAAGAGAAGTAGAGAATGATTATACTCTTCATATAAAAACATTTAAAACTCAGGATTTGAACTAAATAAGTTGTTTAAAACTTAAACCCATAATCTGGAAATTTTTCTTAAGGTGGACAGTGAATATAAATACTGTAAATTCAAAATTTACAATAAAAAGCAAATCAATGTGGAAAAATTCGAATATCTTAAATTGTTGATTTGATTTCATTTCTTGAATAAACATATGAAGGTATGATTTTTAAAACCAAAATGAAGATTTTTAGTTTAGTGATTCACGAGCAGTATGTTTTTGAACAAAAATTGTATTCTTACCCACTTCTAGTGATTGAATCATTAAGAAATATTGAAATTGGTTTTGAAGCATGTTTGAATATCTATGATGTTGGAAAAATTGTTGAATAATTTATCAAATACGAGACTTGGTCGAACGACATGGATTTAGGGTTGGGTTTCAAGTTTCTGGTCGTGACAAAATCGTGTGTGTTTTTCTTCTATGTATGATCGAGTGTCATGAGGTTCATGGAAGTGGAAGAGGAACGTGTTGTCGTGGTGTGGCCGAAGCTTGAGGGACTCCGGTGGTCTGTACGGCGATGACGAGGCATGCTGCTGAGGGAATGTTGGTTATAGTTTTTAGAGAAAATGCCTAAATTTCGATACGAAGAGTGTGAAGGCGATTCGTGTTGGGTATTCGAGCTTGTGGGTGATTTGTGGTTTACTTGAAGTGTCGGAGTTCACCGGAATTGGGTGACGCCATCGTGCACGTGTACGGTGGTGAGTGTGTCAGCGTTTGTGAAGAGGGGACAGTCTTGAGTCGCTACTCGAGGAATAGAGTCGATTACTTAGGGTTATACTCGAGTTCGAATGAGTAGCCTGATGCGTGAATTTATATCTTAGGTAAAACTTAAACTTCAGAGGGGAAAAAAGAGGAGAAGAAGAGTTACGAGAGGGAGAGAGGCGACTCGGGAAAAACTGGTGGGAACTCGAAGTACTACTCGAGTTAATGCAAGGGGAATCTCGGATTTTTCTTCAAACTGTAGTATAAAAAAAAAATAAAAAAAAATGAAGTTAAGTAAATTTGGTTTCTACAAAATTTAAGCATTGAAGTGTTTGGCAAGTTAAGTTAAAACCTTAATACAAGTTAAATTATTTTAGTTAAGTATAAAGTTAATTAACAATTAAGTTTGTGGTTAGTAATAAATTTATTTCCAAAGTTTAAAGGAGCTTTCTTTAAAATGTAAATAATTAATGTTAATTAAATTGAATAATTAATATTAATGAATTATTTTAGAAAGTAATTAAGAATAATTAAATTAAAATTGTAATTAGAGTTGGATTAATTAATGATTAATTGATTGATAAATTTGTAATTAACTACTTAAGGTTAATTAACGAATGATTAGCAGTTAAGTAATTAAGTAATTTAATTAACTAATGATTAATTAACTGGTAACTAAGGAATACTTAATTGGTAATTAAGTTGTGTTAATCAATAATTAAGGTTTATTAATTAATGGTTAAAGAATAAATAATCTGCAATTAAGATTTAATAATTGGTTTTTGGGTTATTAAGGGATGGATTACCCGATTGAAATTAATTTGCTAATTAATTAAAGGTAATCTCTTGATAATTAATTAAATATAAATATTTAATGAGATTTAGTGAAGTAATTCATAATTACATGATGTAATAAATTAAAAGGAATTATTTAATGGAAGGAAATAAAAGGGTGATTACTTAGTAGAAGTAATTAAGGATAAATCACTTGGAGTAATTAATCAAAAGGGATTAATAATTAAGTGAGAGGTTAATTACTTAAGTAAGTAATTACAGAGGGGTAATTAATGTTATGAGTAATTGGGGTTGATTAATGAATGCAATTAATTAAGGATAATCATTCATGAAATGTGATTAAGTATAATTATTTAATGGAAGTAATTAGATAATGATGATAATCTTAATGTAATTAAAGGTGAATGATTATGGGATGGTAAATCAATTGAGTTGTAATTAATAAGTAGGAATTAAAGGTAATTAAATTAGCAGGACTTAAAGGTAATTGATTTAATTCAATTATGGTTAACTAGATTTATTCGAGATGACGTGATTGATGATTTTGCTTATGTATGATAAGTGATTGTTTATATGCCCTAAATTGATTAATACCCTGATTTCGTGATATGATGTGTTTGGGTGGGCAATGATAATGTGGTTATTTATCAATGATGAATTGCTGAGTAAAGGTGACATCTTTTATTTTAAGTTGAATTGCATTTCACTTGAATAATTTGTGTTATGATGAACTGAATTCGAAGAGACTGGAGTCGGGTATTAGTTAATACCCAAAACCACTTCGATTCTTTATAAAATGGTTCATGAAATCAATAAGGTGTAATGGAATGATTTAGGTGAATCAGACCATATAAGCTAAGTTATGGCACTTAGAAATTGATGTGTGAAACGACTTGTGAAGTTGTAAATTGATATACGTACCCCGGGTTTATATGGGATGTATACTTTTGTATTCCATATTAGATGGGTTTACCCACGCTGGTTTCCAGCCTGACCCGGGTGTTACTTTGATGTAATGCTCGGGTCAGACCGAGTATTACAGATTTTCAGTTAGGTACGATCTGGAGCCTAGGAGGCGAGCTGGATGGCAAGAACGTATGGAGTGCTTCTGCTATATTATATTGTTGTATATCTACAACATGGTTATTGGGTATGTCTAGTGTCTGTATATATGTGTAACTCTGATGTATTAAAATAAATCGACAGATATAATATCCTTTGTAAACAGTTATTATTTATTTATTATATTTTATCCGCTGCGAATGTGAGATGTTGGTGTTTTCTGTTTTACTATTTCTTCTATCTCTTTCTTCTTTCTTCCTAACTATCTGGGATTTTCGGGTTCGAAAATTTTGGGTCGTTACAGTTGGTATCGGAGCTGAAGGTTAAACGAGAACCTTCGCTCTGGAGGGAATTTCTCATTAACTATAGTCCGAAGTACTCTAGAATGAGTTAAGTGTATATATATATGAGAGCGTACTTGTTATTTTCTTGTATAAAGGTTTTAAATGATTTTATATAAAAGTATATTTTGATATATAAAGCAATATTTCCCTCTTATAAATATTAAGGAGATTGGTTGTTAAATTATTGGAATTAAATTAAGAAGTAATATAATACAACCAAATTGAAATCTTGAATTGGAATTAAATTAAATGGTAACAGAAAATACAACCAAATTAAAATTTAAATTAATAGAAAAATGAAATTCTAGGATTAGAACTCAAAAAAAAATTAAATTTTTTAAAAACTTTAAATGAACAGAGTTAATTTGGTTTAAAAAGTTAAACTAACCTTTGGGAATTTAACTCGAATTTATATAATTCGAGATGGTTTAATACTGAGATTAGAAATGAATTCAAATTGTAAATAGAATTCGACTTGGATTTGAAAATGAATGGATGTTTTAAAATAAATTAGATGACACCATCCTATTGTCGTTAAAAATCTTTAAATTGTGGATTGGATTTGTTTAAATGGGTGAGAAATGAAGTGTGGTAATATATCCATTATTGAGGTAAAAGAAAAATCTAACGTTATTTTGAAATTGAGGATATAGAATTACTTTGAACTGGAAATTTAAATAATTGAATTTATAAATTAAACTTGTTTAAGAACTGGTTTCAAACTAGAAGATAAAATTGGGTAATAAATTAAATTTTTAAGATAAAATTGTTGAACTCTTATGTAAACTTTGAAATAAGGAAGTAAAGATGATTTAAAATGGAATTTGATTTAAATTCGGAAAGAAATTGAGAATTAATTCAACTTGAATTGGGGTTAAAGCAATTTCAGGGAAATTGAAGTTATTTAAATTGGAATTGGAAGTTGGGAAAGTGAACAGTTTTGGCTCTGGACTATTTTCAATATAAATTGTTTTAATATAAACTTATTTTTCCAAGCTATTTAATACATATAACTTTTTTTAAAAGCCAAATTATTTTACACTTGTTTTATAATTATTTTTGGAGCTATTTAACCATTTTTCAACTATTTTCTAAACTAATTACTGTTTTGCAACTATGATACAAATTAATTACTATTTTACAACTATTTTGCAATTATCTAAAATTTCTGAAACTATTTAACTATTTCTCAACTATTTTACAACTAGTTAACTATTTTACAGTTATTTTGCAAACTAATAATTATTTTTCAACTACTTATCTATTTTAAAATTTTCAAGCTATTTCCCGAATATAAACTGGTCGGAGTTCAAACTGTTATTGGTAAAATACCCAACTGAGATGAGAATTGAAGTAATAATCCAAATGGGGATTAAGGCAAATGTGAATAAGTGAATGAAAATTTAAGTGAATGTGAATGGCAAGGAAATTTATTTGGCTAATAATCAATGAAGTTATTTACGTAGGATGTACGTATATTATTCTATTCGCATAGTGATTTGATCCAGATTCGAGCACAGAATTTCGAGATAGTTTATCGATCCGAGTTGGAATTTTTCACTCGATTTTCGACGGCAAACCTTGATATGTATTGTTGATTGGTTCTGGATATTCTCTATCATAGTTATAGCTGTGCAAGGAGAATTACGGTTTCTGATCAAGAAACTAGATCTAAGTCCGCACTAGGATGTCAGGTGGACGATACTAGTTTGAAAGTGAAATTAGGTGATCGAGCGAGCGATCAGATTGATATAGCGTACGGATGGTATATGTACATCGTACGGATTTGAATGAAATTGATATTGAGAAGAGTAATCAAATTGGAATATTTGATTTTGAATAAACAAAGTAATATATCTTTGTTATATAAGATAAATCTTCCCTTGTTGAATTTATTGCTGGAAGAAAAAGGATTTTTGAAAAAGTTTAAAGTATAAAAAGAGTTTAATACAAGTTGAAATGATCCAAAATTTTAAAAATTATATATATTTTTGAATATATATATATATATATATAAAGGATCTTATGAGGATTTTGGAAAAGGTTTTGGGAACCTTTGGATTTGAAAAGGTTTTTGATTTTTGGGTAAAATCAATATTGGAATTTGGAAAGCCTAGTTTGAGAATTATCGATTTTGGGATAATCAATTTTGTGTAAAGGAACTTTGAATGAGATCATACTAGGTGTATGATTTGAAAGATACTATATGGGTATAGTATAAAGTGTTTTGATGATGGCTCTGGGGAAAAAGGCGCTCCCTTGAAATGAACTTCTCAAGAGTGCCACCGGGTGGTGCTGCCTTGAACCCCAAGGGGGGGGTTTCTAAAGTTGATCCTGTGAGGAGTCCGGACAAAACTAGTTCATGAGGATTATTGGGTAGCGAAAGTCGAGGGCGCTGATGCTTACAGGGGTATTTGGGTTATGCTATGACGACAGTGTAACTCGATGTCACTGCGATCTACTGTGGGGACCATAACAAAAATCGTGTGGAGGATGAGTGCCAACAGTCTACACTTGATTTTGCCGAGAAGGCAACGCAACATCGGTAGACTGAGATCTATGGTCAAGTGGAGTGGAGAAGTTTCATTCTTTTGGCAACGAAATTCGAGGGCGCTGATGCCTATAGTTATATGGGTTTTTGCTGTGATAGCTACGTAGCCCCAGTTGTAGCTGCGATCTGTAGAGGGTTCCATGGTGTAACGAGGGGCGCGGAGGCCTACATTTATCTATGGATTTTTTCGGGATGACAACGTAACCATCGGGTTAACTTCGACCATGGATGAGGGTGATGATTTCTAGAGCGTTCTCACCAAAGATATTTCCTCTATTTTCAAAAGCTGTTTTCTATATTTTCAATAAAGTTATTTTCCAAGTATTTTCACTAGATGTTGAAAACGGGTCGGCCAAGCACTTATAGATTTTCAGTCGTATGCCTAATCTACGTATGACCGAATTTCTGTGAGAACGAGGATAGACTTGCGAACATCGAGTTATAAAGGTATTTTTACAAAAACTATTTTAGAAATATTATATAGATTTTTAAAGTAGTTTAAAAATAATCCAAGAAAATTTCTCTGGTTTTAAGCATTTAATAAATCTGGTTTCGTTCCTTTTCGAGGACGAAAAGACTCAAAGGGGGGAGGAATGTGATGAACCTGGATTTTGGCCCTATTTATTTTAATAAATATTTAATCTGATTAAATTAAATGTGAATTGATCATTTTAAAATGAATAAATCTTTTAGAAATAATTGCCATTTGTTTATATAAGTTTGTATTTTTGAAAAGGAAATTGGCTTTCTAGAGATTTAAAATAAAATCTCTTAATAATATTTACAATAAAACCTTTCTTATAAAATTGAATTAAAATGCTTTACATTGTTAACATTTGATAAATAAATACATATGAACGATAAATTTTAAATTAAAATCTAATTCTATCAATATAAAATATAAGTCAAACCTATGAATCTAATTTAATTGTTGATAGTTGAAATACAATTATAAATAAATAAGTAAACTTATGTATATAATTTAAATATTGATAGTAAAGTACAAATAGAAATAAATATAAATATAAAATAGAAATAAAAATAAAAGAAACAAGGATTAAATAATTTTGTTAAACATACAAGATAAAACTGAAGATTTAAAGCACAAATGTATAAAATAAAATAAGCACAAAGTATAAAATGAAACAAGACCAAAGAAAAGTAAACCAGACAAACATTACTCAAACTAGAAGTTAATAAATACAAACATTTGCTGTACATTTGAAAGCTAGTAGTTGATAAAACAAATTTTCTTACTCAAGCCATATGTCTAATTACAAAGTGTACTTCTATATGCAAATATCTATGTTCATAAAACAAAAAGATAAAAAACATAATATCTTAATTTGCAAGCCAAGTGTTTGCCTGCAATATGTATATTTTCTTACAAAATATTTATGTACAGCTAAACATAATTATAGTATGTAAACACAATAGGAAACCTTAGCATTAAATTGCTATCATCTCAGCCCAAATGCAGTCATTTTAAAGGTTTTACAAATATTTATATTTCAGTAATAAAATCTGGTCAAGATAAACAAAGGTAAGAAAGCAACTTAACTAGTTATAACCTCCCTTAAGTACCAGTTCTCTTCTATATATGTGACCATCTTCTTTTTTTGTTCATTTAGCAAACATAAGAAAGCAACCATCTTCAATTTTTTTTCAAAGTTTAAACTCAAGTTCAAACAAAAACAAACAAGAATCGGAAAGTATTCAAGGGCAAGATTCAACTGCAGTTTTCTCAAACATCAAAGTATTCTCTGTTCAAAGATTTTCAGGTGAGTAATCATATCATCTTCGAAATTTAAATCTCGATAATTGGTTCATGAAAATCTTATGTTTGTTGTATATTGTAAAACAAAGTAGTTCTGTGATGTTTGTTGATTTCTGGAACCTCTGCTATATGATGTTCTTCAGTATTTTCAAGTCTCTGAGGCAAGAGAAGTAGAGAAAGATTTATACTCTTCATATAAAAACATTTAAAACTTAGGATTTGAACTAAATAGGTTGTTTAAAACTTAAACCCATAATCTGGAAATTTTTCTTGTGGTGGACAGTGAATATAAATACTGTAAATTATAAATTTACAGTAAAAAGCAAATCAATGTGAAAAATTCGAATATCTTAAATTGTTGATTTGATTTCATTTCTTGAATAAACATACGAAGGTATGATTTTTAAAACGAAAATGAAGATTTTAGTTTAGTGATTCACGAGCAGTATGTTTTTGAACAAAAATTGTATTCTCACACACTTCTAGTGATCGAATCATTAATAAATATTGAAATTGGTTTTGAAGCATGTTCGAATATCTATGATGTTGGAAAAATTGTTGAATAATATATCAAATACGAGAATTGGTCGAACGAGATGGATTTAGGGTTGGGTTTCAAGTTTCTGGTCGTGATAGAATCATGCGTGTTTGTCTTCTATATATGATCGAGTGTCACGAGGTTCATGGAAGTGGAAGAGGAACGTGCTGTCATGGTGTGGCCGAAGCTTGAGGGACTCCGGTGGTCTGTACGGCGATGACGAGGCGTGCTGCTGAGGGAATGTTGGTTACAGTTTTTAGAGCAAATGCCTAAATTTCGATTCGAAGAGTTTAAAGGCGATTTGTGTTGGGTATTCGAGTTTTTGGGTGATTTGTGGTTTGTCTGAAGTGTCGGAGTTCACCGGAATTGGGTGGCACCGCCGTGCACGTGTACGGCGGTGAGTGTGTCAGCGTTTGTGAAGAGGGGACGGTCTCGAGTCGCTACTTGAGGAATAGAGTCGATTACTTAGGGTTATACTCAAGTTCGAATGAGTAGCTTGATGCGTGAATTTATATCTTAGGTAAAATTTAAACTTCAGAGAAAAAAAAGAGGAGAAGAAGAGTTACGAGAGGGAAAGAGGCGACTTGGGAAAAACTGGTGGGAACTCGAAGTACTACTCGAGTTGATACAAGGGGAATCTCGGGTTTTTCTTCAAACTGCAGTATAAAAAAATGAAGTTAAGTAAATTTGGTTTCTACAGAATTTAAGCATTGAAGTGTTTGGCAAGTTAAGTTAAAACCTTAATACAAGTTAAATTATTTTAGTTAAGTATAAAGATAATTAACAATTAAGTTTGTGGTTAGTGATAAATTTATTTCCAAAGTTTAAAGGAGCTTTCTTTAAAATGTAAATAATTAATGTTAATTAAATTGAATAATTAATATTAATGAATTATTTTAGAAAGTAATTAAGAATAATTAAATTAAAATTGTAATTAGAGTTGGATTAATTAATGATTAATTGATTGATAAATTTGTAATTAACTACTTAAGGTTAATTAACGAATGATTAGCAGTTAAGTAATTAAGTAATTTAATTAACTAATGATTAATTAACTGGTAACTAAGGAATACTTAATTGGTAATTAAGTTGTGTTAATCAATAATTAAGGTTTATTAATTAATGGTTAAAGAATAAATAATCTGCAATTAAGATTTAATAATTGGGTTTAGGGTAATTAAGGGATGGATTACCCGATTGAAATTAATTTATTAATTAATTAAAGGTAATCTCTTGATAATTAATTAAATATAAATATTTGATGAGATTTAGTGAAGTAATTCATGATTACAGGATGTAATAAATTAAAAGGAATTATTTAATGGAAAGAAATAAAAGGGTAATTACTTAGTAGAAGTAATTAAGGATAAATCACTTGGAGTAATTAATCAAAAGGGATTAATAATTGAGTGAGAGGTTAATTACTTAAGTAATTAATTACAGAGGGGTAATTACTGTTATGAGTAATTGGGGTTGATTAACGAATGCAATTAATTAAGGATAATCATTCATGAAATGTGATTAAGTATAATTATTTAATGGAAGTAATTAGATAATGATGATAATCTTAATGTAATTAAAGGTGAATGATTATGGGATGGTAAATCAATTGAGTTGTAATTAATAAGCAGGACTTAAAGGTAATTGATTTAATTCAATTATGGTTAATTAGATTTATTCGAGATGCCGAGATTGATGATTTTGCTTATGTATGATAAGTGATTGTTTATATGCCCTGAATTGATTGGTACCCTGATATGAAATGGTTTGTGATATGATGTGTTTGGGTGGGCAATGATAATGTGGTTATTTATCAATTTGAATTGCTGAGTAAAGGTGACATCTTTTATTTTAAGTTGAGTTGCATTTCGCTTGAATAATTTGTGTTATGATGAACTGAATTCGAAGAGACTGGAGTCGAGTATTAGTTAGTACCCGAAACCACTTCGATTCTTTATAAAATGGTTCGTCAAATCAATAGGGTGTAATGGAATGATTTAGGTGAATCGAACCATATGAGCTAAGTTATGGCACTTAGAAATTGATGTGTGAAACGACTTGTGAAGTTATAAATTGATATAAGTACCCTGGGTTTATACGGGATGTATACTTTTGTATTCCATATTAGATAGGTTTACTCACGCTGGTTTCCAGCCTGACCCGGGTGTTACTTTGATGTAATGCTCGGGTCAGACAGAGTATAACAGGTTTTCAGGTAGGTACGATCTGGAGCTCGGAGGCGAGCTGGATGTTAAGAACGTATGTAGTGCTTCTGCTATATTATATTATTGTATATCTATGACATGGTAATTGGGTATGTCCAGTGTCTGTATATATGTGTAACTCTGATGTATTAAAATAAATCGACAGATATAATATCCTTTGTAAACAGTTATTATTTATTTATTATATTTTATCCGCTGCGAATGTGAGATGTTGGTGTTTTCTGTTTTACTATTTCTTCTATCTCTTTCTCCTTTCTTCCTAACTATCTGGGATTTTCGGGTTCGAAAATTTCGAGTCGTTACAGTACATTATAAAATAACCTACAATTTTTCTAGGAATTGGCATCCTCCAAACTACCTTTGACACCAACCCCGATGATCCCAGACCCGCCGATCGTCGGCAATCGATGTAAAACTCAAAAACGTTCAACACGAGATATCTCATTATTCTTGATATTAAAAATCATGATTTCTATCTCCAAATTAATCATTTGCAAGCACTAATCAGATTATATAATCAAAACAAGGAATTTAAACATTTTGTTTTTTTATCTTAAGATGATTATTACTGTAAATATTTGGTTTCCAACAAACTATCTGTTAATTATGCTTAATTATATTTTTATAAATAGGTTTTTGTTATTACAAACAGTTTCTTTTTAGAGTACACAATCAAAAGTTGCATGTATGCGAAGAAATTGAATTGTTGTACTTGATTTAGAAGCTTGTGTAATAGAACAGAGATGAATATATACATATACACAGACATGCATCAAATATTCTATGTTTATATATATGCATATACATGCAGAAATATCTTCACCTATTCAAACATTTCACAATCACACAACAAGCATTTATCACAGGAAGATCAAGATACATACATACATATATATATATATATATATATATATATATATATATATATAGGGTTAAGAGTTTACTCACAGTGTTGTTTTAAACAGAGGACTTGAATTTGTTTTTAACTCGAATGCTTTGTTTTTGAATCTGGAACCTGATGTATTGAAGCCGAATTTGATCGAATCTTGCTTGTTACTTGATGTTAAAGTTGAATCTTTGAATTACTACCAGGTTTTGATTTCAAATTGAAAGCTTCCAGGTTTAAGTTGATCTTTGATTTTCCTTTTCCAGTTTTTTCATTTTGTTTGTAGATTTCATTTTCAGAAAATGATGAAGAGAAAGTATATTGAGAAGTGAAGAAAATATAGTGTGGCTTATCAAATTCTCATTTGTATATAATTAAATTCCAAAAGAAAAAAAATACTCTTTTGCCATTTGTTTAGGTCAAATTTGATTATGCTAACACCTGTTTGATTATTATGAGAAATGTTTACATTTGTTAATGCATGTGTTATTATTACACAAATGTCATAATAATGCATTTTTATGTTTCAAACCCTTGTTTTATTTTTATTTATTTACATAGATTTAAGTTTTTATCAATTATACTTATATATATAAACTAAGTTTATATCACATGCAAAAGAATATTAAATCTTATTTCAATTTTAAACTCTAGTTACTGTTCCTTTAAATAATTAAATATCTATCTAACATGTTTTTGAAATTATACGATTAACTTTTAATAGCTTTTGAAAAATTATTATACTTAATTTAAACCATAACTTTCCATTTATTCTTATTTAAAATTTAAAATTTAAGTTATTATAGTTTAAATGAATGAATGTTTATATTTGTACATTTTCCATTATTTATATTTATACAGCTTTTAAAGAAAAGATTTAAAATGTAATTATGCACAAATAAATAATCATACACACACACACACACATATTTATTAGTTCTTTAAAATATATAGTTTTTTTACTTCAATTTATCTATAAAATATTTACTTTTGAATTCCATATCAAAAGTCTATTTACCATATATATATATATATATATATATATATATATATATATATATATATATATATTTGCAAACCAAGATTCTATTCACAATCTATTTTTATATACATAAATACATTTTTATTTGTTTTGGAAATTTTCAAATTAATTCACAAATAAATCCAAAATTTAATCAAACTAATTCTGACCTAAAAACTGGGAATGTAACAAATCCCCCCCTTAAAAAAATTTCATCCTCGAAATTTGCTAGGCAGGGAGACAAACAAAGAACAGATGAACAGATGGAGAAATGGTTTACTATATCAACCAAAATATCAATTCTATATTTGTCTTACCAAATCAGAATATCATCAATAGATATGAGAACAAACCCGTTCAATATTTTACGAAATATTCGGGTCATCGGGTCTATGAAATATGCAGGGGCATTGGTTAGTTCAAAAGGCTAACTAACCGTTCATAGAATATATCGAGACCCAAAGTGTAACAACCCGCATATTTATCGATTTTATATTTAAATATTTTATTTAAATATTTTATCGTTAGTCGGATTTTAGTCCGAAAAGCTACTTTTTGCATACGGTCGAATTAGGACTCGGAACCACTCCCATTGAGTTTAAAATGCCGTTTGCGACCTTTTTGAGTATAAGCTTCGATATGTTTGGAGAAAGTTGATTTTTGCTACTTTTCACTTTGGGTTTGGTTTTGGGCTCAGCCCTATGTTAACTTATGCTCAAATCTGAGCCACTCTTCCCCACTCACCCTCATTCTCTTCTCTTTTCAGTTTTTATAACATTAATGGTGGTAGAGATTGGAAATTAAAAACTCCAAAACCCTAGTTTCTCTTGCAAATCAAATTCCTAGCTCCAAACTCAAGAAGAACCCACTGGTAAGCTTCTCTTCTTCTTCTCCAACTTATTCTCTTACCAATTTCAGAAATTCCTAAACCTAATTTTGGGAATGTTCTTGTTTTTGAGCTTAGATTCAAGCTCAATTGGGTTGTGTTGAAGAGAGGTTGATTCTCCATTTGCTTTCAAGCTTCTTCTTGTTTGATTTTGTGAAAAGGTGAGATTTTTATCTCACATCTATGTCTATATCCATCTTTGTGGTTATGTATGAATTCGTAACATTGTGCATATTCATTTGCTTTTGATTTGGATCGAATGGGTGAATATTCCAATTTTTGTGAAAATCCTTTTATGGATGTTTGATTCGATATTTGGGGTGTATCGAAGAGCCTATAAGGCCGGGATGTCATTTGACGTAAATCCTTAGTCGTCGTTGCTCGCTCGATCTCCCCCGACATCGTTTGGGCCATACGGCCTAGGAAAATGGTTGCCCTTACCAGGTTTTCAGACGTCTGGAGACCAATGCCAGACGTCTGGTTTTGCAACCTGGAGAAAAATAAAATTCGGCAGAAGAATAAATAAGGCAGTGGCTAATTTCAGACGTCTGAATTATTGTTTCAGACGTCTGAAATAGACGTCTGATTTGTGTTTTCAGACGTCTGGTTGGTTTTCTGGAATATTTCCAGAAACCAAAACCAGATGTCTGGACTTTCCTCCAGACGTCTGAATGTTTTTCAGACGTCTGATTTTAGGTTTCAGGCGTCTGGATGGTTTTCTGGGAAATTTCTAAAAACCAAATCCAGACGTCTGGACAACCCCTCAAACGTCTGGAAATCCCTAGTTTTGCCTATTTGCCAATTTTTGAGTATATTTCCAACTTTAGTCGATTCGTGTTGATTCCCTTTTTGCTGTTATCATTTGTTATTGACTTTGATGACATTTTCTTCGTGATTTTTGAGAATATCCATTTCTATGGATTTGGTATCGATTTCTTTGGATTTTATTCACGTCTTTGAATGTGAATTTTGGTGATTGATTGTCCCACAATCATTTTTGTGATTTGTCACTTTAAAAATATAAAGGTTTCAATACTAGTATTAAATATCAAAACTCTTTCATCAAAACGATTCCAACACTATTTTATTTACAAAGCTCGTTTTTCTCAAACCGTTTTCCAATCTACTAGTATATACAAACCTTTACCTCACTCGTATGAGAAATCTAATTAAACGGCTTAGTATAACAAGTGGTATGAAACGCTTGCGTTTACTTGTTCGGTTAATTCTTGGACTTGTTCGATTGAATCTCTTGTGACAATTTTCTAGTGGAAACTTACAATTTGTTCGTAAATATTTAAGTTAAGCTAGTGGTTATGGGACAAGATGCTAAACTCATATATTTACTAGCTTAGTGTAATTGACACTTCTTGATGATCATGACGATCATCTTTGTGATTTAGACTAGCAATGTGCGATGTCTCTTTGTCTGTGAGGGAGACTAAACCCCGTTTTGTGGAGTTTCGACTCAATTTGGTGGGGTAGCAACCCATGGTCTTCGGGCCGTTTGTGGAGCTTCGGCTCAATTTGTGATGGTTAGCAACCATGGAATTAGCATTCCGTTTGTGATACACGTGTTGGTGGGCTTTATGCTCCCGTTTGTGATAGGCCTCCCCCCCCCTTTGTGATTTCTGGATTTCTTGAGATGATTTCTAGAATTTGTGCTTCACTAATTTTCGTGATTTCCATTGATAAGTTTTACCAATATTTGTGCATTGGTGAATTTGTGTGTCATTGACTTTTGTGATTGACATTGATATTATTGTCAATATTTTTGCATTGGTGAATTAGTGTGTCATTGACTTTTGTGATTGACATTGATATTATTGTCAATATTTGTGCATTGGTGAATTTGTGTGTCATTGACTTTTGTGATTGACGTTGATATATTCGTCAATATTTGTGGTTTGGTGAACGAAATAAGGAGTATGACATTTCTTTGATTCTTGTGTAGATTTGGTGATATTGATTAATCTCTTGTTGATTTTCAATTACTTATATATATCACAGCTTGGCATAGTGATTATTATGTGTTTAGTCATATCTCTTATTCAATATCGTTTCACCTGATATTTATAGCTAGACTGATGCGTTTATTATTTTCTTATTAAATAATATTCGGGTCAGACCGAGATGTTACAGGTGCTTCTGCTTGACTTCTCTCTTGGGATTGATTCCTCTGACTTTTGGTCAACTACTTAGATTAGTAGTTTTTCTTGTATACATTTGAGATATAGACTCCATAATGTATAATTATTCTTTTGTGTAGTTCATGTAACTATTCTTTTGTGATATTGTGGATCTTTTTAGACCACTACTCTGATATACACTTTCATGTGTAATATTCATATCTATTTCCGCCTTTGTGATATGAATTGTCTGTGACTGATTTGTGTTATGTTTATTTCTGTATTTGTTTCCGAAGGCCTTTATAGCCACTGTGTATTAGCTTTGAGTTTGTGTCGGTATGTTGGATTTCCTCTTGAGATGAAAAGTTATATTTTTATCCGGTATATCGGTACTCGCACAAAGAAATTATACAGATGGTCGCTCCTCAACAGCCTTATTCTCCGTGCTAGTTGACAGCATTCACAGTAATGTTCTTGGCTAGCGTGGGTATAGAGGTGGGGCTTCACAGCTTGGTATCAGAGCCAAACTTCGGAACAATGTGGAATATTATAACAAGGTTCATCGTCCTAAGTCCATCTTAGGAGTCGTGCTTTAGGATTTTATTCGGGTCTACGTACCGTCTTATCCTATTTTCTTTTATGATTCCTTATTTTGTCTATCAAGATTGCTTGATATTCAATTTGGTGAATAACCTTCTTCTTCCTCTTCTTTCTTTCTAAAGGAAGAGAAATGTCTAGACCTAGCCGCCCCAGAGCCGTGCCATCTAGCACTCTACCCCAGGATGTAGTTTTTATGATTGCTCAGCAGCTTCTTGATTTGGTAACTAATGCTCAAGCAGCTGGAGCTAACCCGGAACCTACTCACCCAAAGTCGGGATTTGCACGCTTGTGCAGCGATTACACCAATTTGGGTGGAGAGCCATTCAAAGATTCCGAAACTGTTATTGAAGTCCAAGCTTGGCTTAGAACATGGGATCGCATCTTTTCGCGCATGAATCTTATTGACCTTCACCGAGTTCAGGTGGCCTCTAGTATGCTCCAAGAAAGAGCATTGGACTGGTACGAGCTTCTTATTTCTGAGATTAATGAAGCGGATCTCACTTGGGAGCAATTCCGGGAACGCTTCGAATTAAAATTCGTGCCAGAAGCTAAGAAAGTGACATTGGCTCGACCATTTATAGACCTTGTTCAAGGTGAGTCCTCCGTGACTGATTACGTCGCCTCCTTCGAGTCGCTTTCCCAATATGGGGTTGAATACATCAACACCCCTCTGAAGAAGAATCAGAGATTTGTTTATGGCTTAAACAAAAGTCTCAAGAAGCCATTACTTCTAAAATTAGAAGTTTCTTTCGACCAACTCGTTGATATCGCTCTTCGTCTTGAAGAGGCGGATAGAGAGAATGATGTTGAAGTGGTGGGTTCCAAACCAGACTTCAATAATAACAAGAAGAGGCCAAACAAATTTAAAGGTCCTTATCCCAATAAAAAGGGGAAACAAGCAACCTCCTTGGCAAAGACTTCTTCCTTTGGCCGTGGGGAATGCTATAATTATGGTTCGAAGGACCATTATGCGAACAAGTGCCCAAAGTCTCTCTCTTGTCGCTACTGCAAAGTTCCCGGACATGTTATATCTTCATGCCCCAAGCTTCAGGGCAAGAAGGAGGGAAAGTAAAATGTTGCTCAAGCCCCTGGCAACACATCTCGTGGTCAAGGTATGCCTCATTCTATCCTTGATCGAATTATTTTATTTCGTGATCATCCTATTCGAGTTCTTTTTGATACGGGTGCGTCCCATTCTTTTATATCAAAAGAACTTGTTGATGCTTTTTCTTTGGATGTTTTGTGTTTGATGACTTCTTTGAGAATTGCGAATCCGGTTGGTGGATCTGCAACAATCAGTTTGTTGTGTAAATATGTCGAAATTAATTTGTGTGATTTTCCTTTCCGAGTCGATTTGCATGTCATGCGTTATTTAGGCTTTGGGATGATTTTGGGAATGGATTGGCTTAACCGTTATGAAGCCCATATCCTATGTCCTGAGTGGACTATTCATCTTCGACATCCTCAATCTGTTAAGCAGGTTTCTATTAATCTTCAAGATTCAGTTTCCAGCTTGGTCGCATCTTTATATTCTTTAAATCCTCGTGATGACGATGATGATGATGATGAGGGTGATATTATTTCTCTTATTCACGTCCTTCGTGAATTTTCCGACATATTCGAGCCCATTTTAGGATTACCACCTAAGCGAGCAATTGAGTTCAGAATTAATCTTATTCCTGGAGCTCAACCTATCACTCGTCCTCCGTATCGTATGTCCAATAAAGAAAACGAGGAGATGCGTAAACAATTATCCGAATTGGAGACGAAGCAATTTATTCGCTCTAGTTCCTCGCCTTTGGGAGCTTCAGCTATTTTCGTGAAGAAATCCGATGGAACACTTAGGCTTTGCGTTGACTACCGCAAGCTTAATGATCTTACTATCAAAAATAAATATCCTTTACCTCGGATTGATGATCTATTCGATCAACTTAGTGGTGCCAAAGTCTTTTCACAATTAGACTTAGCTACTGGATTTCATTAGCTTCGTATTGCAGAGGATAGTATTCCTTTGACCTCGTTCCGTACTCGATATGGATCTTATGAATGGCTTGTCATGCCATTTGGTTTGACGAATGCCCCGGCCTATTTCGTTGACCTTATGAATAGAGTTTTCAAAGACTTTCTCGACCGGTTTGTTCTCATCTTTATCGATGATATTCTTGTGTATTCAAAAACCGAGGAGGAGCATGAAAAACATCTTCGGATTGTGTTGGAAACCTTAGGAGTAATCAATTAAAGGCAAAATTTTCTAAATGCCACTTTTGGCAATCTCGTGTGAAATTTCTCGGTCATATTATTTCCGAATCCGGAATTTCTGTGGATCCTTCAAAGATTGAAGCGATTCAAGATTGGAAGAGACCGGAGAGTGTGACAGAGATTCGTAGTTTTCTTGGATTGGCGGGCTATTACCGTCGTTTTATCAAAGATTTTTCTAAGATTGTTGTGCCTCTCACTGGCTTGACGAAGAAAGGTGTTAAATACATTTGGTCGGACAAATGTGAAGCTTCTTTTCAGAAATTAAAAGAACTTCTTTCTGATGCTCTTATTCTCGTTATTCCCGAGGGGAATCAAGATTTCGTTGTCTATACCGATGCTAGTCGCGTTGGTTTGGGTGCCGTTCTCATGCAAAGAGAACGTGTTATTGCTTATGCTTCTAGGCAATTGAAGCCTGCTGAGACTAGATATGCCACTCATGATTTAGAGCTCGCGGCTATTGTTTTCGCCCTTCGTACTTGGCGTCATTATCTTTTAGGAGAGAATTTTGTTCTTTATACCGATCATAAGTCCTTGAAGTATTTATTCTCCCAAAAGGAACTTAATTTGCGTCAACAACATTGGCTCGAGTTCCTTGCTCCTTATGATCTTGATATTCTTTATACCCCCGGTAAGGGTAATCGTGTCGCCAATGCTCTTAGCTGTAAACAACAAGCTGTTGTTTCTATGATGATATCCGAATGGAACGATCTCGAGATCTTAACCACTTGTGAGATTCGAGAGCGTGTTCCCGATTTATGTTCATCTCTTGTTTTATGTAGCCTTGAGGCTCATCCTTCTCTTTTAGACCGCATTCTTGAAGCTCAAAGGGCAGATCCCGAATTGGCCCTTCTTAGAAAAAATATTAAGGATAAGATTGATATTGAAGGATTGAAAGACTTTGATATCGATTCTCGCGGCGGCGTTCGGAGATTTGGTAGACTCATCGTGCCAAATATTAGTGATCTTCGTAAAGATATTTTAGAAGATTCACATTGTTCTAAATTCGCCATTCATCCCGGTATTAGTAAAATGTACGCGGATATGAAGCGACTTTATTATTGGGAGGGAATGAAACTTGACGTCGCTAACTTCGTTAAGCGTTGCATGACTTGCCAACTCGTTAGAGCCGAACATCAAAGGCCCGGTGGGTTATTGCAACCTTTAGAAATTCCTATTTGGAAGTGGGATCAAATTTCCATGGATTTTATTGACGGCCATCCCCGTTCTTGTTCGGGTCATGATAGCTTATAGGTGATCGTTGATAGACTTACTAAATTCGCCCATTTTATTCCCGTTCGATCTAATCGAACCGTTCCTCTTTTGGCCAAAATCATTATCAAAGAAATTGTTAAATTGCATGGAGTTCCTACTTCTATTGTTAGCGATCGTGATCCATTGTTTACTAGTGGATTTTGGAAGAGTCTTCAAAAAGCTTTAGGAACGAAGCTTAATTTTAGCACCGCTTATCACCCCAGTCCGATGGACAAACCGAGCGTGTGAATCAAACTCTTGAACGTCTTCTTCGTGCTTGTGTTCTTGATTTTGGTGGAAGTTGGGAAGATCATATTTCACTTGTTGAATTTTCCTATAATAATATCTTCCAATCTAGTATTGGTATGGCACCTTTTGAGGCACTCTATGGAAGGCCATGCCGATCTCCTTCTTGTTGGCTTGAGGCCGGTGAGAAGCTGGTATTAGGTCCAGATTTTATTCGTGATTCCACAGAAAAGATTGACCTTATTCGTCATAAGATGAAAGAAGCCCAGAGTAGACAAAAATCCTATGCCGATAACCGAAGAAGGAAATTAGAATTTTCTGTGGGAGATCTCGTTTTTGTTCGTGTTTCACCTATGAAAGGTGTTGTACGTTTCAGTCGATCGGGAAAATTGGCGCCTCGATATATTGGGCCATTTCCTATCATTGAACGTATTGGTTCCATGTCTTATCGCCTTTTATTACCGGCTCAATTTTCTGCTATCCATGACGTGTTTCACGTTTCTCAACTTCGGAAATGTCTTCGAGATTACGATTCTGTTCTTGAGCCCGGTGTTGTGGAAGAGATTGAAGTTTCGCCTAATTTAACTTATGAGCAACATCCTATTCGTATCATCGCTTCGGAAGTCAAACGACTTCGAAATAAAGATGTTCCGCTTGTTAAAGTTCAATGGTCTTCAAATCCTAAGGATTGTTCTTGGGAATCTAGAGAGTACATCGAGCGAACACATCCGGACTTACTTTCTCGTGCTCTTTGAGGTGAACTTCTTATTTCAAGTTTCTTTTGTGATTGAATATGATTTTATGGTTGTTACTTTATGTTCTCTTCTTAAATATTGCGAGGACGCAATTTCTTTAAGGAGGGGAGTCTGTAACAACCCGCATATTTATCGATTTTATATTTAAATATTTTATCGTTAGTCGGATTTTAGTCCGAAAAGCTACTTTTTGCATATGGTCGAATTAGGACTCGGGACCACTCCCATTGTGTTTAAAATGCCGTTTGCGACCTTTTTGAGTATAAGCTTCGATATGTTTGGAGAAAGTTGATTTTTGCTACTTTTCACTTTGGGTTTGGTTTTGGGCTCAGCCCTATGTTAACTTATGCTCAAATCTGAGCCACTCTTCCCCACTCACCCTCATTCTCTTCTCTTTTCAGTTTTTATAACATTAATGGTGGGAGAGATTGGAAATTAAAAACTCCAAAACCCTAGTTTCTCTTGCAAATCAAATTCCTAGCTCCAAACTCAAGAAGAACCCATTGGTAAGCTTCTCTTCTTCTTCTCCAACTTATTCTCTTACCAATTTCAGAAATTCCTAAACCTAATTTTGGGAATGTTCTTGTTTCTGAGCTTAGATTCAAGCTCAATTGGGTTGTGTTGAAGAGAGGTTGACTCTCCATTTGCTTTCAAGCTTCTTCTTGTTTGATTTTGTGAAAAGGTGAGATTTTTATCTCACATCTATGTCTATATCCATCTTTGTGGTTAGGTATGAATTCGTAACATTTTTGCATATTCATTTGCTTTTGATTCGGATCGAATGGGTGAATATTCCAATTTTTGTGAAAATCCTTTTATGGATGTCTGATTACGATATTTGGGGTGTATCGAAGAGCCTATAAGGCCGGGCTGTCATTTGACGTAAATCCTTAGTCGTCGTTGCTCGCTCGATCGCTCCCGACAATGTTTGGGCCATATGGCCTAGGCAAATTGTTGCCCTTACTAGGTTTTCAGACGTCTGGAGACCAATGCCAGACGTCTGGTTTTGCAACCTGGAGAAAAATAAAATACGGCAGAAGAATAAATAAGGCAGTGGCTAATTTAAGACGTCTGAATTATTGTTTCAGACGTCTGAAATAAGGTTAGACGTTTGATTTGTGTTTTCAGACGTGTGGTTGGTTTTCTGGAAAATTTCCAGAAACCAAAACCAGACGTCTGGACTTTCCTCCAGACGTCTTAATGTTTTTCAGACGTCTGATTTTAGATTTCAGACGTCTGGATGGTTTTCTGGGAAATTTCCAGAAACCAAATCCAGACGTCTGGACAACCCTTCAGACGTCTGTAAATCCCTAGTTTTGCCTACTTGCCAATTTTTGAGTATATTTCCAACTTTAATCGATTCGTGTTGATTCCCTTTTTGTTGTTATCATTTGTTATTGACTTTGATGACATTTTCTTCGTGATTTTTGGGAATATCCATTTCTATGGATTTGGTATCGATTTCTTTGGATTTTATTCACGTCTTTGAATGTGAATTTTGGTGATTGATTGTCCTACAATCATTTTTGTGATTTGTCACTTTAAAAATATAAAGGTTTCAATACTAGTATTAAATATCAAAACTCTTTCATCAAAACGATTCCAACACTATTTTATTTACAAAGCTCGTTTTTCTCAAACCGTTTTCCAATCTACTAGTATATACAAACCTTCACCTCACTCGTATGAGAAATCTAATTAAACGGCTTAGTAAAACAAGTGGTATGAAACGCTTGCGTTTACTTGTTCGGTTAATTCTTGGACTTGTTTGATTGAATCTCTTGTGACAATTTTCTAGTGGAAACTTACAATTTGTTCGTAAATATTTAAGTTAAGCTAGTGGTTATGGGACATGATGCTAAACTCATATATTTACTAGCTTAGTGTAATTGACACTTCTTGATGATCATGACGATCATCTTTGTGATTTAGACTAGCAATGTGCGATGTCTCTTTGTCTGCGAGGGAGACTAAACCCCATTTTGTGGAGTTTCGACTCAATTTGGTGGGGTAGCAACCCTTGGTCTTCGGGCGGTTTGTGGAGCTTCGGCTCAATTTGTGATGGTTAGCAACAATGGAATTAGCATTCCGTTTGTGATACACGTGTTGGTGGGCTTTATGCTTCCGTTTGTGATAGGCCTCCCCCCTTTGTGATTTCTGGATTTCTTGAGATGATTTCTAGAATTTGTGTTTCACAATTTTCGTGATTTCCATTGATAAGTTTTATCAATATTTGTGCATTGGTGAATTTGTGTGTCATTGACTTTTGTGATTGACATTGATATTATTGTCAATATTTGTGCATCGGTGAATTTGTGTGTCAGTGACTTTTGTGATTGACATTGATATTATTGTCAATATTTGTGCATTGGTGAACTTGTGTGTCACTGACTTTTGTGATTGACGTTGATATATTCGTCAATATTTGTGGTTTGGTGAACGAAATAAGGAGTATGACATTTCTTTGATTCTTGTGTAGATTTAGTGATATTGATTAATCTCTTGTTGATTTTCAATTACTTATATATATCACAGCTTGGCATAGTGATTATTATGTGTTTAGTCATATCTCTTATTCTATATCGTTTCACCTGATATTTATAGCTAGACTGATCCGTTTATTATTTTCTTATTAAATAATACTCGGGTCAGACCGAGATGTTACAGGTGCTTCTTCTTGACTTCTCTCTTGGGACTGATTCCTCTGACTTTTGGTCAACTATTTAGATTAGTAGTTTTTGTTGTATACATTTGAGATATAGACTCCATAATGTATACTTATTCTTTTGTGATATTGTGGATCTTTTTAGACCACTAATCTGATATACACTTTCATGTGTAATATTCATATCTATTTTCGCCTTTGTGATATGAATTGTCTGTGACTGATTTGTGTTATGTTTATTTCTATATTTGTTTCTGAAGACCTTTATAGCCACTGTGTAGTAGCTTTGAGTTTGTGTCGGTATGTCGGATTTCCTCTTGAGATGAAAAGTTATATTTTTATCCGGCATATCGGTACTCGCACAAAGCAATTATACATATGGTCGCTCCTCAACAGCCTTATTCTCCATGCTAGTTGACAGCATTCACAGTAATGTTCTTGGCTAGCATGGGTATAGAGGTTGGGCGTCACACAAAGAATAGACAAATAGATATAATTTAATTTAACTTCCTATTTGTTAATCAATATAATTCAAATATTTCAATTTCATTAGAGTTAAAAAACGAAAAGCTGATAGGAAACCGATGAAGGGAATACGAATTAGGAACTTTATTTTCAACGATACGCAGAGCCACCATCACTCCAAAGCTTCTTCTTGTAGCTGCCACGAAACCACCGAAGAATTGGAACTAGATCAAAGGAGATTGAGAAGAGTTGTTTCCTTGCTGTTACAGGGTATTGATCATTTGTAGTGGTACTCCCCTGTCCCATATCCCGTCCTCTTCTTGTGCTCATACTCACTATCAGTGGATAGTAAGAGAATTTACTGAGGCATACAGACAAATATCTTAGGGATATACTCGTTCTAGGGCATTTATATCCCTATCTCTAATGAGTCACCTAATGTGTAATACTCCTGAGCTAAAATTTTTACTCAACCTTCAGCTCTGATACCAAGTTGTCATGACCCAAAATCCAACGTCTCAATATCGACATCCATACTGTTATCCCGCTTTTTGGCAAAGCCGTGATACCAAAAGATCGATGGAAAATGGAGGATAGTTCGTCTCAGAGATTGGTCATACTTCGTTTTACTACAAAAATCGCTGAATTTTGTCTGATTCCAGATTGAGCTACAATTGATAGGACATGACAAGAAAGATCATAGAAGTCTGCATCTCAAATTTCAAGTCAATCCGAGTTCATACGCTCGAGTTATGGTCGATTCAATTTGAAGGGAAAAACTTAGGTTTCGAATCCATCACCGAACACTGGTTCGAACCGATCACCTTCGTATCCAGCAACTTCGAATCCATCGATTTCGTATCGATGGACCTCGTAACCATCAACGAGTGTTTGCTTCGTATCCATCAAATCATTGTACTTCAAATCCATCGAAGGGTTCAAGTTCGCATCAGTTGACTTCGTATCCATGGAGAAGTTACAAAGCTCGTATCCATCGGAGAAAGGCCAGTTCGTATCCATCAAGCATCGATCGTTCGACTCCATCAGTGAAGCCTTGATCGAGCCCATAAATGAAGCTTCGTTCGAATCCATCAAGTCAACTAGCTATGATGACGTGTCAATCATCGATACGAACGCTCCGAGATATATGGAGTCGAAGCGGTCAACTCGGAGCGAAATCCAGATCGAGGCGAAGTGTGCGCCCCACGTCAACACGAAGGCGCGTGCCACCATCGGTTCGAAGCGATTGATTCGAACATATCGATTTGAACCAAACAACCACATAGGAAATCCCATTTCGTATCCATGATAACTCGAGATCCACAAGTCCAAATGCCACGAAATTTTCACAGAAGCTTGCATACATGTTGAAGGATGTCCACACCAAATTTCACCTCGATTGGATGGATTTCTGGTCGATTCGAATGGAGGTCGAATCGATCCCAAAGTAGGCCCAAATTTCCTGAGGACGGACGCGTGGGCCTCCTCACGTGCCATAAGTAGTATTCCGAGTTTTCAGCGAAATATCAGCATCCTACGCCTATAAATAGAGCCCCAGGGCCAACAGAAAAAGGATCTTTGGATTCTGAAGCGCCTAGACTCTGCCGGATCGAGATCTCCATCATCCTACATCATATTCGTGCTGTTGAATTCGAATTTCCGGTTGTAACTTGCTGTTGATGGCTGTAACAACTTGTAATCATTGAAAGAGAATCAATAAAACTACAAAAAACTTCACAGTGGACGTAGGCAACACGCCGAACCACTATAAATCGCTTGTCTACGCATTTACCTTACTGTTGATTGGAGTTTTTGTTAGACAATATTCATTTTGAATTTACATTCTTCATTATTATCTCTTCAACGACTCCCAAAGAGTGTTGTGACCAATTTTGGTGCAAACACTTTGGTGCTTTCACTGAGAAAACCCAGATTTACTCCTGCTCTTTGGATCTGTCATCGATATCGGATTGAATAAATATAAGAGAAAGATCTAGATCATCAAGTCCAAGTTCCTTCCCTTCTATTCAGATTTGCACAAAGTCTAGGAAAGGAATTCAACTTTCAAGATGGTTAGCACAAGGACCACCTCAAACGCTGTCAATTAAGAAGAACAGGATAGACAGAACCCTGCTCCGCTACCTCCATCTAATCAAGATGCTATTGAACACTCGGAACCATCAGGTCCGATTACCCGACAAGAGCTATAGTTGCTACTCCAAGGGCTGACCCAGAGTCAGCAGCAACTAGCAGAACAGCTACGTGCTAACGCCGAGCTGATCAACAAGCTGGATCGCCAGAAGCGAAAGAGATCCAAGAGAGACCCCGCTTCTCACTCATCCAGCAAAAGGTCTTCCTCTTCTGATTATCATAATCAATCTCCACGACTCCGGCTAGATGGGAGTCACATGCCAGCTGCTGGAGATCAATCGGTAATGACTATTGGACAATTGAGAGTTGGTCCATCAACCAGGTTCCAAACCGGACCTTCCTCCCAAGGAGGTGCCGTTCCTCGACAGCATGGACGTACTCCTGAACCATACGTCCCAGAGGACTATGAGCTAAGAAGGCAAGACTTGGACCGTCGACAACATCCGATCCAACCCCAAAGTATGGAGCGTAATCATACTCCGGTGCAAGCCGTACAAAACGCGCAAATGCCGGATCTTTCAACTATGATACGCCAAATGATATGTGAGAGCCAGAATTCACGAATGACGATTGGGGAGTTTCCCGAAGTCACGCTCCTTTTACGGACGACATCCTTGCTGCTGAACCCCCACGGCGATTCAGAATGCCAACTCTACCCATGTACGAAGGAAAGTCCGACCCCAACCAACATATTCTGAAATATGAATGGTCGATGATCGCTGCCAGAGCCGACGATGTAGTAAAGTGTCGTAGTTTCCCCATATCCTAAGGGGGCATCGCTACCATGTGGTTCACTCGACTACCACCTCGATCCATCTCTTCATTCAACCAGTTGGCCATAAAATTCGTTGAACAATTCTGCATGCACGTAGCAAGGCCAAAAGATGTCAACACTTTGTCTAGTGTCACTCAAGATCCTGGAGAAATGCTTAGACACTATTTAGAGAGATTCCATACTGCATGTGCGGAGATCAGCAATCCAAACGACAACTCCATCCTGATGGCGTTGACTAAGGGGATCGACCCCGATTCTTAGTTTGGCAACTGGCTAGCTGGAAAACCACCTGCATCGTTGGACCGTTTCCATGCCAAGGCGGCTCAATTCCTGAGACGGGAAGATGTGAAACAGTCTAGGAAGCAAACCGATGCAGGACCAAGTTTGGAAGGGATCCAAAACAATGTTGCAATTGAACAGTCCGGTGAGAGCTCCGAAAAAGTTCAGTTGAACGTTAAAAACAAACAAGCTCGGCGAAGAGAGAGCGTTAATCAAACTAGAAAACGAGATCAAAATCGTGTCCCACAGCGCAAGAACCCAATGTTTGACAGTTACACTCCTCTGAATACATCACTAGAGGACTTATACTTACAAACCTGTAATACAATTCAGTACCAAAAACCTGCAACAAAACCGTCCTCAGAGAGGCAAATCC
Source organism: Allium cepa (assembly GCA_030765085.1). Classification (NCBI taxonomy): domain Eukaryota; kingdom Viridiplantae; phylum Streptophyta; class Magnoliopsida; order Asparagales; family Amaryllidaceae; genus Allium; species Allium cepa. Next base: position 646,027,373 of record CM060937.1, on the reverse strand, counting down.
AGACGGGAAAATTTTGCAGGTTCCATGAAAGCTACGGGAACAATATGAACAAGTGTCGTCACTTACAAGATCTCGTTGAAAAACTAATCAGAGAAAGGAAGCTGGAACAGTTTGTGCGGGTACCGCAGCCTAGAGAAGCGGGACCATCAAATCAAAACAATAGCCCCTATCGACCGAGACAGGAGGACTCCCCTTGTCCTCGCGGAAGATTGGTGGTAAACGCCATCAGTGGAGGACCAACTTTCTCAAGAGCCTGGAACGACGAAGATCCTCGTCACTGTCACACATGACAGGCTCTGTTCAATCTATGAATACTTTACAATTTCCTTCATATTCTGAAGTTTAAACTTGTAATAAGGCACCGACTTTGCCATATTTTCTTATTTCAGCAATAAATTACTATCTCTTCAAGCTAGAACTGTGATTCACCGAATACAACATTCAACAATCACGACACACGAAGAGTTAAGTTCCATCAAACAATGGAATTTATTCAAATAGTGAGTGACTGTGATACGATCGGCCACTCACTAAGTGAAACCCCAGCTCGGGGGCAAGCCATCACATCAAAGGATAAACTGGACCAACACACGACAGTCCTACAACTAACTCCAACTTCCCAGAGTGCGAATTGGAGTATAAACATCAAATAACTCGTACCCAGAGCGCGAACGGACTCCAACTTCCCAGAGTGCGAATTGGAGTATAGACATCAAATAACTCGTTCCCAGAGCGCGAACGGACTCCAACTTCCCAGAGTGCGAATTGGAGTATAAACATCCAATAACTCGTTCCCAGAGCATGAACGGACTCCAACTTCACAGAGTGCGAATTGGAGTATAAACATCCAATAACTCGTTCCCAGAGCGCGAATGGACTCCAACTTCCCAGAGTGCGAATTGGAGTATTAACATCCAATAATTCGTTCCCAGAGCGGGAACGGACTCCAACTTCCCAGAGTGCGAATTGGAGTATAAACATCCAATAAATCGTTCCCAGAGTGCGAACGGACTCCAACTTCCCAGAGTGCGAATTGGAGTATAAACATCCAATAACTCGTTCTCAGAGCGCGAACAGACTCTAACTTCCCAGAGTGCGAATTGGAGTATAAACATCCAAAAACTCGTTCCCAGAGCGCGAACGGACCCCAACTTCCCAGAGTGTGAATTGGAGTACAAATATAGATTACAGGTTCCCAGAGTGCGAACCGAAGCATCCGTGCTAACTCCAACTTCCCAGAGCGTGAATTGGAGTATAAATATAGATTACAGGTTCCCGGAGCGCGAACCGAAGCATCCGTGCTAACTCCAACTTCTCAGGGCGTGAATGGAGTATAAACATAAGTTATAAGTTCCCGGAGTGCGAACTCAAACATACATGCTATCTCCATGTTCCCAGAGTGTGAACTAGAGCACAAACATCAATTTCAGGTTCCCGGGGCGCGAACCGTGTTACAAACATCGATGGCACTCAAATTCCTGGAGTGCGAACCAGATTATCGATCTCAAATTATCCCAAGTCCCCGGAATGTGGACATGTGTTTAAGATTTGCAACAAGCGCGATCAATCACCAAAATACAAATGTTTTTCCCCAAGACTGGGGGGCAAACAAGCTAAGTGTTAGTCACTAACCAAAGTGATACAATGTCCGAAGTTCAACTTATTCATCACAACATGTGACCAAGATTTTCCGGCTTGACAAATAAGACAAACTCTACTTGACGGTAAAAACACCACAAGTACACCGGACTGAAAGCCAAACACTTAAGCACAAAATAAATGAGAATTGAAACAAAGAAATTGAATTTTATTTCACATAACTAGAGACAAGGACTTACATGCAAATAAGTTCTTCCAAAAAAGAATTCCTACTAGTAGGGGCCGAACCTGCATCTATACACGACCTGCTAAAGGAAAACAAAAACAAATTCCTATCTACCAAGAACATCTGCTTAAGTGGCCGATCTATTTCTTCTTTTTCGACTTCCTTATCAACGGTTCATCATCAGAATCGCTAGGAACAGAGATCCTTCGTTTGGAGAGCTTCCTCTCCGGTGGCTGCTCTTCGGCTGGGGGCATAATGTTAACGTCCTCCTCAGAGCTTGAACTTAAATGAAGGCTCCCCGCCGGAGGAGTTGGAGGGACAGGACCTACGATAGAAGACGGGGCGGACACCCGAGTATCGACCATAGTGCCACTTGGCGATATTACATTTAGAGGTGCTGGACCATGCGTCGTAGTCCTAATTCCAGTGCAGCCACCTTGTCCCGCAGCCTCTAATTCTGTATTAATCTTGCTTGCGCCAAAATTGGCCACAAACCCCAAATACGGTGAAAGCACCAGTGTATGAATACAGCTCAACAATATTCAAACACAAATTACAGATCTCAGCAAATAACCCAAAAATATTTGCACAAGAAATGGGCAAACACCTCCAAGTCGTATGAGTTAGTTGATTTTATGTTGTTTTTAGTGGTTTGGGCAATTTATGCAAATATATGAAAAGCAGGGACTAAACTGTAAAATACACACAGATTTATAGTGGTTCGGCCAAAACGTGCCTACGTCCACTTTATATGTTATTCTCCTTTTTTCCTCATATTACAAGTACAAAGCTTTGGTTACAAGTAACCGAAAGTTGTTTGAAAATTCTATCCGTGCTTGAGCTCTCAAACTTCTCTGCCATTGTTGTACCCCTGCCCCTCTATTTATAGAGTGAGGCTGCGGGTAGGGGTTCTGGATGTAAATAGCTGCTGGTGGGCCTGGGCTGATGCAATCTGGCCTGGCAAAGTTGGTTCGGCAATGCTTTGGTCCGGCGTTGCCTTGGTTCGGCAGTGGATGGAGAATGAGTTGGTTCGGTAGGCATGGGAAGAGTGTTGGTTCGGTGGGATTTGGTCCGGTAGGAGCATGGAGATGGAGCTGGTCCGGTAGCGGCATGGTTCGGTGGAGAGTGGTTCGGCTAGGAGTTGGTTCGGCAGGCATGGGAGGTGGGTTGGTTCGGTAGGAACATGGAGAGGGCGTTGGTTCGGTGGTGGCCTCCTTCATCTTGGTTCGGCGGTAGCTCCGGTCTAGTGAAAACACGCCCAACACCGATTGATACGAATATGCTGCTAACCTTCACCATCCCATTGGTACGAAGTGCATCGATATGAACTCCTAAGTGCCTGACCGATTCGAACCATCCTTGCCAATTTGTTAATATTCCAGTTTTGACCAAAAATGGGATAACACTTTGCCCCCCAAAACATGCCTTGTGATAGGAAGGCGTGTTTTGTAATGCCATGAGCTGGACGTTCATATCCTATTGATGTCCTGCAAAGGAATTTACAGTTTTATGTGACCTCAAATGTCGACCGCTCGGGATCGAGATATTTGAGATGAAGTGCGACCGTTCACGGTCAAGCGCATAACTTCAAATGATGATCGTTTGGGATCGACCCATTTGAGGCGAAGTGCGACCGCGCCCGGTCAAGTGGCGGACCTCAAATGATGACCGTTCGTGATCGAGCCATTTGAGGTAAGGTGAGTTGTGCCGTTCGGGGCGATTTGTGCCGTTCAAGGCGAGTTTATACCGTTCGAGGTCGGGTTGTGCCGTTCGAGGCGAGTTGTGACCGTTCGAGGTCGGGTTGTGCCGTTCGAGGCGAGTTGTGACCGTTCGAGGTCGGGTGCCGTTCGAGGCGAGTTCTGACCGTTCGAGGTCGGGTTGTGCCGTTCGAGGCGAGTTGTGACCGTTCGAGGTCGGGTTGTGTCGTTCGAGGTGAGTTGTGACCGTTCGAGGTCGGGTTGTGCCGTTCGAGGCGAGTTGTGACTGTTCGAGGTCGGGTGCCGTTCGAGGCGAGTTGTGACCGTTCGAGGTCGGGTGCCGTTCGAGGCGAGTTGTGACCGTTCGAGGTCGGGTTGTGCCGTTCGAGGCGAGTTGTGAGTGTGCCCGGGGGGGCTTAATATTATCAGTGCCGGAGTTATTGTTTGGGGGAGTTTCCGAATCAAAGACTTCGGCAGTTCGCTGCCATGCAAGAGGTGCTCGTGGACCATTCGCGATCCACGGGCATGCAAGTAATTTTTACATAGAATTGTAAATGTTAAAGCAATAATCATATGAACCTTACAGCAGACATGTCCAAACAGGAAGAATTTAAATGTTCAAATCAAAATCAGAGCAAAGAGCAGAATGAAGATATCAAAGCGTAAACTCTTACTATAACGCGGCTGGTAGTCATTCAGAGCATGCCTATGGATCGTGTGCGATCGCTCACATGTGTAAATTATTTAACCGTGTTAGTGAGAGGTTTACAACTTGTTCATCGTTATTTTAATCAAGCAATCAATGGGTAATCAAACGGTGCCCCGATCCAGGGTCAGCTCTAGCCGATGTAGACGGTGGTCGCTCTGGCTCCACAGCTGGAGTTCGCCTCCTCACATACTGAAGGAGCATACCGTTCCTGATATTCCCTTCCACCTCGTCCTTCAAATGCCTACAATCATTAGTGTTATGACCGTTTAATTCATGGAATACACAAAACTTATCTGATTTTCTTTCATCAGAGGTTGGATCCCTTCGCATTGGTCTACGATACGGAACCTTCTCCTTGGTATCCTGATAAATTCGTTCCAGACTCTCACTCAGCTCAGTGTAAGTGGTGAATCGTGGCTCCCCCCGTTGCCGCTTTGACCTGTCCTCGTCATTCTCAGTCTTTCTTTTACCTCTACTAGTTTTCGCGCCTTTCTCAGGGGGATTTCCTCCTTTGATCGCATAAATATCAATTCCTTCTTCTTCTTCTCTTTCGGCGTTCGCATCCTTCAATCGCAGAAACTTTTCCGCCTCATGATAGAATTCTCCTAGATCCACGGGTGGATCCTTAATTAATGAATTTTTGAACTCTGTTCCGTCAGCTATCCCGGACACAGCCGCTATCATAACCATGGATGGATCTGGTCGATCCACCGAAGCTGCCGCTGCATTGAATCGCGTTAGGTAACTCCTCAAAGTCTCTCCAGTTTTCTTCTTTAGGGTTGCCAAGGTCATCAAATTCTTGGGTCTTGTAATGTGGACCCTGAATTGCCTCATAAATCTCTCAATCAAATCCTTCCACGTTCCGATGGATCCATTCTCCAATTGTCTAAACCACAATGCTGCGATATCCGCCAAGTACAATGGAAAGCACCGGGCCATAACCTCCTCTGATGCCCCCAGCACTTCCATATGCCTCATATACTTCGTTAGATGAACCGTGGGGTCCGTTCTCCCGTCATACATGTCCAGCGATGGTAACTTGAAATCTGGTGGGTTCCTAGCTTGTCTGATTGCTGGAGAAAAAGGACTCCTATTAACATCCTCCAAATCTTTGTTTACCAAACCGCCTATCATAGCTTTTCTAACCATCTTTGCTAACCTGTCATTGTCTCCGAGATGCAATCTTTGTTCATTACTTTCGACCTGCCCCCCGAGTCCACAAGGGAATTCTGGGATCTGCCCCCTTGACTGAGCGTTCACTCCTCTGCTGCTCCCAGGTTGTGCAGATGCTTCTCTTTCTCTCTCCGAAATTGGATCTATGTTCTCCATGGGTGTGCCTCCTAATCCAGGTGCTATGCCGGATGGTCCTGCTCCGTTCCGAACTCCATCAGCTTCTCTATTCTGTTCTCCAAGTTGCCCAATCTGCTGAAACAAATTCTGAATCAACTCCTCTTGTCTTTTCATCATTTTCTCCATCTCATCCCTGGTGATGAAGACCGAAGTTTGGTTCTCTCCTGAGGAAGCCCCTTGACTCCCTTCATGCTGACTTCTTTCTGGTCTCTGTCTTCTACTTGTTTTTCTTCCAAGAGCCATAATCTCGGATAGACTTCTAGTTCTTAAAGAGAGTCTCTCAACAAATCTTTGCGAGGCAATGATTAAAACGCTCATTGAGTTCAGCTCTCAATGAAAGCACCAAAGTGTTTGCGCCAAAATTGGCCACAAACCCCAAATACAGTGAAAGCACCAGTGTATGAATACAACTCAACAATATTCAAACACAAATTACAGATCTCAGCAAATAACCCAAAAATGTTTGCACAAGAAATGGGCAAACACCTCCAAATCGTATGAGTTAGTTGATTTTATGTTGTTTTTAGTGGTTTGGGAAATTTATGCAAATATATGAAAAGCAGGGACTAAACTGTAAAATACACACAGATTTATAGTGGTTCGGCCGGAACGTGCCCACGTCCACTTTATATGTTATTCTCCTTTTTTCCTCAGATTACAAGTACAAAGCTTTGGTTACAAGTAACCGAAAGTTGTTTGAAAGTTCTATCCGTGCTTGAGCTCTCAAACTTCTCTGCCATTGTTGTACCCCTGCCCCTCTATTTATAGAGTGAGGCTGGGGGTAGGGGGTCTGGATGTATATAGCTGCTGGTGGGCCTGGGCTGATGCAATCTGGCCTGGCAAAGTTGGTTCGGCAATTCTTTGGTCCGGCGTTGCCTTGGTTCGGCAGTGGATGGAGAATGAGTTGGTTCGGTAGGCGTGGGAAGAGTGTTGGTTCGGTGGGATTTGGTCCGGTAGGAGCATGGAGATGGAGCTGGTCCGGTAGTGGCATGGTTCGGTGGAGAGTGGTTCGGCTAGGAGTTGGTTTGGCAAGCATGGGAGGTGGGTTGGTTCGGTAGGAACATGGAGAGGGCGTTGGTTCGGTGGTGGCCTCCTTCATCTTGGTTCGGCGGTAGCACCGGTCTAGTGAAAACGCACCCAACACCGATTGATACGAATATGCTGCTAACCTTCACCATCCCATTGGTACGAAGTGCATCGATACGAACTCCTAAGTGCCTGATCGATTCGAACCATCCTTGCCAATTTGTTAATATTCCAGTTTTGACCAAAAATGGGATAACAAATCTTGGCCAGGATTTCCTCATCACGAATCACTTGGGCCTGGCTGGGGGCATCTGCAGTCTGCATTGAAGAGCTAGAGGTCGGCAGGAGGTCACTAACGATGAACGACAAGTCTGTGGAGAGGCCACCATGCTGGCCAAGCAACTCGCTCACCATTTGCTCGTCAAGAGATAGTGCGCTCCCCTGCGTTGCCTCAGTTGACGCTGCTGTCGCAACGGTCATCTCGGTGGTGATGGCCTTCTCCTCTTTACTTGACTCTCGAGTCGCGGCAATCGGCGCAACTCCAATCACTAAGCAAAGTTAAGAAGAAGTTATTAATAACTGCGTCAAAACAAACTCCCTATTTGGAATACACTTGAGATAAGTTTGGAATACCTTCCCCAACGTGGCCTGCTGATGACGGAACAACTTCAGAAACGTGCTCCCGGATAGGAGATAGCTGCGGTTGCTCTGGATTATAGGCAGGGACTGACTGTGAGCCAACCGCAGATGTGGGTTCTGACGAAAGTGGAGCGGTGGTCTCAAGAACTGAAGCCCGATACTCAACACCAGAACCTTCTCCGACTTCCAAATGGCGGGCGCCGACCGTCTCCTTCTCATGAGAAATTATGGCATCATGAAGGATTTTCTTCTCGTTTTCGGTCTGTAACTGGTTTTCAAGCTCAAACTGGTCAATTGATTCATCCGGATGCATCGTTTTCTCCTCCTCAATCAACCAATTCTAGGCGCTGTGAAGATGTACCAGATAATCCTCGAGCCAAGCCAAATTCCTATGCCTTAGCACTTTGGCATTATAAGTGATATGGAGGTCTTCAATGTCACCCTCCAGCTTGGACTCGGCGATTTCAATTTTTCTATCAGCATCGGCTTCGATCTCCATTATTTTAGCCCTCGCAGCATCACGCTCGGTCCGGAATTCAACCGCCTGATCACATGATTCTTGTGCAGAAATATTGGCGGTATCCCTTTCCTTCATAATTTCAGAAACTTTAGCCTTAAGCTCATTAAGTTCTTTCAAAGTCGCATCTCGCTTGGCGGTGACGATGGTGTTCCGGTGGCCCATGTCTTCCACCGTGACATAGTGTTCTTTTTTCATCCTATCCATAGCCACTTGTGCTTCATCGGCCTTCGTAAGAGCCTCCATCTCTGATTTTCGAGATGATTCAGCTTCTGTGTCCAGCACTTGTATGATGCGATCTCTTTGGGCCAGCTCGGCTTGAAGCTTTTCGATGGTAGGCGCTCGTTCGAAGGCTAATGACGACGCTCGCTCGGCCGCCTTATACCACGCCTTGTATTGGGCATAAAAGTCGTGCACATAATCGTGCGCCACCTGCTCGGCCTCAGGCGGGATTCTTTTATCAAAGAAAATATTCGGGAAGTCCTTCTTTAATTGCGCAAGCCTGATTGCTCCTTCCCACAAAATTTCAGTAGGAGGCTGTTCCGCAACTATCGGGGACATTGCCTCAGACCTGGGATGGTGGGGCTCAGAGCTAGAAGACTGAGAAGCTGACTTGTATCGAGAAGATTCGGAAGGATGAAACACATATCCAGGAGGTTGTATAGGAGCTCTGGGAGGAGGAGTGTGAGATCGAGACCGACGTCTGTAGTCCCTATCTCTTTCATACCGTTCTTGGCTAGAACAGCCGGAGTACCTACGATCATAATCCCTATCTCCTTCTCTTCGTTGTGACTCGTAATATGAGGAAGATTTTCGAGCATGTCGCAGACTTCCTAACATCGAACCGCGTCCAGCCATAATATCTGCAAAGCAGAATGAGAATAAAGTTCATGGTTTTTCGAAACCGATGACCTATGACTAAGGGTTGTGTAGTGTCGTGAAATGTGTATGAATATGCATTCCCCCCGACCAACCAGAAGTGTCAACCACGCTAGTAATAAAAGACTCGCTCAATTCTAGAGTACGATGGAATTCCTCCAACACGGCATCATGTTGAAGAGACAAATAATCCGGGATTGGAAGATCGGCAAGCCCTTCAAAGAGACTTTCTGTTCTTGGGGGAGACCTCTCCGAAATTCTAATTCCGGGAGTGGGCCGGGACATGACGATTGACTTTCATCTTCCCTTTCCAGGCGACTTAAAAATGGCAGCCTTGCCTTTTCTCTGCTCTGTAACATCCTGAACTACATCTGTAGGCTCGGCCGACGACTCATCATCAGTATGGGTTCTTTCAGAATCAGCTTCCTCGATTATAACAACTTTGGGCTTCTTGTGCTTGACTCGTTTTTTCAAGACGGTCCTTAGTGCCCCGTCAAGCTTTATACACTGCCCTCGTTCGATCAACCCAAAAGTCCGGAGATTCCTATCCGTCAAGAGCAGTTCGATAACCCTATCTTCGCTCGGGACTTCTCGGAGCACTCGTACTATCTCCTTAAAGTGTTCACCTTCGGGTCTCTAAATCATTGCTGTAAAAAGGAAAAAATATAAGTTTCGCTTCGACTGCAATTGCCTTAGTAATTATTTGAGAACTCAGCTGTATTCACGTCTGAATAACCATCGCCGGGCAAATCCTGGAGGACATCTGACGTAAAACCATTCTGTCCTATAATAGCTTAACCTGGTCCAGGACCCAGTGACCGCTTGACAATTCCTCACCGCTTCCAAAAATGTGAAGGAGGGGTAATCACTTCGAGTTTTGAAATTGACCAGGTATCTGATCTCGATCGGGATCGGTTGCCTATGAAGGTACTCCATGAAGACAATGAACAGGCTATTCATGGAAGCATATCCGTTCGGGTGTAGTTGAGATGGGGCGATCCCCAAAAAAGACAGTACTTCTCTTATGCGCTCATTGAATGAAGGAAGCGTCCCGGCCGCGCACGCGTGGCTATTGAATGCGGTGTATCCCTCCGGTGGATTGTGTGGTCTGTCATTTGGCCCCGGTAATAACACGTCGTCCAGTGACAGGCCATGCCTTAAGCATATCCTCCCCAGCATATCTTCAGAGATATTGGATCGAACAGAGTCCGATGGATTGGCAATAAAAGACACATTGGGAAATTCGTCCGGGGCTGGACCGATGATCTCAGGTTCAATATCCGGAACCTCTAGTCTCGAGGTAATTGTACTTTGAATCTCCTGCTGCTGTGAACTTGAAGGTTCCATGACTAGCTAACTCATGAGAAACCATTGTTAGACGACAAAGGACCCGTGAATTCCGCAATGTAAAGTGTATGAACGTGTATTGTGCAGTGCTGCGCATTACGTGAATAAATGTCGCAGGGTTAAAGGGAATATGCAAACGACAAAGCTACGGAGTCCAGTTATAATGACCGTCATCACTGACAATCATCACTAAACTATTTATATGATGGAAATTGATTCGGATAGAAGTTGTTATAGTTCCATCGACGAGCATCAAAAGGTGGTCGAGTATACAGTTTAATTATCAAGTCCAAATGTGCAGGAATGAAGCTCGTCGGAATTATCCTAAGAAATTGTCAAACTTTCGAATCCATCATGGAGGGTTTCGAATCAATCGCAGGAAGCTCGTTCGAATCCATCATGATACCACTTCGAATCGATATAGAGGGGCACGCTTTGAATCGATGATCAAGTGCCGAGTTCGAATCGATCATTGTAGGAAGACTTCGAATCGATCATTTGGATTAACTGATTCGTACCAATCAGGAAAACCTCAACTTAACATCGATCACGTTCGAACAGATACCTTTCGTATCGTTCATAAATGTAATTCGTATCGATGTGAAGTTAAGGGCTTCGAATCGACCAATAGCTGCTTTTCGAACCAATCATTTCGTATCAATGCGACCCATCACAATAGTCAATCGATGCGAACTGCGTCCCTCCAAAGGGAATCCCAGGTATCGATGCAAATTCCAATGAAAAATGAGGCCGCCCACGTCGATTCGAACACGAGTCCACCGATCGATACGAAGCTCCTCCAAACCAGATCTGGTTTTACAAATCACCAGAGTGGCCAATCGATGACGAAAAGGTAGATCTGAAATAGCTTTGCCGTTTGGACTCGAGGTTAATTACCTAATTAGAGTATGGAATACGACGAATTAAAGATTTGGATCTTGATTGTTTCGAAGACGTGGTGTAGTGTTTATCTCTCTGAAGCTTCGAGTCGATGCAAAGCACAGGAAACACAAGGCAACGGTGAAAAGTAAAAAAGTAAAAAATGGCAAACCCCTTGTTATTTATATGGAGCCTTGAAGGTGACCGGGTCGTTTCACATCCCAGTAAATTTTACCGACCACAACCAGTCAAATGATGGATCGGTTCGAAAACTCCTCTCGAACCCATTTGCCTGAGACCTTATCGATGCGAAGTTACCCTCACGCTTCATCGATACGAAGAATACAACCAAGGCCGTGACGAAGAACGCTGAGTCGCATCGATGCGAAACGAACAGTGGGCAGACCGATTCGAAGCCCCTGTTCACATCAACAAATGCACAACTCCACCCACAACCTACCGATACGAACGAAGATTTTGTATCCATCCTTTCTCATCGGTACGAATGGGAGATTCGTACTCAACCAAGTCATCGATGCGAACGACGATTTCGTATCCATCCTTTCTCATCGGTACGAATGGGAGATTCGTACTCATCCAAGTCATCGATACGAATGTCGATCTCGTACTAGCATAAGCCTACTTCATCAATACGCATGTTGATCTCGTATCCATCGATGCTCATACCCATCGATTCGAAATATTGCATTAGCACAGAACGAAGTCGATTCCCTTAACCTTCTACATTGGTTCAGGAGAGGATCGATACGAAGGGACTTTTCAGAACAACCATCAGGCGTTGTCCCAACTCAAATTTCCAAATCAGTTCAGGAGAGAATCGATACGAAATTCAATAGCAAACAGAACTGACAACGACTCATGGACACATGACGCTAAAAAGGGTAAAACTAACATATGTGCATATATGTCAGACTAACATTCGATTTTAAACATCTACAGAGATCGAATACTCATCTTGTTACGAATGCAATAGCCAACGGCTAAGCGTTATTGCACAGCAATCAACCATATCAACGCAAGGTTACAGCAATACAGGGTACGAATCTCAACAAAAGAGACCAATGATTGTTCAAAGAGAAATTACAGCTCTTTAAAGCACGCCATGTTTCCACAAGACGTACTTTAGGGGGAAAATGTTATCCCGCTTTTTGGCAAAGCCGTGATACCAAAAGATCGATCAAAAACGGAGGACAGTTCGTCTCAGAGATTGGACATACTTCGTTTTACTACAAATATCGCTGAATTTTTTCTGAGTCCAGATTGAGCTACAATTGATAGGACGGGACAAGAAAGATCACAGAAGTTTGCATCTCAAATTTCAAGTCAATCCGAGTTCATGCGCTCGAGTTATGGTCGATTCAATTTGAAGGGAAAAACATAGGTTTCGAATCCATCACCGAACACTGGTTCGAACCGATCACCTTCGTATCCATCAACTTCAAATCCATCGATTTTGTATCGATGGACCTCGTAACCATCAGCGAGTGTTCGCTTTGTATCCATCAGATCATTGTACTTCGAATCCATCGAAGGGTTCAAGTTCGCATCAGTTGACTTCGTATCCATGGAGAAGTTACAAAGCTCGTATCCATCGGAGAAAGGCTAGTTCGTATCCATCAAGCATCGGTCGTTCGACTCCATCAGTGAAGCCTTGTTCGAACCCATAAATGAAGCTTCGTACGAATCCATCAAGTCAACTAGCTAAGGTGACGTGCGAGTCATCGATACGAACACTCCGAGATATATGGAGTCGAAGCGGTCAACTTGGAGCGAAATCCGGATCGAGGCAAAGTGTGCGCCCCACGTCAACACGAAGGCGCGTGCCACCATCGGTTCGAAGTGATTGATTCCAACGTATCGATTCGAACCAAACAGCCACATAGGAAATCCCATTCCGTATCCATGATAACTCGAGATCCACAAGTCCAAATACCACGAAATTTTCACAGAAGCTTGCATACATGTTGAAGGATGTCCACACCAAATTTCACCTCGATTGGATGGATTTCTGGTCGATTCGAATGGAGGTCGAATCGATCCCAAAGTTGGCCCAAATTTCCTGAGGACGGGCGCGTGGGCCTCCTCATGTGCCAGAAGTAGTCTTTCGAGTTTTTAGTGAAATATCAGCATCCTACGCCTATAAATAGATCCCCAGGGCCAACAGAAAAAGGATCTTTGGATTCTGATGCGCCTAGACTCTACCGGATCGAGATCTCCATCATCCTACATCATATTTGTGCTGTTGAATTCGAATTTCCGGTTGTAACTTGCTGTTGATGGCTGTAACAACTTGTAATCATTGAAAAAGAATCAATAAAACTACAAAAAACTTCACAGTTGACGTAGGCAACACGCCGAACCACTATAAATCGCTTGTCTACGCATTTAATTTACTGTTGATTGGAGTTTTTGTTAGATAATATTCATTTTGAATTTACATTCTTCATTATTATCTTTCAACGACTCCCAAAGAGTGTTGTGACCAATTTTGGTGCAAACACATACCTCACCGTATTCAAATGCCGCAGATTCAAACATTGAAATTCGATTCGTACCGGAGCTTTTAACACATTAAGTATAACAACACATCGGAAAAAGAAACGAATATATCATTGATATACAATAGTTGATACAACAATGATACAATTGAGATATCAATACATATATCAGAGACGGACAATAGCGGAAGACACAGCAACAGTAGCGGAATGATATCTTTAGTGCCCAAACTCCAAAGATTCCAAAATCTCCTATAAGCTCGAACCACCATCAAGTTGACTTAAGCTAGGTCAGTTCGGGAATGAAATTGCCAAACTAAAGACTTCGAAGATTGCCAAAGATACACCTATTATTTGATTATCTGAAAATTGACTCTAGGCTGCCCGTGTGGAAAATTGTGGACACCTAGAGTTTAGAAAGGGAATAATAAACTCCAGGTCAGTCATGGGACTGGTGTGAGAAAATAAAAATAGTTTGTCTTTAACAAAATCAAAACGAAAGAATTTAAAAGAAATCCAGAATGCTTTTTGGAAAATGAAACTACTATAAGGCCTCCCGGCACACACACAATGCAATCGCACACTTGGGGAGATTTCTCCTTATGATAGTCAAACATGCCTAATATGCAAAATCCCTTTGATATTATTATTAGTGCATAGAGTAGAGAACATTTGCAAGTATAATATTAATATTAGCCAACATACTGTAAAGACCCGATTCTTCGACCTCCGAAAATAGACATTAACACGTCCACTGTTTCAACTGCCGAACAATCGAATGCCGGAAAACCGAACCCTTAGGGTTTAAGAAGAAGAAAAAGATAGAAGAAGAGAGCAAAAGATAGAACAGAACAGAAAGAAACAACAGAACAATATTAGAATCTCACAATCGCAGCGGAACAACATATAATAGATAAATGAATAATCTTTAAAACAAAGAATATTATCTGTTATTACATTACATCACATTACATCACATTACATTACATTATCAAAGTTTACAACAACAAACAGCGGAAAAGAAATACTATATACTGGTTAATACGGCGCGCCATCCAGCTTGCCTCTAGATCTCTACAGCCACTCCTGAATTCCAAAATGACCTGATAACCTGACTATAGGCTGCCCGTGTGGAAAATTATGGGCACCCAGAGTTTAGGAAGGGAACAATAAACTACAGGTCAGTCATGGGACTGGTGTGAGAACTAAAACAGTTATTTATCTTTAAAACAACAACATTCCATGGCATTACGCAAAATAAACCATTTTTGATATTATTATTAGTGCATAGTGTAGAAAACATTTCGAAAATATAATAGTAACCCTAGTCAGCATGGGCATTACACACTTATGCCAACTATAGCTACCAAGATCAATAGCAGGTTACCGCCACATTCTATGGCAGGTTACACAACTAAAACCGTACAGGGTACGTATTGTTTCTTTGGATTTTCCGACAAATGATCGGCTAAAGAACTTCCCATACCGAAATGGAACGCCTAAGGAAGGACGCCCCCGAGAACCTAACCGGATCTCTGCTAAACAAGGTCGACGCTACCTCACGCTATATAGCTGTGACTAGGTAACTAACACACTGACGCTACCTCATGCTATACAGCTATGACTAGTAACTAACACACTGACGCTACCTCACGCTATACAGATGTGACTAGGTAACTAACACACTGACGCTACCTCACGCTATACAGCTGTGACTAGGTAACTAACACACTTACGCTGCCTCACGCTATACAGCTGTGACTAGGTAACTAACACACTAACGCTACCTCACGCTATACAGCTGTAACTAGGTAACTAACACTCAAGCTATGTCATCCCCCGGTCGTTACCGACCTTTACCCGAGGATCCACAACCACAAAGCAAGAACCACAAAGTAGTAAATATGCAGTAACCACATAGGTTCGATATCTGGGCTTTATACCATGATATCACCTTCTATCGAGAAGGAAATGGACATACCCTAGGGCGCTACCCCTAACAAAAAAAACTTGTCGCAACATTCCTGTTTCGACCATTACCAGGTTGTGAGGCCCGACGAAGTCTCGTCCACAAATCTACGCTTTTGCACAAAGCCATGCTTCGATCAACAAATGATCAGCAACACTTCGTATGCCATATTACCAAATTGGGAATGTATCACTAGTAACCATCAACTACATAACCTCTGAGTTCGTACATCTCAGAGAAGAGTGTTAAGCTAAGAGAATAAATTCTCCGCCATCAACAGAAATGTATTTGATAGAAACCAGCTTTACATCTCAAAATGCAACGTCAGACATACATCCTTACAAGTCTGTTCCGGATTCGAACAGAACCGAAGGCACTTCTGAAGAAGCCCTTGCAATTCGAGTATTCACAATATTGGTCGGACTTCCCATCACTTAGGGAATCTCTATACTGGAGCCATGATGCAGAGAAAATCGACAAGTCATCCTATCATTCTCGCAAATATCCGGTTTTCACCATCGGTCTTCAGTGCTATCCATATACGTCGTATCACTATTCGGAATGGGTTATATGACACAAAGGTTCTCCCCCGGCTAAACCGAATAACGAGCGCAATATTTTAAAAATAAGTGTAGCATTCAAATTCAAGAAAATCACAACAATTTTCCACTTCGGTCTTTTAAATAAAAGATTCATCACAATCACAAAGGTTCGATGTGGTTTTTGAATATCCACTTGGAATC
Organism: Allium cepa; assembly: GCA_030765085.1. Lineage (NCBI taxonomy): Eukaryota > Viridiplantae > Streptophyta > Magnoliopsida > Asparagales > Amaryllidaceae > Allium > Allium cepa. The sequence continues at coordinate 646,011,274 of CM060937.1, read as the reverse complement.
CGACCCCCGGTCGCATTGAAATTCAAACGCCATTTAAAGGCAAATACTGATAGTCGGTTATTTAACTATCAATCAATATTCACAACAATTTTCAGGTTTAAATAATTTTCCCAATTATTTATTTTCAAAATATCTTTGCAAGATATATTTTCACATTTCAACCCTTTCAAACACAATGGAACATGTTTCGGAAGCCAATTCGATCATATGTGAAAGTTACGGAATTAAACGATCAAATTTAAATTAAATCGATTAAACTAATTTCTATGAGTTTTGGCTTGCCCCGGACAAACCGTAAATCCGATTGACACGAAATTTGCAATCTTACAATAATATTACGTTACGGATCCGATGAAACTAGTTTCGTCAATATCCGAGACTGTTTGAAATATGGCTATTTTAAATCGTCAATTAAATATTAAAATATTCCATTTTCACAAATTAACTTTTAATTTGATTTTAAAAGTTCTACATCATTACTCTAACTCCAATATGATATAATATAACTTTACAAATCATTTTTAATCACACTAGACCCAATTTTCAATTATCTCTGTAATTTCAAATATTAAATTATCAATTTAATTATCCAATTAAATCTAGATATTCAAAATTTAATTTCATTAGCTGATAAAATTCATTCGTGAATATTTAAAATCAATCAAATATACGAATTTTAATTGACTGAAATTCTGGGTCGTTAAAAACTTCCCCCTTAAAAGAATTTCGTCCTCGAAATTACCAAGTAAGAAAAAGTCTTAAAATCCATTAACTTTTCAAAACAAATTGTTCAAAATTAAATTTTAAATTCATTTGAGTGTTTAACTTTCCCAAAATCCATAGTTTAAAATTCTTACAATAACTTTACTAAGTTTTCAAATCATACTTAGTTGTCCTTTTCAAAACCAAAAATTTAGTTATCGAAAGTTTTCTAATTTTCCCAAAAATATTATAACGCCTTAAATTTTCGAAAAATTTCGCCAGTGTCTCCTTTGCACGGCTAGCTCGGTACGACTACAAAAATGGAACCACAGGCCCCAGACTTTAAAAAGAAAAGAAAAAGCCAAGTGGCTAGTCAAGAAAATCATCAAATTTCATACTGAAATTGAATACATACCTTCTTATCGAGCAATTCAATTTTTTTATCTTCGAAATCAAAATCCCAATTTCCTTTAATCCACCTGTAAATCCTGCGAACTATAATATCCATTTTCATTCAATCTCACATTATCAATTTCATTCGAATTCAATTTACACTTTCAATTCTGTTTGGATTCAATTTACCTTCTGAATATTAAATTTTATCAATTATTTTTCATACACAACTGATTCATCTGGCTATTTTAAATTGGCTTCTTTTACTAATTCATTACAAGTCCTAACTCATTTCATTTCGCACAGTTCAAATTGGTTTTCAATATTCAACTTTCAATTTCAGTTTATAACCACGTATATTTAAACTGGATTTCAAATTCCATATGAATTTAATTTACCCTTTATTTATAAATGTTGAATTCAATTCATTTCAACCCATATTAAATTTGTCATTTCTTCAATTAGTTTTACTTACTAATTTTATTTTAATACTTAGCTTTATTTGATCCAACTTGACAGATTTTTTTTAATTTACTTGCAATTTCAAGATGAATTTCAACATTAAGTTTCCAATTTCATTTACTTGCAATTGTATATTCATTCATTCATAAATTTATTTCCATAATTCAAACTCAGTTTCAGTTCATTTGTTTCAACCCCAAATTTATTTTCAACTTAATAAATTTTATTCCATAACTATTTTTATCAAATTCCAGAGTCTTTCCAACATTTCAAACCCATTTTTGAAACCAATTCAAATTATCCTTTGAATTTCAAAACCCAAATCCAAATTTTCCAAACACTTTTATTTAAAATAACTTGGCAGCAATCCCTCTTTTGGAAACCCGAAAATGAACACCGATGATGCTGCCGTCATCACCTAAGTTATTTTACAGCGACCGAAAGAATTTAGAGATTTTATCCCTCCAAAAACATTTTTCCCAAAACCCTTGAAAACCATTTTCAAACTCAAAAAGGGATTTAAACTTTCCAAATCTCCAAAATTTTCAAATTCTTTTTAAAACATTTCCAAATACTTCTCTGGAATTCCGTTTCAAATTATAGATCACATTTTCAATTTACATTCTCAAATTTTTTATTTGTATGCGAATTAATTTTCTTAACTCTTTGTTATGATTTCAATTCTTATTCAACTTAATGATAATAATTTAATATCATCACTTTCTAGTAACCAAGCAATCATATATTATAATAACTCACAGAAAAAAAATTCTCTTTTATATACGAAAACAATTTAGGTAAAAAAAATTCATTTACCCAATTTTAAAACGATATTGTGTCGAATTTGTTTTGTACAAGTGTTAGAGATTCCTATCAATAACGTTAATTACTCGTATTGACCAGAATCCATATACCACTCAACAAACCAATCAACAAAATATAAAACAATTTTATATTCACTAACAAATACGCACTCATATCTATTATTACACTCAAACTCATTCTAGAGTACTGCCGACTCTATCTCTAATGAGTAACACCCAACAGAGCCAAGGTTGTCTCTTAACCATATGCTCTAATACCACATTGTAAAGACCCGATTCTTCGACCTCCGAAAATCGACATTAATATGTCCACTATATCAACTGCCGAACAATCGAATGCCGGAAAACCAAACCCTTATGGTTTAAGAAGAAGAAAAAGATGGAAAAAGAGAGAAAAAGGTAGAACAAAACAGAAAGAAACAACAGAACAATATCAGAATCTCACAATCGCAGCGGAACAACATATAATAGATAAATGAATAATCTTTAAAACAAAGAACATTATCTGTTATTACATTACATCACATTACATTACATAATCAGAGTTTACAACAACCAACAGCAGAAAAGAAATACTATATACTGGTTAATACGCCATGCCATCCAGCTTGCCTCCAGATCTCTACATTAACTCCTAAATTCCAAAATGACCTGATAACCTGACTCTAGGCTGCCTGTGTGGAAAATTATGGGCACCCAGAGTTTAGGAATGGAACAATAAGCTCCAGGTCAGTCATGGGACTGGTGTGAGACCTAAAACAGTTATTTATCTTTAAAACAACAACATTCCATGGCATTACGCAAAATAATTCGTTTTTGATATTATTATTAGTGCATAGTGTGGAAAACATTTCGAAAATATAATAGTAACCCTAGTCAGCATGGGCATTACGCACTTATGCCAACTATAGCTACCAAGATCAATAGCAGGTTACCGCCGCGTTCTATGGCAGGTTATACAACTAAAACCGTACAGGGTAAGTATTGTTTCTTTGGATTTTCCAACAAATGATCGGCTAAGGAACTTCACATACCGAAATGGAACGCCTAAGGAAGGACGCCCCCGAGAACCTAACCGGATCTCTACTAAACAAGGTCGACGCTACCTCACGCTATACAGCTATGACTAGGTAACTAACACACTGATGCTACCTCACGCAATACAGCTGTGAATAGGTAACTAACACACTGACGCTACCTCACGCTATACAGCTGTGACAAGGTAACTAACACACTGACGCTACCTTACGCTATACAGATGTAACTAGGTAACTAACACTCAAGCTATGCCATCCCTCGGTCGTTACCGACCTTTATCCGAGGATCCACAACTACAAAGCAACAACCACAAAGTAGTAAATATGCAGTAACTACATAGGTTCGATATCTGGGCTCTATACCATGATATCACCGTCTATCCAGAAGGAAATGGACATACCCTAGGGCGCTACCCCTAGCAAAAAAACTTGTCGCAACATTCCTAATTCGACCATTACTAGGTTGTGAGGCCCGACGAAGTCTCGTCCACAAAGAAACGCTTTTTCACAAAGCCGTGCTTCGATCAACGGACGATCAGCAACACTTCGTACGCCACATTACCAAATTGGGAATGTATCACTAGTAACCATCAACTACATAACCTCTGAGTTCGTACGTCTCAGAGAAGGGTGTTAAGCGAAGAGAATAAATTCTCCGCCATCAACAGAAATGTATTTGACAGTAACCAGCTTTACATCTCAAAATGCAATATCAAACATAGATCCATACAAGTCTGTTCTGGGTTCGAACAGAACCGGAGGCACTTTTGAAGAAGCCCTTGCAATCCGGGTATTCACAATACCGATCGGACTTCCCATCACTTAGGGAATCTCTATACCGGAGCCATGATGCAGAGAAAATCGATAGGTTATCCTATCATTCTCGCAAATACCCGGTTTTCACCACCGGTCTTCAATGCTCTCCATATACGTCGTATCACTATTCGGAATGGGTTATATGACACAAAGGTCCTCCCCCGGCTAAACCGAATAACGAGCGCAATATTTTAAAAATAAGTGTAGCATTCAAATTCAAGCAAATCACAACAATTTTCCACTTCGATCTTTTAAATAAAAGATTCATCACAATCACAAAGGTTCGATGTGGTTTTCGGATATCCACTTGGAATCCGACCCCAGGTCGCATCGAAATTCAAACGCCATTTAATGGCAAATATTGATAGTCGGTTATTTAACTATCAATCAATATTCACAACAATTTTCAGGTTTAAATAATTTTCCCAATTGTTTATTTTCAAAATATCTTCGCAAGATATATTTTCACACTTTAACCCTTTGAAACAAATTTCAAATCATTTCCCTACATGGGATATATTCACAAATATTTCTTCATTTTCATTTCAAAATGAATCATTTAAATCAATCAAATAAATCCTTGCCGATTTATTTTAATTTTACGTTCCAAATTCGTAAATTTATTTCCAAACTTCAAAAATAAATCAATGTTTATTTTTAAACAAATTTCTCTTTCCTTTATAAATTCCATGATGAATTTAAATTTCCAAATATCCACTGATATACGATTTTCAAATCGATTTCAAATATGCACTTTTAATTTATCTTTAAAAGATAAAATCTCAAAACATTCACTTCATATTGAAAAACATTTCCATACTTATTTAAAAATAAGTAATTCACAAATCTATTTATTTTCAACATTTAGAAAATATTCAATATACTTAAATCACAATTAAGTATATATTTTATTCTTTAAGGAAAACATCCTCTTAAACACATTTATTTGAGTCAAAACGAATGTTGCGTAAAACATCGTTACAACAACCCAAAATCACTAGTATAGGGATTTGAAATTAAGATAGATATATAGATCCCAATACTATATAAAACATTTTCTTTCAAAAATCATTTACTATAACAATAGTGTTATAGTCCACCATTTCATTCTATTTCTCGAAAATGTCTATTTCAACAATGAATGTTGAAATCTATGGTTTTGATACTTAATACAATTTAAAACACCTTTAAATCATTTTAATTCTATTTAGAATATCACTTTCCCAAAGCATTTCTTTAATATATTATTCACTGTCCAAAATCGTGAAAAAACTTCGTTAACCAAATTCAACATTTCTACACATTTTATTTTAAGGATTATCCACTGTCCAAAATCGTGAATATACTTCGTTGACCAAATTCATCATTTCTACACATTTTATTTAAAGGATTATCCACTGTCCAAAATCGTGGATATATCTCCTTGAATAATCTAAAATAATTGACTTATCAAAATAAGTCGATTTCGGATTTATAAAACAACGTTTATAAATTCACATTTATATATTTTATAAAAACATCAACTTATAAAATCCCTTAATTGACAAATTCTATTTATATCTCATTTAAATGCCAAAATCCAATTTATAAGTTAATTACATATAAATCTTAGATTTTATAAAATCTATACATTTTATAACTTCACGATTTATAAATCTGTAAATTCCATTGACTTATGAAATCCATTTATACTTAATTTTAACACTTATAAAAACTCGTTTTATAATCCCAACATTTTTAATTTATAAATATCAATTTTATAAATCTTTTCTATAAACCGTTTATAATAATTCAAAAATCCCAATTTAAACAATTTTACAAATTAATCAAATATTTATTTCAAAAATCACATTTCGGTTATATTTCACAAAAATCATAATTTTTACAGCATAAAAATTATAACGTTTATTTATTTAAAATGAATCCATTCCAAAATTCAATAAAACGTATACTTTCAAAAATCACTTGAAAATCCTTTTAAATTCAAAATCGTTACTTTAACATTTTTAAAACTTTAAAAATAGGCCCAATGCTGCAACAACAGTAATATATCAACCACGACATCCACACATCATATATCAATATGATAACAGAATATATCACAATATCTGTATATAAATCAATACGGGTGAGGAATCCAGTTGGATCCCTCCTACCTGTTTCCCTGCATCCACAGATGTTAGCACAATACCAATTCCACTTCGAGGTGGAATATCGTGGTATATGGGATTTATAAAATATTATTCGCTATTATGCGGCGCAATAGGGTCTCATCCGCTATATAATGCGGGAAATCAACTCCAAGTACATATATAATACCAATTCCACTTCAAGGTGGAATATCGCGGTATATGTGTTTAATAAATAACATCTGCTTAATATACGGCGTATAGGGTCTATTTCAATACAACAGAAAATAAATTATCATCCAAGCATACAATCAAGCAATTTTAAATCTAACTATTTAAAATTTAAATTGAAATAAATTCGATAGAGTGAGAAGTTCTCACCTTGCTTTCAATAACGGTTGTAGTGTTTTATTTCGCATAAAATTAAACGCGCATTTAATTTTACCCAAAATTTTCACTAGCTCCAATCGATTCCATTCCAGCTCCATCGCATAGTTCTCATCAAAACGAAGCCAACGCAATTCGTTTCCTCATTTTCTGATCACGTATGAAATAGTTACAGCCTTTTAAACGTTATACGAATTATAATATGGTCAATCTATAGTTTCTTTTTATATTTTATACCCATCTGGACTGTTCGAACTACTTCACGCAATCAGGGCCATCGTTTTTCTCTTCTTCTCCACGTGAATTCACAGTGCAGCCGAACCCATTTGCCGCCTTCCTAGCCCTAATACACGCGACCAAAGGACTCAACTTCACGACGATCGGCTAGTGCCATTTCGAAGCCAGCACTTGACTCCACTTTCGGCTGCAACCCCATGCAACTCGGCCCCCCTTTTGCCTCGTAAATCATGCATGACTTTCGGGTATTCAAGCTCGATTTGTCGTTGATCCACAGCTTTGAATTTGATCACAACCGTTGGATCGCAAGATCTCACCACCTTCTACAACTTTCATGTTGGAAGTTTGTTGAAGTAGTGTGTGGATTTGAAGAAAATTGAGGGAGAAAATCAGAAGATTTCGGCCATTGTTTTCTAGAGTGGCGGCCGAACGTTTAAAACCCTAGGGTTTGTTTTCTTTGCAAAAGTGAAATATGGGGGTCCTTTTATAGAAAATTTCACATAACACTATTCATCTAAAATTTTCCGAACTCCAAAGGAAGCGTGCCGGCTGGCGTTTCTAGGGTTTACCCCGTGTTTCGAACACAATGGAACATGTTTCGGAAGCCAATTCGATCATATGTGCGAGTTACGGTATTTAACGATCAAATTTAAATTAAATCGATTAAACTAATTTCTATGCGTTTTGGCTTGCCCAGGACAAACTGTAAATCCGATTGACACTTGCAATCTTACAATAATATTACGTTACGGATCCAATGAAACTGGTTTCATCAAAATCTGAGACTGCTTGAAAAATGGCTATTTTAACTCGTCAATTAAATATTAAAATATACAATTTTCACAAATTAACTTTTAATTTGATTTTAAAAGTTCTACAAAATTTCTCTAACTCCAATATGATGTAATATAACTTTACAAATCATTTTTAATCATACTAGACTTAATTTTCAATTATCTCTGTAATTTCAAATATTAAATTATCGATTTAATTATCCAATTAAATCTAGATATTCAAAATTTAATTTACTTAGCTTATAAAATTCATTCATGAACATTTAAAATCAATCAAATATACGAATTTTAATTAACAGAAATTCTGGGTCGTTACACATACGTACCATTATAGTATGCCTACTATAGTTACCATATTAGATGACAGGTTCTACAACTAAAACTATACAAGGCGCATATTGGTTATTGGATTTCCAACAAATGGTCAGGCTAAGAAACTTCCTGGGCCACATGGGTACGCCTTTGGAGGGACGCCCCGAGGACCTAACCGGAGCTCTGCCAACACAAGGTCAGGTTGCCTATATAACTAGGTAACTACTAACATGAGTATGCCATCCTCCGGTCATAACCAACCTTTATCTCGGGATTCACCAACAACCACAAAGCAATAGATTTGCAGCAACCACATAAGTTAAGTATCTGGGCTCCACACCAAGATACCACTTCAATCCAGAAGGAAATGGACATACCCCAAGGGGCACGACCCCCGATAACCTTGCCACATCTTTCCTATTTAGACCATTACCGGGTTGTGAGGTCCTGATGAAGTCTCGTCCCACAAAGCTACGCTTTTCACAAAATCCATGCTTCGATCAACAAATGATCAGCAGCACTTCGTATGCCACATTACCAAATTGGGAATGTATCATTAGTAAATATCAACTATATAACCTCTAAGCTAGTACGTCACAGAGAAGGGAGTTAAGCAAGGAGAATAAATTCTCCGCCACCAAACAGAAATGTATTTGATAGGAACCAGATTTATATCTCAAAGTGTAATGTCAGGCATACATCCATACAAGTCTGTTTCGGGTTCGAAAAGAACCAAAGGCACTTCAAAAGAAGCCCTTGTAATCCGGGTAATCCCTAATCACTTCCGGACTCCCCGTCACAAAGGGTGATCAAACCTCTATACCGAGGTCGTTCGGTGTTGAGACATTCGACAAGTAATCCTTTCGCTTTTGAAAATACCCGGTCTACACCGCTGGTCTTCAAATGCTATCCAATTCGTCCTATCATTATTCGGAATGGGTTATATGACATAAATTCCTCTCCCGGCTAAACCGAATAATGAGGGCAAATTTTGAAAACATATGGATGTATGGGATTTTAGTTAAATCACAACTTAAAGCCCAAAACATTTCTTTTAAATGGTTTCTTACCATTTTAATCTTTTAAATAAAAGATTCACCCTTTTAAGATCCTCTTTAACTTAAAACAAAGTTCACCAATTCTTTCACAAAGACTCATTCATAATATTTAAACAAAAGATCTATCTTTGAGATCCTCTTTTGTTTGAAAACAAAGTTCACCAATCTTTAACAAAGATTCATTTATAGCTTTCAAAACAATTCCATTTCAAATTTGAAACCCTTTCAACAAAAACTGGAAATTCTTTTCTTTATATGAAAGCCATTATCATTTGAAAACAAAGAGTTTTCGTTTTGGGAAAATACGATTACATTTGCTCAAGTTATAGCCCTTAAAGTATAAAATTGGATGAAATTAACATTCTCGAAATAATACATCTAAAATGGTTTAAAACCCATATAAATACATTACATAACTTGTATAACCTTTTTAAACCATAATTTCCAAATAAACATACATATATATGTATAAAATCTTCAAAATCTTGAATTCAAATTCAAATCAAACAATAAAACTTTAACAAGTTATTCAAAATAATTTTCATCTTAAAAACTCCTTTTCAAAAGCTTTTCATATTAAACCCAATTCAAAAAACATTTTTAGATTCAAAATTCAGCTTATAAAACCATTTTAAATTCAAGTATCTGTGAGTTAACTGAATCCTCGTGAAATACATATTCTTGTGTGTATAGTGTAGTCCAGGGGTTATGCACAATAATGCAACATCATCAATCATTACAGATTCAAGCACATCAATATCGATAAGCGGTATAATCCTATAACGCTTATTTTCATTCATAGATTCACAAGTAAATATGTATATTCATTACAGATAAATAAATTACATTTACCACAGCTCAAATCAAAACAATTCATAACACAGAGCATCACACATCAGGTATATCAAACAATTCAAAGCATTCAATACAATCCCAACATCATAAGTAAGATTAATTAATCATCTGGTTAATTTTTAAACTACATTATTTATATATGAATAAATTACTAATCCTGGTTAATTAACATTAATTAATTACAAAACATTTTAATCAATTATCCTTTAAATCATTTATTAACTAACCTTTAATAATAAACTAATTAACCCTTTATTATTAATTAATCAACCTTAATTAATAAATCGATCAACCCTTAATCATTAAATAATTAACCCTTAATTATTAAATTATTCTTTAATTAATTATAATAAGTGGTTATCCCTAATCACTTATATTAATAAATTACAAACTAATTTCATTGAGAAAATATCCTTTAATCACTTGATTAATCAACACTAATGTGACGCCCCACTCCGAGACCCACATTAGCAAAGAGTATTACAAGGTAATACCGTCTGCTAATACGGAGAATAGAGCTGGATAGGAGCGACCATCTATAGCCTTGTCTTAACTATCTATTGAATACGTCGATAAATGTAGCATTTTTTTTTATGTGGATCGACGTATCCAATAGATACTTAATACAAAACTATAATGGCTATAAGATCTAACAGAACAAAATATAATAACTCAAATGTAAACCACATCACAGAACAGTAGATCATCACATACATATACACATATACAGATACATCACAGAGTATACAAAATGATACATGTCAAGTGGTATAGCAACCACAATATACAGGCGAGTCAAAAGAATATACATATCAGAGTTACAACCAAGAGGGACTACACAAAAAGGTATAACAAAAGAGGCTAGCAGAATAGTCCACGCGGAAGCAGAATAGGCTAAGTCCAAAGGTACCTAACCTGAAACACCTCGGTCTGACCCGAGTATAAAATACACGGGTCAGTCTAGCTAAACAAATCAGTTAGACAAGCTAAACAACAATGAACATGCAAGGTCATAAAGTACCACAAATATCTCTAAAAGAGATAACTCAATCATCTACAAAAGATGAATCATAACAAGCCTCATATCATCGGCAACTCAATAAACAAAGGATATGAATATCCCAAATCAAGCCAAAAAGGCAAATAACAAATACCAATGAAGGTAACACAAGTTTCCACAAGGTAATCGCTATGTATCGAGTGGTTCAAAAGACCTACTCCGAAAGGCGATACTCTAGGGAAATATAAATATCAATGAAACAAAAGATGCACGTGCTCTGTACTGTATAAACAAGGATCCACAAACCCGAAGGCGACAAACCCAAGTATCTCTCGAGCGGTGACGAAGGACCAACTCCAAAAGCGATACTATAGGGCAACAAACCCGAAGGAAACAAACCCAAGTATCTCTCGAGCGGTGACCAAGGACCAACTCCAAAAGCGATACTATAGGGCAACAAACCCGAAGGCATAAACCCGAAGGCAACAAACCGTAGTGGCGAAGGTCCGGAGGCCCAGTACTGGACACCACTAACTGGCAATATGTGTCACAAACTCTCGGAAAGGAACCCGAAAAGTGTTAACGTGTGTCCCATACCACACGTTCACACTAAAAGATTTACTAACCGTTAGTCAATTCCACACTTAAAGCAGTACAAAGTTTACCTCATCTCATCGGTAAACCAGACCCAAAGGTCAAAACAATCAAACGAATAGATTAGGAATTAACTAAAAAGATAAACGCACGTGTTCATAGCACGCGTTTTATCTAATCATTTAATTCTCCTCTCTCTTCGCTCGAAGTGCAAAATTGTGTGTTTTATATAGAAATTAAATTGAAGAAAACGAGTTTTAGGAACGCTTCAAAATCGCTTTAGAAATTGCATTTGAAATTCTCCTATTATAGAGTAACTAATTTAATACTTAAAAATAATATTAAATAATAATTTTAAAAGTCAATTTGCTTGAAAAACACTTTGTAGTGCTTTATAAAACCCGTGTACGAAATCTAGAGAATAATCTCAAAGAAATCGGAAAATATCAGAAAAAGCAGAAAATTATTCTCAAGTATAAAAACCCGGTGAAAACAGGCTGCGAACCCAAGTTCGACAGCATGTTTGGACCTGCAAACCGAGTCCAAATTACATGGAATTTGGTAGGAATGTAGCTCAACATTCCTACTTCAATCTGCAAAAAGAATCATTCAAATCCGATTTGAAACGAAGAATCTGCGTCGTTTCAAATTCGGACCAAAACAAAGTTTAAAATACTGAATTACAGCAAGCTGCGAGTACAAGTTCGACAGTAGTTTAGGAATAGCAAGCCAACCCAGATTTTCATGAAATTTTACAGAAATGTAAATCAGGACACCTACTTCAATCTGCAAAAAGAGTCGCTCAAATCCGATTTGAAACGAATGAGTTATGCTGTTTCAAACATGGACTCAGACCATGTTTGCGACAGTTCAAAAACCAAATAAATGTGCAGGCCTAAAAACACTCCTGGACTCAACTTTCAGGCATAAAACAGGAGATCAAATGATATCATATTGAGCTAAAAATTGATACACATATAGTACAAAACGTCATCTATTAAACATAAAAAGAATAATGCAATTTGGATAAATTATGAGAAAGATATGATCGCTCAAAGTTGTACCCAGACAGTGTTTCACTGTTGGACTCTGGGCAAAAACATGGTTCAGGTCCAAGTTTGACAGCAGATTTATATAAGCTATATATGCCATAATGACCTGAAATTTGCTACGCGTAAAGAAAAGAACTTCATCTTTCATAAAATAAAAGACTCGTGCAATTTGAGAAAGAAACGAAAGAGATATGATGTCTCAAACATGAACTCGGGCCATGTTTGCAACAACTCAAAAAACAAAATGTGCACAGGATATTTGTAGGCTGTGCACTGATTTTGCAGTGACGATTTGAACACTCGAATGACCATATTATTCAACCAAAATTTGCAGAAATGAAGTTTAACATATAAACTTGACTCAAAAAAAGATCCGGCAGCATTTCGTTGCCGGAGATGAAAGTTATGGATGACCCAAGTTGGCACTTTAGGCCAAAACGAAAATAGACATACATTGAATTAACTTTTACATATGCAGCAAATTCAAGCAATTTCACAAGCAATTTAGCTAGTATTTGTGAGATATTGTTCTCACCTTGCTGATTTATCAAAATACTCGGATTTAAGCAAAAAGAATGGAGCTTTGAGATGGATTCGGCTTCAAGAACCTGTAAAAACAAAAGAAAAAGCCATGCAAACCCAAAAGAAGAAATTACATACAACCCAAATCTCAAAACTAGATTTTGATGAAATTATTTGTATTTTGGAGTTGATTACCTGCTGAATTCTCTTTAGATTACAAAAAGACTTTGGTTTGGTGAATTTTAGTTGAGAATTTGGATGGATTTTTGATTTTTGTGGAGTGGGTTTCTAATTCCTTTTTACTGGAAAGAGGAAGAAGAAGGTGAGGTAGAGATGAACGTACAGTAAATTCAATCTTCCCACTTCCTTCCTTCAAAGTTAGGCTAAGTTGGCTTGGACCCAATAATTAAAAGAAAAATCAAATAGCCTAACTTTTAATTTATTTACATACATAATTATGCATAAGTTACATTATTTTACAAAACAAATCACATTTCTCTCATGTTTTAAAACCAAATATAATATGTAAACTTACATACATATTAAATAAAATGTTTACATCATAAAAAAAAGATATTTTTAGTTTTTAAAACATTTTTATTAATGAAAACCTTTATTTTACAAAAATACATAATTTCCACAAATAAATGCACAAAACCTTATTTTTAACTTCCAAAATTCCACAAAATTATTTTTCTTGCTTTGAAAAATATAGCTAACCATTCTAAACTCAAATTTATAATTAAAGCTGATTTTTACAACAATTTCCACCTTTTTATTTAAATAAACAGCCTTTAAAAATTAAATTCTTCCTTTAAAAATCATTAAAAGAAGTAATTGCCAATAATTAATACAATTATTGCATTTTCTCTAAATAAAGACTATTTCCACTTAATATAAACCCGAACAAACAAAATAAAGTTCCAAACTTTATTTTCTCATTTTAATTTCCAAAATTCATCGTTTATTCCAAATAAACAATTTAAAATCTTCAGTTTTATCTTAATTTACAATATTAAATTATAACTACCATTATAATTTAGTATTAATAGGTAACCTCCAAAATCAGGGTTGTTACAGACTCCCCCCCTTAACAAAATTGCGTCCACGCAATTTCTAGAGCAATTTCTAGAGAAGAGTTAAATTCAACATAATTATATCATCAATCAAAGGAAGATAGATAAGCTCGAGTTTAAAAATTCTCGCCCTCAACACAAGATGATAGAAAACAAAGGTAAGATTGCTCGTTTAATTCTATGTTTTTCCAAGTACAATACTTAGGGCTAGCAGACCATAGAATTTCATAAGCGGAACATTATATTTCGAAGGTGTTAAATCTTCGAAACAACTACACGATTAGAATTCGGCACAATACACAAGTCGGTGAGACTCGTGATTATGCAACACAAGATAATTAACAATCGAGATTAAATCTCGAAGGTATAATAAAATTGGGGTACCTGGAACATATCATGAATACCCAAAACTGAATAGAAATTGATGCATGAAAGCAATTAAAATAAGGCGTTCAATAATATTAGATGGTCATATATAAGTAGGAGTCAACTTTCCGAATATACTGAAATGCACCTAACTCTTTTGAAGGAGTAACACAAATAAGAACAATCATCAAAAGAGGATTCAACAAAAGATATGTGGTATTTCAAGCTACCACCATAACACATGACTGCATGAATGCAAGTCATCACAAAAATCGCACTAAGGCACGACACATAAGAATGGATTACAGGAAATTTTCTCAAAAATTTGTTATAAGAGTTTTCACTCAAGTCCATTTTCTTTTATACACAAAACACAAATTTCAATACAAGAAAATTTTTGAAGCCTCTTACTTAAATTTTCAATTCAATCATCTTTACTTTAAATTTAAAGTAAATTAAATTAGAGTTGTTCCATACTCTAGTTCCAAAAATAAATATACTACAATAAGTAATTTTTTTTCCACTAAATTTATCAAATTTTAAACCATTATACTTCATGATTTAAAAAGGACACTTATTAGATCCTTCATCGATGGCTCTAAATATTCACTAATTAAATTTTCTCAAAAATTTTCTATGTCTTTAATTTGTCGAAAAATTCGGCAGATTCTCCTTTACATGGAGAGCCTTTTACAATTTCATAAATATGAATTATAGATATACATCGACCAAAAGGTCGGAACATAATATATATATTTAACACATAAACACATAGCAATTCATACCTTTCATTTTTAGCATTTGAGCATGCTTACTTTTATACTTACTATTTTGCTAATTAATTGTTCAAATATCTTCTTCACCTGCACTTAACTTATTGAAATATATAAGCATGCACTTATAAACATATGAAGCATTAAAATCATAGTTTAAAATAAAACACAACTCAAAACTTCAAATTTTCATATTCAGGCCTGCTACAAAAACTCAGGCTTTTGACATAGTAAAACCCATAATCTAAAAATACTCATAAAATAAAAGTTATTCTACTCAGTCCATGCTTTCCAGTGATATAAAGATCTTCAAAATCGGATTTACGCTTTGAAAGTTATGCTCAATTTACTTTCAGCTTTAAACTCAGAAATTATAAAAGAGGACAGAGATGTCCATCAGTTTTCAACTCGTTTTTTTTGAATAACCGAACTGCAAAATTTTGAAAAATGTCATAAAGATGATTTCTAGCTTACTGAAAGTACTCTCTTTTGCAAAAATAATGGACCCATTTGGATTTGTAAATCAAAAGTTATTGCTGTTTTAAAACATCACTTTTCAATTAAAATTTTCCGACACAAGACCTTTAATTGTCAAAAAATTTAAATCATTGTTAAATCCAAACTACATAATTTAAGACCAAAAATCTTTTCTCTAAAACATTTATTACATGATCCTTTTCTCCGAAAAGCCAAGACATCTAGAATTACACTATAATACATACAACAAACTTTCAAAATGGTTTACAAAGAAAACTTTTTCTCAATTAACAAACAAAGTCTTTTGAAAGAAGACCCATAATTTGATTAAAATACTTACTTTCTTACATTAGTAAGAAACAATTATCTATCCAAACTAGACTTTGGAATTACATATTGAATTTTTTTTTTTTTTTAAATTGCTTTCACAATTAAAAAGAAATCTTATCTTGTTGCTCTATTTATTATTATTTCAAGCTTTTCACAAAAATTTGCATTTTATAATAAATGAATCTTTTATATTCAATTTTCACTTGATCCATAAAGCTAAACATTTATTTTATTATCACTTAGAACTAGCCAAGTTTGATACTTAATTAAAACTTGTTTTCAATTGAACTTTACAAATACATAATTAACAAGTTTTTAACACTATTTAAATTCAAAACCAAACTTACTCTAATGGATTTTGCTCCTTATTAAATTTCATGCTAATTCAAAAGGACTAAATTAGCATTTCCTTAAATTTTCCAAAAATACTTTACCCAAAAGCTTACTTAAGCATCTAAAATTTTTCATGTATGTAAACTTTCACAAACATGTAATATAATCAATAATGAATAAAATTTATTTAAATAAAACCATATTCATTACCAATTTATAAAATGAAAACATCCAACTAATATATTTATAGTAAATGACATTATCAAGGACTGCAAAGTTGACCAAGATCAACATTGCCTCTCCATTGCCCTCTATGTCACACTATTTTCATAAGTCCTTGAGTACATATAAAATACTTATCTCAAATGCAATTTAAAATTTTCAAAATCTTTGCAATATCTATATATTTTTTGCATTCAATATCCATACTAGTAAATATTATTTATTGTCATTTCAAAAGCATGTATCACATCACCTCGCAAGCGTTTAGGAATCCCTATCGATAACGCTGATTAGAAGCATCGACGAGAATTCTTAAAAACTTATTAGCCAATTGACACAAGAAATTATAAAAACTGTTTTGATTTCTTAAGAAATCTTAAACTTGGTTGTAACAATGTTTATTTTCAAAACATAAAACGTTTTGTTATTATACAATCATTCAATCAATTCATAAAATAATCAAGTTATATACATAAGTATATCTCTTATTAGAAAGATTTTCCATTCACATGGATGCTTTCTTTCTGGAAAATTCTTTAAGTAATTTTACTCCTTTAAAATGCATCCATGAAATTCTTAAAAAAATTAAATTTTTATTTCATTTTAACCTTTGGTTAAATACCACTTATGAATTACATTTTATTTTCAAAATTTAATCTTTCTAATAATTCTTGCGGTAGCTACAACTTGAAGGCACCGCAATTCTTATCATTTGCATTGAGTAGGTTTCTAACTCTCAATTATATCACCTACTCAATATTATTTCAACAATTACAATGCTAACACACATTCATGCAATTATCAACCAAACAAGCATTTACTTAAAACAAAGCATTTAATGTGCCCAGCGACAACGGTCACACCATTTCCGCTGCGCAACTCTATTCACTAAGGTTTAAAACTCATAATTTAAAACTAAGCCATCTTAGGTCTAATTTCTACTACTTTTTTTTAAAAAAAATAGTGATATGTAAAACCCTTATAATGTTTTCAAACTTATTATCCATTCAAAGGAAATGAAAAGACTAAAGGCACGATCGAGGAATACGATAGTGGAAAACTATGTTATCACTTGTATTATACTTGGATGTACTATAATATGTGTTTCTGTTCTGTGTTTATCATATTTTGTTTTGAACTTAGCTCTGATACCAAGCTGTGACGCCCCACTCAGAGACCCACATTAGCAAAGAGTATTATAAGGTAATACCGTCTGCTAATACGGAGAATAGAGCTGGATAGGAGCGACCATCTATAGCCTTGTCTTAACTATCTATTGAATACGTCGATAAATGTAGCATTTTTTTTTATGTGGATCGACGTATCCAATAGATACTTAATACAAAACTATAATGGCTATAAGATCTAACAGAACAAAATATAATAACTCAAATGTAAACCACATCACAGAACAGTAGATAATCACATACATATACACATATACAGATACATCACAGAGTATACAAAATGATACATGTCAAGTGGTATAGCAACCACAATATACAGGCGAGTCAAAAGAATATACATATCAGAGTTACAACCAAGAGGGACTACACAAAAAGGTATAACAAAAGAGGCTAGCAGAATAGTCCACGCGGAAGCAGAATAGGCTAAGTCCAAAGGTACCTAACCTAAAACACCTCGGTCTGACCCGAGTATAAAATACACGGGTCAGTCTAGCTAAACAAATCAGTTTGACAAGCTAAACAACAATGAACATGCAAGGTCATAAAGTACCACAAATATCTCTAAAAGAGAACTCAATCATCTACAAAAGATGAATCATAACAAGCCTCATATCATCGGCAACTCAATAAACAAAGGATATGAATATCCCAAATCAAGCCAAAAAGGCAAATAACAAATACCAATGAAGGTAACACAAGTTTCCACAATGTAATCGCTATGTATCGAGTGGTTCAAAAGACCTACTCCGAAAGGCGATACTCTTGGGAAATATAAATATCAATGAAACAAAAGATGCACGTGCTCAGTACTGTATAAACAAGGATCCACAAACCCGAAGGCGACAAACCCAAGTATCTCTCGGGCGGTGACGAAGGACCAACTCCAAAAGCGATACTATAGGGCAACAAACCCGAAGGCAACAAACCCAAGTATCTCTCGAGCGGTGACGAAGGACCAACTCCAAAAGCGATACTATAGGGCAACAAACCCGAAGGCATAAACCCGAAGGCAACAAACCGTAGTGGCGAAGGTCCGGAGGCCCAGTACTGGACACCAATAACTGGCAATATGTGTCACAAACTCTCGGAAAGGAACCCGAAAAGTGTTAACGTGTGTCCCATACCACACGTTCGCACTAAAAGATTTACTAACCGTTAGTCAATTCCACACTTAAAGCAGTACAAAGTTTACCTCATCTCATCGGTAAACCAGACCCAAAGGTCAAAACAATCAAACGAATAGATTAGGAATTAACTGAAAAGATAAACGCACGTGTTCATAGCACGCGTTTTATCTAATCATTTAATTCTCCTCTCTCTTCGCTCGAAGTGCAAAATTGTGTTTTTTATATAGAAATTAAATTGAAGAAAACGAGTTTTAGGAACGCTTCAAAATCGCTTTAGAAATTGCATTTGAAATTCTCCTATTATGGAGTAACTAATTTAATACTTAAAAATGATCTCAAATAATAATTTTAAAAGTCAATTTGCTTGAAAAACACTTTGTAATGCTTTATAAAACCCGTGTACGAAATCTAGAGAAAAATCTCAAAGAAATCGGAAAATATCAGAAAAAGCAGAAAATTATTCTAAGTATAAAAACCCGGTGAAAACAGGCTGCGAACCCAAGTTCGACAGCAGGTTTGGACCTGCAAACCGAGTCCAAATTACATGGAATTTGGTAGGAATGTAGCTCAACATTCCTATTTCAATCTGCAAAAAGAATCATTCAAATCCGATTTGAAACGAAGAATCTGCGTCGTTTCAAATTCGGACCAAAACAAAGTTTAAAATACTGAATTACAACAAGCTGCGAGTACAAGTTCGACAGTAGTTTAGGAATAGCAAACCAACCCAGATTTTCATGAAAATTTACAGAATTGTAAATCAGCACACCTACTTCAATATGCAGAAAGAGTCGCTCAAATCCGATTTGAAACAAATGAGTTATGCTGTCTCAATCATGTACTCAGACCATATTTACGACAGTTCAAAAACCAAATAAATGTGCAGGCCTAAAAACACTCCTGGACTCAACTTTCAGGCATAAAACAGGAGATCAAATGATATCATATTGAGCTAAAAATTGATACACATATAGTACAAAACGTCATCTATTAAACATAAAAAGAATGATGCAATTTGGATAAATTATGAGAAAGATATGATCGCTCAAAGTTGTACCCAGACAGTGTTTCACTGTTGGACTCTGGGCAAAAACATGGTTCAGGTCCAAGTTTGACAGCAGATTTATATAAGCTATATATGCCATAATGACCTGAAATTTGCTACGCGTAAAGAAGAGAACTTCATCTTTCATAAAATAAAAGACTCGTGCAATTTGAGAAAGAAACGAAAGAGATATGATGTCTCAAACATGGACTCAGGCCATGTTTGCAACAACTCAGAAAACAAAATGTGCACAGGATATTTGCAGGCTGTGCACTGATTTTGCAGTGACGATTTGAACACTCGAATGACCATATTATTCAACCAAAATTTGCAGAAATGAAGTTTAACATATAAACTTGACTCAAAAAAAGATCCGACAGCATTTCGTTGCCGGAGATGAAAGTTATGGATGACCCAAGTTGGCACTTTAGGCCAAAACGAAAATAGACATACATTGAATTAACTTTTAAATATGCAGCAAATTCAAGCAATTTCACAAGCAATTTAGCTAGTATTTGTGAGATATTGTTCTCACCTTGCTGATTTATCAAAATACTCGGATTTAAGCAAAAAGAATGGAGCTTTGAGATGGATTCGGCTTCAAGAACCTATAAAAACAAAAGAAAAAGCCATGCAAACCCAAAAGAAGAAATTACATACAACCCAAATCTCAAAACTAGATTTTGATGAAATTATTTGTATTTTGGAGTTGATTACCTGTTGAATTCTCTTTAGATTACAAAAAGACTTTGGTTTGGTGAATTTTAGTTGAGAATTTGGATGGATTTTTGATTTTTGTGGAGTGGGTTTCTAATTCCTTTTTACTGGAAAGAGGAAGAAGAAGGTGAGGTAGAGATGAACGTACAGTAAATTCAATCTTCCCACTTCCTTCCTTCAAACTTAGGCCAAGTGGGCTTGGACCCAATAATTAAAAGAAAAATCAAATAGCCTAACTTTTAATTTATTTACATACATAATTATGCATAAGTTACATTATTTTACAAAACAAATCACATTTCTTTCATGTTTTAAAACCAAATATAATATGTAAACATACATACATATTAAATAAAATGTTTACATCATAAAAAAAAGATATTTTTAGTTTTTAAAACATTTTTATTAATGAAAACCTTTATTTTACAAAAATACATAATTTCCACAAATAAATGCACAAAACCTTATTTTTAACTTCCAAAATTCCACAAAATTATTTTTCTTGCTTTGAAAAATATAGCTAACCATTCTAAACTCAAATTTATAATTAAAGCTGATTTTTACAACAATTTCCACCTTTTTATTTAAATAAACAGCCTTTAAAAATTAAATACTTCCTTTAAAAATCATTAAAAGAAGTAATTGCCAATAATTAATACAATTATTGCATTTTCTCTAAATAAAGACTATTTCCACTTATTATAAACTCGAACAAACAAAATAAAGTTCCAAACTTTATTTCTCATTTTAATTTCCAAAATTCATCGTTTATTCCAAATAAACAATTTAAAATCTTCAGTTTTATCTTAATTTACAATATTAAATTATAACTACCATTATAATTTAGTATTAATAGGTAACCTCCAAAATCAGGGTTGTTACAGACTCACCCCCTTAACAAAATTGCGTCCACGCAATTTCTAGAGCAATTTCTAGAGAAGAGTTAAATTCAACATAATTATATCATCAATCAAAGGAAGATAGATAAGCTCGAGTTTAAAAATTCTCGCCCTCAACACAAGATGATAGAAAACCAAGGTAAGATTGCTCGTTTAATTCTATGTTTTTCCAAGTACAATACTTAGGGCTAGCGGACCATAGAATTTCATAAGCGGAACATTATATTTCGAAGGTGTTCAATCTTCGAAACAACTACACGATTAGAATTCGGCACAATACACAAGTCGGTGAGACTCGTGATTATGCAACACAAGATAATTAACAATCGAGATTAAATCTCGAAGGTACAATAAAATTGGGGTACCTGGAACATATCATGAATACCCAAAACTGAATAGAAATTGATGCATGAAAGCAATTAAAATAAGGCGTTCAATAATATTAGATGGTCATATATAAGTAGGAGTCAACTTTCCGAATATATTGAAATGCACCTAACTCTTTTGAAGGAGTAACACAAATAAGCACAATCATCAAAAGAGGATTCAACAAAAGATATGTGGTATTTCAAGCTACCACCATAACACATGACTGCATGAATGCAAGTCATCACAAAAATCGCACTAAGGCACGACACATAAGAATGGATTACAGGAAATTTTCTCAAAAATTTGTTATAAGAGTTTTCACTCAAGTCCATTTTCTTTTATACACAAAACACAAATTTCAATACAAGAAAATTTTTGAAGCCTCTTAATTAAATTTTCAATTCAATCATCCTTACTTTAAATTTAAAGTAAATTAAATTAGAGTTGTTCCATACTCTAGTTCCAAAAATAAATATACTACAATAAGTAATTTTTTTTCCACTAAATTTATCAAATTTTAAACCATTATACTTCATGATTTAAAAAGGACACTTATTAGATCCTTCATCGATGGCTCTAAATATTCACTAATTAAATTTTCTCAAAAATTTTCTAAGTCTTTAATTTGTCGAAAAATTCGGCAGATTCTCCTTTACACGGAGAGCCTTTTACAATTTCATAAATATGAATTATAGATATACATCGACCAAAAGGTCGGAACATAATATATATATTTAACACATAAACACATAGCAATTCATACCTTTCATTTTTAGTATTTGAGCATGCTTACTTTTATACTTACTATTTTGCTAATTAATTGTTCAAATATCTTCTTGCACCTGCACTTAACTTATTGAAATATATAAGCATGCACTTATAAACATATGAAGCATTAAAATCATAGTTTAAAATAAAACACAACTCAAAACTTCAAATTTTCAAATTCAGGCCTGCTACAAAAACTCAGGCTTTTGACATAGTAAGACCCATAATCTAAAAATACTCATAAAATAAAAGTTATTCTACTCAGTGTAGGATCGATTTCACCCTAGAGGGGGGGTGAATAGGGTGATAGTGTAAATTATTTAAAAAATTAATCGCAGAAGCTTATAAATTAATTTCAATTCAGATTACAGAATAGCAGCACAGATATTGCAGAGTATAAATAACAGAATAAAACAGAACAACACAGAATTTACCCAGCTTCGGCAAAACCCTGCCTACGTGCTGCCCCCAAGGTTTCTACTAGAAATTAGATAGTCCCTCGCTTACACACGTAAACTCGCTATACACCGCTATTGACTAATCTAACTCTACGCTCAAAACCTTGACCACAACTCAACTACCGAGTTGCAAATTCCCAAACTACACACCGTAGTTTGCACCCTAGTCACACGACTAGAAAATAAACTGTTTAACAATAAATACAAATTAAAAAACAATTTAAAATAAAAATAACCCTAATTAAATTTAAAACCCTTAAATAAAAAATTTCTCCCTTTTAAAACAATAGGCCGGCCTCTTTTATATTCTAGCCCGTCTCTTCCTTGTTCGTGATGGCGGCTGTTCCTTTTTCAATTTTAGGGCTTCGTCCCTTTAATTCAATTTAGGGCTTTCGTTCGTGATTCAAATTAGGGCTTTCGAAGGTTGATCGGCCGACTCCTTGTAGCTTGCTTCGGTTGCTTCTCTGATGTTCGATTGACGCTCGTTTGCAGCTACTTGATCGAGTTCGTTGATTATGACTTCTGGTATGTGTTGTTTCCTTTTGCTTTTCTGGTTTTTGGATTGTTCGAACTCGATGGAAAATTTTTGCCGATGATGATTTGTTTAAATAGGAATTGTAATCCTAGATTTGCGTTCGTATGAATTGATTTGAATTTGTCTACTGAATCACTTCGGCCACTTGATTATTCTTGGATGTTTGAGATTGATTCTGACTTTGTCAATCGTATATTATCATAACTTGATGGTCACGGCTTTGAATTTTAACTTGGTCAATTTGCTTGGTTTCACGTTGAACACTTGATTGACTTTGACAAATACTAACTTCGTGAATTCTTACTTTGTTGACTTGTTCAACATTGATTTTCTTTGCTTGATTGAGGTCTCTGACTTGATTTTGTTTTCTGGATAAAAATTCGAACTGCTGTATGCTTTGTATACATATGTGTTTGGGAAAGAATAACTACTACATCCAATTAACTGCATATATACTTGAAGTTGTATCACATACGTTGTTCACTTGGTCCTGAGCATTGCTTGTTGCACTTGTGTACACGGTAGAGTTTATCTTCATTCTATAGACCTGAACTTTGAGTTGCTATTACATATAAGTTTGGGCATGGGTATTTGCAGTTTCATGTTGGCCATAGTTGCTGAGTCTGTTGCATGAGCTACTTGCATTTGTATTTTGCCTTGATCACTTTTGGTCTGGTCTGCATGCTTCACTGTTGCCTAAGTCCGCACATGTTTGGATTGAATTGTTAGTGCATTGCCACACTGTTGTTGTAATCATATATGAACTGATGCTTCACTTGGTCTTTGTTGTAACTTCGACACGCTTCAATCATTGTTTGCATTCACTTGATATTGTTATTTCTTAACCTGAGATTCCTCTCTGCCTGTACACATTATAACTGAATTCATTTGCATTTAGTATGCATTTTGGCTTGTGGTGTTGAGTTGCTGTGTTGCATTTGTATTCATATGCATGCATATAGCCATACTGTTGCATGTTAGTGTGCTTCATCACTTGATTCATTCCACATTGAACTAGCTTTTGATGTTGGTCTATTCTTTACATATGTGCACTTGCACACTTTCATTGTTGAGTTGAGTTTGATTTGCACTGCACTGCGTCTTGTTGATTCCACTGTTTGCTGTGACATTGTGTGATGTTGTACATGCATGTGGTCTTTGTTGTTGGCATTTCTTCCTTTACTTGAGCACATGGTCGAGTTCATTTCCATTCTGGTCATTGCATTATGATGAAATGTTACATTTTTGAGGCCATGTTCTTGTGCACTGACCATATGGTCTTTACTGCCTCTTTGTGTATGCACTTGCATACTGCTGCACTGTTCCATTGTTGCTGCTGTGTTGTAGCCGTGGTCTTTGCATTGCATTCATGTTGATTTCTGAACTTTCACTTGAGTTGAATCCAGTTTCAAAAACTCGGGTTTGACCTTGTGCTGAGAATTGTGACTTTTATATTATTGCACGTGAGTTGAACCCGGCTTTATATTTGGGTTTGACCTGTGCTCACCTGTCCCTGTAAATCAATCAAGTGTATATATCGGTGTGCACGGCCTTGTGGCATATACAGTAATATACTGTGTATGTCACAAGTTGTTCGTGTATGATGAATTCAAATTTAAATTATGACGAACAACCCAAATAACTGAGGCAAATAATATTTTCAAAATCATCTTTTAATTTATATTGCAAAAATATTTTCTTTTCAATTTTACTGCGTTAGTGAATATTTTTGCAGATTGCTCAGATGCTGGATTCAAACTGGAATGCAGTTGAAGATAAATACGAGTGTGAGTGATATGTAGTGAGGTGAATATGTAAATGTGAAATGTAATTGTAGTCAAAATTGTATATGTATAGTGAGAGCTTGAAATTGTACTATCAAAAATGTAATAAATATTTGTTTGAATAAAATATTCGTTTGAATTCAAAAACTGTGTTATTTATTTTTATTCAGCAAATATTTATTTATTCTGTGAAAAATAAAATAGTACGTTAACAAATATATTTAAGTGAATGTATATATGTTTATTATCATCAAACAAAAATCATATAGCGCAAAGCGCATATTCAACAATCTCCCCCTTTTGATGATAACAAACATATATTTAAGATTTTGAATATTTAAATGTATTTGATAATTTCATTTGCTCCCCCTATTTGAATGCTTCCTTTCTATATGATACTCCCCCTACATATATGACTCCCCCTACGTATATGCATACAAATAAAAATGTGCAAATGAGTCTATATGCATATTGAAAACTTCTTTGACCTTTTCTCTCCCTTTTTACAAAATCTTAACTTTTCTCTCCCCCTTTTGTTATCAGCAAAAGTATAATAGTAATAGAAAAATAGAGATATAGTGATCGATAACTCAATTGAATATAAAAATTAAATTTCGATAAAAAATCAAACAAAAATCATAAATCCTTTAATTGACGCATATTCCACTTTAGAATGATATGAATGATTTCAACAAATAAAACCATATAGTCATGTCTATTTGTGGTATATTTATTTCAGGATATTTGAATATCTACTAACCATGCATAACCGTTAGGACTTTTAAATGAGATTAGTAGTATTCACAATTTTTTATTTTTATTTTAAAAATGAATTCAAGTATCTTCTAACCACGCATAACCGTGAGGACTTTTAAATGGGATTAGAATCAACTTGTCTATTTAACCAATTAATTTTGATATGCGTTCCATACATGCATAACCGTGAGGACTTTTAAATGAGCATGGAAGCACATAATCAAAAATCCAAGTAATTCACCCATGCATAACCGTGAGGACTTTTAAATGAGAGTGAAAACTTTGGATATTTATTTTATTGCTAAAAGTATAATAAATTGAAGCACAAATGATTTCCCGTTTAAAATACCACATATTGACATACTATATAGAATTTTTGATGAGTGATGGTCGTTAGAAATATGAAAGATATAGAGATGGTCATGGAATTTTTATCAATAAAAAGTTTTATAACTCTTGTCTAAATTTCTAAAGAAATTTACTAATTATATTGTCTCGAGTCATAACATATAATCAATATCAACACTCATCACTTTTTCAATCACTATTTTTCTTTTCGATAATCATTTGGGAGTCAGATTAGTCATAATAGTCATTTAAAATCAAATTCAAAAATAATTATGAAATTAATTTTTCAAAAATGAATAATCTGAAAATATGGTCAAAAATGATTTTCTCCAGGGGGTTTTAAAAGAAAATTTTCTGCTATTTGAAAATTATTTGAAATGAAGAATATGCAGATATTTTCTTTGAAAAAAATGATGCAGCAAATGAATGTTTCAAAAATTAATCACTTTACACTAATAATTTTTCTATCGACCATATTATCAGTGTAATCTGCATCTGAATTTAAATTTCACTCAATATTCACTCGTTTAATGTCAAAGACCAGATTAAGAAATTTCAACAAATTTTCTCATGATTATTATCAACAAATTTTAAATGAAATTCTCTTAGATTTGAAATGAAAAACCGTGTCAACAAACAAACATATATTAAAGTGTCAATTTTAGAAGCCATCAAACATTATTTTTATTTCAAGGCAATTTCTTAAAAATTTCAATACTTTCAAAAAAAATTAAAATCCTTTTGACAATTTTTAAAATAGAATTCATTAGGATTTTAAATCGAGGCCGTGTCAAAACATGAATATAGATTTAGCCAAAAATATTATGACAAAAATATTATTATCCAATCAAAACACTATCTTTATCCCAAACTTATATATCAAGTAATTCTAGAGAAATTTATAGTGTTTTGGCATAAGAAAATAATTGGCTAACAATTTTGAATAAAGTCAGAATCAAAATCATCATTAAATCATCATCATATTATCATTGCATAATTGGCTGATTTTATTCAGAAAATGGTGCAGATTTTCACAAATAATATATCGTTCAAAAATAAATTTACCTGATTTACCTTTACGATATTTTCCGGCGTTGCCCATTGTGATTCTGTCACCTTTATACTAGGCTAAGGAACTTTGCTTTGTCGCCCGTTGTGTTTCTGGAACAGCCAAAATCCAGATAACACCGTTGTTGTTCCTTAGCCTGCCACCACACCTACACGGGAAAATATTTATGTGACCTATTTGTTTTCATAGGTCCATGATTGTTAGTGGCAGAATATTTAGAAAAATAATTTTGTGGAGACCCAAAACTATTTATAATTGTTCCCTTCGGCACCCAGATTTGTTTAACTTTGAGAGTTTTTATATTTGTGCCTTTTGGAACCCAAATCGGTATAGTTTTCACATGTTTGGGTCTATACCAACAATTATTGTGATTGTGTCCATATTTTCTACAAATTGTGCACATAGAATTAACTTGATTAATGTTGCTTTCAACAGTTTTCGAATTACTATATCCAAGACCCTGTCTAACCGTATTAACAGTTTGCTTTCCTAATAGCATATTCAACGATTTTTCACTTTTTGAAAATTTATCCAAAGTCGTTGACAAATGTTGGACTTGTGTTTTGAGGGAATTATTTTCGTTCAACAATTGAGTGCACTTTTTGATAGAATTTTCTCTCCTAGTATTTTCATTTTCTTTTAAAATCAGAATTTCATTTTCAAGTGATTTTATATTGATTTCTGATTTTCTAATTTCCTCTTCGAATGTTGGACACTTATCACACTTAGGGATCCTACTCTGATAGGTTTTAACTAATTGGTCAAGTTGTTCATTACATTCTATCAAAGTATTCTTTTGAGATTCAAGTTTAGCATATTTTTCCCTAAGTCGTTCATAACACCCGTTTATTTCATGAAAATATATAAGCAACTCCGAATGGGTAAGTTTTGATACCTCACTTGGCTCGTCATCGTCACTGTCAGTTGTATCACCTCGAAGACACAATTCTGCTTTTTCGCTTTCACTGCCAGTGCTTTGATCATTCTCGTCTATTTCATCCCAAGTGGCTGCAAAACTTTTCTTTTTCTGTTTCTTTCTGTGGCTGGATTTAATTTGTGGACAATCGGGCTTGATATGGCCGGGTTTGTTGCAATTATAACAGATAAACTTTTGTTCTTCTGAGTAGTCTAGTGCTTTGGCTATTCTGCTTTTTGCTTTATGAATTCGAGCTGAATTTCCATGTTTTTGATTCCATTTTTTGAATTTCCTTATTAACAGCTCCAATTCTGCTGCTCCATCATCTTCATCGTTATCATCATCACTTTCGGTTGTTCCTTTGAGAGCTATTGATTTCTTTTGAGTGTCACCTCCTTCACGCTCTTCTTTGAATTTCATTTCAAGCTCATAAGTGGTGAGATTTCCGATGAGTTCCTCAACTTTAAGTAGTTTTAAATCTTTTGATTCTTGTATGGCAGTTACTTTTGCTTCAAAGCTTCGTGGAAGGACTCTGAGGATTTTCCGGACTATTTCTAATTCGGTGTATGTTTTTCCGAGAGCTTTTGATTTGTATATGATATTGGAGAGTCGTCCGTACATCTCTTTGACATTTTCTTCCTTCGCCATTTTGAAGTTCTCGTATTCGCTGCTTAGCATTGCAAGGCGAGATTCTTTGACTTGAGATGTTCCTTCGTGAGTCACTTCTAGTATGTGCCATATTTCCTGCGCAGTTAGACAATGTGAGACACGATTAAATTCAAATTGATCCAATGAACAGATAATAGAATTCATAGCTTTGGCATTAGTATTCTGTAATTTATTTTCTAGTTCTGTCCATTGTTCCTTTGGTTTCTCTATTTCCTGATCATCTACAGTTATAGTTGGTATTCTATAACCTGTCTCAACAATATCCCAAGCGTCAATGGTTTTCAAAAAAAATTTCATCCTATTTTTCCAAAAAGCATATTCACCATTGAACATTGGTGGTCTAACTATGGATTGACCTTCTGCAAAAGCATTATTAAAAGAAGCCATTTTAAAAATTCGAATTTTTAAACAAAAACTGATTTTTTTTTTTTTTTAAAAAAAATAGAATTTTTAAAACAAATGTTGACTTCTATTCCTAGCTCTGATACCACTTGTAGGATCGATTTCACCCTAGAGGGGGGGTGAATAGGGTGATAGTGTAAATTATTTAAAAAATTAATCGCAGAAGCTTATAAATTAATTTCAATTCAGATTACAGAATAGCAGCACAGATATTGCAGAGTATAAATAACAGAATAAAACAGAACAACACAGAATTTACCCAGCTTCGGCAAAACCCTGCCTACGTGCTGCCCCCAAGGTTTCTACTAGAAATTAGATAGTCCCTCGCTTACACACGTAAACTCGCTATACACCGCTATTGACTAATCTAACTCTACGCTCAAAACCTTGACCACAACTCAACTACCGAGTTGCAAATTCCCAAACTACACACCGTAGTTTGCACCCTAGTCACACGACTAGAAAATAAACTGTTTAACAATAAATACAAATTAAAAAACAATTTAAAATAAAAATAACCCTAATTAAATTTAAAACCCTTAAATAAAAAATTTCTCCCTTTTAAAACAATAGGCCGGCCTCTTTTATATTCTAGCCCGTCTCTTCCTTGTTCGTGATGGCGGCTGTTCCTTTTTCAATTTTAGGGCTTCGTCCCTTTAATTCAATTTAGGGCTTTCGTTCGTGATTCAAATTAGGGCTTTCGAAGGTTGATCGGCCGACTCCTTGTAGCTTGCTTCGGTTGCTTCTCTGATGTTCGATTGACGCTCGTTTGCAGCTACTTGATCGAGTTCGTTGATTATGACTTCTGGTATGTGTTGTTTCCTTTTGCTTTTCTGGTTTTTGGATTGTTCGAACTCGATGGAAAATTTTTGCCGATGATGATTTGTTTAAATAGGAATTGTAATCCTAGATTTGCGTTCGTATGAATTGATTTGAATTTGTCTACTGAATCACTTCGGCCACTTGATTATTCTTGGATGTTTGAGATTGATTCTGACTTTGTCAATCGTATATTATCATAACTTGATGGTCACGGCTTTGAATTTTAACTTGGTCAATTTGCTTGGTTTCACGTTGAACACTTGATTGACTTTGACAAATACTAACTTCGTGAATTCTTACTTTGTTGACTTGTTCAACATTGATTTTCTTTGCTTGATTGAGGTCTCTGACTTGATTTTGTTTTCTGGATAAAAATTCGAACTGCTATATGCTTTGTATACATATGTGTTTGGGAAAGAATAACTACTACATCCAATTAACTGCATATATACTTGAAGTTGTATCACATACGTTGTTCACTTGGTCCTGAGCATTGCTTGTTGCACTTGTGTACACGGTAGAGTTTATCTTCATTCTATAGACCTGAACTTTGAGTTGCTATTACATATAAGTTTGGGCATGGGTATTTGCAGTTTCATGTTGGCCATAGTTGCTGAGTCTGTTGCATGAGCTACTTGCATTTGTATTTTGCCTTGATCACTTTTGGTCTGGTCTGCATGCTTCACTGTTGCCTAAGTCCGCACATGTTTGGATTGAATTGTTAGTGCATTGCCACACTGTTGTTGTAATCATATATGAACTGATGCTTCACTTGGTCTTTGTTGTAACTTCGACACGCTTCAATCATTGTTTGCATTCACTTGATATTGTTATTTCTTAACCTGAGATTCCTCTCTGCCTGTACACATTATAACTGAATTCATTTGCATTTAGTATGCATTTTGGCTTGTGGTGTTGAGTTGCTGTGTTGCATTTGTATTCATATGCATGCATATAGCCATACTGTTGCATGTTAGTGTGCTTCATCACTTGATTCATTCCACATTGAACTAGCTTTTGATGTTGGTCTATTCTTTACATATGTGCACTTGCACACTTTCATTGTTGAGTTGAGTTTGATTTGCACTGCACTGCGTCTTGTTGATTCCACTGTTTGCTGTGACATTGTGTGATGTTGTACATGCATGTGGTCTTTGTTGTTGGCATTTCTTCCTTTACTTGAGCACATGGTCGAGTTCATTTCCATTCTGGTCATTGCATTATGATGAAATGTTACATTTTTGAGGCCATGTTCTTGTGCACTGACCATATGGTCTTTACTGCCTCTTTGTGTATGCACTTGCATACTGCTGCACTGTTCCATTGTTGCTGCTGTGTTGTAGCCGTGGTCTTTGCATTGCATTCATGTTGATTTCTGAACTTTCACTTGAGTTGAATCCAGTTTCAAAAACTCGGGTTTGACCTTGTGCTGAGAATTGTGACTTTTATATTATTGCACGTGAGTTGAACCCGGCTTTATATTTGGGTTTGACCTGTGCTCACCTGTCCCTGTAAATCAATCAAGTGTATATATCGGTGTGCACGGCCTTGTGGCATATACAGTAATATACTGTGTATGTCACAAGTTGTTCGTGTATGATGAATTCAAATTTAAATTATGACGAACAACCCAAATAACTGAGGCAAATAATATTTTCAAAATCATCTTTTAATTTATATTGCAAAAATATTTTCTTTTCAATTTTACTGCGTTAGTGAATATTTTTGCAGATTGCTCAGATGCTGGATTCAAACTGGAATGCAGTTGAAGATAAATACGAGTGTGAGTGATATGTAGTGAGGTGAATATGTAAATGTGAAATGTAATTGTAGTCAAAATTGTATATGTATAGTGAGAGCTTGAAATTGTACTATCAAAAATGTAATAAATATTTGTTTGAATAAAATATTCGTTTGAATTCAAAAACTGTGTTATTTATTTTTATTCAGCAAATATTTATTTATTCTGTGAAAAATAAAATAGTACGTTAACAAATATATTTAAGTGAATGTATATATGTTTATTATCATCAAACAAAAATCATATAGCGCAAAGCGCATATTCAACACTCAGTCCATGCTTTCCAGCGATATAAAGATCTTCAAAATCGGATTTACGCTTTGAAAGTTATGCTCAATTTACTTTCAGCTTTAAACTCAGAAATTATAAAAGAGGACAGAGATGTCCATCAGTTTTCAACTCGTTTTTTTTTAATAACCGAACTGCAAAATTTTGAAAAATGTCATAAAGATGATTTCTAGCTTACTGAAAGTACTCTCTTTTGCAAAAATAATAGACCCATTTGGATTTGTAAATCAAAAGTTATTGCTGTTTTAAAACATCACTTTTCAATTAAAATTTTCCGACACAAGACCTTTAGTTGTAAAAAATTTTAAATCATTGTTAAATCCAAACTACATAATTTAAGATCAAAAATCTTTTCTCTAAAACATTTATTACATGATCCTTTTCTCCGAAAAGCCAAGACATCTAGAATTACACTATAATACATACAACAAACTTTCAAAATGGTTTACAAAGAAAACTTTTTCTCAATTAACAAACAAAGTCTTTTGAAAGAAGACCCATAGTTTGATTAAAATACTTACTTTCTTACATTAGTAAGAAACAATTATCTATCCAAACTAGACTTTGGAATTACATATTGAATTTTTTTTTTTTTGAATTGCTTTCACAATTAAAAAGAAATCTTATCTTGTTGCTCTATTTATTATTATTTCAAGCTTTTCACAAAAATTTGCATTTTATAATAAATGAATCTTTTATATTCAATTTTCACTTGATCCATAAAGCTAAACATTTATTTTATTATCACTTAGAACTAGCCAAGTTTGATACTTAATTAAAACTTGTTTTCAATTGAACTTTACAAATACATAATTAACAAGTTTTTAACACTATTTAAATTCAAAACCAAACTTACTCTAATGGATTTTGCTCCTTATTAAATTTCATGCTAATTCAAAAGCACTAAATTAGCATTTCCTTAAATTTTCCAAAAATACTTTACCCAAAAGCTTACTTAAGCATCTAAAATTTTCATGTATGTAAACTTTCACAAACATGTAATATAATCAATAATGAATAAAATTTATTTAAATAAAACCATATTCATTACCAATTTATAAAATGAAAACATCCAACTAATATATTTATAGTAAATGACATTATCAAGGACTGCAAAGTTGACCAAGATCAACATTGCCTCTCCATTGCCCTCTATGTCACACTATTTTCATAAGTCCTTGAGTATATATAAAATACTTATCTCAAATGACAATTTAAAATTTTCAAAATCTTTGCAATATCTATATATTTTTTGCATTCAATATCCATACTAGTAAATATTATTTATTGTCATTTCAAAAGCATGTATCACATCACCTCGCAAGCGTTTAGGAATCCCTATCGATAACGCTGATCAGAAGCATCGACGAGAATTCTTAAAAACTTATTAGCCAATTGACACAAGAAATTATAAAAACTGTTTTGATTTCTTAAGAAATCTTAAACTTGGTTGTAACAATATTTATTTTCAAAACGTAAAACGTTTTGTTATTATACAATCATTCAATCAATTCATAAAATAATCAA
Organism: Allium cepa; assembly: GCA_030765085.1. Classification (NCBI taxonomy): domain Eukaryota; kingdom Viridiplantae; phylum Streptophyta; class Magnoliopsida; order Asparagales; family Amaryllidaceae; genus Allium; species Allium cepa. Next base: position 645,977,036 of record CM060937.1, on the reverse strand, counting down.
GTTATATACATAAGTATATCTCTTATTAGAAAGATTTTCCATTCACATGGATGCTTTCTTTCTGGAAAATTCTTTAAGTAATTTTACTCCTTTAAAATGCATCCATGAAATTCTTAAAAAAATTAAATTTTTATTTCATTTTAACCTTTGGTTAAATACCACTTATGAATTACATTTTATTTTCAAAATTTAATCTTTCTAATAATTCTTGCAGTAGCTACAACTTGAAGGCACCGCAATTCTTATCATTTGCATTGAGTAGGTTTCTAACTCTCAATTATATCACCTACTCAATATTATTTCAACAATTACAATGCTAACACACATTCATGCAATTATCAACCAAACAAGCATTTACTTAAAACAAAGCATTTAATGTGCCCAGCGACAACGGTCACACCATTTCCGCTGCGCAACTCTATTCACTAAGGTTTAAAACTCATAATTTAAAACTAAGCCATCTTAGGTCTAATTTCTACTACTTTTTTTTTAAAAAAATAGTGATATGTAAAACCCTTATAATGTTTTAAAACTTATTATCCATTCAAAGGAAATGAAAAGACTAAAGGCACGATCGAGGAATACGATAGTGGAAAACTATGCTATCACTTGTATTATACTTGGATGTACTATAATATGTATTTCTGTTCTGTGTTTATCATATTTTATTTTGAACTTAGCTCTGATACCAAGCTGTGACGCCCCACTCCGAGACCCACATTAGCAAAGAGTATTACAAGGTAATACCGTCTGCTAATACGGAGAATAGAGCTGGATAGGAGCGACCATCTATAGCCTTGTCTTAACTATCTATTGAATACGTCGATAAATGTAGCATTTTTTTTTATGTGGATCGACGTATCCAATAGATACTTAATACAAAACTATAATGGCTATAAGATCTAACAGAACAAAATATAATAACTCAAATGTAAACCACATCACAGAACAGTAGATCATCACATACATACACTACAAGAAAAAGGCAGAATACCGACAGCCAAGACCGACGGCTTCCGACGGCCATTTTCCGACGGCTTTCGACGGGCCGTCGGCGGCCGTCGGAAGCCGTCGCAAATTTGCGATTATACCAGCCAGCCGAGCCCTTTCTTCCTCCTCCATTTCATACGAAAAAAACCCAAAAAACCCCCCAAATTCAACCCCTAAGCTTCCAATCCCTAATTTTTAGCTTCCGGATCTTCCAACGCACTCTAATCAAGCTTCAGTACTCTTAATCTCAGGTATAATCTCTTATTTTTATGAAAAATTCAGTTTTTACCCTAATTATAGATTTGCATAAATTGATAAATTAGGGCGAATTAATGATTGCAATTGTTTCCACTAGCGTAATAACGGTTTATAGCATCACATGGTATACCAATTTCATCTTTTATCGTGAAATTGTGATAAACACGTATAATTTGTGCATGTTCATGTATATGTATTTTGTTGTGTATGCCTTGATTCGACGATTGTATACGTTATTTGGAATAAGATAAAATGATTGAATGAACTAGGAGTATTATATTGTGCACGTTTTTACTTATGACACAAAAAAAATGCATTACTCTAAATTATAATTGTGTGTATTGAAAAATGACAAAATGTTAAACCAGCCCTAAGTTGATGCGTAATACGTCGAATAAATGTGTGAAATTAATATATAAATGTGAACAGTGAGTAAAACTGTATTTTTGAGTAAAATGCGCGCATGTTAACCGACAAATGTCCCTTAGAGAGTTTTTGGCCCCGTCTGACGAGTGTTGTACATGATCGTTGTATAAATAGTCGTTTTTTTCGAAAAACGACCATTTATATTCATCTGGTACAATGTTTGTCGGATTTGTCCCTGTATTGGACAAGTTATGAACACAGTAAGAATTTACATTTTGTATACTACTTCGTCTCAAACGGTTCATAAAATTTCGCCCTAACTTTTCTTTTTTGTTTCCTGCGTACACGCATTTGTGTACAATGCAGGGAACAAAAGGGAAATGCTGCCGAAATTTTATTGAATCGTTTGGGACGAAGTAATATACGAAATGTAAATGCTTACTGTGTTTGTAATGGGAGGTAGGATGTCTGACCAATGAAAAAAAATTATATATTTTTAATCGTTACGTACGTTAAAAAATGAAATGTGCCCTATTTGAAAATATTTTTAAATTTGTGAAGTTGTTCTTTAAATTCAAAATATTATACGAACATGAAAATAATCTTTTTCGAATGTGTATTCTTCAAAATAAATATTAAATTTTGAACTTCTCATTTTGTCAAATAGGAAAAATGATTGATTATTTTGTTGATCGAAGGAGATGGATGTACCAAAGAAAAGGAATGAGGGGCTCAATAAAAGAAGATTTTTATAACGGTATAAACGTGTTTGTTGAATTCGCCTTAAGTAATAACGGAAACGATCCAGAAATTCGTTGTCCGTGTAGTAGGTGTAGACATTTGAAGTTTTTGTTACCAGATATTGTGAAAGTTCATTTGTGCCAACACGGTTTCACACCCGAATATTATGTTTGGGATCGGCATGGAGAAGTTGTAGCAAATACTTCTGTAGAGTCTGAAAGTGTCGTTAACGAAATAGTTTCAACGACCCGTATAGAAAATATGGTCGAAGATGCAGCACGATCAATGTTTCCTATGGTTGAAGTTGACGACGATGATGTAAATGTTGAAGAACCAAATATTGAAGCTAAGAAAATTTATGATTTACTAGATGCAGCTAAAAAACCTATTTGGGATGGTTGTAAAAGCGGCACGCAGCTGTCAGTAATCGCAGAATACATTGCGATGAAGTCAAAATACAACATCACTGAAGCTGGGTTTACGGCTGTTGTACAAGCTGCAAAAAGACATATGCCGCCCGATAATCTAATGTGTGAAAATCACTACGAAGTTAAAAAACTTATGTCGGCTTTTGGTTTACCGTATCAGAAAATAGATACATGTTTAAAAGGATGCATGTTGTTTTGGAAAGAAGACGCAAACCTTAGAAATTGTAAAGTTTGTAACCAGGAGAGATACAAACCAAGAAAAAAGAAGGGTAAGGAAGTTCCGTACAAGCGTATGCACTACTTACCCATAACTCCAAGACTTCAAAGATTATACGCATCTTCTGTAACTGCGTCTAATATGAGGTGGCATAGCGTGAGAACGGAGGAAGAGGGTACGTTGACACATCCGGCCGATGGAGAAGCATGGAAGCATTTCGATAAAACGTATCCAAATTTTGCAGCGGAGAGTCGAAATGTTAGATTAGGATTATGTACGGACGGTTTTTCTCCATTTTCTCAATTTGGTTCTAAATATTCATCCTGGCCCATTATCGTCACACCGTATAATTTACCTCCATGGATGTGCATGAAAACGCAATATATGTTTCTTACTGTTGTCGTTCCTGGCCCCGACGATCCGACACAAGGAATCGATGTATATTTACAACCGTTGATTGAGGAGTTAAAAATACTGTGGAACGAAGGAGTAGAAACATACGATGTGTCAAAGAAGAAAAATTTTCGTATGTTTGCTTCTTTGTTGTGGACTATAAGTGATTTTCCTGCCTATGCAATGCTTTCGGGATGGAGTACTGCCGGTCGTCTAGCATGTCCATATTGCATGGATGAAACACGAGCGTTTTCTTTACCTCATGGTAAGAAAATTTCATGGTTTGACTGTCATCGATATTTTCTCCATGTAAATCATCCCTTCAGAGGAGACAAGAAAAACTTTTTAGCTAATAGAGTAGAAAATAGACAACCACCGACGATATGGTCAAGCGAAGACATATATGAACTTGTTAAGGACTATCCAAAGATATATGAAACGGGGGAGCAAACAGAAATTGAAGGCAAATCAGTTGTTCATAACTGGTGCAAACAAACTATTTTTTGGGAGTTGCCGTATTGGAAACATCTTCTGCTTCGCCATAACATAGATGTGATGCACAATGAGAAAAATGTATTTGATAATGTGTTTAACACAATTTTGAATGTGAAAGGGAAGACGAAGGATGATTTGAAATCAAGACGTGATATAGAAGAATTATGCAAACGTCCCGAGCTTCATATGAAACCAAATGACAGTAAAAAACCAAAAGCTTGTTACGAATTAGATAATAATCAAGTTAAAGCTGTGTTAAAATGGGTGGAAGGGTTAAGATTTCCTGATGGGATATCATCAAATCTTCGTAGATGTGTTGACTTTAAAAATAGTAGATTGAGCGGAATGAAAACTCACGACTGTCACATAATGATGGAAAATTTATTTCCCGTTATGTTTAAAGAACTACTGCCGTTAAAAGTTTGGAAGGTAGTAACGGAGCTTAGTATGTTTTACAAAGAGCTTTGTTCGACTACTTTAAAAGTGCAACGTTTACGTAAACTTGAAGTGGACATTCCTATATTGCTTTGCAAATTAGAGAAAATATTTCCGCCAGGTTTTTTTAATGTGATGGAACATTTACCTGTTCATCTTCCATCTGAAGCACGACTTCGAGGTCCTGTCCAATACGGATGGATGTATCCATTTGAGAGGTATGTAATATGTTATAACGTAATTTAATTGCATTTGAAAGATGAAGTTAATATAAATTAATGTTGCATAGATATTTGAATCATCTGAAGAAAAAAGTGAGACAAAAAGCACGAGTTGAAGGTTCGATATGTAAATCTTACATCGAAGAAGAAGCTTCGTTCTTTTTCTCTCACTATTTCAGTGACCATGTGAATATTTCATTTCAAAGTGTTCCTCGTAATGATGAAGGCGACGAACAAGAGTCCTCTCAAGCAATGTTATCTATTTTTAGACAACATGGTCGGCCTTCTGGAAAATGTGTGGAAATATGGCTAGACGATAGAGATCTTCGTGTAGCACACACTTATATTCTTCTAAATTGTGCCGAGGTTGCACCGTTTGTTAGGTAATCTGAAATAATAATTTTTGTTTTATTCTTTTCTGTAATGCATGCGCGTGTATAACCTAATGTAATAATTTGTTTATATAAACAGTGTTTATGAACGGGAACATCCGAACGGAGATCTCAGTAAAGAATTTTCCCGTTGGTTTTCAAATTACGTTTATGAGCCGAAAAATTGTGTTGTTGACGAAGGGTTGAAACATCTTGCAATGGGACCAAAAAGAGTGGTCAAGACATATCCAATATATTTCGTCAATGGATACAAATTTAACACTAAAGAATACGGTGCAGAAAAATTAACAAATAATACTGGTGTATTTGTTAAAGGTAGTGACGATCCAGAAAACCATTTAAATGATTTTTATGGCGTTCTAACACAAATTTTGCAACTGACATATTTCTCAAGACCCGCGGAGGAGGTGTTTCTATTTAGATGCAATTGGTTTAGCAATGTTCCAGGTTCTGGAATTAATGTGCATAAGGATTATAATCTTATCGAAATAAAGCATACATCGCACTATCACAAGTATGATCCTTTTGTACTAGCCAAACAAGCATTGCAAGTTTATTACGCTCCTTATCCGTCTCTAAAAAGAGATAAAGCAGATTGGTCTGCAGTTTTTAAAACAAAGGCCAGATTCACATTCGATGGGAAGAATATTCCGGACGAACAAGCTTATCAGGCAGATCTTGAGCAAAATAACGAAATAATAATTACAGACGATCATACAGATTTTGGTCCTTTGATCGATGAATCAAATGTTTTGGTAGAAGCGTTTGACAGTGCAGAGGAAAATATCGTCGAAAACGAGACCGAATCTGAATCAGAAGACGATGATGACTGATATAAATTTGAATCTGTTTTTTTGCAATTGATGTAACTATGTTGAATTCTTGATGTATTATGAAATTGATGTAACTATGAAACTAAATCCGTTTACTATTGTTTTATGTTATTTCAATTTGTCATTTATTTAGCAATTTTTATTAAAAATGCAATGAACTCTGCTTATCGTAGGAAGAGTACACCCATCATGAATCAGGTATAACAAACTTACATGTCTATTTACATTTCAGTCATTATAATTAAGCAATTTATACCATTGATGTCATGTTCATATGAAATATATTTCATTATCATGTTTTTATTCTCTTATATAATGATGTGTAAACGTCACAGGTTTATCATTATGTCACATAGAGGGAGGAGCTCTTCCCGTTCTTCAGGAGGCGATGGCAGTGGCCCATCGCAAGCGCCACACCGTCCAGTTGTTACGTTAGCCCCCAAAGCAGATGGGTAAAAATTAAATCTTATTCATCATCTTATTTTTTCTATACTATACGTATGTACTTATCTGTATCGTACTTAAAAACAGGGGGTTCGAGCTACTACCCACTAAGGTAGTGTTGGACGTCTCCAGAGCAGCATATCGTAGTAGGATGAGTGCGTGCTGGCCAAAGTGGGATACCATCCCTCCGCACATCATAGAGTGCATATGGCAGGATGTCCTAGTATGTGTAATTTTTATGTTTTCCATTTTTAATTCGTTTTTGTCGTTTTTCTACCGTTTATCGTTTAAAGTGTAATCTTTTTTTAACACAGGCTGAGATAGACATCCAGACAGATGATATGCAGCTGGCACGAGCATACTGGATGAGGAAGATGCGAAAGAACTACAGAGACACGATATCTGAGGTTAAGAAATCCGGGAAGAGACCACGGTGGATGGGGGAGAGCGTGTGGCAAGCTTGGTTGAGCTACTGGGAGACGGACGAGGCGAAGGCAAGTATACTAATTTTTTTTCAATTATTAATTTAACGTGATTGAAAAATAATGTATCAAATTTTGAATGTACAGGCAGAGTCAGATAGAAACTCTGCAAATAGAAATAAGAATCCCGTTACTCATCGCGGAGGATCGAAGTCGTTTCAGCAGTATCGGCAGGAGTTGGTAAATTTAATTACTGAATAATAAATGTAAATAGTTTATGCTATATGATTTTAAATGTATAATAATTGTATGTAACAATCAACTTCAGGAAGCCGAGGCACATGGTCCTGTCAGCTATATGGACGTGTTCACCCGTACGCATGCTGTTGAGCATGTTAATCCAGACGGGACTGTTTCGTACACATGGCAGGACGATAAATCCAGTAAAAGCCATGTAAGCATATTTCATTTTATTCAGTATTAGTAATTGTTTTAGTTGTCAAATTATTATGAAATAAGATATGATATTATTAATTTGTCAATGCAGGAGATGTTTATGGAGCAGCGACAGAAACTCCTTTCTGATACGGGTCGAGAGCAGCTGACGACCGATGAAGAGGACATTATTTTTGAGTCCGTTATGAGTCCACCAGAGCATGGTCGACGATACGGATTTGGCAATTTAGCGGTAAATAATTTAATTTTTCTTAAAATACTTAAAATATGATATTCTTACCTTTTCAAAACAATAAACTTTGATTTTATTTATTTTTCAATTATTGCAGTCCAGTAGTCAGAGTAGGAGACGGCGGAGTAGACCTCAGAGCGAGCTAGCAAGTATAGAAGAATTACAGACTAGAGTTCAGCAGTTGGAGGAGCAGAACCGCCAACAGGCCATGCAGACGGCACAGTTATTTGAGTACATGCAGCAGTTTGGTGGCCGCTTCCCTTCATCGGCTGGCTCTGGATCTGGGGCAGATTGATTCATTGCTTTCTAATTCGTTCGTGCAGGTATGTTTAGTTTTAGTTTACAATGATTTGGTAGAAGGAACAATTAATTGTTGATATGTATAATTATGTATAATACACTTGGTTCTGTAGCTGTATCAGGATATGCATGATTAGAACAGTTATTGTTAGTATTATTGTTAATGTTGGAATGTTATGTATATTTTGTATTTTATTTTTATTCTAATTTAGTTTATTTCTGTGTCTATTGAATATTTTGGAGTATTGGTTTGCATGTTTGGTTGGATTATTGTTTATTTGATTGTGCAGTATTGATATTGTAGTGTTTGGAAGAGAAATGTGGTTGGAAGGCTCTATTTGCAGCAGATTTTAAAAAAAAACAACAGGTTTCCGACGGCTTCCGACGGCTCTCGACGGCTTATTGGTCGAAATTTTCCGGCGGTTTCCGACGGGTTCCGACGGCTTATTGGCCTGATTTCCGACGGTTTCCGACGGTTTCCGACGGCCGTCGGAAGCCGTCGGAAACCGCCGGAAACCGCCGGAAACCGTCGATAATGTATACGGCATCACCCGTCGGTAGCCGTCGGAAATACTGCTCCCCGACGCCTTCATTTCCGACGGCTTTTTCCGACGGCCGCCGACGGCTTCCGACGGCCGCCGACGGTTTTCAGCCGTCGGAAATCCCCCCTCCCCTTGTAGTGATATACACATATACAGATACATCACAGAGTATACAAAATGATACATGTCAAGTGGTATAGCAACCACAATATACAGGCGAGTCAAAAGAATATACATATCAGAGTTACAACCAAGAGGGACTACACAAAAAGGTATAACAAAAGAGGCTAGCAGAATAGTCCACGCGGAAGCAGAATAGGCTAAGTCCAAAGGTACCTAACCTGAAACACCTCGGTCTTACCCGAGTATAAAATACACGGGTCAGTCTAGCTAAACAAATCAGTTAGACAAGCTAAACAACAATGAACATGCAAGGTCATAAAGTACCACAAATATCTCTAAAAGAGATAACTCAATCATATACAAAAGATGAATCATAACAAGCCTCATATCATCGGCAACTCAATAAACAAAGGATATGAATATCCCAAATCAAGCCAAAAAGGCAAATAACAAATACCAATGAAGGTAACACAAGTTTCCACAAGGTAATCGCTATGTATCGAGTGGTTCAAAAGACATACTCCGAAAGGCGATACTCTAGGGAAATATAAATATCAATGAAACAAAAGATGCACGTGCTAAGTACTGTATAAACAAGGATCCACAAACCCGAAGGCGACAAACCCAAGTATCTCTCGAGCGGTGACGAAGGACCAACTCCAAAAGCGATACTATAGGGCAACAAACCCGAAGGCAACAAACCCAAGTATCTCTCGAGCGGTGACGAAGGACCAACTCCAAAAGCGATACTATAGGGCAACAAACCCGAAGGCATAAACCCGAAGGCAACAAACCGTAGTGGCGAAGGTCCGGAGGCCCAGTACTGGACACCACTAACTGGCAATATGTGTCACAAACTCTCGGAAAGGAACCCGAAAAGTGTTAACGTGTGTCCCATACCACACGTTCGCACTAAAAGATTTACTAACCGTTAGTCAATTCCACACTTAAAGCAGTACAAAGTTTACCTCATCTCATCGGTAAACCAGACCCAAAGGTCAAAACAATCAAACGAATAGATTAGGAATTAACTGAAAAGATAAACGCACGTGTTCATAGCACGCGTTTTATCTAATCATTTAATTCTCTTCTCTCTTCGCTCGAAGTGCAAAATTTTGTGTTTTATATAGAAATTAAATTGAAGAAAACGAGTTTTAGGAACGCTTCAAAATCGCTTTAGAAATTGAATTTGAAATTCTCCTATTATGGAGTAACTAATTTAATACTTAAAAATAATATTAAATAATAATTTTAAAAGTCAATTTGCTTGAAAAACACTTTGTAATGCTTTATAAAACCCGTGTACGAAATCTAGAGAAAAATCTCAAAGAAATCGGAAAATATCAGAAAAAGCAGAAAATTATTCTAAGTATAAAAACCCGGTGAAAACAGGCTGCGAACCCAAGTTCGACAGCAGGTTTGGACCTGCAAACCGAGTCCAAATTACATGGAATTTGGTAGGAATGTAGCTCAACATTACTACTTCAATCTGCAAAAAGAATCATTCAAATCCGATTTGAAACGAAGAATCTGTGTCGTTTCAAATTCGGACCAAAACAAAGTTTAAAATACTGAATTACAGCAAGCTGTGAGTACAAGTTCGACAGTAGTTTAGGAATAGCAAACCAACCCAGATTTTCATGAAATTTTACAGAAATGTAAATCAGCACACCTACTTCAATCTGCAAAAAGAGTCGCTCAAATCCGATTTGAAACGAATGAGTTATTTAGTCTCAAACATGGACTCAGACCATGTTTGCGACAGTTCAAAAACCAAATAAATGTGCAGGCCTAAAAACACTCCTAGGCTCAACTTTCAGGCATAAAACAGGAGATCAAATGATATCATATTGAGCTAAAAATTGATACACATATAGTACAAAACGTCATCTATTAAACATAAAAAGAATGATGCAATTTGGATAAATTGTAAGAAAGATATGATCGCTCAAAGTTGTACCCAGACAGTGTTTCACTGTTGGACTCTGGGCAAAAACATGGTTCAGGTCCAAGTTTGACAGCAGATTTATATAAGCTATATACGCCATAATGACCTGAAATTTGCTACGCATAAAGAAGAGAACTTCATCTTTCATAAAATAAAAGACTCGTGCAATTTGAGAATGAAACGAAAGAGATATGATGTCTCAAACATGAACTCAGGCCATGTTTGCAACAACTCAAAAAACAAAATGTGCACAGGATATTTGTAGGCTGTGCACTGATTTTGCAGTGACGATTTGAACACACGAATGACCATATTATTCAACCAAAATTTGCAGAAATGAAGTTTAACATATAAACTTGACTCAAAAAAAGATCCGGCAGCATTTCGTTGCCGGAGATGAAAGTTATGGATGGCCCAAGTTGGCACTTTAGGCCAAAACGAAAATAGACATACATTGAATTAACTTTTACATATGCAGCAAATTCAAGCAATTTCACAAGCAATTTAGCTAGTATTTGTGAGATATTGTTCTCACCTTGCTGATTTATCAAAATACTCGGATTTAAGCAAAAAGAATGGAGCTTTGAGATGGATTCGGCTTCAAGAACCTGTAAAAACAAAAGAAAAAGCCATGCAAACCCAAAAGAAGAAATTACATACAACCCAAATCTCAAAACTAGATTTTGATGAAATTATTTGTATTTTGGAGTTGATTACCTGTTGAATTCTCTTTAGATTACAAAAAGACTTTGGTTTGGTGAATTTTAGTTGAGAATTTGGATGGATTTTTGATTTTTGTGGAGTGGGTTTCTAATTCCTTTTTACTGGAAAGAGGAAGAAGAAGGTGAGGTAGAGATGAACGTACAGTAAATTCAATCTTCCCACTTCCTTCCTTCAAAGTTAGGCTAAGTGGGCTTGGACCCAATAATTAAAAGAAAAATCAAATAGCCTAACTTTTAATTTATTTACATACATAATTATGCATAAGTTACATTATTTTACAAAACAAATCACATTTCTCTCATGTTTTAAAACCAAATATAATATGTAAACTTACATACATATTAAATAAAATGTTTACATCATAAAAAAAAGATATTTTTAGTTTTTAAAACATTTTTATTAATGAAAACCTTTATTTTACAAAAATACATAATTTCCACAAATAAATGCACAAAACCTTATTTTTAACTTCCAAAATTCCACAAAATTATTTTTCTTGCTTTGAAAAATATAGCTAACCATTCTAAACTCAAATTTATAATTAAAGCTGATTTTTACAACAATTTCCACCTTTTTATTTAAATAAACAGCCTTTAAAAATTAAATACTTCCTTTAAAAATCATTAAAAGAAGTAATTGCCAATAATTAATACAATTATTGCATTTTCTCTAAATAAAGACTACTTCCACTTATTATAAACCCGAACAAACAAAATAAAGTTCCAAACTTTATTTTCTCATTTTAATTTTCAAAATTCATCGTTTATTCCAAATAAACAATTTAAAATCTTCAGTTTTATCTTAATTTACAATATTAAATTATAACTACCGTTATAATTTAGTATTAATAGGTAACCTCCAAAATCAGGGTTGTTACAGACTCCCCCCCTTAACAAAATTGCGTTCACGCAATTTCTAGAGCAATTTCTAGAGAAGAGTTAAATTCAACATAATTATATCATCAATCAAAGGAAGATAGATAAGCTCGAGTTTAAAAATTCTCGCCCTCAACACAAGATGATAGAAAACCACGGTAAGATTGCTCGTTTAATTCTATGTTTTTCCAAGTACAATACTTAGGGCTAGCGGACCATAGAATTTCATAAGCGGAACATTATATTTCGAAGGTGTTAAATCTTCGAAACAACTACACGATTAGAATTCGGCACAATACACAAGTCGGTGAGACTCGTGATTATGCAACACAAGATAATTAACAATCGAGATTAAATCTCGAAGGTACAATAAAATTGGGGTACCTGGAACATATCATGAATACCCAAAACTGAATAGAAATTGATGCATGAAAGCATTAAAATAAGGCGTTCAATAATATTAGATGGTCATATATAAGTAGGAGTCAACTTTCCGAATATACTGAAATGCACCTAACTCTTTTGAAGGAGTAACACAAATAAGAACAATCATCAAAAGAGGATTCAACAAAAGATATGTGGTATTTCAAGCTACCACCATAACACATGACTGCATGAATGCAAGTCATCACAAAAATCGCACTAAGGTACGACACATAAGAATGGATTACAGGAAATTTTCTCAAAAATTTGTTATAAGAGTTTTCACTCAAGTCCATTTTCTTTTATACACAAAACACAAATTTCAATACAAGAAAATTTTTGAAGCCTCTTACTTAAATTTTCAATTCAATCATCTTTACTTTAAATTTAAAGTAAATTAAATTAGAGTTGTTCCATACTCTAGTTCCAAAAATAAATATACTACAATAAGTAATTTTTTTTCCACTAAATTTATCAAATTTTAAACCATTATACTTCATGATTTAAAAAGGACACTTATTAGATCCTTCATCGATGGCTCTAAATATTCACTAATTAAATTTTCTCAAAAATTTTCTAAGTCTTTAATTTGTCGAAAAATTCGGCAGATTCTCCTTTACATGGAGAGCCTTTTACAATTTCATAAATATGAATTATAGATATACATCGACCAAAAGGTCGGAACATAATATATATATTTAACACATAAACACATAGCAATTCATACCTTTCATTTTTAGCATTTGAGCATGCTTACTTTTATACTTACTATTTTGCTAATTAATTGTTCAAATATCTTCTTGCACCTGCACTTAACTTATTGAAATATATAAGCATGCACTTATAAACATATGAAGCATTAAAATCATAGTTTAAAATAAAACACAACTCAAAACTTCAAATTTTCAAATTCAGGCCTGCTACAAAAACTCAGGCTTTTGACATAGTAAAACCCATAATCTAAAAATACTCATAAAATAAAAGTTATTCTACTCAGTCCATGCTTTCCAGCGATATAAAGATCTTCAAAATCGGATTTACGCTTTCAAAGTTATGCTCAATTTACTTTCAGCTTTAAACTCAGAAATTATAAAAGAGGACAGAGATGTCCATCAGTTTTCAACTCGTTTTTTTTTTTTGAATAACCGAACTGCAAAATTTTGAAAAATTTCATAAAGATGATTTCTAGCTTACTGAAAGTACTCTCTTTTGCAAAAATAATGGACCCATTTGGATTTGTAAATCAAAAGTTATTGCTGTTTTAAAACATCACTTTTCAATTAAAATTTTCCGACACAAGACCTTTAATTGTCAAAAATTTTAAATCATTGTTAAATCCAAACTACATAATTTAAGATCAAAAATCTTTTCTCTAAAACATTTATTACATGATCCTTTTCTCCGAAAAGCCAAGACATCTAGAATTACACTATAATACATACAACAAACTTTCAAAATGGTTTACAAAGAAAACTTTTTCTCAATTAACAAACAAAGTCTTTTGAAAGAAGACCCATAATTTGATTAAAATACTTACTTTCTTACATTAGTAAGAAACAATTATCTATCCAAACTAGACTTCGGAATTACATATTGATTTTTTTTTTTTTTAAATTGCTTTCACAATTAAAAAGAAATCTTATCTTGTTGCTCTATTTATTATTATTTCAAGCTTTTCACAAAAATTTGCATTTTATAATAAATGAATCTTTTATATTCAATTTTCACTTGATCCATAAAGCTAAACATTTATTTTATTATCACTTAGAACTAGCCAAGTTTGATACTTAATTAAAACTTGTTTTCAATTGAACTTTACAAATACATAATTAACAAGTTTTTAACACTATTTAAATTCAAAACCAAACTTACTCTAATGGATTTTGCTCCTTATTAAATTTCATGCTAATTCAAAAGCACTAAATTAGCATTTCCTTAAATTTTCCAAAAATACTTTACCCAAAAGCTTACTTAAGCATCTAAAAATTTTCATGTATGTAAACTTTCACAAACATGTAATATAATCAATAATGAATAAAATTTATTTAAATAAAACCATATTCATTACCAATTTATAAAATGAAAACATCCAACTAATATATTTATAGTAAATGACATTATCAAGGACTGCAAAGTTGACCAAGATCAACATTGCCTCTCCATTGCCCTCTATGTCACACTATTTTCATAAGTCCTTGAGTATATATAAAATACTTATCTCAAATGACAATTTAAAATTTTCAAAATCTTTGCAATATCTATATATTTTTTGCATTCAATATCCATACTAGTAAATATTATTTATTGTCATTTCAAAAGCATGTATCGCATCACCTCGCAAGCGTTTAGGAATCCCTATCGATAACGCTGATCAGAAGCATCGACGAGAATTCTTAAAAACTTATTAGCCAATTGACACAAGAAATTATAAAAACTGTTTTGATTTCTTAAGAAATCTTAAACTTGGTTGTAACAATGTTTATTTTCAAAACATAAAACGTTTTGTTATTACACAATCATTCAATCAATTCATAAAATAATCAAGTTATATACATTAAGTATATCTCTTATTAGAAAGATTTTCCATTCACATGGATGCTTTCTTTCTGGAAAATTCTTTAAGTAATTTTACTCCTTTAAAATGCATCCATGAAATTCTTAAAAAAATTAAATTTTTATTTCATTTTAACCTTTGGTTAAATACCACTTATGAATTACATTTTATTTTCAAAATTTAATCTTTCTAATAATTCTTGCGGTAGCTACAACTTGAAGGCACCGCAATTCTTATCATTTGCATTGAGTAGGTTTCTAACTCTCAATTATATCACCTACTCAATATTATTTCGACAATTACTATGCTAACACACATTCATGCAATTATCAACCGAACAAGCATTTACTTAAAACAAAGCATTTAATGTGCCCAGCGACAACGGTCACACCATTTCCGCTACGCAACTCTATTCACTAAGGTTTAAAACTCATAATTTAAAACTAAGCCATCTTAGGTCTAATTTCTACTACTTTTAAAAAAAAAAAATAGTGATATGTAAAACCCTTATAATGTTTTCAAACTTATTATCCATTCAAAGGAAATGAAAAGACTAAAGGCACGATCGAGGAATACGATAGTGGAAAACTATGTTATCACTTGTATTATACTTGGATGTACTATAATATGTGTTTCTGTTCTGTGTTTATCATATTTTGTTTTGAACTTAGCTCTGATACCAAGCTGTGACGCCCCACTCCGAGACCCACATTAGCAAAGAGTATTACAAGGTAATACCGTCTGCTAATACGGAGAATAGAGCTGGATAGGAGCGACCATCTATAGCCTTGTCTTAACTATCTATTGAATACGTCGATAAATGTAGCATTTTTTTTTATGTGGATCGACGTATCCAATAGATACTTAATACAAAACTATAATGGCTATAAGATCTAACAGAACAAAATATAATAACTCAAATGTAAACCACATCACAGAACAGTAGATCATCACATACATATACACATATACAGATACATCACAGAGTATACAAAATGATACATGTCAAGTGGTATAGCAACCACAATATACAGGCGAGTCAAAAGAATATACATATCAGAGTTACAACCAAGAGGGACTACACAAAAAGGTATAACAAAAGAGGCTAGCAGAATAGTCCACGCGGAAGCAGAATAGGCTAAGTCCAAAGGTACCTAACCTGAAACACCTCGGTCTGACCCGAGTATAAAATACACGGGTCAGTCTAGCTAAACAAATCAGTTAGACAAGCTAAACAACAATGAACATGCAAGGTCATAAAGTACCACAAATATCTCTAAAAGAGATAACTCAATCATCTACAAAAGATGAATCATAACAAGCCTCATATCATCGGCAACTCAATAAACAAAGGATATGAATATCCCAAATCAAGCCAAAAAGGCAAATAACAAATACCAATGAAGGTAACACAAGTTTCCACAAGGTAATCGCTATGTATCGAGTGGTTCAAAAGACCTACTCCGAAAGGCGATACTCTAGGGAAATATAAATATCAATGAAACAAAAGATGCACGTGCTCAGTACTGTATAAACAAGGATCCACAAACCCGAAGGCGACAAACCCAAGTATCTCTTGAGCGGTGACGAAGGACCAACTCCAAAAGCGATACTATAGGGCAACAAACACGAAGGCAACAAACCCAAGTATCTCTCGAGCGGTGACGAAGGACCAACTCCAAAAGCGATACTATAGAGCAACAAACCCGAAGGCATAAACCCGAAGGCAACAAACCGTAGTGGCGAAGGTCCGGAGGCCCAGTACTAGACACCACTAACTGGCAATATGTGTCACAAACTCTCGGAAAGGAACCCGAAAAGTGTTAACGTGTGTCCCATACCACACGTTCGCACTAAAAGATTTACTAACCGTTAGTCAATTCCACACTTAAAGCAGTACAAAGTTTACCTCATCTCATCGGTAAACCAGACCCAAAGGTCAAAACAATCAAACGAATAGATTAGGAATTAACTGAAAAGATAAACGCACGTGTTCATAGCACGCGTTCATAGCACGCGTTTTATCTAATCATTTAATTCTCCTCTCTCTTCGCTCGAAGTGCAAAATTGTGTTTTTTATATAGAAATTAAATTGAAGAAAACGAGTTTTAGGAACGCTTCAAAATCGCTTTAGAAATTGCATTTGAAATTCTCCTATTATGGAGTAACTAATGTAATACTTAAAAATAATATTAAATAATAATTTTAAAAGTCAATTTGCTTGAAAAACACTTTGTAATGCTTTATAAAACCCGTGTACGAAACCTAGAGAAAAATCTCAAAGAAATCGGAAAATATCAGAAAAAGCAGAAAATTATTCTAAGTATAAAAACCCGGTGAAAACAGGCTGCGAACCCAAGTTCGACAGCAGGTTTGGACCTGCAAACCGAGTCCAAATTACATGGAGTTTGGTAGGAATGTAGCTCAACATTCCTACTTCAATCTGCAAAAAGAATCATTCAAATCCGATTTGAAACGAAGAATCTGCGTCGTTTCAAATTCGGACCAAAACAAAGTTTAAAATACTGAATTACAGCAAACTGCGAGTACAAGTTCGACAGTAGTTTAGGAATAGCAAACCAACCCAGATTTTAATTAAATTTTACAGAAATGTAAATCAGCACACATACTTCAATCTGCAAAAAGAGTCGCTCAAATCCGATTTGAAACGAATGAGTTATGCTGTCTCAAACATGGACTCAGACCATGTTTGCGACAGTTCAAAAACCAAATAAATGTGCAGGCCTAAAAACACTCCTGGACTCAACTTTCAGGCATAAAACAGGAGATCAAATGATATCATATTGATCTAAAAATTGATACACATATAGTACAAAACGTCATCTATTAAACATAAAAAGAATGATGCAATTTGGATAAATTATGAGAAAGATATGATCGCTCAAAGTTGTACCCAGACAGTGTTTCACTGTTGGACTCTGGGCAAAAACATGGTTCAGGTCCAAGTTTGACAGCAGATTTATATAAGCTATATATGGCATAATGACCTGAAATTTGCTACGCGTAAAGAAGAGAACTTCATCTTTCATAAAATAAAAGACTCGTGCAATTTGAGAATGAAACGAAAGAGATATGATGTCTCAAACATGAACTCAGGCCATGTTTGCAACAACTCAGAAAACAAAATGTGCACAGGATATTTGCAGGCTGTGCACTGATTTTGCAATGACGATTTGAACACTCGAATGACCATATTATTCAACCAAAATTTGCAAAAATGAAGTTTAACATATAAACTTGACTCAAAAAAAGATCCGACAGCATTTCGTTGCCGGAGATGAATGTTATGTATGACCCAAGTTGGCACTTTAGGCCAAAACGAAAATAGACATACATTGAATTAACTTTTACATATGCAGCAAATTCAAGCAATTTCACAAGCAATTTAGCTAGTATTTGTGAGATATTGTTCTCAACTTGCTGATTTGTCAAAATACTCGGATTTAAGCAAAAAGAATGGAGCTTTGAGATGGATTCGGCTTCAAGAACCTGTAAAAACAAAAGAAAAAGCCATGCAAACCCAAAAGAAGAAATTACATACAACCTGTTGAGTCACAGCTTCTATGAAGATTTTGATTGCTGACAACAATATTAAAGCGATCGACAAATCAAGACCTACATATGGTACTCTAGATTATAGGTTGATTATTTGATGTTATAATAGTAATAAAATTGTCAAAATCTATCCTCAAATAATCATGCACAAAATATAATATATATATATATACACACATTTATATAGGTTGTGCACTTTATTGTGCAATTTAACAGAGACCGGTCGACCGGTCCAAATATAGGCGGTCGACCGTTCCTGTTGGATGTGCACAATAAACGTGCACACATGCACATAACGACTATATTTTTAAAAACCTGTCTACCGGTTAGTTTTTGACCTGTCGACCGTTTTTAAACAGAGAGCAACTTCTTCCAAAAGAAACATCTTTCTTCAATGGTTGCGTCTCTTCTTCTTCATCAATGATCATAACATTTGACTGCAACTTTTCACCAAGGGTTATAACTATTTTCTCTCTATAAATACACATCAATATCATTGATTAAAACAACAAGTTTTTACACGATCATATATGCTCTCTAATCTAATCTCTAACGCTCCTGCATTCTAAAAATTAATTTAGCTTATTGAATCATTGAAATTATTTCATATCTTTTGATTCAATAAGTAAATACCTTCTTTAATCTTTACAAAACATCATTCATATTCTTTGAGGATAAGATTATAGGAAGGGTGTACTACTAGTGACAAATCCGTGTTTTCAAGAACACAAGTTGTCAACAACAATTGTATTTGTTTTTGTTGAAGTCCTCGTGTTGTAAGAGGCAAGTGTTGAAGTCCTCGGTGTTGTAAGAGGCAAGTGTTGAAGTCCCCGGTGTTGTAAGAGGCAAGTGTTGAAGTCCTCAGTGTATTAGAGGCGTGAAATCCCGTTCGGCTGTTCGGGTATTGTAAACCTGTTCCTCCGGGTGAAGCGAGGTAGTTAATAGTGAAAATCCAGATAGGAGTCTGGGACTGGACGTAGGACGGTGCTCCGAACCAGTATAAAAATCTCTGGTGTGATTTTTCTATTTTTATTTTTGCTTTGCTACTATCATCTATTTTCCGCATTTATATTATAGTCCATATTACACGATCCGTGTGTACTATATTAGTACGTGCATTAGTATACACACCGCACTTTCATTTGGTATCAGAGCATAGCCACTTTTCATTTGGTATCAGAGCCTGGTTTTCTAGAGATCGTAACAACATCCTAGAATAAATGGCTACAAAGAGATCTAGTCAAGGCAATAAGAAGAGGAAGAGCAATAAAGAACAATCAAAGGAGCAAACAAACAAATGCTTCATGGCAAAAGATAACGAGGTTAGTGATCTAACTTTTGATGATATGATAGAAATAAATTCAGAACTTCTAGACACTTTAAAAAGTCTCAAAAGAAAATATAAGGAAGCTCTGGAAAATCAGAAGAAAGCAGAATTCGAAAGAGATATGCTTAAAGACGAGAAGAGAATATTAGAAGAAGAACTTGAGAAAATTCAAGATTCAGACAATTCTCAACTCGCTCTATTAAGTCAAGAAATAGAAGCTCAAAAAGAAAAGAATAATGCTCTAGCTTCTGAAAATCATGAGTTAAAAACAAAAATTAAAATTGTTGAGTTAGATAACACTAGTCTCAAAACTAAGCTTGATGACATTACTAAAAATATTTCCAATTTTAATAAAGGGAGAGAAAATTTATGCAGGATTATTGAAAATTCTCAACCTGCTTCAAATAAGAAGGGATTAGGTTATGTTAAGAATTCAAAAGCTCACAATGATAGAAGTGGTGTAGGCTATAAACAAGCTAAAAGTAAAAATAGTACTAGATATGCATTCATGTATACTAACTTTAGTGCTAGTACTAGTAATCAAGATAGTTTTAAAACCAGTTATAGTCATAATAGTACTTTGTTTAGAAATGATAGAAATTATTCTACAAGTACTAAGCTAATGACTAATAGTATTAAGATATGGATTCCAGCTAATATGATTGATCATGATAAACAACTTTATATTAGCAACTATTATGAGAATGTAATTTGTAATGAAAATTATATTTATAAAGGTTCAACCACACCCAAATGGGTATGGTATCCAAAGACCTAACCCCCCGGACCCTAACATAGTAAGTGGGTACCGAAAATTATTATTATTTTTTACAGGTACTCAGAGAAAAAAAAGGAAAAGGATAGATTTTGGAATTTCAAAGAATGTTCCATATGTTTAATAGAATTACGTGCTTACAATAAAATATGGACTTCGGTAAATATGGTAAAATTTATTTTACTTTTCCTTCATAATTAATAATGAGTTCATCTCGTTATATACAAGATATTTTATATATTTCCTCATTCTTTTTGATAATGACAAAGGGGGAGAAATTCATATGCATATAAATAGAGGGAGATATTATACTTAGGGGGAGATGTTATACATAGGTGGAGCTTTAAAGATATTATCTGGCACTTGTACTAAATAGTGTCGTGTTTTAATTCGTACTAGACTTGTGTGCATTATCATCTTGTGTGAATGTTACTCTTGATCTATGGTAGTAGTTTTATGTTGCTTATAATCTTTTTTACATCCTCCATTTAAACAACTCCTTTTTGTCGATGACAAAGGGGGAGAAAGGTGCTAATAATTGTTTGCAGGATGAAAGGAGCTAATAATTGTCTGCAGGAAATCACATATTCAGGGGGAGATTCTATACTTGAGTTTTTATATTGTCATCAATCAAAAAGGGGGAGAATGTTGAGTCACAGCTTCTATGAAGATTTTGATTGCTGACAACAATATTAAAGCGATCGACAAATCAAGACCTACATATGGTACTCTAGATTATAGGTTGATTATTTGATGTTATAATAGTAATAAAATTGTCAAAATCTATCCTCAAATAATCATGCACAAAATATAATATATATATATACACATTTATATAGGTTGTGCACTTTATTGTGCAATTTAACAGAGACCGGTCGACCGGTCCAAATATAGGCGGTCGACCGTTACTGTTGGATGTGCACAATAAACGTGCACACATGCACATAACGACTATATTTTTAAAAACCTGTCTACCGGTTAGTTTTTGACATGTCGACCGTTTTTAAACAGAGAGCAACTTCTTCCAAAAGACACATCTTTCTTCAATGGTTGCGTCTCTTCTTCTTCATCAATGATCATAACTTTTGACTGCAACTTTTCACCAAGGGTTATAACTATTTTCTCTCTATAAATACACATCAATATCATTGATTAAAACAACAAGTTTTTACACGATCATATATGCTCTCTAATCTAATCTCTAACGATCCTGCATTCTAAAAATTAATTTAGCTTATTGAATCATTGAAATTATTTCATATCTTTTGATTCAATAAGTAAATACCTTCTTTAATCTTTACAAAACATCATTCATATTCTTTGAGGATAAGATTATAGGAAGGGTGTACTACTAGTGACAAATCCGTGTTTTCAAGAACACAAGTTGTCAACAACAATTGTATTTGTTTTTGTTGAAGTCCTCGTGTTGTAAGAGGCAAGTGTTGAAGTCCTCGGTGTTGTAAGAGGCAAGTGTTGAAGTCCTCGGTGTTGTAAGAGGCAAGTGTTGAAATCCTCAGTGTATTAGAGGCGTGAAATCCCGTTCGGCTGTTCGGGTATTGTAAACCTGTTCCTCCGGGTGAAGCGAGGTAGTTAATAGTGAAAATCCAGATAGGAGTCTGGGACTGGATGTAGGACGGTGCTCCGAACCAGTATAAAAATCTCTGGTGTGATTTTTCTATTTTTATTTTTGCTTTGCTACTATCATCTATTTTCCGCATTTATATTATAGTCCATATTACACGATCCGTGTGTACTATATTAGTACGTGCATTAGTATACACACCGCACTTTCATTTGGTATCAGAGCATAGCCACTTTTCACAACCCAAATCTCAAAACTAGATTTTGATGAAATTATTTGTATTTTGGAGTTGATTACCTGTTGAATTCTCTTTAGATTACAAAAAGACTTTGGTTTGGTGAATTTTAGTTGAGAATTTGGATGGATTTTTGATTTTTGTGGAGTGGGTTTCTAATTCCTTTTTACTGGAAAGAGGAAGAAGAAGGTGAGGTAGAGATGAACTTACAGTAAATTCAATCTTCCCACTTCCTTCCTTCAAACTTAGGCTAAGTGGGCTTGGACCCAATAATTAAAAGAAAAATCAAATAGCCTAACTTTTAATTTATTTACATACATAATTATGCATAAGTTACATTATTTTACAAAACAAATCACATTTCTCTCATGTTTTAAAACCAAATATAATATGTAAACTTACGTACATATTAAATAAAATGTTTACATCACAAAAAAAAAGATATTTTTAGTTTTTAAAACATTTTTATTAATGAAAACCTTTATTTTACAAAAATACATAATTTCCACAAATAAATGCACAAAACTTTATTTTTAACTTCCAAAATTCCACAAAATTATTTTTCTTGCTTTGAAAAATATAGCTAACCATTCTAAACTCAAATTTATAATTAAAGCTGATTTTTACAACAATTTCCACCTTTTTATTTAAATAAACAGCCTTTAATAATCAAATACTTCCTTTAAAAATCATTAAAAGAAGTAATTGCCAATAATTAATACAATTATTGCATTTTCTCTAAATAAAGACTATTTCCACTTATTATAAACCCGAACAAACAAAATAAAGTTCCAAACTTTATTTTCTCATTTTAATTTCCAAAATTCATCGTTTATTCCAAATAAACAATTTAAAATCTTCAGTTTTATCTTAATTTACAATATTAAATTATAATTACCATTATAATTTAGTGTTAATAGGTAACCTCCAAAATCAGGGTTGTTACAACTAATTATTAATTAATTATTCTTAATTACTTTCGTTAAGTAATTATCTTTAAGTAGTTAATTACCCTTAATTACTTACATTAATTAATCTTTAATTAATTAATTATTCTTTAATGTAATTACACAAAGTAATTATCCTCTAATTACGCTAAGTAATAATCTTTTTTGTAAATTATACTAAGTAATTATCCTTAATCAATTTAATTGGGTAATATTCCTTTAACAATTAATCTTGCAACGACCCTGAATTTAAAATAATTTAAATTGAAAATATTTAATTAATTTTGAATATTTGAATGATGGTTTGACTTAAATTTCAAATTATCAGAATAAATTTGGCGGTAAAAATTTTGAATTTAATCTATTGAAAGTTGAATAAAAATTTGAATTCGACTTTGGAGTTGAAATTGAATATTAAATTTGTATTTAAAATTCGAACTAATGACTTAGAAAAATAATTTGGATTTAATAATTATTATTTATGTAAATTAATAAATTGATGGTTAGTTTTAATAACATTTTTCTTTAACATAAATAAAATGGAATAAATTTTATCAATACAAAATACAAGTATAAAATCTAATTGTAAAACATGTTAATATAAATGGATGTTTGATAGTTGAACTTCAAAACGTTTATGTATCTATGAAGCTTACTAAAAGAAAAATCTACAAAACAAATTGAATTCAAAAATTTAAAACAAAAAAAATAAAAAAATAAAAAGATAAAAATAATAATAAACATATTTAAGTATAAACAAGCATGGCATAAGTAACATAAGGTACCAAGGCATTTAATGCCAATATCTTTAGCCACGAACTCGTGTCCTTTCCCCCTTCCTTATAAAATACCCGATACCCCCACCCCTTTCATTTGCATTCGTTCGAAAACCCTAGCATAAGAAAAAAAATGGTGGCCGCCGTTCGTCCCTCTTTTCAAAATTGTGGCTTGCTCGATTCCTCCTCTTCGAAGCTAGGGCTTGATTGAATCAAAGGCGCCGGCTTCAAATAGTTCGATCGATCGACACCTCCTTCGCCTCGCCGCGGCTACTTCAATTCAGGCTAAGGTGAGTGATCCCCTCACTTGCATCTAGTTCGAATTTTTAGTGATTTTGAATTTGTGATTTCATGTTTTCTTCTACTCTGAATTGATGTTGGACTTCGATCACTATGATTTTGTTAATTTGCTAATTCCTTGATTTTCATTTGCTTTGTTGGCTTCGGCCTTGTTTTCTCTGATGAACTGCGGGCATGTTGGTTTCGTATGGCTCGCATTGACTTCGGTCACTTGATATATATATATATATATATATATATATATATATATATATATATATATAATTTGGTGATTTCCATGGCTTCGGCTGCGAGCATTTTTCTGTTGTCTTTGGTAAAAGGGAAATTACTTCGATTTTGATCACTAGATTTGGTTTCTGGTTTGTAATCCCTACGACCTCATTTTATGCTATGGCTTCGGCCTTGACTATTTTTAAAACTTGATTCGGACTTGTTTATTTCGTTCTGAAATATGCTTGTCCGATATTGAACTGTTCGTACTTCAATCCCTGGTTTTATCGAATTCGTGTACTTTGATGAATTTCTGGACATTGATGATTTACTGACTTATTCAGTTCGTTCCATTCGATACTTGTTTTCCATGGCTTTGAATCTGAACTGTTTGTCTCTTTGCCACCACATCCCTGACCTGTTCAACATATTCTTTGATGTTGAGCCATTATCTTCATTTGTACATATATGTGTCTTTCCATTATCATGTATATATATGCATTTATGTGTGTATATATATGATTGTTATTGCTTCTGGTCTTCATTGTGTATCCACACATCTCAGTAGCATTGTTCCTCAAGATGTATTACAATTGATTCAAACTGCAGTTTTCTTTGTTCAAAACTGCTATTGCCTCTGGTTCATTTGGTTTTCATTTTTACCTATACTTGATTTTTGGTGGTAATGTGTTACTGCATATCACATGGGGTTGCTTCTTTGATATTGTGTGGTTTTGCTACTGTCTTGGCCAGTTTACTTGTTTGTGCTTTTGTGGTATGATTACAGTGTATATATTCATGCTGCCGGGTCCTTTTTGTCACTGCCCTTCTGGGTTCAGACCAGTAGCACACATGTGCCATTCCTTGGTGCAGTTGCGTATATTTTGTTATTGTTATTTCGTAGTTGCTGCCTTGACCTGTTGCACTGCCTGTATTCAAAAGCCATTGTTGCCGTGCACTTTTCATATCCTTCCCTGAGTACATCTGTGTTTCATTTCGACTTGAATTTGTTTCTCTCAGTTGCTTGTTTCGGTTGTTGATGAATTATGACCTTGCTTTGTCACCTGTTATTCAAATCTGCATATATGTACATGCATACATATGTATGTTTGTGTAAATATATGGTTGGAATTGTACCAAGCTTGAGTTATTTTGTTGTGCATTTGTAGTTGTGCTTGGTTCAGTTGTAAGTGATTTCCAAACTTGTTTGGATATTGAGGCTGCTTGTTTGATTTCTTGGTAATTTTTGTGCCCTTGCGATCTTGTGGTGGCTGCAGTATTCGTTGTTGTTTACCCTTGTACCTTTGTGGTGGCGGCAGTTCCATTTTTGTTGCATTTTTGGATATATATGTTGACTTGAACCTTTTTATTGTTTTACTACAACTTTGGTTTGCATATTAGATATGCGGTAACCTGTAGTATTTGACTTCGGTTGTTCCTTTGATATTAAAGTGTTGTATCACTTACTCATGTATTTATGTGTTGTGGTGCCATATCTATGGTGCCCTCACCTTCATATTGCTGCTTTGAATTCTTTGGCATTCGATTTGATTCTAAATGGCCTTCGTCCATTTTGACTTTTGAAACCCGCTGCTTGATTATTTGGAAACTGCTGTTGTTTAAAAATATTTCGAATGTTTGTTGCACTGTCTAGTTTCATTCATTTGTTTACTGGTGCATTATGCTGTATCGAGTTGATGTTTTGGTTGAACTTCGACATTAACTTGATAATGTCTCTGAGTTCTTTGTTTAAGCGCATTTGAATATGTACAGTTGTGACTGCCCTTGACCCTCTGTAGTCGTGGCATTCATTTTGTACTTGCACTTGTATTTCATGGTTGTTGTTTCCACTCTTGTGCATGTTGCTTCAGTCTGGGTTTGATTTCTTTATGCAGCCATGTTGACTTGAAGTCTAATCTCCATGTAGCTTGACTTTGAGTGGTGTGGTCTGGACTTGATTCATATTCGTGTTGTCTGCACATCAACTTGTAAATATGACTTGCTTGCATTTGAACTTTATACCTACTGTGGGCTCGGGTTGCTTCACCTGATTTAGTGCCTGAGTCATTTGTTGTTAGCTTTGTGCTTGTCACTGTGTTGCATTTGCTTGACCCAGTATGGTAGTTGTATATTTGTTGTGCCCTTGAATTCATGTGGTGGCTGCATTTTCGTTGTAGTTTTGCCCTTGAATACTTGCGTTGGTTGCAGTTTTTGGTTGCAGTTGCCCTTGTATTCATTTTTGTGGTTGCTTTTCTTGGCTTGCATTGCATTGATGCAATTGGATTTGTTTCTATACATTAAGTTGAATCCAGCTAAAATGCTCGGGTTTGGCCTTGTGCTCGTTTGAGAACTTTCATTGAGCTTTTGTGTATTTCATCACTGTATTGGCGAGGCAGTGCACGCGTGCGTGTACTACAGCCAATTCAAAATCTGCTGTTTTAAATTGATTGATTTCAATTGATGAAATTGTTTTATGTCGCCAATTCAATATATTTTGAATCGTATTTTGATTTGGTTTAAATTGATGATTTTGTTGTTAATTGCCGTTTAGGCAATTTTGATGTTTTTTCTGAATTATCTTCATTAAAAATTCCTTCATCTATCTTCATTGATAATTTGAATCTACTGATTCGTTGTTTAACACTGTTAAGTGTTATGTTAACCGTTATCCGTTTTCTTTGTTGAAAGGATCAGATAGGTGAATTTGTATTTGATTGTCGTCTAATTGTCAATTGATTATTATTGCCTCTATGCACTAATAACTGAGTTTGAATTAGACTGACCCATGTATTATTTTCTTTTGAATGTAATATTCGGGTCAGACCGAGTATTTACACCTTGAAGATTTTCGGGCAGCGAAGTTAGAGAGAGTTGGGGAAAACGCTTCACTCTATCTTTTCAGGCATTTTTTGTACTTAAAGAAATATTCCGCTGTATAAAATTTAATGCATTGTATAAACTCTGATATATGTACAAAAAATTCATTTATATGAAATATGATTATTGTTCTGTGTTTCTATGGCTGATTCTGTTTAAACTCTGTAAACTGAATAACAATCCGTCATTTTGAACGTTTCAAGTTGGTTTCATTACCGACTGGGGGCGGTCAGAAGGGCGGGTCGTTACAAAAGTGGTATCAGAGCTTTGGTTTATACAAAGCTCAGTTTATGATGTTTAATATGAATAGTTACTAGAATCACTGTAAACAAAACGTTTTTCAAATTTAATGAAGTATAAAATTGTTTTCTTTGAAAATAAAAGTTATTTTGAAAATTCAAATCTTTTTTGGAAATTTCCCTCTCTAAATTTAGGTTTGCGATAGTTTCTCTTCAATAAGGTCTCCTTAGATTTGAGTCCCGATCATTCGAAAACCCATTATCGAATTGCCGAGATTTATGGAAAATAAAGTATAACTTAAGTGAATTAATGAATTGGTTTGAATCAAATATTTTGAATATCTCCAGAATAATAACTGTGAAATAAAATGACATGTCAATTTAGTTATAGCCAAGGGGGTCATTGAACTATAACTTGGGAATTTGATTCTGAATTCTTTTGAAAATCTATTTCAAATGTTTTGAAGAATGATTTAGTAAATAAATGAATTATAAGTATTTAACTTATAATATAGACTTTTGGTATATAATTGATTTATATAAATTGAATTGAATTAATAAAGGAGATTCATAAATCAAAGTTTTATAAATAGAAATGGAATTTGTAAAGATTGTTTATAAATTCGAAACCAATTGAATTTGATAAATGAAACATAGAATTGTTAAAGGAGATATATTCGTGATTTTGGACAGCGAATTATCCTTTAAGTTAAATATTGTGATAATAAAAGTTGGTTGGGAATTTTATCCACCATTTTGGACAGTGGATAATCTTTTAAATAAATGTGTAGAAACATTGAATTGAATAAATAAGTATATTCATGATTTTGGACAAGTGAATATATTATTAAATAAAACGGATATGTTTTGGGAAAGTGATATTATGAAATGAAGTTAATGGTTTTAAAGATGTTTTAAAATGCATTAAGTATCGAATACATAGATTTCAACATTCATTGTTGAAATAGACATTTTTGAGAGAAATAAAAGGAAATGGTGGACTATAACGCTGTTGTTATAGTAAATGGTTTCTGAAAGGAAATGTTTTATATAGTATTGGGATTTATATATTTATCTTAAATTCGAATCCCTATACTAGTGATTTTGGGTCGTCGTAACAACATTTTACGCAACATTCGTTTTGACTCAAATAAATGTGTTTAAAAGAACGCTTTCCTTAAAGATTGGAATATATACTTGATTATGATTTAAGTATATTGAATATTTTTAAAGTGTTGAAAATAAATGGATTTGTGAATTACTTATTATTAAATAAGTATGGAAATGTTTTCCAATATGAAATGAAAGGTTTGAAAATTCTATCTTTTAAAGATAAATTGAAATGAATATTTGAAATTTGTTTCAAATGGTTAAGTGTGGAAAATTATATATATCTTGTAAAGATGTTTTTGGGAAATATGAACAATTAGTTCAACTTGAATTTTTTTTCAAAAAGATTGAACCTTGAGTTAAATTGAGTTTAACTTCGACACCAAAAACAATATAAGTTGAGTTTTGAATTTCGAATTAGTCGATTTAGATTGTATGTCTAACATTGAGAATTGATGACATAGCAATTGATCTCTATTAAATATATATCTGTGGTGGCGGAGAATTTATTCTTTTAGCTTAGCACCCTTCTCTGAGACGTATGAGCTCAGAGGTTATATATCGGTAGACATTAATTATATGTTGATAATTGACGATGTAACGTGAAATCCAAATCGAATGTGAAATCGATAATGAATTGGATTATGAATGTGAATTGGGTTTGAGATAACCTTAAAAAATTCAAATCGATTTAGAGGAAAATTTTAAACGAGATGGAAAATTTTTGTAATCCTCCATTTGTTATGAATGTGAACTGGGTTTTCGAGACTTATATATGTGAATATAATAATTCAAAAACCATCAGTTTGGAAAGTCATTATTATGAAAATCCTATGTAAGTTTACATAGGTATGATAGGTACGAAATGTGAAATGAAGTACTATATGTATATGACATTATGTTTTCTAAACTGAGGATATGGAAAAGTACCTTCCATTTAAAATTTGTGAAGGTGTTGGAACTCGGTGTGAGTGTCCATTTGAAATTCGTAGCTACATAGAATTTCCATAAGTTGGAGTGTCCATTTGGACTAGAATCCCTCATGATGGATCATCATGATGGGATCACGTCAATTGATGATGATGTATGCTAGCGTAATTCGTGGGGCATGATGCCTACAGTTACAAGCAATTCCACCGGGTTAGTGGCGCAACCGCCGCGTAAACTGCGATCTAGAGGCTAAAGCGTAATTTGAGGGGCGAGATGCCTACGGTCACAAGCGATTCTACTGGGATAGTAGCATAACCGCCGTGTGAACCGCGATCTATGGCAACAACCATGGCGAAATTCAAGAGAGATGTGAAATCTACAGATTAAAAGCGATTCTACTGGGATAGTAGCGTAACCGTCGGGTAAACTGTGATCCATGGGGGAACGTGCTTTCCATATCCATTTTTAAAAGAATTTTAAAAGTATTTTCACTGGGAGTTGAAGCAAGTATATTTAGTACTGGAAGATTTTTAGTCCTGCGCCTGGCCAGCGTATGCCTAATGTCTGTAAGAACGACAATAGACTTGTTAAATTTCGAGTTAGCAAGTATTTTCAAAACTTTATTTAGCAAATCAATAGTCTGAAATAAGAATTACATAATTCCAACCTAATAAACTAAGGAAGAAGATCTTTAAAATGTCTTAAAGGTCCACAACTTTGGAAAAGATATACTATGCAAATCTCTAATATGAAGAATTTCAAGTTTAAATAGGAGATTTGTAAGTTGAAATTTTTTGGTAAAAGACTTTTGAGTCTTTACTATAGAAATAATGAACAAAGCTAGTGAGATAAAATAAATGGAATGAATCCTATATTTATTTTTAATTAGTTTCGAACTTGGTTAAATTGTGTAGGGTATAAATATCGATAAGATTTTAACAATCATTTTTCCTAACTTGTAATTTCGGGACGAAATTCTTTTAAGGAGGGAATGACCCTGAATTTTAAACAATTTAAATTGAAAATATTTAATTAATTTTGAATATTTGAATGATGGTTTGACTTGAATTTCAAATTATCAGAATAAATTTGGCGATAAAATTTTAGAATTTAATCTATTGAAAGTTGAATAAAAATTTGAATTCGACTTTGGAGTTGAAATTGAATATTAAATTTGTATTTAAAATTCGAACTAATGACTTAGAAAAATAATTTGGATTTAAAAATAATTATTTAAGTAAATTAATAAATTGATGGTTAGTTTTAATAACATTTTTCTTTAACATAAATAAAATGGAATAAATTTTATCAATACAAAATACAAGTATAAAATCTAGTTGTAAAACATGTTAATATAAATGGATGTTTGATATTTGAACTTCAAAATGTTTATGTATCTATGAAGCTTACTAAAAGAAAAATCTACAAAACAATTTGAATTCAAAAATTTAAAATAAAAAAAAATAAAAAAATAAAAAGATTAAAATAATAATAAACATATTTAAGTATAAACAAGCATGGCATAAGTAACATAAGGTACCAAGGCATTTAATGCCAATATCTTTAGCCACGAACTCGTGTCCTTTCCCCCTTCCTCATAAAATACCCGATACCCCCATCCCTTTCATTTGCATTCGTTCGAAAACCCTAGCATAAGAAAAAAAATGGTGGCTGTCGTTCCTCCCTCTTTTCAAAATTAGGGCTTGCTCGATTCCTCCTCTCCGAAGCTAGGGCTTGATTGAATCAAAGGCGCCGGCTTCAAATAGTTCGATCGATCGACACCTCCTTCGCCTCGCCGCGGCTACTTCGATTCAGGCTAAGGTGAGTGATCCCCTCACTCACATCTATTTCTGATGCAGCTTCAGTTAGAAGAGAATAGATAAGTCGTACACGACTTAAGAAGGAGTTAAGTCGTCCACGACTTAAGCGGGAAGATATAGGTCGTTCCCGACCGAAGGAGTCACGTGCGGAGGAGCTGCGAGTTAAAAGCCAAGGGCTTAGTGATCTGCCACATTGTTGTAGTGGAGACTTAAGTCGGCTGCGACTTAAGGGCTTAAGTCGGCTACGACCTAAAGGGGCTCGGGCTAAAGAATCAAGACCTAAATCCTTCGATGATGCAGCAACAACTGAAGTCTTAGGTCACATGCGACCTAACGAGATAGGGGATAACATGTTGTGGTTTATGAAATCCGAACGACCTAATGTTAAGCCGTTGTTGGAGATGGGCTGTGCTAAGTCGCATGAAGATTAGGTCGGCACGAAGTTAGGTCGGCCGCGTATATATGTTGGTTGTATTTTTAGGTCGTACCCAGTTAGGTCGGCCGTGTATTATAAGTCATAAGTTGAGTACAAATGGTTGTAATTCGTTGAGTCGTTAGACTTAAGTCGTAAGTCGTGTCATTTTTTGTACTGTTTTTTACTTGTCTAAGTTGTATGTGTTGTATATATGTGCTGTGTTGCAATTGAGGCGAGTAGTATCTGTTAGGTCGGCAACGATCTAGTTGAGTCATGAGTCATGAGTCGGCAACAACTTAAGGAAGTTAAGTTGGCAACGACTTAAGGGTTTGGGTCAAAAACTCTATAAATAGCGAGTGTGTTGTACATTTTAGGCGTTGATTTTGTTGAATAAAATTTGTTAACTCCCCACTGCTAGCGACCTAACTAATGAAGCGACCTAGAAGTAGTTGCGACCTAAGGAGGCCACGACCTAAAAAATAGCGGCGACCTAAAGATTATAACGACCTAAGAAGACTCCACGACCTAAGAAGACTCCGCAACCTAGAAGATGTCTCGACCTATGAAACTCCGCGACCTAAGGAAGGCTGCGACCTAAGAGATTCAGCGACCTATAGAACTCACACGACCTAACAGAGTGCTTCGACCTAAGGAAGGCCGCGACCTAAGGGATTCAGCTACCTAAGATCTCGAGCTATGATAACAGGAAGATACTCACGACCTAAGATAGGTCGCTCACGACCTAAGGACATTGCATTAGAAGGCCGCCTTTTCTATGCCGCTACTGGTAAGGTCGCTTACGACCTAGAACTTGTTGAAACGAGCTTGCGTGTTCTTATGAAAGGGGGGCCAGTGCTTCTTAGGTCGGCTACGACCTACGACCTTACTTAGGTTGGTCACGACCTACGACCTAACTCCGAGCAAAGCCTATAAATACACCTCGAGTTCCAACTAGAAAGGGACTTTTGGGCTCATTCATTTCAAGCATCGTTTCTCTGCTGCATTCCGAATTACTTCAACACTTAAAGCTTTTGAGATACAAAGAGCGCTTCAAGGAACTTCACGAAGAAATGATACATGTTCAACATGAATTCAAAGATTTCGATCGACATTGAAGTTGAGGCTACTTGTTCTAAATGACTTTAAACTCAAAGGGTGTTGTAATCGATGAATCTTGTAAAGGGTTGTAATAATATCAGCAATAAAAGAGTTTAAAGTGGACGTAGGCTCTCTCTTAAGCCGAACCACTATAAATATCGTGTCTTTTAATACTTTTCTGTGATTCTTACTTTTTTCTGGTTCCCGTACCAACGGGTGGTGCTTTCACAACTACACTCTACACACCGGGGTGTTAGCGTTCAATTTTTAGCGTTAACATTTTTGGTGCTTTCACTGAGAACCGAACTCAGGAAAATCGTCATCATTGCTCCACGAAAGTTTGTTGAAGTAACCTCTCTGAAGACTAGAAGTTTATCCGAAATCATGGCTCCGGGTAGAAAGAGTAGATCTGTAAGATCTGGAAGTGCTCAAGAGGGAACCTCCGCTTCCCCTGTATCGAATCAAGCAACTCCAGCTGTCGGAGTTACAAAGGCAGAGCTGGATGCTGCAATCTTAGGGCTGAACCAGCAGATAAATGCCCAAAATGCACAATTCGAGGCTCTGAATGCCCAAAATGCCCTAATTCTGAATAGGTTGAACGATTTGCTTGGGGCAAACCGTCAACCGGCAGGTAATGAAAGGAACTTTGCTGGCAACATTCATGATGCTGAAGAAAGGAATGCTCCTGAAAGGGATGCTAGCCCCTTTGAACAAACACTTCCTGAGGTTGGTGGATCTAGAACTCGACATGATGAGGAGTATCTTTCTGGGATGGTCCGACAAATCATGAAAGAGAGTATGCCGAGGGTTGAAGACGAGAAAGAATGGGGTTTTGCCCCAAGTAAAACTCCATTTACTGAGAAAATCTTAAAGGCTGAATTCCCAAGGAAGTTTGTCCCTCCAACCATTCCAGCTTACAAAGGAACAAATGATCCGAACGAATTCTTGTATAAGTATGATTGGCACATGACAGGTGCCAGGGCTTCTGATGAAATAAAGTGCCGATATTTTCCTGTATACCTGGAAGGTGTAGCTCTGCTTTGGTTCACCAAGCTGCCAGTCCGATCTATCGATCAGTTTTCTGACTTAACCCGGAAGTTCAAGGAGCAGTTCAGACTATACGCTTCAAAAGCCAAGGATATTATGTCGTTGTCAAGTTTAGAACAGAATCCGGGTGAAACTATCAGATCTTTCTTGAATTGCTTTAATATAGCGCTGGCCGAGGTAGACAATGCAGAACCACGTATGATCTTGACCTATCTGATGAGGGCCATCGACAAGTCGAGCGAATTTTGAAAATGGCTTAACATGAAGGAACCAAATTCCCTTGAAAAATTCTACAAGAAACCAGATGAGTTCATACGCCTGGAAAGCCGTCCTGTACCGGTAAAGGCAGTGTTAGAAAAAGCTGAAGATAACATTGCTGCTCCACGTAAGAGTGAATCTGCTGGACAAAAAAGGGAAAATAATGATGGAAAGAAACAGAAAAATCTGAAGAGGCCTCGTTCCTTCAAACCATCGGAATATACTCCTTTATCAGATACACCAGAGCATATATACCTTACCACTAAAGATTCTGTTGGATATCCTAAACCTCCTGTTCTGAGAACCGGGAGGAAAGCTGTGCAAAGTGGGAAATTCTGACGCTTTCATAATCAACCTGGTCATGATACCGACGAATGCCGCCAATTGAAAAATCTGATTGAAGAGTTGCTAAGGGAAAACAAGCTGCAGCAATTTGTGAAAAAGAATAGCAACAATCCTGCTTCGTCTAGTCAGGGAAGCAAGCTCCTGCTCATCAGCCTAGGATAGGTGAGAAGGCAGCAGGGGATGAATCTGGAAGGCCCATTATCAATGTCATTACAGGAGGACCTCACCTAGCAGGCAGAAGCTGGGGTGAGATGGAAAGGTATACCCGAGCTTTGAAATACGTACCGACCGAAGAAGATGTATTCATTTTGGAAGGTGTTATGCCCCTGAAGCAGCAAAGAACCTTCAATGATGATATTGTGTTCAGAGCCAGGGATTCCGCAGGTATTGAAGCTCCTACCTTGGATCCCTTAGTCATCTCGGCTGGTATCGGGCCAGCTATTGTCAGAAGAGTTCTCATTGATTGTGGCGCATCCTGCAATATCCTCTTTAAGAAAACATTCAACCAGATGAGGATCCCTATGGCTGATGTGCAAGCCTCATCGCAGAAAATCGCTGGCTTCACTGGGGAGCCAAAACAGCCGATAGGAACCGTTGATCTGTTTGTGGAACTTGGAGAAGGAGAGAGAAAAGTGGTCCACAAGCAAACTTTTGTGATTGTCGACGAATTTTCTGCTTACAATGCTTTCCTTGGCCGTCCAACTCTCGCAGCATTCAAAGTTGTTCTGGCCCCATGGTGCCTCACCATTAAATTTCCCACAGATAATGGAGTGGGAGTTATAAAAGGGGATCAAAATGCAGGGCGGGAATGTTATCTAACAGAGCTACGAGAAACCAGAAAAAGAGAAATGGGAAAGGATGCGGCAGCCCCAGTCCGCATCGAAGAACCAGACTTGTAGCTATTACAGGGCGGACCCTGCACTGGCGAGCACAGCGGAGCATGGAAAGAAATGGATCCTAGAAAAGTCAGTGCAGGGGAGAATAGAGTGGTACCAGTGGAAACGACAATACCAGTACCTGTTGACCCAAAGGACCCAAACAAGGTGTTGGATGTGGGTTCACAACTTAATGTGTCAATTCAGAATATCTTAATATCTTTTTTAAAGGCAAATTTGGATGTTTTTGCTTGGACTCATGCCGATATGTGCGGAATATCCCCAGAAGTTGCAGTACACGCTCTAAATATTGATCCAAAATTCACACCTGTGAAGCAGAAAAGGAGAACTCAAGGTCCAGAAAGGTCAGCAGCATTAAAAGAAGAAGTTGATCGGCTCATGGAGAATAATTTTATTAAAGAATCTACCTATCCGAATTGGGTTTCGAATCCAGTGCTAGTTAAGAAAGCCAACGGAAAATGGAGAGTATGCATCGATTTTTCGATCTAAACAAGGCCTGCCCCAAAGACTGCTTTCCATTACCCAGAATCGATCAACTGGTAGACGGAACAGCGGGACACGAATTGTTATCTTTCATGGATGCTTACTCCGGATACAACCAGATCATGATGCATGAGCCAGATCAGGAGGACACAAGCTTTATCACTGACATTGGTCTTTACTGCTACAGAGTTATGCCCTTCGGGTTGAAGAATGCAGGGGCAACATACCAAAGACTTGTTAATGCTATGTTCAAACCGCAATTAGGCAAGACTATGGAAGTCTACGTCGATGACATGTTAGTAAAGTCTAAGAAAGCAGTGGATCACATAGAACACTTAGCGGACATGTTCGCGGTCCTCCGAAAATACGGAATGAAGCTCAATCCTTTGAAATGTTCATTTGGAGTGGAATCCGGCAAGTTTTTGGGTTTCATCGTGAGCGCAAGTGGCATCGAGGCTAGTTCAGCTCAAATTACCGCCTTAAAGGAAATCAAAGCTCCTAGAACAAAGAAGGAATTGCAAAGTCTCAATGGAAAAGTCGCCGCCTTGAGTCGGTTCATTTCCAAAGCCACAGATAAATGCATCCCATTCTTTGACGCCCTAAAGAAAGGAAAGAAAAACTTCGATTGGACTCCTGAATGCCAAAAAGCCTTTGATGAGTTGATTCGCCATATGGAAACGCCTCCAATACTTTCTAGGCCTGGCGATGGCGAGGATCTTCTTATATACTTAGCAATATCATCTCATGCTTTAAGTGCAGCGCTGATACGGGAAGACAAGAGGATTCAACATCCAGTTTACTATATCAGCAAAAGACTCACTGGGGCAGAGATGAATTACTCTAAGTTGGAAAAACTCGCCTATTGCCTACTAATTGCATCTAGAAAGTTGAGGCAATATTTCCAAGCTCATCCTATCAGAGTCCTCACTGATCAACCTTTAAAGCAAGTCCTGTTTCGCCCTGAGGCTTCGGGTCGTCTTCTAAAGTGGAATATTGAATTCAGTCAATATGACATCACTTATCATCCCCGAAAAGCAATCAATGGACAGGCTTTAGCGGATTTCATCACAGAATTCACGGATAAGGGTAACGGTGAGGAGGAAACGATCGACGATTCCCCAATACAATGGAAGTTATATGTCGATGGCGCGAGAAACGACTACTGTTCTGGAGCCGGAGTTGTACTTGAGACCCCTGAAGGTCGAGCATTATGCTATGCACTAAGATTGGAATTTCCTTCAACAAATAATGAAGCAGAATACGAAGCCCTTATCGCTGGCTTAAGGATTGCTAAAGAATTAAACATCCGAGCGTTACAGATCTTCAGTGATTCTCAGCTTATTGTATGCCAAGTCAAAAAGGAATTCCAAGCGAAAGGGGGAAA
This sequence comes from Allium cepa, assembly GCA_030765085.1. Taxonomy (NCBI): domain Eukaryota; kingdom Viridiplantae; phylum Streptophyta; class Magnoliopsida; order Asparagales; family Amaryllidaceae; genus Allium; species Allium cepa. The sequence continues at coordinate 645,939,595 of CM060937.1, read as the reverse complement.
TCTGCCCGCCTACTTGTCAAAGGCTTGGGAACTCCTGGGTGATTTCGATCATTACATGATAAGTCACATTCCTCGAGAAGAAAATATGAAAGCAGATTCTCTCGCAAAGTATTCTAGCACAGGCGAAGCTCAATTTCTAGGGTTAACCCCAGTGGAGATCTTGTCGACCCCAAGCATTGATGAGACGGATATTGATTGGATCATGAGCGTGTCTCAAGAGCAAGAATCATGGATGACTCCAATAACAGAATATCCGCTCAATGGATCTTTACCGGAAAGTTCAAAAGAACGACAAAAGCTACTGAGAAAAGCCTCTCGATATATAATCCAGGATGGCCGATTATACATACGGGGATTCTCAATGCCATTACTTCGATGTGTATCCAGGGAAGAGTCCAAAACAATCCTAGCGGAGGTACATGGAGGAGAATGTGGTGATCATTCAGGTGGCCAAACATTAGCAAAGAAAATTCTCCGATACGGATATTTTTGGCCAGAAATTAATCGAGATGCTGCAAGCTATTCCCGAAAGTGTAACAGATGCCAAAGATTTGCTAAAATTCCTAGAGCACCTTCTACTGAACTCACACAGATGGTCAGTCCATGGCCATTTGCAATTTGGGGAATGGATCTCATTGGGCCGCTACCAATTGCCAAATCTGGAATCAAATATGCCATTGTTGCTGTAGATTATTTCACTAAATGGGCTGAAGCTGAACCATTGGCTACTATCACCTCTAAAAAGATGATAAACTTTGTGACTAAAAATATCATTTGCAGATATGGTGTGCCTCAAAAAATAATTACAGATAATGGTACTCAATTTGAAAGTGAAGAATTCCAAGATTTTTGCAAGCGATTCAAAATCCGAAAAAGCTTCTCAGCAGTGGCTCATCCGCAGGCAAACGGGCAAGTGGAAGCCGTGAACAAAATTATTAAGTCAACCATCAAGAAGCAACTTGAAAGAGCAAAAGGTGTTTGGGTCGATAAGCTACCACTGGCACTATGGGCATACAGAACCACTCACAAAACTGCGACTGGGCACACCCCGTTTTCATTGGCATACGGGTCAGAGGCAATGATTTCGGTAGAAATAGAGGTCCCTTCACATAGAAGAATCCATTTCAATCAAGCAGAAAACGAAAAGCTACAGCTTGAAGCGCTAGATCTCCTTGATGAAAAAAGAGATGAGGCTAATCTCAGAATTGCAGCTCATCAGCAAAGGATAGCCAGACACTTCAATTCCAAAGTTCGCCAACGCAGCTTTGAGATTGGAGATCTAGTCCTGAAGAGAATTATGACAGCGACAGGTGTGTTTGGGCCAAATTGGGAAGGACCATATGTCATAGGTCAGAAGCTTCTTGACGGCACATTCAAACTCACTACTGTTGAAGGAGATCAAATTCCAAGGGCATGGAACAGCAATCACTTGCGTCCATACTTTACTTGAATTTTTTTTTGAAATATTGTAAAAAGAGTTATGAATGTATGATTCTTGTAATTGAAGGCAATTGTAAAACTGATGCAAGTAAATAATGAAAGAATATAAAGTGGATGTAGGCCCAATTTCCTGGCCGAACCACTATAAATCTTGTGTTCCTTATTATTATTACATGTTTGCTTTATTTTCGATATAAAAAGTACATAGAATGTATTGCTGAAATGTCGATTTAAATTTTTGCAGACAATGGAAGTGAAACTTGCACATAATAAGACCAAGTGATTCTCGCCAAATTTCGAGTCACAAAAGCCCCGAATTCAAATCCTAGATAGGAAGCACTTCAATTGAACGGCCTATGATTTCGACAGAAACGGGCCTTTGCTAATAAATTGAGATCGTTTGAACAAACAAACATCCAATTAAGAAGCTAATGCCCGTTCTCACGAACTTGCCTGACAATGAAGTACACTTCCTTGGATTAAACAAATTACTTGTAAGAAAAGGGAATGAAAGCTTGAAAAGAAAAAAAAACAGAGGATCGCTGAAAAGGCATAAGCAAGTGGACAAGGGAACAACCAAAGCCATCATCGGCAGCACAAGTCCTCTTCGGAGGCACAACTCTTCAGAGGATAAAGACCTCTAATGGGTCATACGCCACAAAAAAGAAAGTTCTCTACTCAACAAAAAAGATTGGAGGAGTCATGACCCTCCAACCATGAGAGAGTAACTTCCAGGCGATGAAAACCCTCTCTGAGGCACATTTCACCATGAGTCGAAGTGTAACAACCGCTCTTCGGAATTTCACTTCACCAGAGTTGAAATGCAAACAAAATAAAAGCCCTCTTCGGAGGCCCATTTCACCAGGAGTTGAAGTGTTACGACCGCTCTTCGGAATTTCACTTCACCAAAGTTGAAATGCAAACAAAATAAAAGCCCTCTTCGGAGGCCCATTTCACCAGGAGTTGAAGTGTAACAGCCGCTCTTCGGAATTTCACTTCACCAAAGTTGAAATGCAAAACAAAATAAAGACCTTTCTGGAAGTCCACGTTTCACCGAGATTGAAATAAAACTTCCAAGTGTTGAAACGTGAAAAGGCTTTCTTCGAAGGCACAACTCTTTGGAGGTACACGTTTCACCAAGATTGAAATAAAACTTCCAAGTGTTGAAACGTGAAAAATCCCTCCTCAGAGGTACAACCCCCTCCCGGAGACACAATCAAGAAGAAAGACCTCTTCGGAAGCCCACGTTTCACCGAGATTGAAATTAAACTTCCAAGTGTTGAAACGTGAAAAGGCTTTCTTCAAAGGCACAACTCTTTGGAGGTACACGTTTCACCAAGATTGAAAAAAAACTTCCAAGTGTTGAAACGTGAAAAATTCCTCCTCAGAGGTACAAATTTCTATTTTAAAAAAAAAATCCTCATCAAGAGCATACTTTAACTTTCAAAGGAAGAGTGATTTACCTATTCTAGAAAATAATATTCCTCAAAAAAAAAAGGAAGAAAGTTAAAGTACCCTTCAGAGGCCCGCTTTACCACATAGAAGAATTCACTTGGCAAAATGCGTACATAAGCAAAAGAAAAAAAGTGATTTCTTCGAAGGACAAAGCGTAAAAACTTATATGAAGGAAGTTGTACTCTACGAAAAATTTCTTCAAGAATGAAGTAATTATTCTTCAGAAAATAAGAGTGCAAGTCCCCTCAAAGTATAAAATATTGCAGCAAGCTTATGGTATGGGGGCAACATGGTATAGTTACATACAAAATGGTATAGCTACATCGGTAAAGTACGCTCAAACAACATACCACAAGCTCACCGCAATATCATATAAATAAACTTGTGCAAAAATGAATAATAAATGCATTCTCAAATTCAAACAGAAGTTTGTGCAAATAAAGGATCATTTTATTCAATTGTATTGCAGATACAAGTTTCAAAATAAAAGCAGGGGCCGATACCCGCACAATTCTTGACCAGTACATGCAAAAGACAAGAAGCCAAAAGCTGAAATCTTCATTTCTTCTTGACACCTTTGGACCCTTTACCCGGCCGAATGGTTAGCTTTTCAGGTCGGTCTGTAGGCATAAGGGAAGAAGGGGAGGGAGGTGCAACCAGTGCAACTTCCGGTTCCTCTTCAGTAGCAATGATTTTCTTCCCCCTCCTCTTCGACGTTCCGTGCTTCTTTCTCCTCTTCGAAGAAGACTCACTCCCTGGAGTAGCAAGAGCAGACAAAATTATGTCATCAAAAGGAGTCCGCTCCGGAGATATCTCACCTCCCTCAAGTCCTTCGTCTTTCTGCTCTTGCGAAGCGATAGGGTCATCTAAGCCATAAAGAGCCTCTATTTGCTCCTCTTGTGACCCGGGCTGTGAAGCAGAAGGAGGAGTCACCTGAAGAGATGGAGGAGGGATCACCGGAGAAGGCGAAGTCTGAACGATGCTCGATGCTTTCTCTACAGGAGAAAAGAGGTTAAAGTCGGTAAAAAGAGGAGATAAAGGCTCATTAAGATTCAGGAGATAGTCAAAAAATTCATCAAAGTCGTGGGAAGTGAACAAGCAATCAGTTTGAACTGGTTCAGCAATAAAGTTACCTGCGGCGGTTGTCTTTATCATTTCAATCTCATAATCCTGGGCTTCGGTGCTCTCCTGAGGCTTCTCTACAACATGGGGAGTTGTAACTCCGAGATCAGTTTTATCTTGAGGAATAGAAGATGAGCTAGGGCCAGCTATATCAACATCAGCTGAAACCGAAGGAGGAACAGGGGCATTTACAAGCGTTTCCTTCTCTGAGCACCCCTCCCCTGTCATTTCAGCTCGAAATTTAGCAAGCTGCTCTTTTCCCCTAGCTAGTGCTTCCCGAGTTGCCTCATCAAAATAATATTCTTGAAGATGGTCTTCGGAGTAACCAGCGCCTCCATGCATATCTACGGCAGCCTCCCATACTTCAGCCAATGTAATCTCATATTTGGGACCCAGAAATGAAAGGCTGCCGCGCGCCCAAGATACATTGAAGATAAAAATCAAATAATGTGGAGCCAATGTCAGCTTTGGTTGCTTGATGGGCCTCTTCGGCCGCGAGTTTACCAGCAACAGCCTCGTCATGCTCCTTTTCAGCCATAGCAAGTCGAGTTTTTAACAACTCTATCTCCAAGCTTTGAGAGCCGGTCTGTTCTCGCAGCTGTAAAGCTTCAGCGCGATATTCTTCTATGACCTTCTCTTTGTGTGTAAGCTTATCTTCGACTGCCCTTTGACTGGCATGCGCATCTCGTACTTGTTGCTGAAGCATGCTCTCCTTTTGAGAATAGGAAGTAGATGAAGTAGCTAATTCTTCCTTAAGCTTTTCTACTTCCGCTTCCAGCTTTTCATTATAGGAAGCAATACTTCTCATTTCGGCGTCATGCTGCTCGAGAGTCTTCTGCCACTCAGTCTTATCGTTCTCCATTGTGAGCATGGCCTCGAGATTGGCTCGGTTAACCCTCTGAAGCTCGTCGACAAGTTTTTGCCAGTTCGACATTCTTTCAATATCGGTCCTGACAGTATCAAGATTTCGCAGCATAGCCGATTTGTCGAGAGGAACCAAGTCGAGATCAAATCGAACCCCTTTCAGGCACCACTGAGGGAATCGACTTTGAAGAGTGGGAGGACCTTGCCCAACTTGGTATGCGAGCCGGTTGATGATTGTTTGAATGTCGGAACGAACGGGAGCAGGAGATTGAGCAGGAAAATTTTCAGAAACTGTCGGCATTGTTTCTTCAGTAAGTTTAGGCCGCTTGCTAGAAGAACCGTCCATGTGACCTTTACCTCTCTCATCGTGAGTCTTTCTTTTTTGGATATCATCATCTCTGTGAGGAGGGTCATGTCTTTCTTGTTCTCTTCGGTGACGTTCTTCATATGCTCGTCTCTCGTCTGCTTTTTTGATGGCCCTCTCTTCATCGGTTTCTCTTGGAGGGGGGAGATGACGTCTATAGTCGAATCGGCTGCGTCTCCCGTATTGTTTAAAGTCGTCATAATAAGAGCCGCTCCGCCCCATTGGAGAACCTGAAATTAAAGAAAAAACAAGGTTTGAGAATCTACCAGGAATAAGAAAGTCAAGTGCATCCTAAGTGCGTGTGACGTGTAAAACTACTCACGGCAAACTAGACTACAAACCAGTCATCGACTGAGGGGTAGTGGTAGTTATTGTGGAAAATTGCACTTCCGGGGCTGTGGAAGTGTGCTTGAGAGTACAAGTTGCTTCAATCGCTGGAGATGTGACTTTGGCAATGGCAGGATCATCCCTAAAAAGTTCTTGAGAAGTGACTATTATGTCACTTAAACTCCTAAAAATATCAACTCCAAGATCAACGTTCTTATCAGTATGAGGAAGGGGCTCCTCTTCTTCAGTTATGGGGGCAAGTGCAGGCTTTTCGGACGGCTCCGCATCATCCCTTGGAGTGGAACATTTTACTAGTGAAGTTTCTATAGAGGTTCCTCCCCGCATGTGCTCTTTAATAGAGACCGGGGCATCAGGAGTTTTCATCGGAGAATCGGGAACTTCAGTTGGAACTTCATGAGGTTGAGTAGAACGAGAAGAATGTAAAAGCTCAAACCGATGAAGAAGTTCATCTGTCAATAGAAATTTTGCGCTCCTCTCTTCAGCAGCCACAATGCTTAGCCTTTCAAAGACTGGCTTATGACTGGAATCTCTAAAAGGAGGAGGAAGTGCTGTAAAAATAAGGAATGGAATCGGCATCTAGCAATACGAACCATGAAAAACTTAGAATAAAATTGAAGAGAGAAGGGAAAGAAGATCTCACTTCCTATTCTCCAGTCTGCGTAAAATCCTGCGGGGCAACGAATATAGAAGAATTGATTCAAAAAAGCATGTGCACTCTCCGGCAAATCCAAAATTAGTTTGCGGTTCCTCGCACCTCTTACAAGTACAATTGAAGGGTGGTCCTTGTTCTTCGCAAAAGTGCACAGGTAACAGATTTCCTCAAAACTCGGAAGACGGTCAGGAGTCCTCCTGAACAGAATGCACAATCCCATCAAAATGGCATAGCCATTGGGATGTAGTTGGAAAGGAGAGATCGTTAGTCGAAGAAGGATTTGTTGAAGAAATTCATTAAAGGGAGGAATTACTCCACTTAAGCACATTTGGCGATTAATGGCAACAAAACCGTAGGGTGGTCTATCAGCAAAATCATTTGGTCCAGGGAGTAAAACTTCTCCCTCGGCAATGCCAAATTGAACGCATAGTTGATTAAGCACCCGCTGTTTCAGAAGGGTAGGAGTTCTTTCCGGAGGGTTCTCTAGTGGAATAGCAATCGGGAAAGCCCCTTCGACGTGTTCTATCATCTCTTCTTGTTGAGACGTCATTCTACATAAGCAACTGGATGTTCAGATGTGAAGGTGCACGTTTCCTAAAAGTGTGAAGTGTTGTGCAAAACTAATAAAAATAACAAGCAAAATAACTGGAATTAAACTAGTTGACAACTGATCGATTGTGAGATTTCAGGACTCGTTAATTTAAAACTCAAGTGCAGTGTTAATTCAAACAAAGTTTTAGCTTTGCTTTAATACTTCATTTGAGTCGGTTGATTTACAGCATTTCACACACACAGTTCATTTAAGTTGATTATTCTTTATCGACTAATCTGTCATTCGATGTGGGCAGTCAGTGACAGTATATTCGTCCCATTCTTCTGCAAATGTTATGTTTAAACAGTTTGTTAGATTAAAAGTTAGAGCAATCTGTAAAGAAGTGTAACGAATTTCAAACGGTTCAAGTCCAAGCAGTTCAATCAAATTCTTTCAAAATTTTACAAGTCATAAGTTATCCAGACTGTTTCCAGCGACCTAGCATAGGTGGAGCTTCATTAGGTCGCACTGTGCAAATCAAGGAGCTTAAGGCTTTATGTCAAAATAATGCAAATTAGTCAAGTCCTAACTCGGCTGTGACCTAAAGCCTATGCCATAAAAGATAGGTCGTTGACATGTTAAGTCCCTATGTAGTCATTCAGAGATGATAGGTCGCTAAATTGTTAAGTCGTTCTGTTTAAAGTTCATGTGCAAATCTACTAAGTCGCTGACTTCCTATCCATGCAAAATAATCAAAGTACTAGGACGGCAACGACCTAATTTCTATGCCACAGGGATTTAGGTCAACAAGTTCTTAAGTCGCACCTTGGTTCAGGTTAAGGTGGTCCAGATTTGTTAAAGTATAAGGTCGGCCGCGACCTAAGATTTCAATCATCACTAAAGTTAGGTCGTTACTTTCTTAGGTCGCTTTTAGGTCGCTCTGCTTTAAGTCTTATCTCATTCAAGGGAAAGTTAGATCGCTAGTATTAGGTCGCATGGTTCACATTCAAACAGACACCCCTAAGGTCGATTCCCCACTCACACGCTGCCACATCATCTCCTCCATTAACTCGTTAACCCATTAGAGCCTTCCTCATCTCTTCCAAATTTACAAACCAGCTAATTCGAATCACTGTAATTTACCATCTTCCTCCCACATCATCACGAATCACCCGAAAATCCAATTCAAATTGCCTCAAATCCACCATACATCTGATGTATTGCCATATTCACAAGAATCACCACGATAACTCAATCAAAAGGTTAATCGAATCGTGACTTATGGGAAAACGCAGCATACGAAAATGTATTAAGAACGACAAGTGGAATATTCGCGGTTTGATGATGGATGTGGTCGAATGTTGATAGAATTCACTTACGCAATCTGATGATGGAAAAGATTAAAGATTGAGATGATCGGAATCGTCCTCGAGAAGTTCAAAAGCTTGTTAATGGTAGAATGGATACTGAAGCAGATGAAGAAGGGAAGGAGCGACCTACGGTATTTATATTCAGGGGCAGTGGAACACGAATCGACAGCATGCGACCAAATCCTCTCTCTAAGTCGTCTACGACCTAACGACCCTCCAGAGCACGAGTTAATGAAATCGAAGCACGCAACCTATAGCTTGGTCACATACTTCGAGGGGCAAATGTTAACTCCCCACTGCTAGCGACCTAACTAATGAAGCGACCTAGAAGTAGTTGCGACCTAAGGAGGCCACGACCTAAAAAATAGCGGCGACCTAAAGATTATAACGACCTAAGAAGACTCCACGACCTAAGAAGACTCTGCAACCTAGAAGATGTCTCGACCTGTGAAACTCTGCGACCTAAGGAAGGCTGCGACCTAAGAGATTCAGCGACCTATAGAACTCACACGACCTAACAGAGTGCTTCGACCTAAGGAAGGCCGCGACCTAAGGGATTCAGCGACCTAAGATCTCGAGCTATGATAACAGGAAGATACTCACGACCTAAGATAGGTCGCTCACGACCTAAGGACATTGCATTAGAAGGCCGCCTTTTCTATGCCGCTACTGGTAAGGTCGCTTACGACCTAGAACTTGTTGAAACGAGCTTGCGTGTTCTTATGGAAGGGGGGCCAGTGCTTCTTAGGTCGGCTACGACCTACGACCTTACTTAGGTCGGTCACGACCTACGACCTAACTCCGAGCAAAGCCTATAAATACACCCCGAGTTCCAACTAGAAAGGGACTTTTGGGCTCATTCATTTCAAGCATCGTTACTCTGCTGCATTCCGAATTACTTCAACACTTAAAGCTTTTGAGATACAAAGAGCGCTTCAAGGAACTTCACGAAGAAATGATACATGTTCAACATGAATTCAAAGATTTCGATCGACATTGAAGTTGAGGCTACTTGTTCTAAATGACTTTAAACTCAAAGGGTGTTGTAATCGATGAATCTTGTAAAGGGTTGTAATAATATCAGCAATAAAAGAGTTTAAAGTGGACGTAGGCTCTCTCTTAAGCCGAACCACTATAAATATCGTGTCTTTTAATACTTTTCTGTGATTCTTACTTTTTTCTGGTTCCCGTACCAACGGGTGGTGCTTTCACAACTACACTCTACACACCGGGGTGTTAGCGTTCAATTTTTAGCGTTAACAAAATTCTTGTTGATTGTTGTGTGCTTTCATCTTAAATTGGTAGTTGAGTGTAATCTCCTATCTCCACTTTCGGGTAATCGAGTGCGCTCGATTCAACGATCGTTGAAGCCAATTCACGGTATCAAGTGCGCTTGATCAACGTTTGAAGAATTGTAGATCTTCTTTCATGGTATCGTGCGCGATCAACATGTCGAAGATAGCTAGAATTCGATATCTTTGTGATCAACGAATTTGGGCATTTCAGTATCTTCAATCCACCGTTTGCTACTTTCATCGATCTTTATCGTTTTGTTAATTATCCGCTGCGCCAGTTTTGGTATCAGAGCTAGACTTAGCCAATCATAGCTAAGCCGAGTCTTGGAGCCAAGGAGTTTGAAGTTGGTGTTCATCGTGTCCATCTTGAAGTTGCAACAAGTTAGAAGTTTTCGATCCATATTCTTTTGGATCGAAGTATGGAAGTTGTTTGAATTTGGCCATGAGATTTTTGCGCGCCAAAGTTTGAAGAGTTTGAAGTGCTTGAGTTGAGCCGAGCCTTGTTAGAAGCCGAGCCGACCTAAGCCTTAGGTCGTTGCTATTGCCGAGCTAAGTGTTTAAGCGTAATTTGTTGTTCAAGTTTGAATTTGATTTGTTGAAGTGTTTGTGTTGATTCAATCATGCCACCAAGGAGAGCTAATCGTCATCAGAATGTTGAAGCGTTGTATAAAAGAGAAGAAGCCGAGCAAATGGAACAACGTATTAATGAGAAATTTGATGAAGGCATTGGAAAGTTAGAGAAATTGATGAATGATTTGAATCAAAATCAAAGGAGGAGATCACCAGTCTCGAACCATGGAGGAAACCGAGTTCCACCATCGGTTACGGAAGCGAGGAGGGTATCACCGCAATCTTTTAGAGAGAGAAGAGAGACATCAATTTCATCAAGGAGAGATCAGCATGACTATTGAAGAGAGGAGAGCTCCACGAGAGTTTGAAAATGAGCCATATAGAGATGAAGAGAGACACAGTAGAGGAGACATGCGTGATCGAAGGGATGTTGATGGTCGAGATCGATATAGACATACATTTGATTATGATGAAGAGGGTGATAGAGCTAGCATTCATTATCGAGATCGAGACGAAGTTCGAAATTCATATCGAGATATAGAAGAAGATCGTCGATGGGAGTCGGGTATGAAGATGGAAATTCCAGAATTCAAGGGTGGAATGGTTGCAGAAGAATTTTTGGATTGGTTGTCCAATGTTGAAGAGATCTTTGATTTCAAGGAGGTTCCCGAGAATCAAAAGTGAAGTTGGTTGCTACTCGTTTGAGAGGTAAAGCTATGGCATGGTGGCAGCAGACTAAACTTACGCGGGAGAGAATGGGGAAGTCAAAGATTGAGTCATGGGAGAAGATGAAGAAGTCGATGAAGGCTACATTCTTGCCTTACAATTATCAATCACTCATGTATCAGAGATTGCAGAATCTGAGGCAAGGGACGAAGACTGTTAATGATTATGCTGATGAATTTTATCAACTGATTGCTCGAAATGACATTATGGAGACAGAGGAACAGCTGACTGCCAGATTTGTTGGAGGGTTGCGAATGCAGATTCAAGATATGGTGAATATGTTTGATCCTAGATCTATAGCAGAGGCACATCAGAAAGCATTGGCTTGGGAGAAGCAGGGAAGGTGCGGGGATGGTGTGTTTACTAATTCCAACAATCAAGTGAAGGGTGTTAGTGGAAGCTCTAATGTTCCTAAATCTATCGGTAAACCAGCTGTGAATGAAGTTGCGAAGACGAAGGTCAACAACAGTTTCAAGTGTTACAATTGTCAGGAAGTGGGTCACAAGAGTAATGAATGTCCGAAGCCGAAGAAATGAACTATGATTGTTGAAGTTGAAGGTGAGGATGTTGGTGAAGGTTATCCTAGTCCAGTTGAGTAGGAAGAACAGGATGTCGCGTCAGGAGATGAAGGATGTAATCTGATGATGAGGAGATCTTGTTTGATACCGAAGCAAGAAGAAGAAGCTAGTTGGTTGAGGAGTAACATCTTTCAGTCAACGTGCACTATTCTGGGGAAGGTGTGCAAATTTGTGATTGATGCAGGAAGTTGTGACAATATTATTTCTACCGAAGCTGTGAGAAAGTTGAAGCTGAAAACAGAGAAGCATCCAAATCCTTACAAGTTAGCGTGGTTGAGAAAAGGAGGAGAAGTGAAGGTGGATAGGCGAGTTCGAGTTCCATTTTCTATTGGAAAGAAGTATAAAGATGAGATTTGGTGTGATGTTGTGGAGATGGATGTTTGTCACTTGCTTTTGGGAAGACCATGGCAGTATGATCGAGCAGTGCAGCATGACGGTCGGACCAATAGCTATAGCTTTATGTTTGAAGGTGTTAAGATTATTTTAGTTCCAAAGAAGAGACAGCGGGAAGAGAGTAAATCTGAAGAGATTGAGGAGTTGAAGACTTTATTGACTTTGAAGGAATTTATTGAAGAAGTAGAAGAGAGTTCAGAGGTATTTTTTTTGATTGGACATGAAGCCACTGAATCTGTAGAAGTTCCAGAGGAAGTAAAGCCGATATTAGAAGAATCTAGTGACGTATTTCCAGAAGAACTACCAAAGGAGTTACCACCGTTAAGGGATATTCAACATCAAATTGATCTTGTGCCAGGGTCAGTGTTACCTCACAGGCCACATTACCGGATGAGTCCGAAGGAGCATGAAGAACTGAGAAGGCAAGTGGAGGAGTTGTTAGAACAAGGGCATGTGTAGGAGAGTTTGAGTCCATGTGCCGTGCCAGCCTTATTAGTACCGAAGAAGGATGGTTCGTGGAGGATGTGTATGGATAGTCGGGCTCTAAACAAGATCACTGTGAGGTACTGATTTCCTATGCCGAGATTTGATGATTTGATAGATCAGTTGAGTGGAGCTATTGTCTTTTCAAAGATTGACTTGAAGAGTGGATACCATCAAATTCGTATTAGACCGGGTGATGAATGGAAGACAGCTTTCAAAACCAGGGAAGGTTTATACGAATGGTTGGTTATGCCGTTTGGTTTATCGAATGCACCGAGTACTTTTATGAGAGTGATGAACCAGATTTTCAGACCATACATTGGGAAGTTTGTGGTTGTTTACTTTGATGATATTTTCATCTACAGTGGGAGTATGGAAAAGCATGTCCAGCATTTGCGTGAAGTACTGTTGATTCTACGACAGGAGAAATTCTATGCAGCAGCAAAGAAGTGCGTGTTTATGACGGACAATGTTTTATGTTTGGGATATGTTCTATCGAAAGAAGAATCCAAGTGGATGAAAGTAAAGTAGAAGCTGTCAGGAGTTGGCCACAGCCCAAGACGATTACGGAAGTGAGGAGTTTTCATGGATTGGTATCTTTCTATCGAAGATTCATTCCACATTTTAGTAGTGTGATGGCACCTATAACCGATTGCATGAAGGGAAAGAAGTTCGAGTGGTCAGAGGAAGCAGGGGTTGCTTTTGAGAAGATCAAGACACTATTGACGACAGCACCAATTCTAGTTTTACCGGATTTTCAGTTGTTATTTGAATTACATACTGATGCCTCGAAGGTTGGGGTTGGTGTGGAGTGTTGAGTCATAAAGGAAGACCGGTTGCTTATTTCAGTGAGAAGTTATCTGGAGCTAAGTTGAGATATAGCACTTATGATGTTGAATTTTATGCAGTTGTTCAAGCTGTGAAGCACTGGAGACATTAACTATTTCAGAAAGAGTTTGTTCTTTACACTGATCATGAGGCTTTGAAGCATTTGCAAGGGAAGTATAAGATTTCATCGAGACATGCATCGTGGATTGCCTAGTTGTAGAAGTTTACTTTTGTTGTGAAGCACAAATCTGGGGTAATGAATCGTGTAGCTGATGCTTTAAGTAGGAGGAGTCATTTATTGACAACAATGAAAGTTGAGGTGACAGGTTTTGAACTATTGCCAGAGTTGCTTGAAGAATATCCTTACTTTATGTAATTTGTTAAGAAAGTCAAGGAGGGAAGTTCTGATGAATTTTTGTTGATTGACGGTTTCTTATTTATAGGAAATCAATTGTGTGTACCGAATTGTAGCTTGCGAATGAAGATAGTAAAGGAGCTTCATGAGGAAGGGCATGTGGGTAGAGACCGAACATTGCAGTTAATCTCTCAATCCTACTATTGGCTATCGATGAGGAAGGAAGTTGAAAGGTTTGTTCAAAGATGTCATGTTTGTCAAGTTTCGAAAGGGACAGCTACAAATCCGGGTTTGTATATGCCTTTACCTGTACCTACAAAACCTTGGGTGGACGTTAGTGTGGATTTCGTATTGGGTTTTCCGAGAACGCAAAGGGGAAATGACTCGATATATGTTGTGGTGGATCGTTTTTCGAAGATGGTACATTTTATTGCGTGTAAGAAGACGGCGGATGCTGTTCATGTCGCTCAGTTATTTTTCAAGGAGATCTATCGACTTCATGGATTGCCAGAATATATTATGTCGGATAGGGATACTCGTTTTCTGAGTCACTTTTGGCTAAGTTTATGGAAGATGGTTGGAACGAAGCTGAAATTTAGCATCGCTTATCATCCGCAAACAGATGGACAGACAGAAGTTGTTAATAGATCGTTGGGAAATTTGTTACGATGTCTTGTGAAAGATAATCTGAGAAGTTGGGATATGAAGTTATGCCAAGCAGAGTTTGCTCATAATCATGCAATGAATCGTAGTACGGGATTCAGTCCATTTCGGATTGTATATTCTAATTTGCCAAGGGGACCGTTGGACCTAACGATAGTACCACAACCAAAGGGGACGGTTAAAAAAGTTGTAAACTTTGTTGATGAGTTGACTGGATGTCATAAAATCGTTCAGGAGCGATTGGAGAAAGCAAATGAGAAGTATAAGCGAACTGCAGATTTGAAGCGACGAAGTGTTGAATTTAACGAAGGTGATTTGGTTTATGCTGTGTTAACCAAGGATCGTTTTCCAGTGGGCGCTTATAACAAGTTGAAAGCCAGAAAAATTGGTCCTGTAAAAGTTGTGAAACGGATTAATGAAAATGCTTATAAATTGAAGCTGCCGGAGGATGTGTACACTTCTGACATGTTCAATGTTAAGCACCTTGTACCATATTATTGAGATGAACAATCTGATGAGAAAGAAACTATAAATTCGAGGACGAATTTCTCTCAACCAGGGGAGGATGATGCAGCTCCAGTTAGAAGAGAAGAGATAAGTCGTACACGACTTAAGGAGGAGTTAAGTCGTCCACGACTTAAGCAGCATGATATAGGTCGTTCCCGACCTAAGGAGTCACGTGAGGAGGAGCTGCGAGTTAAAAGCCAAGGGCCTAGTGATCTGCCGCATTGTTGTATTGGAGACTTAAGTCGGCTGCGACTTAAGGGCTTAAGTTGGCTACGACCTAAAGGGGCTCGGGCTAAAGAATCAAGACCTAAATCCTTCGATGATGCAGCAACAACTGAAGTCTTAGGTCGCATGCGACCTAACGAGATAGGGGATAACGTGTTGTGGTTTATGAAATCTGAACGACCTAATGTTAAGCCGTTGTTGGAGATGGGCTGTGCTAAGTCGCATGAAGATTAGGTCGGCACGAAGTTAGGTCGGCCACGTATATATGTTGGTTGTATTTTTAGGTCATACCCAGTTAGGTCGGCCGTGTATTGTAAGTCGCAAGTTGAGTACAAATGGTTGTAATTCGTTGAGTCGTTAGACTTAAGTCGTAAGTCGTGTCATTTGTTGTACTGTGTTGTACTTGTCTAAGTCGTATGTGTTGTATATATGTGTTGTGTTGCAATTGAGGCGAGTAGTATCTGTTAGGTCGGCAACGATCTAGTTGAGTCGTGAGTCATGAGTCGGCAACGACTTAAGGAAGTTAAGTCGGCAACGACTTAAGGGTTTGGGTCAAAAACTCTATAAATAGCGAGTGTGTTGTACATTTTAGGGGTTGATTTTGTTGAATAAAATTCTTGCTGATTGCTATGTGCTTTCATCTTAAATTGGTAGTTGAGTGTAATCTCCTATCTCCACTTTCAGATAATCGAGTGCGCTCGATTCAACGATCGTTGAAGCCAATTCACTGTATCAAGTGCGCTTGATCAACGTTTGAAGAATTGTAGATCTTCTTTCACGATATCGTGCGCGATCAACGTGTCGAAGATAGCTAGAATTCGGTATCTTTGTGATCAACGAATTTGGGCATTTCAGTATCTTCAATCCACCGTTTGCTACTTTCATCGATCTTTATCGTTTTGTTAATTATCCGCTGCGCAAAGTTTGAATTTTTAGTGATTTTGAATTTTTGATTTCATGTTTTCTTCTACTCTGAATTGATGTTGGACTTCGGTCACTATGATTTTGTGAATTTGCTAATTCCTTGATTTTCATTTGCTTTGTTGGCTTCCGCCTTGTTTTCTCTGATGAACTGTGGGCATGTTGGATTCGTATGGCTCGCATTGACTTCGGTCACTTGATATATATATATATATATATATATATATATATATATATACACATACACACACACACATATATATATAATTTGGTGATTCCCATGGCTTCGGCTGCGAGCATTTTTCTGTTGTCTTTGGTAAAAGGGAAATTGCTTTGATTTTGATCACTAGATTTGGTTTCTGGTTTGTAATCCCTGCAACCTCATTTTATGCTATGGCTTCGGCCTTGACTATTTTTAAAACTTGATTTGTACTTGTTTATTTCGTTCTGAAATATGCTTGTCCAATATTGAACTGTTCGTACTTCAATCCCTGGTTTTATCGAATTCGTGTACTTTGATGAATTTCTGGACATTGATGATTTACTGACTTATTCAGTTCGTTCCTTTCGATACTTGTTTTCCATGGCTTTGAATCTGAACTGTTTGTCTCTTTGCCACCACGTCCCTGACCTGTTCAACATATTCTTTAATGTTGAGCCACTATCTTCACTGTAATATGTCTTCATTTGTACATATATGTGTCTTTCCATTATCATGTATATATATGCATTTATGTGTGTGTATATATGATTATTATTGCTTCTGGTCTTCATTGTGTATCCACACATCTTAGTAGCATTGTTCCTCAAGATGTATTACAATTGATTCAAACTGCAGTTGTCTTTGTTCAAAACTGCTATTGCCTCTGGTTCATTTGGTTTTCATTTTTGCCTATACTTGATTTTCGGTGGTAATGTGTTACTGCATATCACATGGGGTTGCTTCTTTGATATTGTGTGGTTTTGCTACTGTCTCGGCCAGTTTACTTGTTTGTGCTTGGTGGTATGATTACACTGTATATATTCATGTTGCCTGGTCCTTTTTGTCACTGCCCTTGTGGGTTCAGACCTGTAGCACACATGTGCCATTCCTTGGTGCAGTTGCATATATTTTGTTATTGTTATTTCATATTTCCTGCCTTGACCTGTTGCACTGCCTGTATTCAAAAGCCATTGTTGTTGTGCACTTTTCATATCCTTCCCTGAGTACATCTCTGTTTCACTTCGACTTGAATTTGTTTCTCTCAGTTGCTTGTTTCGGTTGTTGATGAATTGTGACCTTGCTTTGTCACCTGTTATTCAAATCTGCATATATGTACATGCATACATATGTATGTTTGTGTACATATATGGTTGGAATTGTACCAAGCTTGAGCTATTTTGCTGTGCATTTGTAGTTGTGCTTGGTTCAGTTGTAAGTGATTTCCAAACTTGTTTGGATATTGAGGCTGCTTGTTTGATTTCTTGTTAATTTTTGTGCCCTTGCGATCTTGTGGTGGCTGCAGTATTCGTTGCAGTTTACCCTTGTACCCTTGTGGTGGCGGCAGTTCCATTTTTGTTGCATTTTTGGATATATATGTTGACTTGAGCCTTTTATTGTTTTACTGCAACTTTGGTTTCCATATTAGATATGCGGTAACCTGTAGTATTTGACTTCGGTTGTTCCTTTGATATTAAAGTGTTGTATCACTTACTCATGTATTTATGTGTTGTGGTGCCATATCTATGGTGCTCTCACCTTCATACTGCTGCGTTGAATTCTTTGGCATTCGACTTGATTCTAAATGTCCTTCGGCCATTTTGACTTTTGAAACCCGCTGCTTGATTATTTGGAAACTGCTTTTGTTTAAAAATATTTCGAATGTTTGTTGCACCGTCTAGTTTCATTCATTTGTTTACTGGTGCATTATGCTGTATCGAGTTGACGTTTTGGTTGAACTTCGACATTAACTTGATAATGTCTCTGAGTTCTTTGTTTAAGTGCATTTGAATATGTACAGTTGTGACTGCCCTTGACCCTCTGTAGTCGTGGCATTCATTTTGTACTTGCACTTGTATTTCATGGTTGTTGTTTCCACTCTTGTGCATGTTGTTTCAGCCTGGGTTTGATTTCTTTATGCAGCCATGTTCACTTGAAGTCTGATCTCCATGTAGCTTGACTTTGAGTTGTGTGGTCTGGACTTGATTCATTTTCGTGTTGTCTGCACATCAACTTGTAAATATGACTTGCTTGCATTTGAACTTTATACCTACTGTTGGCTCGGGTTGCTTCACTTGATTTAGTGCCTGAGTCATTTGTTGTTAGCTTTGAACTTGTCACTGTGTTGCATTTGCTTGACCCAGTATGGTAGTTGTATATTTACTGTGCCCTTGAATTCATGTGGTGGCTGCATTTTCGTTGTAGTTTTGCCCTTGAATACTTATGTTGGTTGCAGTTTTTGGTTGCAGTTGCCCTTGTATTCATTTTTGCGGTTGCTTTTCTTGGCTTGCATTGCATTGATGTAATTGGATCCGTTTCTATACATTGAGTTGAATCCAGCTAAAATGCTCGGGTTTGACCTTGTGCTCGTTTGAGAACTTTCATTGAGCTTTTGTGTATTTCATCACTGTATTGGCGAGGCAGTGCACGCGTGCGTGTACTACAGCCAATTCAAAATCTGCTGTTTTAAATTGATTGATTTCAATTGATGAAATTGTTTTATGTCGCCAATTCAATATATTTTGAATCGTATTTTGATTTGGTTTAAATTGGTGATTTTGTTGTTAATTGCCGTTTAGGCAATTTTGATGTTTTTTCTAAATTATCTTCATTAAAAATTCCTTCATCTATCTTCGTTGATAATTTGAATCTACTGATTCTTTGTTTAACACTGTTAAGTGTTATGTTAACCGTTATCCATTTTCTTTGTTGAAAGGATCGGATAGGTGAATTTATATTTGATTGTCGTCTAATTGTCAATTGATTATTATTGCCTCTATGCACTAATAACTGAGTTTGAATTAGACTGACCTGTGTATTATTTTCTTTTGAATGTAATACTCGGGTCAGACCGAGTATTTTACATCTTGAAGATTTTCGGGCAGCGAAGTTAGAGAGAGTTGGGGAAAACGCTTCACTTTAGCTTTTCAGGCATTTTTGTACTTAAAGAAATATTCCGCTATATAAAATTTAATGCATTGTATAAACTCTAATATATGCACAAAAAATTCATTTATGTGAAATATGATTATTGTTCTGCGTTTCTGTGGCTGATTATGTTTAAATTCTATCAACTGAATAACAATCCGTCATTTTGAACGTTTCAAGTTGGTTTCATTACCGACTGGGGCGGTCAGAAGGGCGGGTCGTTACACAATTAATCTTTAATTATTTTTATTAATAAATCATTAATTACTTAAGACCTTAAAGATAAAAGATTTTATCTTAATTTATTAGTTTAACTATCATTTGAACCTTGTTTAAAACTCTTGTAATTAATTATTATTAACACTTAAATTAAACCTCTAAGTTAAATTGAGAATTAAAACACTTCATCCTTTAATCATTTGTTTAATCACAATATTAAGTTTATTTAAAATAAACTTTTCAAAAACAAAGGTTATGTATTAAAAACATTTTAAACTCAAAATAATTTATTTGTAAAACCTTTTAATATGTCCCAAACTTAATTAAACATTCATTATATAAAAGAATTAAGTAAGAAATCGTTTAACTTTCAAAACTTGTTTAATTAAATTTTTTAAAACTGCAACAATATTAAACCCGAGATAACTTCGAGTTAAATCCCAAAATCCCGAGCCTTACTTCGAGCTTTACCTTTCCCTCTTCTGCTTCGAGACACTCACGTGAATAACTCGAGTCAATCCCAAGATCATCGTTTCTTATTCAACTAACAACTACATTAGACACAACCATCCACACGTGCACGTGCACCGGAGCTCTGACGAACTACCATCATCCTCGCCACCTTCCATAAGTCAACAACGATCCACCCCAGGTCTCCGACCACCCTGATCCTCAAGTCGATGATGAAATCGACATTTGAGCAAATCGACACAGCTTCAAACAAACTGGGCTACTAAAGATCACCTCGACCCACCTATTTTGATCACCGGAATACTCGCCGTCCCACCTAGAGCCGCGCCACAACACGATGTTTCGATTCCCCTTGATCCAAGCTAGTCCGATGATCTCACGTCAGCGCAAATGCTTCGAGAACGATGCCAAACAAAACCCAGCCTTAAACCCTACATCCTCGATGATCGGCCGCCACAGCACATTATAAAATCACCTGCTATTTTTCCAGGAATCGGCATCCTCCAAACTTCCTTCGACACCAAACCCGATGATCCCAAACCCGCAGATCGCCGGCAATTGATGTAAAACTCAAAAACATTCAACACAAGATATCTCATTATTCTTGATATTAAAAATCATGATTTCTATCTCTAAATTCATCATTTGAAATCACTAATCAGATTATTTAATCAAAACAAGAAATTTAAACATTCGGTTTTTTATCTTAAGATGATTATTACTATAAATCTTTGGTTTCCAGCAAATTATTTGTCAATTATACTTAATTATATTTTTATAAATAGGTTTTTGTTATTACAAATAGTTTCCTTTTATAGTTCACAACCTAAAGTTGCATGTATGCAAAGAAATTGAATTGTTTTATTTTATTTAGAAGTCTGTATAATAGAACAGAGATGAATATATACATATACACAGGCATGCATCAAATATTCTATGTTTATATATATACATATACATGCATAAATATCTTCATCTATTCAAACATTTCACAATCACACAACAAGCAATTATCACAGGCAGATCAAGATACATACATACATATATATATATATATATATATGTAGGGTTAAGGGTTTACTCACAGTGTGGTTTTAAACAGAGGACTTGAATTTGTTTTGAACTGGAATGCTTTGTTTTTGAATCTGGAACCTGATGTATTGAAGCTGAATTTGATTGAATCTTGCTTGTTAATTGATGTTAGAGTTGAATCTTTGAATTGCTACCAGGTTTTGATTTCAAATTGAAAGCTTCCACGTTTGATTTAACCTTTGATTTTTCTTTTCCATTTTTTTTCTTTTTGTTTCGAGATTTCGTTTTTAGAAAATGATGAAGAGAAAGTATTGAGAAGTGAAGAAAATATAGCCTAGTTTATCAAATTCTCATTTATCTATAATTAAATTCCAAAAGAAAAAATGATTTTTTTGCCATTTGTTTAACTCAAATTTTATTATGTTAACACTTGTTTGATTATTATGAGAAATGTTTACATTTGTTTAATGCATGTGTTATTATTTTACAAATGTCATAATAATGCATTTTTATGTTTCAAACCCTTGTTTTATTTTTATTTACATAGATTTAAGTTTTCATCAATTATGTTTATATATATAAACTAAATTTATATCACATGCAAAAGAATATTAAATCTTATTTTAGTTTTAAACTCAAGTTACTATTCCTTTAAATAATTAAATGTCTATCTCACATGTTTTTGAATATATATGATTAACTTCGAAAAACTTTTGAAAAAGTATTATATTGAATTTAAACCATAACTTTCTGTTTATTCTTGTTTAAATTTTAAAATTCAACTTATTATAGTTTAAATGAATGAATGTTTATATTTGTGCATTTTCCATTATTTAAATTTATACATATTTTAAAGAAATTATTTAAAATGTAATTATACTGTAACGTATCGAATTTTTCGCGCTCGAAAATCGACATCCAAACTTTAAATCGTATTCGAATGCCGTAGATTTGACCGTTCAAATCCGATATGCCGGAGCTTATAACAACATTAAGTAAACAACACAGCAGAATAAAAAGAATAATACATTGATATACGGCATTGATACAATATCTGGTACAATAGAATGATACAATGAACATCAATATACATCATAGATATGATACAATAAAATAGCAGCGGAAAAGAAAAAAGATAACACTAGAAGCGGAACAAATAACTCTAAGATAGTCTTCAAGAGAGAACTCCAGCAGTAGCTCGAACTCCCAATAACGATGCACAGAGATAAGCAAGTACAGTCGTGTCCAAAGACTGAACTAGCTCCAGAAAATTTACTAAACCTGAGTATCAGAAAAACCCAACTCGAGGCTGCCCGTGTAGAAAATTTTGAGCACCCAGAGTTTAGGAAAGTAAACTCTGGATCAGTCGTGGGACTGGTGTGAGCAACAAAAACAGTTTATCTTTTAAAACAATCAACAAAATATTTTAAAGTCAATTCGCAATGCTTTTTGAAAATGTAACTACCATAAGACCTCCCACCACACACACAATGCAAACGCAGACTTGGAGGAGATTTCTTATGTTAGTCAAAGATGCTTACTATGCAAAATCAAATCATTTGATTATTACTATTAGTGCATAGTATAGAAAACATTTCGAAAGTAGAATATAAATCTTAGCCCGCATAGGTACCATTACATTATAACCGTTGTAGCTACCTCTTGAGGAGGCAGGTTCCATAATTTGAAATTGTAAAGGTTCATATTGTTTCTTTGGATTTCCAACAAATGGTCAGGCCAAGGAACTTCCCATTGCCACATGAGAACGCCTCTGGAAGGACGTCCCCGAGAACCTAACCGGATCTCTGCCAACACAAGGCCGGGTTACCCCTAACTGGGTAATTACTGACACGAGTATGTCATCCCCCCGTCGTAACCAACCTTTATCCGGGATCCCGATAACCAACAACCACAAAGTAATAAATTTGTAGCAACAACATAGGTTAAGTATCTGGGATCCATACCATGATACCACCTCCATCTAGAAAGAAATGAACATACCCTAAGGGGCGCTACCCCCAATAACCTTGATGCATCTTTCTCGTTTCGACCATTTCGGGGTGTGAGGTTCGACGAAGTCTCATTCACAAAGCCATGCTTTTTACAAAGCAACGCTTTGATCAACAAATGATCAGCAGCACTCAGCATGCCACATTACCAAGTTGGGAATATATTGCTGATAACCTTCAACTACATAACCTCTAAGGGTGTTAAGCTAAGAGAATAAATTCTCCGCCACCAACAGAAATGTATTTGAAAGAAATTCGCTTTATATCCCAAAATGTAATGTCAGACATACAATCCATACAAGTCTGTTCTGGATTAGAACAGAACCGAAGGCACTTCCGAAGAAGTTCTTGCAATCTGGGTATTCACAATCCCGATCGGACTTCCCATCACTAAGGGAATCTCTATACCGGAGCAACTCAGTGCAGAGACAATCAATAGGTCATCCTATCGTTCTCGCAAATACCCGGTCTTCACCACCGGTCTTCAATGCCATCCATAACGTCGAATCACATATTCGGAATGGGTCATATGACAAAGGTCATCTCTCGGCTAACCCGAATAGTGAGCGCAACATTTAAAAAATATGGATATGGGATTTAAATTAAGTCACAACTTAATAATTCAAATCTTTCTTTCAAATGGTTTAAACCGATTACCATTTCAAATCTTTTAAACAAAAGATTTATTTCACAAAGTTCACTCAGTTTCCACAGAGATCCATTTATGGATTTCAAAACAATTTCCATTTCAATTGGATTAACTCGTTAAATCTTTAAATCAAAGATTT
This sequence comes from Allium cepa, assembly GCA_030765085.1. Classification (NCBI taxonomy): domain Eukaryota; kingdom Viridiplantae; phylum Streptophyta; class Magnoliopsida; order Asparagales; family Amaryllidaceae; genus Allium; species Allium cepa. Next base: position 645,916,258 of record CM060937.1, on the reverse strand, counting down.
AACTCATAGCTTTCAAAATTTGATCAACTCGTTCAATATTTAAATTAAAGATTCAACTTAGCTTTCAAAACCGTTTCCAAAGATTCATTCATAGCCTTTCAAAAACAATTTCAATTCAAGTTGGATTAACTTATTCGGTCTTTAAATCAAATACTCATTTCATGGCTTTTAAAACATTTCAATTCTATTTCAAACTTGAAACCTTTTCAACATAATTTGGAGATTCTTTCTTTAAAATGAAAGCTATTATTACTTGAAAACAAGTAGTTTTCGTTTCAGAGAAATTCGATCTCATTTATACAAGTTAAAATCTTTGGGTTAATTCAAATTCCCAAAAACAACACTTTAAAATTGGTTTAAAACCCATATAAACTTGTATACCGTTTAATATCATAAATACTGAATATAGAATTCAATTTCAGATATTGAATTCCAATTTAAATCAAATTATTCAAATTTAAAAACTCAATCAAGTTATCCAAAATAAATTTCATCTTTGAAATTCCATTTCAAAAGCTTTTCACTTTAATCCCAAAACATTTCCAAAACCATTTGGACTTAAATATTCAACTTTTAGACTATTTCAAAATCTACGACTTAATCGATTTCCCCGTGAAATCCATATTTTATGTGTGTACAAGTGTGGTCCAGGGGTTTAACACAATAGTGCAACATCATTCAATCATCATAGATCAGAACACAGAAATATAGTTGATAAGCGATATAAACTGTAACGCTTATCATCCGTGCACAAATTCACAGATAATATACAGATGCATTATCAATAAATGAATAAATTATACATAGCACAATCCACAGAACAACGTGTCACAGATCAGATAGGACAATCAATTTAAGGCATCTCATACAATACAATCATTCATAAGTAAAGTCAAGAATTTAATAATCATTTATAAGCAGGATTAATTAATCGGTTTATCCTGATTAATTCAATTTATTTCCAATTAAATTAATTACTTATGAATTAATTATCTAATCCTGACTTACTAATTACAAATTATTTGATATAGATTAATTAATCAATATCCTTATTTAATTAAATTATTCTTAATTAATCATATTAATTAAGTTAACCTTCAAACTAATTACAAAATTAATTAACCCCATAATTTATCTTTTTAAGAAACTAAACTTTAAATTCTTACCATAAAGTGATTACACTTACTCAATTTCATAAATGATTATCATAAATTAATTAGTCTAATTAATTGTTAAAATTAATCCCATAAATAAATTATTTAAATGATCTTAGTTAATGACCATCATCAACAAATAACAATTCTTTAATTACTTTCCGAATTAATGTCTAATTATAAATAAATCTAATCCTTTCGAATTTCCTGCAATTTTGATCAATAAATCATTAATTAATTTCAAACTTCAAATTGATCACTTCTTAGCTATACTTAAATCAATGAATTAATCTTAATTAATTATTAATTAATCTTATTTATTTCTTTTTATTTTATTTTTTTAAATCTAATTACCCATTTATTTATTCATTAATTACTAAATTACTTTCGTAATCAATAAATTATTACTTCTAAATTCGAATTTAAACTAATTAACTATTATTCTTTAATTAACTCAATTTAGTTAATTTTACCTTTAAATTACAACTTATTAATATTTTAATTAGCAATGACATTTTTTAATTACAATTTCCATTAGGTCTTAAATTTGTAATTAAAAACTTTGTCTTGTATTTATCTTGTATTTATCAAAACCTGTTTATATTTAATGATGTTAAAACCTTGCATTAAAACAAACCCAGGCAAAAACCTAGTTTACCCGTGTCGAACCCGAGTTTCCTGGCCTATTTCCCGGAGCTCCACCCCCATACTTCATCTCCTTGTATTTATCAAAACCTATTTATATTTAATAATGTTAAAACCTTGCATTAAAACAAACCCAGGCAAAAACCTAGTTTACCCGTGTAAAAAATTCCCTCCATCACTCTCTGATACATCAGTACACGTGTGCACCTTCCCCGATCAACTACGACACTCCGACCATCGTCGCCAATGTCCACGCTCCACTGAAGACCCACGCAACTAAACACCATCACCAGTCCCACTCGATTCGATCGAGAAATGAAATCGACCTCACAACTCACATGGCCTGTACATGCCTTGTCGGAATTTGGCCACCACCGATGATCCCTGCCGCTAAAAACTCCACCAACTTCACCGTAGCTCCGCCACTCTCCTAGCACCTCCAGCACTCCTCACGTTCAACTACGATTTCGTTTCGTTGCCGCGAAACCTGATTTAACTCCAACGACAAACTCAGGGTGTTAAACCCTAGTCCACCCAAATTCCAACACCACAATGATCGATCTCCACCTTTACCATTTTTCCCGACCTCGCTAGCTGCCATGCTAGCTTCAACAGGAACAGTAACGACCCGCAAATCCATACCCCTTGAGCCAACACTATTCTACCTAAATCAACTCAAGTTGTACAGAAATACGAACTATTTGGGTTAAAGAAGAAGAGGTAGAAGAAGAAAATAGAAAAACAACATCAGAATCTAACCATCGCAGCGGAATAAAATATAATAGATATTAACATATCTTTACACCAAACAAATATACATGTTCATATATTACATCATCAGAGTACATCAATCACAGATCAACACCAATAACATACAACTGGATACACTGCTAATCAACACGGCGGAATATATATATATACAAGTACGAAAATATGTATCGTCATCCAGCTTGTCTCCCGAGCTCCACAGCATCATATCCTGTATTCTATAATACTCGGTCTGACCCGAGCATTACAGTTAAATAACACCCGAGTCGGTCTGGAATACCACAGTGAGAAAACCACACTCATATTGATTATTAAAGTTACAAAATCCTTTTGAAAACAAAGCATCTCGTAAGACCACCCACAAATAAACATGTCGGGTTTTACCTTACGATAGCTAAAACAATTTTTATAGAAATCCACTTATATTATAATAGGGTCTATATACAAATACTTATAAAATAACCGAAATTATTACATCTATTAAATTCCATCTACTAGCCATAGAGTGGGTAATACAAACAAACTCGTACAAGGTTCGTAAGGAGAATGGATTTCCATCTAATGACTAGGCACTGGGGTACCACATGTCCAGTACGTGGCCTAGATCACATTACCGAGGAGTACGCCAGCTCCCCTGCAACACAAGACCGGAACCATCCCTTACTGGATAGTTCCGAATAAGAACACCCCGCGGTTGGGATCAGCAACCGCCCACTAAGCCAAAATAAAAAAGGGACATCTAGACAGGGATGACCTTACTCTCAAGTGGGGGCTACCCACGAAGCCTTGCTGCATAACCCCTGATTTTTAGTCATTCCCGGTTGATGAGGCTTGAGGCTAAGCGATACCTTTTTAGAACATATCCCTTAGAATGCCCATCGCCCACCTGACGATGTTTCGCAAGCATTCATCCATACAAGTCCGTCCCGGGTTCGAACGGAACCGAAGGCACTATTCCTACTACATCCATTTTGGAAATATCCTCAGGATTAGTAGCGACTAACCCTTGCACTTCACTGCTCCATCTTCGAATCCAAAATCGTTTTCTACGAACGTACAAACCGGATCGAAGTGGTTTTCGAGAAATAAATCCCGATCCCGGTCTCTTCGAAACGATCAACGCATTTGGCCAATATTGATAGTCGGTGATTTAACTATCAATTAATATTCATAAACATCCATCAAAAATAAATAATTTCCCAAATTATTTATTAACCTCAAAATATCTTCACAAGATATATTTCTATTCTCGAAAACCTTTGAAAACAGTTTTCAAAACTATCTTCTCTTATCAGAATAAATTCCAAGTATTTCTATTTCCACTGGAATTACCAAGCAAAATATTTTAGATTTTAAAATAATTTAAAAACACTTTATAGTAAAATATATTTAACATACAATATAGAAAAATTACTATAGTAGTTAATTTAAAATAATACTCTAGAAATAACTAAAATAAGGTTACCTTATAACTATACATTAGATTTTCTTCTTTAAACAAATACCAAATCATTCTTTAAATAATTAGTACGATAATAGATTAACAAATTACTTACTTTAGAATTTACTTTAAAATATTTAAATTAAAACTACTTCAATAATTAATTAAAAATATATACTATAAGAATATTTGAAAATAAGGTTACTTTATAAATATAAGCTAGGTTTTCACCTTTTAAACAGAATTACTAAGTCACTCTTTATAAATTATTACTACGGTAATAGATTTGAATAAATATTTACTTTAGAATTTAAACATTTAGAAATAATAAATTTCCAAGAACGTACTTTGTAAAACAACATTAAAACCTTTATTTTATTTTTAAAAACTTAGTTTGAAAACGTACTTGGCTATCCAGAGGAATATACTTCTCTTCACAACCTTTAAAAATAAATCACTATTTATTTTTAAACAACTTTTCTCATTCCTTTAATAAATTCCCACCTTAAATTTATTCTTCCAAATATCCAATTTCAAACACTTAAAAATCAGTTTCCAAATTGATTTCCAATTTACTTCATTTATTCCAAAATCCTTTAATTTCAGATTTATTCCTTAATTATGATTTAAAATACTTTTAATTGAAATACCAATTTAGATTTCTCAATATACTTCTTATTCCTTTAGATAAATTTAAAACTTTAAGTTTTAAAATAATTCTTTATTCCTTTAAAATAATATCACTTGATTTTACAATTCATTAATTACTGTTTATTCAAACCCCTTTCTTTTCATACTCAAAGTTATTTATTAGTATTTAACATACTTCTATTTCCTTTTCAATTCATCCTAATTTTATTAAATTTTCTAAGATTATTTCGTTTACAACTTTACTTCCTTTATTTTCTTTCCAAAACCCAATTTATATATTTTTGGTAATTCATTATTCCCAAATATATCCAATCAAATCATAACATTCAATATTCCAATATATTCATCATAGAATATCAAGTAATCACAACTGAGAATATTAAATAATAAATGTTGAGGGGTCCAGTTGGATCCCTCCAACCTGTTTTCCCTGCATCCACAGACGTTAGCACAAAAATATGCCAATTCCAGAATATACCATACTATAGCACATCAATCAATTTCAACCATTCAAACAATTATTTAAATTTAATCATTTACGTTTAAATTTAAATTAACTGAGTGTGATTAACTCCCCTTTGATTTGTTTTGCAATCCACACCAAACAGGCTTGTTTTCTTCTAGATTTGGACCTTGAATAAATATTTATTCGATTTATTAATATTTGAACTAATCGAACAATTAATTTCAAATTTAATAATATTTTTAACCCTCGATTTATTTCAACTTACAGTTCAAATAAAAAAATAATTTTAGCACAAAATAACTTCTATAGATTCATTAAACAAATCCATACCTAAAATAAAGTTTCCGTTTAATAAATTACTTAGTGACAGGGGTAATTTATTTTAACCAATAAATTTTATTTGAACAAATAACTAAGTTTTAAACTGATTTCTTTCTTAAAATCTTTTAGTAACTAAAATATTAAATAAGTTAATTAGATAAATTAGTTACCCTACTAAATTATTTTTAGAATCTAAGCCAGTGGTTTTAAAATATGTATCTTTACTTTATTATCCCATTTTTAAACTGTTTACATAAATAATCAATATCCCTTTTAAATGAAAATAAAATTCTGTCTTGGTTTCCCGGTTTATAACCTTGTATTACATAATTTTCATCAACATTCGAGTCAATTTGAACAATTAAATTTCCATTTATAATTAAATTGACCAGTGATTTCATTTTTAAATAAGTAAATTTGTTTTAAACTAATTCCCTTTTAATAGAATATTTTAGCATCCAAATAATTAAATAAGTTAATTAAATAAATAAATTTCCAAATATACACTATTTTTTTTCTTTTAGATTCAAACATCTACCTCTTTATAAAATTCTTTGGCATTTAAAATCCTTATATACTTTCCTTAACTACACACATATGTATATAATATATTTATACCTTCTTTTATAAATAAACAAAACATAATTTTTCTTTATTGTAATTATCATTTTTCTGAAATAGCATATACCAGAAAACTGTATGAATCCAACTTATAAAAATTTCTACAAATCAGTTTAAATCTAAAACAGAAGGTTGAGATATTATATGTTCTTAATCTATTTAGCTATAAATATAGAACTAAGAATAAAATAAAAAGAAAATACCCTACTGCTTCTCACCACTCGACAGCTCCTCTGCGACAAGCCTAAGTCGCGAACCCACAACCCTAATCCCTTGCGAAACTCTAGCTCGACGACTCCAAGGACCTCGAAATCATCGGGCCACCCAAACTACACTGCGTCGATCTACCTCCTTCCACGCGACAACGCGGACCACTTGGAATCGAGTACAACTCGAGATTGATTTAGGTCAGAAACTCCAAATCGGAACGGCTGCATCGAGGAGTGATTCGACGTCGGTTTTGGCTCAGGAACGAAGTGTAAATCGAAATGAATGGGTCATGACTTGGGAAGAAAGGGACATCCTTGCGATTAAATGCTCAGACGATTCTTTTTTTTTAGAACTTGCGGCCATTTTTTTTCTGTTCCAGAAATCGAATTGAGGAAAAGGGGAAATCGAATTGAAGAAAAGGGGATCGATTTGCTCCAATCCCTTACTTAGTTCGGCAATTAATTTTCTTTGAAAAGCCTTGAACGAGATATTATTAAAAGAGCCTGCATTTTAAAGAAAGAACAGAGGGAACAAGAAAAGATGTTTTCGCGTGCTGTTGATAAAAGTGGGAACATGGATAAGAAAGGAAGTCGGCTGGTGAAATTGACATATAAAATTTAAATTAAGTTTTCATCGTAAATTTCAACGCGCTTAAGTAGAGTATGCTCACACAACAACTCCAAATACTACGAAAATTGAAATCCGATAATAAAAATATTACGGATTCGATGGAACTGTTTTCGTCAAATTCCGAGACTGTGCCCCGGAAGTCTATTTTTAAATTCAATTTAAACAATAAAATTTTAAAACTGAACAAACCACTGTTAATTTCAATTTTACAATTTCTATTATTTTCAGTGATATCAATATAAATTTTACAAGCCTTCAAATTATTTTTAACAGACTTAAAATCCCAGATTTCATATTTTACCCGATTTTAAATTATTTAATTCAAAAATTAATTACCAAATAATTAGTGATACTTGAATTCAAGTTAAAAATTAACTTCTAAATATTAAAATCAATTAAATATTCCAATTTAAATTGCTTAAAAATTTTGGGTCGTCACAATCCTCCCCCCTTAAAAGAATTTCGTCCCCGAAATTACTAGTTAGGAAGAATGATTCAATACCCATTACTACTTTCCAAAACTAAACTGTTTAACATCAACCCAAACAATCTTGTCATTTAAAGACACTACACTCTTATTAATTTCCTAAACTCCCACATAGTTTGCGACCAAAATTATTCGTTCAATCATTCAAGTTTCAACTAAAACCAAATTTTTGAATTATCAAAATTTTCTCAAAATTTTTCTAACTCTCTAAATTTCCGAAAAATTTCGCCAGCGTCTCCTTTGCGCGGCTAGCTCGGTACAACTATAAAATGGCTCTTCGGCCTCCCAAATCCAAAAAAAAAACAAAAAGCCAAGTGGCTAAATCAAAAACCCAATCAAATTCCATATAGAATTTTAAACACATACCTTTTTGTCGAGCAATTCTAATTTATTATCTGAAATAAAAACCAATTTTCTTTTCCCTTTTTCATACCTGCATATCCTGCTTAGCAATAATATATAATCACAACATTCAAAATCGTTTATTTGACTTCTTTCCAAAATTTCAATGTTCATTCCATTTAAGCCCGTACGATGTACCTACATCATTCGTGCGCAATACCAAATCCGATCGCTCACTCGATCACATAATTTCACTTCCGAACTAGTATCGTCCATCCGACTTCCTAGTGCGGACTCAGATCTGGTTTTCTGATTAGAAACTGTCATTCTCCTTGCATAGTCATAACTATGATAGAGAATTTATAAAATCAATCAAAACTCCATATCCTGGTTCGCCGTTGAAAATCGAGTGAAAAATTTCAGCTCGGATCGGTAAAATTACCTCGAAATTCTATGCTCGAATTCTGGATCAAATAGCTATGGGAATAAATAATATACGTACATCCTACGTATTTGCCCCTATTGATTATCAATTATATCAATTTCCTTTTTATTCACATTTATTTTGATTGTTATTCACTTATTCTCGCTTTCCCTTGTCACAACTTCAGTTAAATTTTCATTCAATTATTCACTTGGAATAATTTTCCTCAATACCAATTTACTTGAGAATCTCACCATTCATTTCTTAGGTTTAATATAATTATTTCATACACTTCTTTCATAAATTTGTTTTCACTTCACTATTGGAGTTTATGTCTATTTTATTTAATTTGCCTTTACAATTCCATAAAAATTTCAATTTGCTTCACTTTGTTAATTAATTTCGAATACAAATACTTTTTCCAATTTTACTTGAATTCAATTCATTTCCAAACTTTGAATATTGAATTTTGATTCACCTTATCTCAATCCATATTTAATTAACCATTTCCTTTATTCGTTTTACTTACTAATTTATTTTTATATCTCAAATAAAAGTTAGTTTGCAAACTTTTTCTTCTTTTAGTTTCTTTGAACCATATCTTCAGTTCATCTTACTTTACTTATACAATTTAAATTAAATTTCAATATTCAGTTATAATTCTATTTGCTTAACAAACCTTAATTCATTTGTCGTTAGTGAAAATTTTCAAAAAATTCAAAAAATTTCTAGCTCCCAAAATTTTCGAAATTTTTTGGCAGAGTCTCCTTTGTATGGAGGAGCTTTTGCAATTTGACAAAAGATATAAATATATATACATCGACCCACACGGTCGGAAAATAGAAAAACAGTTCATATTTCCTATTTGTATTGCGTAGACGTACCTTATTTAGCATTTGTAAGCAAGCAGCTATTTATTTAAGCAATTAGCGCGGCAAATCCAATCAAACGGCTTCCAAACCCTGTACTTACTCAATTTAAACAGGTAAGTGCTAAATATATGCAACTTATTAGCATTTCACTTATTTTTAAAATAGCTAACACACGAAATTCGTAAGCGATGCATATAAACAAATTTCCACAAGCAACTTATAAAGTTCCAACCTAAATTTCAATTGCTTACAAGCAATCCTCAAACCATTTTATTCAATCCTAAGTGATTTACACTCTCTTACCTGTATAGAATTCTTTTTCAAACTCACTTTATATTGATTCTATTTTATTTTATTCACCATCATACATTCTTATTTCCTTTACATTTTAAATTTACACATTTTTTTTCAATCCAGTCACTTACATTTCATTTCATTATCCAATCAAGTTTTATTCACAAACCATTTCATAAAGCTTGCCACCAACCATTTAAAATTTACCTTCGTTATTTAGTTACTTCAAGCTATTTCCATCTCAAAACTTAAGTTCATTTTCTTCCTTACACCAATTCTATTTTAATTTGATTCTAATCCAAATCAAACTCCATTTACTAATTTAATTCAGTTAATATACTCATCCGATTTATTTTTAATCCAAACAAGCTCATTTTCAATTTGACTCTATTCGATTTAAATTCAATTAGTGTAGTCATTCAACCTATTTAAATTTTATGTCTCATTTCAATTTACTTCTAACTTATTATATCAATAATAAAGCCATTTCAATTTTATTTCTATTCATTTGAATTTTATTTTGTTTAATTTGAGTTCATTGCCAGCTCCATTCGTTTAAATTAAATTAGTATATTTCATTGAATTAATATGATTTCTAATTCACATCCAATAATTTATTTCTGAATTCCTCTCATTTTATAACGAGGCGGTTTCCAATTTATCTCTACTTAGATTTTTATTTGCAATACAAATCATTTTTATGTAAATTCAATTCCATTCAACTTCAATTCAAATTTAATTCACATACAATTTCAAGTTGAATTTCTATTAATAACTCAAGCTTTACTTTCAAATTCTATCATTTACTCACAACTCAAATTTTTATTAACCAATTCGGGTTCCATATCCATTTCCATATTCCATTAACTAATTTATTACCAATTAGTTTATTCAAATTTTATACCCAATATTTGATTTTCATCTCAAAAATCACGTTAACTATTTTATTGGAGTTCAATCTATTTTATAATTTAAGTTTTGGATTTTATTCATTTCCCAAAATACAAAACAATTTCATTTTGGCTTATTTATTCCACATCTAACTTTTTATAAGTCACACATTTATTTATATTCAGGTTTCATCTATTTACAATCAATCCCATTCACATTTTTACACTTTAACCAGGGATTTTATTTTATTACAATACTGTTCAATTCTTTTATAAGCTGTCGAAACTTATTTATTCCAATTCGATACTTACTCTGTTACATTTATTTAGTCTAGTATATTTTTATTATTCCATAAACATTTAAATAAGATTCAAGAGGTCTTTTTTATTATTTAAACAATTCCCAAAATTTCAAAATCACTTTTGAAATCAACTACATCCAACTCCCATGGCAAATTCAATTATCCCTTTGAATTTCAAAACCAAACCCAGTTCGCACAATTCCGATTTAAAATATTCAGGTAGCAATTCCTCTCTTGGAAACCCGAAAATGAACACCGATGATGTCGCGATCATCATCGGAATTATTTTCTAGCGACCACAGAGAGTTTAGTGCCTTTATCTCTTTAACAACATTTCAAATATTTTTAAATTTTCAAATCTCTCCATATTCGATTCCAATTCAAAAATATTTCCGAAATAATATCATTATTATTTCTCCAAAACTTTTGAAAACCATTTCCAAATCCAAAGGAATTTAAACCTTTCCCAAAATTCCAAATTTGAAATCCATCCAATTTATATTCCAACATTACTCTGGGATTTCATTTCCAATGTTAAATCGCATTCATAGTTTAAATTTACAAATTTCTCTAGAGGTTTATTTCAATTTATAAATTACATTTATAATCTATATTTCAAATTTCATTCTATTATATAAATTTATTCTTCAACTTTGGTTATAAGTTTTCAATTTCTTATTCAATTTTCTACACAATAGTGTTAATAATTTAACATTATCATTCCTTAACAACTAAGCATCCAAATTCTATAATAATTTATGAAAATTATTTCTTTCATATACAAAAATAATTTGGGTAAAATTATTTCATTTACCCTACTTTAAAACAATACTGTGTCGAATTGGTCTATTCAAGTATTTAGAGATCCCTATCAATAACGTTAATTACTCGTATTGACCAGAATCCATAAACTACTCAATAAACTAATCGACACAATATAAAATCATTTTATATTCACTAACAAATACGCGCTCATATATATTTATTAATACGCTCAAACTCATTATAGAGTACTACGGACTCTATTTCAATGAGTAATTCCCACCAGAGCCAAGATTATCACCAACCTAAGCTCTGATACCAAGTGTAACGACCCGCAAATCCATACCCCTTGAGCCAACACTATTCTACCTAAATCAACTCAAGTTGTACAGAAATACGAATCATTTGGGTTAAAGAAGAAGAGGTAGAAGAAGAAAATAGAAAAACAACATCAGAATCTAACCATCGTAACGGAATAAAATATAATAGATATTAACATATCTTTACACCAAACAAATATATCTGTTTATATATTACATCATCAGAGTACATCAATCACAGATCAACACCAATAACATACAACTGGATACACAGCTAATCAACACAGCGGAATATATATATATATATACAAGTACGAAAATACGTATTGTCATTCAGCTTGTCTCCTGAGCTCCACAGCATCTATCATGTATTCTATAATACTCGGTCTGACCCAAGAATTATAGTTAAATAACACCCGAGTCAGTCTGGAATACCAGAGTGAGAAAACCACACTCATATTGATTATTAAAGTTTCAAAATCCTTTTGAAAACAAAGCATCTCGTAAGACCACGCCACAAATAAACATGTCGGGTTTTTACCTTACGATAGCAAAAACAATTTTTATAGAAATCCTATGATATTATAATAGGGTCTATATACAAATACTTATAAAATAGCCGAAATTGTTACATCTATTAAATTCCAGCTACTAGCCAAGGCTCGTAAGGAGAATGGATTTTCAACTAATGACTAGGCACTGGGGTACCACCTGTCACAGTACGTGGCCTAGATCACAGTACCGAGGAGTACGCCCGCTCTCCTGCAACACAAGACCGGAACCATCCCTTACTGGATAGTTTCGAATAAGATCACCCCGCGGTTGGGATCAGCAACCGCCCACTAAGCCGAAATAAAAAGGGACATCTAGATAGGGATGGCCTCACTCTCAAGTGGGGGCTACCCACGAAGCTTTGCTGCATAACCCCTGATTTTCAGTCATTCCCAGTTGATGAGGCTTAAGGCTAAGCATTACCTTTTTAGAACATATCCCTTAGAATGCCCATCGTCCACCTGACGATGTTTCGCAAGCATTCATCCGTACAAGTCCATCCCGGGTTCGAACGGAACCGAAGGCACTATTCCTACTACATCCATTTTGGAAATTTCCTCAGGATTAGTAGCGACTAGCCCTTGCACTTCACTGCTCCATCTTCGAATCCAAAATCGTTTTCCACGAACGTACAAACCGGATCGAAGTGGTTTTCGAGAAATAAATCCCGATCCCGGTCTGTTCGAAACGATCAACGCATTTGGCCAATATTGATAGTCGGTGATTTAACTATCAATTAATATTCATAAACATCCATCAAAAATAAATAATTTCCCAAATTATTTATTAACCTCAAAATATCTTCACAAGATATATTTATATTCTCGAAACCCTTTGAAAATAGTTTTCAAAACTATCTTCTCTTATCAGAATAAATTCCAAGTATTTCTGTTTCCACTGGAATTACCGAGCACAATATTTTAGATTTTAAAATAATTTAAAAACACTTTATTGTAAAATATATTTAACATACAATATAGAAAAATTACTTTAGTACTTAATTTAAAATAATACTCTAGAAATAACTAAAATAAGGTTACCTTATAACTATACATTAGATTTTCTTCTTAAACAAAATACCAAATCATTCTTTAAATAATTATTACAATAATAGATTAACAAATTACTTACTTTAGAATTTACTTTAAAATATTTAAATTAAAACTACTTCAATAATTAACTAAAAATATATAATATAAGAATATTTGAAAATAAGGTTACTTTATAAATATAAGCCAGGTTTTCACCTTTTAAACAGAATTACTAAGTCACTCTTTATAAATTATTACTACGGTAATAGATTTGAATAAATATTTACTTTAGAATTTAAACATTTAGAAATAATAAATTTCCAAGAACATGCTTTGTAAAACAACATTAAAACCTTTATTTTATTTTTAAAAACTTACTTTGAAAACGTACTTGGCTATCCAGAGGAATAAACTTCTCTTCACAACCTTTAAAAATAAATCACTATTTATTTTAAAAAAAAAAAATTCTCATTCCTTTAATAAATTCCCACCTTAAGTTTATTCTTCCAAATATCCAATTTCAAAAACTTAAATCAATTTCCAAATTGATTTCCAATTTACTTCATTTATTCCAAAATCCTTTAATTTCAGATTTATTCCTTAATTATGATTTAAAATACTTTTAATTGAAATACCAATTTAGATTTCTCAATTTACTTCTTATTCCTTTAGATAAATTTAAAACTTTAAGTTTTAAAATAATTCTTTATTCCTTTAAAATAATATCACTTGATTTTACAATTCATTAATTACTATTTATTCAAACCCATTTCTTTTCATACTCAAAGTTATTTATTAGTATTTAACATACTTCTATTTCCTTTTCAATTCATTCTAATTTTATTAAATTTTCTAGGATTATTTCGTTTACAACTTTACTTCCTTTATTTTCTTTCCACAACTCAATTTATATATTTTTGGTAATTCTTTATTCCCAAATATATCCAATCACATCATAACATTCAATATTCCAATATATTCATCATAGAATATCAAGTAATCACAACAGAGAATATTAAATAATAAATGTTGAGGGGTCCAGTTGGATCCCGCCAACTTGTTTCCCTGCATCCATATACGTTAGCACAAAAATATGCCAATTCCAGAATATACCATACTATAGCACATCGATCAATTTCAACCATTCAAACAATTATTTAAATTTAATCATTTAAATTTAAATTCAAATTAACTGAGTGAGATTAACTCACCTATGATTTGTTTTGCAATCCACACCAAACAGGCTTGCTTTCTTCAAGATTTGGACCTTGAATAAATATTTATTCGGTTTATTAATATTTGAACTAATCGAACAATTAATTTCAAATTTAATTATATTTTTAACCCTCCATTTATTTCAACTTACAGTTTAAATAAAAAAAAATTTAGCACAAAATAACTTCGATAGATTCATTAAACAAATCCATACCAAAAATAAAGTTTCCATTTAATAAATTACTTAGTGACAGGGGTAATTTATTTTAACCAATAAATTTAATTTAAACAAATAATTAAGTTTTAAACCGATTTCCTTCTTAAAATCTTTTAGTAACTAAAATATTAAATAAGTTAATTAGACAAATTAGTTACCCTACTAAATTATTTTTAGAATCTAAACCAGTGGTTTTAAAATATATATCTTTACTTTATTATCCACTTTTTAAACTGTTTACATAAATAATCAATATCCCTTTTAAATGAAAATAAAATTTTGTCTTGGTTTCCCGTTTTATAACCTTGTACTACATAATTTTTATCAACATTCGAGTTAATTTGAACAATTAAATTTCCATTTATAATTAAATTAACCAGTGATTTCATTTTTAAACAAGTAAATTTTTTTTAAACTAATTCCCTTTTAATAGAATATTTTAGCATCCAAATAATTAAATAAGTTAATTAAATAAATAAATTTCCAAATATACACTATTATTTTTAGATTCAAACATCTACCCCTTTATAAAATTCTTCGGCATTCAAAATCCTTATATATTTTCCTTAACTATATACACATATGTATATAATATATTTATACCTTCTTTTATAAATAAACAAAACATAATTTTTCTTTACTGTAATTATCATTTTTCTAAAACAGCATATACCAGAAAACTGTATGAATCCAACTTATAAAAATTTCTACAAATCAATTTAAATCTAAAACAGAAGGTTGAGATATTATATGTTCTTAATCTATTTAGCTATAAATATAGAATTAAGAACAAAATAAAAAGAAAATACTCTACTGCTTCTCACCACTCGGCAGCTCCTCTGCGACAAGCCTAAGCCGTGAACCCACAGCCCTAATCCCCTGCGAAACCCTAGCTCGTCGACTCCAAGGACCTCGAAAACATCGGGCCACCCAGACTACCCTGCGTCGATCTACCTCCTTCCATGCGACAACACGAACCACTTGGAATCGAGTACAACTCGAGATTGATTTAGGTCAGAAACTCCAGATCGGAACGGCTGCATCGAGGAGTGATTCGACGTCGGTTTTTGCTCAGGAACGGAGTGTAAATCGAAATGAATGGGTCATGACTTGGGAAGAAGGGAACAACCTTGCGATTAAAAGCTCAGACGATTGATTTTTTTTAGAACTTGTGGCCATTTTTTTCTGTTCCAGAAATCGAATTGAGGAAAAAGGGAAAATCGAATTGAAGAAAAGGGGATCGATTTGCTCCAATCCCTTACTTAGTTCGGCCATTAATTTTTTTGAAAAGCCTTGAACGAGATATTATTGAACAAGCCTGCATTTTAAAGACAGAAAAGAGGGAACAAGAAAAGATGTTTTCGCGTGCTGTTGATAAAAGAGGGAACATGGATAAGAAATGAAGTCGGCTGGTGAAATTGACATATAAAATTTAATTTAAATTTTCATCGTAAATTTCAACGCGTTTAAGTAGAGTATGCTTACACAACAACTCCAAATACTACGAAAATTGAAATCCGATAATAATAAAATATTACGGATTCAATTGAACTGTTTTCGTCAAATTCCGAGACTGTGCCCCGGAAGGCTATTTTTAAATTCAATTTAAACAATAAAATTTTAAAACTGAACAAACCACTATTAATTTCAATGTTACAATTTCTATTATTTTCAGTGTTATCAATATAAATTTTACAAGCCTTCAAATTATTTTTAACAGACTTAAAATCCCAAATTTCATATTTTACCCGATTTTAAATTATTTAATTCAAAAATTAATTATCAAATAATTAGTGATGTTTGAATTCAAGTTAAAAATTAACTTTTAAATATTAAAATCAATTAAATATTCCAATTTAAATTGCTTAAAAATTTCGGATCATCACAGGAACCCTATCATCAAATACATCGTTGATCGTCAGAAAATGGTCAAGATCCATTTCATGTTCAACAAACAAATGCGTCCCCAATTTGAAACTAAAACTCCTGCGTTTTGTTTTGAATATCATCATTTTCGAAATGGATTAAGATTATATAAACGAATCTTAAATTCATATAAGTTGAATTTTGAAAAAAAAAATTGAATTTCCACTGTATTCTTATTTCCAAACAAACCCATTTCATATTACCTTGAAAATGTATTTTTAAAATTAAGCTATGATGATTCTAAACATACTTTGTTTCAATATCACTGGCTAAAAAAAATCGAGGAAAGCGAGATCGAATTTTTTTTGAACCAAATTAGACACTTGTTTTTCTTACAGAAGCAATACATTTCTTCTTGATTCCAGATGCACGCAATATACACATAGGCAAAAATACATATATACAGGCATATTTCTATCATCATACAAGCATAGTCGATTCATAACTATCCGGATGATCTCACGCATCCAGTGATTCAAATGGAACTCAGGTTAAAAAAATTGAGTTCACTCACAGTGTTGAGAAAAAAAGACAGAGCTTCGTATTGAAACAGAGCCCTGGAAATGCAAGCTCAAACATCATTCTTCCTAGATTCTCTGGCTTGATTTGTTTTATTGTTGGATAAGTTTTTGAGATGATTCTACTTTATTTTTCTCTCAGTTTCGAATGAACGAAATGAAGATGTTTGATATATAAAAAGAAAAGTACTGGTGATAAAATTTGTACATGGTATCGCTGTTTTGTTTTGTACAAATTAGAACATGGCTGATATGATACACATCGTGGCTAGAGGTATTATCATTGATTGCTATTTTACAGGCAACATATTATATTTGCCTACATTTCGGCTGAGATGATATTAGAGATATGGCATTAGATGCCCTTGTACAATCTATACTTGAATATTCTTTTGCCTGGTTGCTTTTATAACTTAATATATTTTTGTTTTGTAATATTTCGTACATATGTTTACTTTGTTCATTTTAAAATACTTGTTGACTTCAGCTGATAGAGGATAATGCTATGGTGGCTGCTGATATATTAAAGGTATGGTGCAAGTACTATTTATTTTTACTTTGTTTATTCTTAACTATGCAGATTTGTTTGGTGGCTGATGTTAAAAATGAGTCTACAAGTGATGTCCTGTGCAATACAAATCAGAAATGTATTTTTTTTTTCAACAAGATCTCGGCTGATGATTTCTTGAGGGTGGCTAAGCATAAATTTCTAAACCTACATACTTAAATATATGACTGTCTGTTTCATATTTATTTATAAAAATATTGCCTTGTATGTCTTCACATATGTATTTTTATACTTTATTTTGTATGTACAATTTGTTTGTATCAAATACATAATATTTAAAAGACAATGTTTTGAGATTCAATACGTATTTTACTTGAATTTGGAGAAACTCAAACCATCTACCAATTAATTTCTCAAAAACAAAATGAATTAATTATTCATTAAAAATAAATCAAAATCTGGGATCGTTACATATACACAAATAAATAATAAAATATATACATATTTATTAGTTCTTTAAAATATAAATATTTTTTAACTTCAATTTATCTGTAAAATATTTACTTATGAATTCCAAATCAAAATTATATTTACCATATATATATATATATATTTATTTCCAAACCCAGATTCTATTCATAGTCTATTTTTATATACATAAATACATTTTTATTTGTTTTGGAAATTTCCAAATTAATTCACCAATTAATTCACAAATAAATCCAAAATTTAATCAAATTAATTCTAGCCTAAAAACTGGGAATGTTACAATGTGCTCAGTTTTCAACTGAGCAAACTCGTTCATTTTCAACCGAGCATAGCTCAGTTAAATACTTATTTTTCAACTGAGCATGGGCTCAGTTTTAATCAAAGCATATGATCAGTTTTCAATTGATCATATGCTCAATGTTCAAGTGATCATATGCTCTGTTTTTGACTGAGCATGCCTCATTTTTTAACTAAGCATATGCTCAATTTTTCACGGAGCACACTTGCTCCGTTCTCAGCTGAACATAGCTCACTTTTAGTTGAGAAAATGCTCAGCTAAATACTCTGTTTTCAACTAAGCATGGGCTCATTTTTCAACAACGCAAACTCGCTTAGTTTTAACTGAGCGATCTCTCAGTTTCTAACCTAGTTTTTAACCGAGCTTATGCTCAGTTTTTTACCTAGTTTTTAACCGATCTTATGTTCCATTTTTAATGGAGCTTGTACTCAGTTTTTTGCTGAGCAACCTCACTCAACTTTAAACTGAGCATATGATTAGTTTTTGACCGAGCATAGACTCGGTTTTTTACCGAGCAACCTCATTCAACTTTAACTGAGCATATGATTAGTTTTTAACTGAGCATAGACTCAGTTTTTAGTTGAGCAAATGCTCGGTTAGATGTTCAGTTTTTAATTGAGAGAACTTGCACAATTTTTAACTGAGCGTTTTTAACTGACTTACTCAGTTTTTTAACTGACTTGCTCAGTTTTTAACTGAGCATATGTTTAAAAAAAAGTTCATGAAAACACTTCGTTATATTTATCTTAGGACATAAATATCATTTTGTGTATTATGATTATTCTTTTACTGAATTTGCTTTTATTTGTATGAAAAATAATATTTATTCATTATAATCATTGTACCGTTATACCATAATTCTATCCATTGATCCACTACAAATCCTGCATAAGTCTGTAAATTGATTGCATAAAAAATGCATTTAGTTTTGTTCCACAAATAATTATGATCTTAGTTGATCCATTACAAATCATGTACAAGTTATATTTCATCCAATCATCTTTTGTAGTGCTTGAGCTTATATTTTTGCATAATTTCAACAACCTGTTGCTACATGCTATCATCTTAGAAATAATAACGGCATTTCATTGTTTGTTGTACAGTTGATACTACATTAAATAAATACATTTGATACCACATCAAGTAAAGCCTTTTCTCCTTAATTTTGATTTCTTTGTTGTGCACTTCAACAACATTGGATGCCTTATTGAACTTGACTTGGAGGAGTAACACTGCAACATATACTTAAATACAAACTAGCATGGGTCGCAGTTCGAATTTTCAGGTTATTCTATTGATGTTAACTAAATTATGATTTTCAGATTGGTTTTTATTTTCAGCTGGAGATAGAAGTTCTTACTAATGTCGTTACCTACTTCGAGATAAAAGGAAAAAACATAACTCGTAATTTGGAAAGAAAATCATGTACTCGACTTTATAAAGAATTATTACATAATAATAATTGTACATGTAACCTTAATAGTAATGTATAATTTACGAATTAATTCATATCTATTCATGTATGAAGCAGAGAATCAAGAATGCGAACCTACGCGAATAATGGTGCGGACATTAACTCATAAGTAAGAAAACCAAAGAGGTGCTTCTATGGCAGTAGAAAATTTGTAAGTCCACTATGTCATTCTTCATGAACAGATGTAAGCACACAAATTAAACGTCTTTAATGCTGTTAATTAAATTTATTTGTTGTGTTAGCATATTAAGGATATGTGTCCAGTGGGTTTGATTTTACTTAAAATAATTTTGGGCTTATATTTGAAAGTTTGAGTTTTTCTCATTCTTCCTTTTTCTGAAAAAACAGTTAGTATGTGTGAATATGTGAGAATATAGGTATATACACCTTTATTAGGTTGTCCGACTTTTTTCCATTCCGTGCGGTGTGAAAAGGAAAGAAAATAGATTTAAATAGAACTGACCTATGATTATAATGGGAAATAATTGTTCTTGATAGAAATCCCTTAATATCTATCTTTCTCTCCTAGAAAATTATTTCTGCCGTTACCTGACTTCAACACCATTTTTGGGGCTTTGGACCTTGCTAAGATTTTGTTTTTCTCTCGAAGAATCAGGTTAGTAGATCACCTTAAGAAGCCTATAAGTTTGTGCGATTTTAGAAAATGAGCATAGTGGGCATGCTCTAAATAAACTGCTAAATTCAAGAACATTTAAAACAGCTTCATATATTCCACCACATATTGGCCTGTCCATGATGACCATCCATGAACATTGAGACAAACAAAATATTAATCCCTGGCCAACCCAAAAAATAATGCACAAAAATGTTTTTGGGTCTTAATTATTAACTTAATGTTCAACATTGCAGTAAATGCTTTGCATTATTGAGGCTAAAAGCTAAAATGACTTACTGCTTTAAATTAATAGAATCAGAAAGGTCCTTTTCCAGTATACTACTTTAAGTTAATTATTGATATATAAGTTATGCCTTAGTGCCTATAGCTTATTAAACTATTATACTATTTTTCCTACTTTGCAAATCTTTTATTGAGCCATCAGTTGAGGTACTTCTGTCCAACTTGGTTATTTTATTAAGTTTCATTCTGATAAAAAACTTCAGAAAAAACATATTAAGTGTAAGCATAATTAAATGCTTTTTTCAGTGCTCATATAGTTTGCTATTCTCATATTTAAGATTTTTAAGATTCAGAAGAAAAAAAAGTTTACCGTTTGTTTGAAATAGACAACTCCTTTAATTTACAATTAAGGTTTAACCCTGCCACCATAAAATCTATGCATATCGTTTCTCAAACTGTACACCATTAGCAAAAGTGACTTTATTTTCAATGTGAGTTGAGATAATAGTTACCTTCAAGTGACCTCCATCTTTGTACTTGTAGGTAAAGACACTGGTTGAATCAACAACAAAATAAGCACCAGCCTTGCCCCATGTGATCTCCTTAGGGTTCCTTGATAAAAATAAGCATTGGTAAGTTTGGCATCAAAGCATGATGTCTAATTGAATCTAAAAGTCATAACTCATCCAAATTAAACCATAATAATCTTAACAAGGAATAAGCCATATAATTAATATTTATTACTAATGGATAAGAGAAATCTTGGCAAGCTAAATACTTTGGAAAAAATCTTCAGATATTTGTAAAAGTCATTTACAGCGTGTAGGTGATGTACGAATGCTATAGCTTTCATATTTTCTAGATAATACATGCACGAGCAGGGTGAATTTAAGGAACTCGTATGACAATCCATTGGTTCTAAGTTTCAACTCTTTTGATAAATTTTCTATGTTGAGTACTACTTCAAAATTTTGTATTAATTCCAAGTTTCAACTCTTTTGAAAAATTGTAGGTCATGAAAGTAATGTTAACAATAAAAATAACATTACACATATGAAAGTAATCTAAAAGTTTCACATGTGGTAGAAATTGGACACGGGTGGACTTGTACCTGTGCAAATGCAGCACTAACAGCTAAACTATGAACAAAATAGGTAAGAAAAGCCAAATTTATAATGATTCCACTTTACATGGAAAATTGTATGCACAAGTGGAAGGATTTCAAATGATTCGGTACAATAAGTAGCAAAAATAAGAAATTCAAAGTACTAACTCAGAATTGAGCGGAAAGTTCAGCAAATAAATGATCAGGTACAATTAGTAGAAAAATGATTGTATATGCTATTAATAATGTTTTTTCTTGTAGTGGTTTTTCCATTGTTTATGATACTTTAGAATATTTATTTAATGGAGAGTATTTTTACAATCACACTTCTTAAATCTTACTTAGAATTCAATTCAAACATTAAGAGTTAATGATAACTTTAACCTTGTTAATTTTTTCCTATGTTTCTCTCCTACAATAATTTTGGACATACAATTATCTTGATTTGATGGTTATTAATTTTAGTATAAATTTGAATTCTGAGCATAAAATCACTTTCTTCGTTTATTTAAACAAAATTAACATGTTAACTGTGAGACAATTCTATAGTTTACTTATCTTTTTAAAAAATGAACCAGTAGTTAACAAGCAAGCCAAAACTTCTCGCCGTACATCTGAATCTGGCTCTAACGATGTCGAGCCACAACAACCAATCTCTGATGCTCTAACCTCCTCAAATTCTATTGTTAAAAAATTATTAAATGTCCGGTTTATGCGTTTGATATGCGACAATGTCTCAATATAAAAAACCACCAAGAAATAAAAAGGACAGTGCATATATGGCTGAAGAAACACCTGATTTGCCATAGCACACATAAATAATGCAGATAAATTGAATGTTTTAGATGATTTCTTGCCTATAGGTATGAATGATGTGTCAAAATATGTCAGTCAATAAAGGTTACTGGAAAAGTATAGAAAATTCAAAAGAAAAGTGTAGCACATAAACTCCTTCTAAAAGAGCATTGAGGATTAATTTAAGAAGTAATTAACGATCATTATGGAATCTTAGAGGTTTGAACAATGTTAAAAGAATTCAAGACATTTTCATACTTTTAACAAAATATAAATCAACAATAGTTAATTTACTATGATCTTCAGGGCTTTACTACTGAATATGGATATGCATAGGCATTGGAAAGCCTAAGAAAGGAAGCGACAATAAAGATGGCTAAATTTGTATAAAACAGTACAATAACCGACATTGTTAGGATAGACCAGGTCATGGAAGATTTGGGAAAAATTTGTCTAACCTTGGTATGATCATACCTATATAGAATCTAAAATTTATATTTTATTCAATTTTGAGAATTAAACAAGTGTAAATAAATTTATTTTGGCTCATCACCTGGTATAGTCAGAACAAAAATTATACACCATTATTTCCCAAACGGTGAAAACAAAAGGTTATTTGCAACTCAGTTTTGCAAACCGAGTTGCATTCCAGTTTGCAAACAAAAATTATACACCATTACTTCCCAAACAGTGAAAACAAAAGGTTATTTGCATCTCAGTTTTGCGAACCGAGTTGCATTCCAGTTTGCAAAACTGAGTTGCAACAAATTGAGTCGCAAATTGCAACTCATTTTTGCAAACTATGTGCATTGTAGTTTGCAAAACTGAGTTGAAAGTTTTGCTACTGAGTTGGTTTTGCTGCTTGGTTCCGTTTTGCAACTCAATTGCAAAACTGGGTTGCATTGCAGTCCAGTTAAAGGACCGTTATAATACTAAAATATAATTCAATTGCTTTGCAAACCCATATATTCTACGTAACAGAATAATACAGCTTTTCATGAAAAACGGGGGATTGTCATCTCAATTGACACGCATTTCATATATGCCAAAGTTTTATTTTCTTCCTAAGTACACATACAAGTGCCTAAAATATGTAGATGCTATAATAATCTCATAGCTACATTTATCTTGATTCATGTATACTAGTGATCTGAATAATGAGTAGTTGTAGTTCAAGTTCCTTAATAAAAATATATACAAAGAAAAATAAACAAAACACAGAATATTTTGAATGATGAAATATCAAAATGAAAAAAATATACCTACACACTGTAATCTTCAGCAACTTTCAAAATAATCTATAAATCAAAATCATTACCATATAAATGGGCACATCAGGCAACCTAGTGGGTCCCTACCTTGCATATGCCTCTCTCATCTTAATCACCACTCCTACAACCTATTGCATCTCCATAATCGACTCATCAGCATCGTATCTCTTCTCACATTTCTTTACTGGTTTCAGTTTAGCATCATTCATGTCAGCTGGGTACTGGATGAGCTTAATGTTCTATTCAACCAAAGTAGGAATAACCAATGAGATTGCGGGATGATGGGGTAATCTCGAAGGATGTGTAACGTAGCTTCTAATGTCACTGTTGTTTGATCTTAATATGAAGATGTGAGCCAATAAATTCACTATATGGAGACTAACCTTCTTCATTCCAGGCATCAAGCAAACTACGGGTGTTGTTTATGTTTTGACCAAGGATTAAGACTTACCCAATGGATGCTTCAAGAGATTGGAAGAGACTAGAGATAAACACATAGACAATTTCTCAATTGTTCTTAAGACATGGAAAACTATTGAGGTTGGACTATAGCAGTGGCGTATGGGTACTTTTATTCAAATATCTAGTAATTTGATATTTCAGGGTCTCTTATGTCCTTAAATTCAAATATGTAATGATACGTCACTGTTATATCAACTGTTAAAACAAACATCATGAAATTGGACATCTAAATACATGCAACTGAGTTAAAAACTTCTTAATTCTGCACAATCACCATCAACTTTGCAAAGATCATGGAATGATTTTAAACACTATATCTAATATACTATTTACTACCACACCATTTAATTCAAATACAATTTTTAGCCCTAATAATAATATAGAAATATATTCATGAATTCATAACTTAGTTACCACACCCTATAACCAAATAGTCATAGACTTATTATATGTTACACAACAACCGTAACAATTGTTGCATGATGATAAAGAGACATTACCGTAGCAATTGCATAAGAAGGTCAAATATAAAAGGTAGGTATATATTTGTTCAAAATATTCATTCTGAATATTGTAGCTCTTAGATCTGGCCAAAACTTAGTTACAATTCTGAATTCTGGCCAAAACTACCTGAAACTTATATCTCCGGCTAAAACTAGTCTAAAACTTATATTTATCAAAAGATCAAAATAGTAAAATTTCCTCGATCGTAACAAATCTAGTGGTTTAGCTATACTTATACCTACGCAAATATAACTATCTAGAAAATATGCCGTAGTTAAAACTGAGCAAATAGTGTGTTACCTAAGTTATAGCCGAGATGTGTACGCCTCGGTTAAAATTGAGGCATGTCGCCTTAGTAAAAACCGAGCTAAATATGCCTTAGCTAAAATTGAGGCATGTCGCTTAATTTTAAACTGACATGTGGATAAAAATGAGGCAATTAAGCCTTAACTAAAACTGAGTGTGTCGCCATGGTTGAGGAATCGAAAAAATATATTGTGTGGAGTATATACGTAAAAGTTGAAAAATATATACCTAAAAGTGGTCGAAGTTCACCACTATTGAGGAACCGAAGCACAATATTGCGTGGTGTAGCTGGCGGATTGGAGTTGCAGTGAAGGTGAGGATTAGATCAACAACAAGCAGTTGGATTGAGGAACAACAAGTAGTGAATTTGAGGAAATGGTGAGCAGCGAAGTTGAGGAACTCTAATCTAGGGGATTTTAAAGTGATGAATAATTTAGGGCTTTGGAAGTGGAGCATGAAATGAGTTTCTGGCTTTATGAGAGGGAGGGTAAAAATTTCCATGCCAACTTTTTCCCTTTAATTAATAGCGTGTTCGTAAGTTATAATTCTAATACAAATGACTATTAAAAAATTAATAATATCAAGTCATGTTGCATTGCTATCGTGCTATCAATAAACCATTTTATTGTAGTGTTCGATGATGCTATATTGTGCGTATAATTCTCATTTTGTTCTCCTGGGACAAATGATAGGCATATCCATTCACTTAAACAGTTAGGAGGTGATCCCTGCTCTTATGTATTGTCTGATTATTTCTAAAAGAACCGAGGTTGAGTTTACTAGAACTATCGAATGTTTTTTCAAAGAAACCGGGAACAAATAAGTATAAATTATCTAAAAGCCACTTCAAACCAACTCAAGCCTTTTGAACTGAAGACATCTTGAAAAATATGGAATCAAAGAGGGGGCTATTGAAGTTCAAAGGCTACTTGCTACTAATCCTGCGGGTGATTCCAAAATGGATGTAGTGGAGGTAGTGCCTTCGGTTTCCTTCAAACGTAGAATGAACTTGTTTGGATGAGTGTTGGCATTGTAATTCTTCATAGAGGGCTGTGTTAGCAATCCAAAATGGTTTGCGGTAAAAAGGTAAAAGTGTTGCCTCAAGCTCACAACTTGAAATATGGCTAAAACAGGTCATATATAGCATGGCAATGTGGGTCACTCCCACTAAGGTGTGTCGTCACCTTTCTACATTATCATATTATAGATTTGGTTGTGCATGGGAGCTCTTGATAAGGGTTGGGAACAACCAGGGTGATGACATATTTGGTACAATCCAAGTTTAAGGGTAGGCTAGTTCTATATTGGCAGGGGTGGACCAAGTTAAGGGTGTGACCCCATGTACATTTTATCTAAAGGTATACCGTACGGTAGAGGTAGTCCCTTACCTTGCCATTGTTGCAATCCATTCAACAATAACCATCGTGCATACATGATTTTAAACCTATTATGCTGGAATTTAATAATGTAATAATTTCGGCTATGATTAATATATATTTGTATTCTAAACATTATCATAATATCACTACATTTTCTATAAAAATGTTTTGGGCAGCGTAAGGTAAAAACTCATCTGTATATATGTAAGGCATGGTCTTACAATATACCTTTAATTTTAATAGTGTTTTACAAGTCATAACAAAGTTCCTTGTGATTTTAGTTTATCATGCTAGTTTTACCAGACTGACCAGGCATTGTTTTCCTATAATGCTTTGGTCAACCCGAGCTTATTTTCCAGATTTAGCTGGATTCTTTGGAGCTTTCAGGTGATGAGCTGGATTCTCCAAGATGTATTCATGTACCTTATATTCTTTTGCTATTCTATTTTGTTTTGATCATGTCTGTATTTATCAGCAATTGTAAAGACATGCTGTTATAACTATCCAGGCTAATAATAGCATAGTGTACTCTGATGTTGTGCATAATAAAGACGATTTATTTTTATAAATACTTCTTTATATTATATATTACTCGTTACGTTTTGTGAGAATCTATTCTTTCTTTTCTTTCACCCCAAAGTACCTGTCTTTCGGACACTTAAATGATCGGCACATGAATACCGATGATGTATTAAGTATTGTCCTTAGGTGTAAGAATGGAAAATTGTTACAATAATGATGATAAAATAGTTTTCAAAATTTGTTTACCAATATAGACGCTTTAAATAAAAATTGAAAATGTGATCGAAGAACGTTTTCCAAAATGTCGATTTTTCGTCGCCCAAAGGTCGTCCTAAACGTTGTGCACATTTGGTCCAACATGCACACACTTATAAACTACGGTTTGATCAAATTTACAATTAATATACATGCATATACTGTATACATACAGGAATACTTAATAATATAAATTTATACATTCATGATATGACAATGTATGCATATTTATATACATACATACATACATACATATATAATATAATCTAGGTTATTACCTAAACATCACCTAAAACACATAGGTTAGTACATGAGAGTATGAAGGGGGAAGGACACGCGGAGTGGGATGGTGGGAGGTATGGCAAGCATGCTTTCATGAAGGTTTATTATTATTTTATACTAAAAGTCGTTTTATTAAATTACCCTTCTCATTTTCTGTAAATACCTCCTATCTCCACACATTCTTCCTTTACATCATCATTCCCATATTCATTTCTATCCTCTTCATGTGTACATGGCATCCATGGTCTGCAAAAGAAATTCCTAAGCTAAAACTTGTGAATACACTTCTAAAAGTCAAGCTAAATAGCCTTTCTTTATTTACAAATATCATCCTCTACCAAAACAAGCTCCTACACCTCAAAACCACCATTGCCGAGCCCAGACTCCCCTATGGTTATGCTTATTTTCCACTAGGTCAGGCCCATTGTGCCTTTCAAGGGTCCACATCCTCAATTTGTTGAGTTAGGAACAAGTGAGCTAGGTCGAGAGCAAGTTTAGTTTGATTTAGGTCAGTTACGGTAAGTAAAGTTTATGTTTTATAACTCAAGTTACTAACTTTTAAATTTTTTAAAGTTTATGAGTTAAAATGTTGCTTCAGTATGTGATAATGTTATATATTGTGTATGCATGCATATATGTTGATTTGGTGTGATTGCTTATGCCGAAGTTTGAGTAGGCGATAAAGACAATACCTTGAATATTGGAAAAGTTATGAAGTAATGTGAAGTAATACTTTGTTTATGATGGTGCTACAATGTTATGATGTTATATTACATTTGAATGTTGTGTTTGTTATATGTGCATTCATGACACAAAGGTAGTGACTGGCTAACCAAAAGCGACGTAGAAGTCTACTTTTTATGGAAAGTTTGATTTTTGTTTCAACGTGAAAAGTTTTCAAGTTTAAAGCTTCGATTTGGTTTTCAAAATTTCATTTTCATGTTTCAATGAGGATAATAGTTCAAAAGAGAAGTTTTGAAAGTTAGAAAAAGGAAATTTCAAGTTTTTGAAATTATGGGTCCATATAGCAAAAGTCACATACAAACAGTTCAGAAAATCTAACTATTTTTCTAATCTAAACTTGTTCTAACTTAGAAATCGTTTGGAAATATTTTATAACTTTAATTTAGTAATTCGAGAACAATTATTTAATTATTCAACTATTTATTTATTTAATGGTTATTTAATTGATTAATTAATTAATAAAGGTAATTAGTGCTTAATCATTTGTTAATAATGGTTTTTAAACTTAAATGTTAATCGGTTAAGTTAATCATGATTTGTTAATTAATTAAAATTAATTATTATTTAATTATTAATTAAGGATTAATTAATTATTAATTAATTATCTATTTAAGATAATTATTAATTAATTATTATTTTATAAAGGGGTTTTATTTAATTAATCTTTGATTAAAGTTAATTATGTTTTAATAAAGTTTAATTAATGTTTAATTACCTTTAATTAGAGTTTAATTACTATTTAACAAGAATTTGATTCTCATTTACAAGGGTTTTAATTTATTTTAAAATCACTTTGAGTTTAAGTAATCAGCTTTGTTTTAACTGTTTTATTTTCAAATTTGATTTAAATCAAGTGATTTCTATGTCACTTACTCTTAAATTACCCTATATAATTAGGGAACTAAATGACATCTATTACAAGAATGAAAAACCATTCTGCTATTATAATTAACTTGGACATTTACTTAAGTTGATTGATTTTTATATGTTGATCCCTGATATACCAATTGTTATGTGGTGCTTTGTTAAACTGGATAAGTAAAATCAAATTAAAAGCATCACTATGGCTGTTAAGCCACCATTTGATTTTGTAAAGATAAATATTTCATTTTCTTTTTGAAATGATTTTAAAGTTATTGCATTTTGAACAAGATATTTAAAGGAATTTGGAAATTTGTCAAGTGTTTTGAGTAAATGGATTTGAGTTTTAAAGGAAAGAAGATTTCGTAAATAAGGAAGATTTATAAAATAAATTTGTGATTAATGGAAGCCAATTTGATTTAAGATTATTTAAGAATTTTTTTAAATAGGAAGGGTTTTTAAAGAAGTTTTATAAATGATTTTGGGGTATTTATGAAAGAAATTTTAGAAAATGACTTGGATATTCATAAAGGAGTTTATAAAAAGGTTTGGATATTTATAAAGGCAATTATTGTAAATGATTTTGAATATTTATGAAAGGGTTTTCTAAATGAATTTGGGAAGTTGGAAAGTATTTTGAAATGAATTTGGATCCAAGTAGAAGAGATTTCATGAATGAAATAAATTTGATTAAAAAGGATTTATCGAAAGAAATAGAAAAAAATAATTAGATCTGGGTTTCTCTTAACCGACCCTTTGAAATTGGTGGTATGGAAAATCCATACCACACTTAACACCGAAGGGATAATGTTTTGGGTTTTCCTTACCTCTAATTTAAACAACTTTTGTTTAAACCTTTTTAACAATATTTGGAAGTAAGAAGTTATTCACAAATGCTTTGTGAGCATACTTATGTCAGAGATATAAGTATGAATGTTTTAGATAAACATTTTGAAATGAGATTTATTAAATAAAGATTAGTTTTGAGGTTTAGTGCCTGCTATAGATAAATAAATCTCAAATGGAATTGATTGTTGTTTGTTTATTTGATAGTTATATAACCAACTATCAAATATGGACCCTAAAATGTAACTTTGGAAATATCTAGGAGAAAACATGAGTTATATGGCACAATCATCTCCGATGATGCTGCACTGTGCGTATGAATCTCGTTTTGTTATCCTAGGACAAATGACAAGAAAATCCGTCCATAACGGTTAGGAGGTGATCTCCACTCTTATATTTAACTGCTTATTTCCTAAAGAATAGGGGTTGAATTTACTAGAAACTATCGAATGTTGTTTTGAAGAGATCGAGGTCGAATATGTTATCTGAAAACCACTCCAATCCAACTTAAGCTTTTTGAAGTGAAGACATTTTGAAGATGACGGAATTGAAGACGAATCTCTTTGAAGTGCAAGGGCTGCTTGCTACTAGTCCAGAGGGTGATTTCAAAAAGGAAGTAGTAGGTTAGTGCCTTCGGTTCGTTCATCTTTTGAACGACTTGTATGGATGAATTCTAACATTATGTTGTCAACTGGAAGGTAATGTAACATTCCAAGTGGGAAGTGCTATATAAAGGTAAAACGTAGCCTCAAGCCTCATCAACCGGGAAATGATAAAAATCAGGTATGCAGCATGGCCATGTGGGTTGCTCCCATCAGGGTATGGTCATCCCAAAATCTAGATCAATTACTATCTACTTATGTATGCTTCAAGGCACAAAGTGGGTTGATCATATTCGGTACTATTAGTCAAGTGGTAGGCCAGTCTTGTGTGGCTGGGGTACAAGATTTTCTTGTCAGACACCGGTGCATGTTATCTAGAGATGTATCATCGGAAGGTAGTCCCTTACCTTCTCATTGTATGGAATCCATTCTCCAATACGAGCCTTTACGGTTTTAGTTGTATACCTATTATGCTGGAATTTAATGAATGTATCAATTTCGGCTATGTTAATTATTTACTTAAAAACCCAAGACATTATGATAATATCACTTGATTTTCTATAGAAAATGTTCTGGCTATCGTAAGTAAAAACTCGTCTGTTTTAATGTGCGGTGTGGTCTTATGAGATGCCTTTGGTTTAAAGGTATTTTTTATAAAGTTAAAGACTTGTGCTTTACTTACACCAGACCCATGTCTGACCCTGTAACCACCTAGAATTTCAAACATTTGAATTTGGAAATAAATCAAATTAGGAGTTTCTAATAATGTGTGGGATGCTGTTTTAGAAAAATATTTAATTCTACTTTAGGGAATTGAATGTGAGGATAGATTGGGATATATTAATTGTGATGATTTTCCTTTCTTACACCTAAAGAAGAAACTTAATACATCTTCAGTATTCTTGTGCAGATCATTCAAGTGTTCGAAAGACAGGTCGTGGGTACAGGCATACTAGTCAAAAGAAATAAAACACAGATTTCATTACAACATGAGAGTCATACACAACACCACCGAATAGTACATAATGTTACTCTAAAATATTATATTAAGTTAGAACAAGTACTACTCCAAATCCAAGTCTAAGGATAGCTAGAGCAAACTGCCCATTAATATTACATAATATACACAACCCAGCAATAATACAAATGTACCTACTAGATAATGGGAGGACTCCTGCTCCATCATAATCCAAAATGCTTCTCTAAACTTGAGTACTCGACTGCTCAAAAAATTGAGTACCTAAGAGTTTAAGGAAAAGAAAAATAAAATCTGGGTCATATTTGGGTCTGGTGTGAGTAAAGCATAAAGTTTAACTTTATAAAAACCTTTAAACAAAAGTATCTCGTAAGACCACACCGCACATAAACATGAATGGGTTTTTACCTTATGATAACCAAAACATTTTATATTAAAATCATATTGACATTATCATAACGTCTAGATTTAAAATAAAATACAGAATCTTAGCTGAAATTTGTATAATAATTAAATTCGAGCATACTAGGCTCTACAACCAGAAACCGAAGGCTCGTGTTGGGTAATGAATTCCAACTATGAAAGGGTAAGGGTCTACTAGCCGAATTCGTACAACTCTACATAAAATTTGCTGAAGGCTACAACAAGCTCTTCTACTCAGGACCGGCACTAACCTCTTCTCGAGTAGCACCGAATATTATCACCTCTTGGTTGCGATCAACAACCATACAATGGGATCCTGAAGCATACATGTAAATCCCTCTAGATTTGGGATGGTCATACCCTACTTGGGAACGACACACTTAGCCCTACCGCATGTCCCTTGTTAATTAATTTCCCAGGTGTGAGGCTCGAAGAGGCCATGCTCTTACCATTTCCTCCTAGAAAACCATCTTGGAACGCTAATATTTCCCTCCAAGCTACCAATGCAATACTAGCATTCATCCATATGAGTTGTTCCGGGATCAAACAAACAGTCATAAATTACTACCTTATATGTTGGAATTACCCCGAGGAAGAATAGTATAGCTCCATAGCATACTTCATAAGGATCCAACAAGAATGTTCGTAGTTTGGAGTGCTTTGGAATAATCATATTATCCGAAAACGACATCTTCAAACGAAGCGATAATTCCTACTATCTCCATTCTTGTTCTCTTAGAAGTATGCAAATTTATTCGAGTCCTCACCAGGTAATTCGAAATTACAACCTACTCCTTGAGTCAAAACAAGTCAAGTGATCAATAATGGACAATTTCCTTTTAAAAGGTGATTGTACAAGGTTAATATATGAACAAACATATACTTAATTAAATGTGAAACAGTCATGGAAATTAAATCTCCCATATCTATCACGTTTCTGGCATTTTGATTTTATCCTACCCTCGCCTGGAGATAAACTCTAGATCTCATAGGTAGACGGTCAGCCTACTCATCGGCTTTTAGTGCTAGCTATGGGATGACTTACTTCCCATACATGTGTTACCATATTACTTCGGATTTGATATTTGTTTAATCTTACTTAAGAGTAAACGACACAGAGATCCCTTGATTAAAACATTTGAAAATAGAAAGCACTTACGAAAAGAGATAAATCGATATATGAAAATCAAACGATAATTAAAACTCCTACTTTTTTGTTAATTAGTTACGTAATCAAATTTTAACCTTCCTTAAGTAGTTAATAAACATAATTAAGCCGAAATGAAAACTTGGTTGTCCTTAATCATAAATTAACTAGTATTAAACCCCTTTTTGATAATAATTAATTGATAATAAATGAAATAGTAAAAAAATAATCAATTAATTAATCCTTAATTTAATACTTAATTAATAATTTACTTTAAATACTTTACTAGTCGTGATTAACTTAATTGGTTATTGGTTAAGTACAAACAACTTTTATTAACTAACGATTAGTGCTAATTACCTTAATTAATTAATCATGAAATAAATAATTAACTAAAAAATTACTGATTACCATCAATTAACTTAATTAAAGTTAGAAAAACATTTACTCAAAATTTTTTATGGTTAAACACTTAAATTTTGTAAATTAGCTCGTTTTAACGAACTGCGCATATAACGACTATCGCTATGTAGACCCAAAATTCTAACTTTTGAAATTTGATTCCTAAGTTATATATAAAATCTTCAACTTTGAACCCCTTTTTTCATTTAAAACACAAAAATGAAGTTTTGGATGCAAAACTAAAGTTCAGAACTTGAAAACATTTCGCTTTCGAAAACAAATTCAAACCTTTGACAAAAGTGGATTTCTACGTCACTTTTGGTTAGCAATTCGCCAACTTCATGTCACGAACCTATATACAACAAATAACTCATTTCAAACACTATACTACAACATACATCACAACACTAACATAAGAAATAATATTTTTCCCACAAAACTAACTTTTTCCCAAAACACAAGATATAGGCTTTCTTGCCTACTCAAACTTCGGCATACACAATTATCACAAAATCATCACATAATCAAGCACACATCATATATAACATTCATATACCAATATACGTCATAAGTTAGCTAACTTTAATAAAGTTAACAATTGTTTAAAAAGTGTTAAATTTACATAATAAATCGTTCTAAAACAAGGTCGAACTTCACCGAAATTCGAACATGACCTAAAAGAGCTCCCTAGCATTGAAAATTTGGGACTTTAGGCTCGGCCTATTGATGTTTGGTCTCGGATATCATGGCTTTTGGCTCTACCATGAGGTGTGGAATGTTTGTTTTGCTTGAGTTTCGGAATAAAAGTATTGTAGAAGATGTAGAAGTGATTTTGTGGATTAAAAAGGAGAATTTTTTTTTTGGCAAAAATAAGTTGTATTTTTCACTTTAGAAATTATGAAGAGGAAGCCATGGCTAAGTTTACTTAAGCTCTTAGGAAATTTAAATGAAGAAGAAGGTTGTAAAAATGAGAACATGATGATAAACGGGTATTTATAGGCTTAGGATATTAACTAAAAATTATATAAGTGCTTATTATAAAATGTATGCATGCATGCACTACCTTACTCCCTTCCACCATTTCCGTCCATAGTATGTGCCCTCCCTCTCCTTGCACTGTTCAAGCTATGCACTAGTGTACTTTAGTTTAAAATGTGTATATTTTATATATGTCATGTATTTTTATGAAATAAAATCTTAATTTAACTTAAATGTTTCTATACATAAGAAGGAAACATGTACATGCACATATACTTGTACACACCAGGTTAACTTAGTCTGTAATGTGTGCATGGGTGTTTAACATAGTACCATATCCATTTGAATAACATTTAAACAATGAAAAAAATGATATTTTGGAAAATGATTTACGGTCACATTTTCTATATCACTATGAACTATATATTTTGGTAAACAAATTTTGAAAATGATTTTATCAACATTAGTTATTATTTAAAATAGTTTTATTTGTTAATAAAAATTCATTTATTAATTAACTAAAATATAATTGAATATTCATTTAAATAGCGATTAAGTTCTGGTTCTTTACACTCTCCCCCCTTTAAAAAATTTTGTCCCGAAATTAGCAAACAACGAAATAATCCAAACAACGCAAAATGCCATACATTCATATCATCATATACATACAAAGACATGCACTAAGATCTATAGCAAACAAACATACACCACACAAACAAACATACACCATACAAACAAACAACCAAAGACTGTCTTAACATCAACTCTGGATAGGCTTCCCACATACGATCCACCATCTCTCAAGTACAATCTCAGGATCCTCGCTCCACTAAACCATTACACACTTCACCACTTTATTCCATAATCTTTTCTCATCTCAGTCAACAATATGAACCGGATGCCTAATCATAGCTAGATTCGGCTCTATCTCCAAATCATCTTGAACCGACGATCCCACAATCAAAGGTAGGTCATGAATACTTTTACTTAAATGGGATACATGAAAAACATTATGGACCTCTGACAATTTTTCCGATAACTCAACTCTCTAAGCCATTGGTCCAATCCTTTCTATCACTTTAAATGGTCCGATGCACCTTGGTGCCAATTTTCCAGCTCTTCCAAATCGAACGAATCCTCTAATTGGACCTATCATTACAAACATAGAATCGCCAACTCCAAACTCTAAATTCCTTCTTCTTTTTATCACCATAACTCTTTTGCCGATCCTGAGCCTCTTTCATTCTTTTCTTAATCAATGCAACTTTTTCAGTAGCCTCTCGGATCATGTCTGGCCCAAGTACTAATCTATCTCCCATCTTTACCCAACATGCCAGTGATTTCCATGGACGTTGTAACGTCTCGCCTTTTTGTACACTTTAAATCGACGATAAACCACACACGTCGGACTTAAACCATACAGAAGGGCGGAATGTTATGGGTAAATAAGAAAAAGCAGAGAAAGAAAAAAACAAAATAGAATCTTGCAGTGGAACGATAAAATAAAATAATCAAATAAACAGTTCATGAAGCTGTTTTACAAAATATTCGACTATACTTATACAATACATATCAAAGTTACACATACCAATAAATAAAAATGCAGCGGAGTACATGATGTAGTGAATAATATAATAGATAATAGTAATAATATCTTTGTCTTTGCCCTCCAAAATAAAGTCTTCAAATCCTGTAATGCTCGGACTGACCCTTGCGAATTGAAAAACAAAACATTCGAGTCGGAACTAAAAGATCTTATGTAAGTTAAATCAACAGAAATAAATATGAGTGCAATAACTTAAGAGATGCTTGGGATTCACATCTCCTAAGGATTCATTAAACTATTTACTATGTAGTAATATTTCGCTATTATAATAATGTCTACTAGTAAAATAAACTTACTTTTCAATAGCATTAAGGGGTTACTCATATAACAATTAACACGTAATAGTCCTAGTAGTCCATCCATCATCAGCGCATCTCCAGATCGAAGACTACCCTAAATACTCCACGGGCTAGGGGAGAAAAACAACGTAACAACCCGCATATTTTACGATTGAATATTTAAATATTTTATTTAAATATTTCATCGTTAGTCAGATTATAGTCCGAAAAGCTACTTTTTGCAAACAGTTGAATTAGAACTCGAGACCACTTCCATTAAGTTCAAAATGCTATTCGCAACCGTTTGAGTATAAACTTCGATATGTTTGGAGCTAGCTAAAAATTTGACCTTTTCACTTTGGGCTTTGGGTTTGGGTTTCAGCCCATTGACCCAACATATCAACCCAAGCTCCACTCCACTTCTCTTCATTCATTCTTCATTTCCTAATACAACTCAAGCTTTAACAAAAATGGTGGTGGGGATTGGAAATTAAAATCCTAAGCCCTAGTTCCATTGAAAATCCAAGCTCTAACTCTAAATTCAAAGAGAAGCTATTGGTAAGCATCCTCTTCTTCTTCTCCAACTCATTCTCTCTACAATTTCAGAAATTGCTAAACCCTAGCTTAGGAAATGTTTTTCTTTTAAGCCTAGATTCAAGCTTCTTGGGTTAGAATTGAAAAGTGATTGTTCTTGCCTTGCTCTATAGCTTCTTCTTCATTGTTTTGAGTAAAAGGTGAAATTTTTATCTCACATCTATGTCTATAACTATCTTTGATTGTTGGGTATGAATTCCTAACACTTATTCATGTGCATTTGCTTTTGGTTTGGATTGAATTGGTGAATATTTCAATTTTTGGTGTTTTGAAGTCAAATCTTTAAAAATCCTAACTTTGATGTTTGAACATGTTTTTGGTGATGCATCGAAGAGCCTATAGGGCTGGGTTGCCGATTGGCGTAAACCTTTAACGTCCGTTGCTCGTCCGATTGCAAATGTTGAGAGTTTGCCCTTCATTTAGATAGCCTGGAAATGCTGAAAAACAGGCACCAATCGACTGGCGCTTTGAGACCAGTCGACTGACCTGTAACCCGAGAGTTTTCCAGGGTCTGGTCTAGTCGACTGTTCTCACAGTGCCAGTCGACCGACCTTCTTGTATTTTGCCTATTTTGCCTACTTTCTTGAGGTTCCAATTTTTATCGATTCGTGAATTATCCGATTTGTTGTTATCATTTATTATCGACTTTGATGACTTCTTTTTCAAGATTTTTGGGAATGTCCATTTTGATGGAATTGGTATCGATTTCTTCGGATTTGATTCACGTCTTCGTATGTGAATTTTCGATGATTGATTGTTTTTACAATCATTTTTGTGATTTATCACTTTAAAAATACAAAGGTTTCTATACTAGTAGTAAATATCAAAACTCTTTCGTTAAAACGATTTTAACACTATTTTCAATATCAAACTCATTTATAAAATCGTTTTCCAACCTATTAGTATATACAAACCTTTACCTCATTTGTATGAGAAATTTAATTAAACGGCTTAGCAAAACAAGTGGTATGAAACGCTTGCGTTTACTTTGTCGGTTAATTCTTGGACTTGTTCAATTGAACTCTTGTGACAACTTTCGAGTGGAAATCTATAATTTGTTCGTAAATATTTAAGTTAAGCTAGTAGTTATGGGACATGAAACTAAACTCATATATTTACTAGCTTAGTGTAATTTACACTTGTTTTTGAGTGGAAGCCTACAATTTGTTTGTAAATAATTAAGTTAAGCCAGTGGTTACGGGACTGAAGCCTAACTCAATTATTTACTAGCTTAGTGTAATTTACACTTGTGGATCTATGAAGATCCTTTGGTGGAGTTT
Organism: Allium cepa; assembly: GCA_030765085.1. Lineage (NCBI taxonomy): Eukaryota > Viridiplantae > Streptophyta > Magnoliopsida > Asparagales > Amaryllidaceae > Allium > Allium cepa. The sequence goes on along the minus strand of CM060937.1, from coordinate 645,877,953 downwards.
TGGCTTAATTTTATGGGGTAGCGACCCATGGTCTTCGGACCTTTTTGTGGAGCTTCGGCTCAAATGTCTTCGGACCGTTTTGTGGAGCTTCGGCTCAAAGGTCTTCGTGCCGTTTTGTGGAGCTTCGGCTCAAAATTAATGGTTAGCAACCATGGAATAGCGTTCCATTTTCTGATACACGTGTTGGTGAGTTTTTATGCTCCCGTTTTGTGATAGGCCTCCCCCTTTTGTGATTTCTGGATTTCTAATTGATGATTTCTAGAATTTGTGTTTCACAAACTTTACGATTGGCATTGATATGTTTGTCAATATTTGTGGTTTGGTGAATAAAATAAAGAATATGACATTCTTTTTAGTGCACCGAGATTTCGTGAGATATTATATGATTTTTGTTGTTATTTAATGTATACTTTTCATAGTATGGCATTATTGTTATCATACGTTTTTATCGTACTCTTATTCTATCTCATTTTTGTCTGATATTTATAGCTAGACTGATCCGTTTATTATTTTCTCATTAAATAATACTCGGGTCAGACAGAGATGTTACAGGTGCTTCTATTTGACTACTTATCAGGGACTGTCGCCTAATTTTTGGCTAACTACTTTATATTAGTAGTTTTCATTTCATACATTAGAGATAGAGACTCCTTGATGTATAATTATTCTTTTGTCTAGCACTTGTATCTATTCTTTTGTGATGTTGTGGATCTTATATGACCACTACTCTGTTATACACTTCTATGTGTTATATTCACATCTATTTCTGCCTTTGTGATATGAATATCTGTGACTGATTTGTGTTAGGCTTATTTCTATATTTGTTTTCGAAGATCATATAGCCACTGTGTAGTAGCTTTGAGTTTGTTTCGGTATGTCGGATTTCCTCATGAAATGAAATGCATGTAATACTATCTGACATATCGGTGCTCACACAAAGCAATTACACGGATGGTCACTCCTCAACAGCCTTATTCTTCGCGCTAGTTGACGGAATTACTCCTTAGTGTCCTTGGCTAGCATGAGTATAGAGGTGGGGCGCCACAGCTTGGTATCAGAGCCAAACTTTGGAACAATGTAGAATAATCTAGCAATGATCATTGTCCTAAGTCCTTCTTAGGAGTCGTGCCTTAGGATTTTATTCGAGTCTTAGGACCGTTCTATCCTATTTTCTTTGTGATGCCTTGTTTTATCAATCATGATTATTTGATATCCATTTTGAGAATAACCTTTTTCCTCTTCTTCTTTCTTTCTTAAAGAAGAAGAAATGGCTAGTTCTGGCAGTCCTAGCGCTGGTCAATCCAGTAGCCCTTCTCGGGATGGCGAATTCATGTCTGCCCAACAACTTTTGGATCTTGTGAAGAATCAAAGGTTTATTTGTGCTTTAAGTAAGAACCCCACAAAGGTTTTACCTCTGAAAATAGAAGTTCCTTTCGATCAGCTTGTAGATATCACTCTACCAGAAGAAGAGGTTGATAATGGAAGTGATAGTGATGTTGGAGGTTCCAAAAAGAGCCTCATTAGCAACAAGAAGAGGCATGTTAAGTTCAAAAGCCCTAATCCTAACAAGAAGGAGAAGCAAGAAACTCCAGTAGCAAAGACTCTAATCCCTAATTGTGGACAATGCTACAATTGTGGTTCTAAGGACCATTATGTAATTAAGTGCCCGAAACCCTTTCTTGCCGCTATTGCAAAGGTTCGGGTCATCACTTATCTACATGTCCTAAACTTCCAAGCAAGAGGGAGGGATGGCTTAATGTTTTGCAAACGCCTAGTGCACTTCTCTTGGTCAAGGTACTTATCATTCAGTCCTTGATGACACTTTTTTCGTGATTATCCTATTCGAGTTCTTGTTGATATGGGTTCATCTCATTATTTTTATATCAAAAGAACTTGTTGATTTCTTTTCTCTAAATATTTTGGGCTTGATGACTTCGCTGAGAATTGCTATCCGGATAGTGGATCCACAATGCTCATTTTGCTTTGAAAAGATGTCAAGATTATTTTATGTGATTATTCTTTCCAGGCCGATTTGCATGTTGTGCGTTACTTAGGCTTTGAAATTGATTTTTGTGAAAGGATTGGCTTAATCATTATGAAGCCATATCCTATGTCCCATTTGGACTATCTATCTTTGACATTTTCAATCTGTTAAGCAGATTTCTATTTTTCTAAATGATTTTGATTCCAATTTGGTGGCATCATTTTATTTTCTAGACCCACTTGTTGAGGAAGATTTTATTCTCCTCATTCAAGTAGTTTGTGAAATTTTCCGGTATCTTTGAGTTTGTCTTAGGATTTTCACCTAAGCAATCTTTTGAGTGGTGCTAAGGTCTTTTCAATTCGACTTTACCACCATTTTTCATTAGCTACGAGTTACGGACGATAGCGTTCCCTTTTACCGCATTCCGCACTCGTTATGATTCTTATGAATGACACATGATGTCATTCGAGTAGTCCAGCTTATTTCATCCATCTTATGAATTGAGTATTCTGCGAATATCTCGATGAATACGTTTATGAATTTACTGATTATGGATGAAATCAGCAATTTAAAATTTTTGCAAATCTTTTTCATAAGATTTATTTGTAAGAATAATTGGACTTTATCCTTAAAACAAGCAAAGAATATTCGTAAAGTTTTTAAGAAACATTTTTATTATAAAGAAGATGATTTTGTGTTGCATTGCCCATTGAGTGCTTTAAGAATTCTGGTCGATGCGCTAGATCAACGTTATCGATAGGATTCTCCTAAACACTATGACGAGATAGTTCGACACAATAAATCGACTTGGAATAAGTAAATTTTTCTAGAAAGATGATTACATAAAATTAATTGTAATTTTGAAAGTTTTAGCTTTTTGAGAATGAGGATCAATTAAAACAATTCTTTCTTTTCGATACTCCTATTCTTGTGATTCCCGAGGAGAACTAAGACTTTATTATTTATACCGATGCTAGTCATGTTGGTTTGGGTGTCGTGCTCTTGCAAAAGAGAACATGCTGTCATTTGTGCTTCTAAACAGTTAAAGCCTATCGAGACTAAGTGTGCCACTCATGATCTAGTGTTCGCGGCTATTGTTTTTGCTTTTAGAATTGGCATCGTTATTTTGGTGGAGAAATTTGTTCTCTACACCGATCATAAATCTTTGAAGTATTTATCTTCTCAAAAAGGAACATAATTTGCATCAACAATGTTGGCTCGAGTTCCTTGCATCTTATGATCTTGATATTCTTTATAATTCTCGAAAAAGGGGAATCATGTTGCCAATGCACTTAGTTGTGAGCAACAAGCGGTTATTTCTTTGATGATATCCGAATGGAATGATCTCGAGACTTTGTTCACTTGTGAGATTCGAGATCGTGAATCCAATTCGAGTTCATCTCTTGTTTTATGTAGCCTTGAGGCTCATCCTTCTCTTTTAGACCGCATCCTTGAAGCTCAAAAGCTAGATCCCGAATTGGCTCTTCTAAGCCAAAACTGTAGGGATAAAATTAATATTAAAGGTTTGAAAGACTTTGATATTGATACTCGTGGCGGCATTCGAAAATTTGGTAGACACATCGTGCCAAATATTAGTGATCTTCGTAAAGATATTTCAGAAGATTCTCATCGTTCTAGGTTTACCATTCATCCTAGTAGTAGCAAAATGTATGGGGATATCAAGAGACTTTATTATTGGGATGGGATGAAATCTGATATTGCTAACTTTGTTAAGCGTTGCATGACTTGCCAACTCGTTAAGGCCGAGCATCAAGGCCCGGTGGGTTATTGCAACCTTTGGACATTCCAATTTGAAAGTGGGACCAAATTTCCATGGATTATATTGATGGTCTTCCCCGTTCTCATTCGGATCATGATAGTCTATGGGTGATAGTAGATAGACTTACAAAATCCGCCCAATTTATTCCCGTTCGGTCTAATCGGACCGTACCTCTTTTGGCCAAAATCTTTATTAAAGAAATTTTTAAATTGCATGGAGTTCCTACTTCTATTGTTAGCGATCGCGATCCATTGTTTACTAGTGGATTTTGGAAGAGTCATAAAAAAGCTTTAGGAACGAAGCTTAATTTTTAGCACCGCTTATCATCCTCAGTCCGATGGACAAACCGGGCATGTGAATCAAACTCTTGAAAATCTTCTTCACGCATGTATTCTTGATTTTGGTGGAAGTTGGGAAGATCATATTTCTCTTGTTGAGTTTTCCTATAATAATAGCTTCCAATCTAGTATTGGTATGGCACCTTTCGAGGCACTCTATAGAAGGCCATGCCGATCTACTTGTTGGCTTAAGGCCGGTGAGAAGCTGGTTTTTGGTCCAGATTTTATTCGAGATTCCATAGAAATGATTGACCATATTCCTCATAGGATGAAAGACGCTCAGAGTAGACAAAAAAAAATTCCTATGCCGATAACCGAAGAAGGAAATTAGAATTATTTGTGGGAGATTTTGTGTTTATTCGTGTTTCACCTATAAAAGGTGTTGTTCATTTCAGTCGATCGGGAAAGTTTGCACCTCGATATATTGGCCCTTTACCCATCCCCGAACGCACTAGTTCCGTGGCTTATCGGCTTTTATTACCGGCTCAGTTTTCTTCTATTCATGACGTTTCCCACGTCTTTCAACTACGGAAATGCCTTTGGGATTCCCATTTTTATTCTTGAGCCCGGTATTATTGAAGAAATTGAAGTTTCACCTATAAGACTTATGAGCAACATCCTATTCGCATCATTGCTTCGGAGGTTGAGCTCCTTCGAAATAAAGATGTTATTCTTGTGAAAGTTCAATGGTTCTCAAATCCTAAGGATTGATCTTGGGAATCCAGAAAATCCATCGAGCGAACACGTTCGGGCTTACTCTTTCGTGCTCTTTATGGTGAACTTCTTATTTCAAAATTTCTTTTGTGTTGATCTGCATTTATGGTTGTTACTCTTTATTTTCTTCTTAAGTATTGCGAGGACGCAATTTCTTTAGAAGGGGAGTCTGTAACAACCTGCATATTTTACGATTGAATATTTAAATATTTTATTTAAATATTTCATCATTAGCCGGATTATAGTCCGAAAAGCTACTTTTTGCCAACAGTTGGATTAGAACTCGAGACCACTTGCATTGAGTTCAAATTGTCGTTTGCAACCTTTTTGAGTATAAACTTCGATATGTTTGGAGCTAGCTAAAAATTTGACCTTTTCACTTTATGCTTTGGGTTTGGGTTTCAGCCCATTGACCCAACATATCAACCCAAGCTCCACTCCACTTCTCTTCATTCATTCTTCATTTCCTAATACAACTTAATCTTTAGCACAAATGGTGGTGGAGTTTGGAAATTAAAATCCTAAGCCCTAGTTTCATTGTAAATCCAAGCTCTAGCTCTAAATTCAAAGAGAAACTATTAATAAGCATCCTCTTCTTCTTCTCCAACTCATTCTCCCTTCAATTTCAGAAATTGCTAAACCCTAACTTAGGAAATGTTTTTCTTTTAAGCCTAGATTCAAGCTTCTTGGGTTAGAATTGAAAAGTGATTGTTCTTTCCTTGCTCTATAGCTTCTTCTTCATTGTTTTGAGTAAAAGGTGAGATTTTTATCTCACATCTATGTCTATAACTATCTTTGATTGTTGGGTATGAATTCCTAACACTTATTCATGTGCATTTGCTTTTGGTTTGGATTGAATTGGTGAATATTTCAATTTTTGGTGGTTTAAAGTCAAATCTTTAAAAATCCTAACTTTGATGTTTGAACATGTTTTTGGTGATGCATCGAAGAGCCTATAGGGCTGGGTTGTCGATTGGCGTAAACCCTTAGCGCCTATTGCTCGTCCGATTGCAATCGTTGAGAGTTTGCCCTTCATTTAGATAGGCTGGAAATGCTGGAAAACAGGCACCAATCGACTGGCACTTTGAGACCAGTCGACTGACCTGTAACCCGAGAGTTTTCCATGGTCTGGTTCAGTCGACTGTTCTCAGAGTGCCATTCGACTGACCTTCTTGTATTTTGCCTATTTTGCCTACTTTCTTGAGGTTCCAATTTTTGTCGATACGTGAATTATCCGATTTGTTGTTATCGTTTATTATAGACTTTGATGACTTTTTTATGGGGATTTTTGGGAATTTCCATTTTGATGGAATTGGTATCGATTTCTTTGGATTTGATTCACGTCTTCGTATGTGAATTTTTGATGATTGATTGTTTCTACAACCATTTTTGTGATTTGTCACTTTAAATTTACAAAGGTTTTTATACTAGTAGTAAATATCAAAACTCTTTCGTTAAAACGATTTCAACACTATTTTCAATATCAAACTCGTTTATAAAATCATTTTACAACCTATTAGTATATACAAACCTTTACCTCATTCGTATGAGAAATCTAATTAAATGGCTTAGCAAAACAAGTGGTATGAAACGCTTGTGTTTATTTTTTTGGTTAATTCTTGGACTTGTTCGATTGAACTCTTATGACAACTTTCGAGTGGAAATCTAAAATTTGTTCGTAAATATTTAATTTAAGATAGTGGTTATGGGACATGACGCTAAACTCAAATATTTACTAGCTTAGGGTAATTTACACTTGTTTTCAAGTGAAAGTCTACAATTTGTTCGTAAATAATTAAGTTAAGCCAGTGTTTATAGGACATGAAGCCTAACTCATTTATTTATTAGCTTAGGGTAATTTACACTCGTGGATCTATGAAGATCCTTTGGTGGAGTTTCGGATCAATTTTTTGGGGTAGCGACCCATGGTCTTCAGACCGTTTTGTGGAGCTTTGGCTCAAGGGTCTTCGAACCGTTTTGTGGAGCTTCGGGTCAAAGGTCTTCGGACCGTTTTATGGAGCTTCGGCTCAAAGGTCTTTGGGCCGCTTTGTGGAGCTTCGGCTCCAAGGTCTTCAGGCCGTTTTGTGGAGCTTCGGCTCAAAATTAAATGTTAGCAACCATGGAATAGCGTTCCGTTTTGTGATACACGTGTTGGTGAGTTTTTTTGGTCCAATTTTGTGGTAGGCCTCCCCCTTTTGTGATTTCTGGATTTCTATTTGATGATTTCTAGAATTTGTGTTTCATCAACTTTATGATTGGCATTGATATGTTTGTCAATATTTGTATTTTGGCGAATAAAATAAAGAATATGACATTCTTTTTTGTGCTCCGAGATTTCTTGAGATATTATATGATTTTTGTTGTTATTTAATGTATACTTTTTATAGTATGGCATTATTGTTATCTTATTTTTATTGTGCTCTTATTCTATCTCATTTTTATCTGATATTTATAGCTAGAATGATCCGTTTATTATTTTCTTATTAAATAGTACTCGGGTCAGACCGAGATGTTACAGGTGCTTCTATTTGACTTCTTATCAGGGACTGTCACCTGATTTTTGGCTAACTACTTTAGATTAGTTTTTGTTTCATACATCGAGATAGAGACTCCTTGATGTATACTTATTCTTTTGTCTAGCACTTGTATCTATTCTTTTGTGATGTTGTGGATCTTGTATGACCACTACTCTGTTATACACTTCTATGTGTTATATTCATATCTATTTCCGCCTTTGTGATATGAATATCCGTGACTGATTTGTGTTATGCTTATTCTTATATTTGTTTCCGAAGATTATATAGCCACTGTGTAGTAGCTTTGAGTTTGTTTTGGTATGCTAGATTTCCTCTTGAAACGAAATGCATGTTATACTATCTGACATATCAGTGCTCACACAAAGCTATTACACGGATGGTCGCTCCTCAACAGACTTATTCTTCGCGCTAGTTGGCGGCATTACTCCGTAGTGTCCTTGGCTAGCGTGAGTATAGAGGTGGATCATCACAAACAAACTCATACAAGGCGTGCTAGGGTAGATGACACGACATAACTAGGCAATGCCAGGGTAGATATACCAATTACGCTTCCGGACCGGTGGTAGTGCGTAACAGCTACTACCGTCCACCTCGAACAATACCTCCAAATCAAAATCAAAAGTGGCCACCGAATCAATCCAAAGTCAGAGTATAATATCAACGGGATGTGTCAGATAAAAAGTGCAACCTTCTTAGCCTGTCGATCGCTCCTGTTTTGGCCACCTTGTGCCAACTCATGAGAGTCGGGTCCACATATTTACCTCAAAGGAAATGCCGCCACCATCCTACTTCATTCTAGAATCTCCACCGCGTACAACATTGTTAAAGTGTTTTTGAAGTTGGCAGTGAGTATGACAGCTTCCGATCCCGGTCTCCTTAACAACCAAACGTTATTATAACACCGTGGTCATTTTAAAATAATTATACTTCAAAACCAGAATAAAATATTCATTTCAAAACCATGTAAATACGATATTATTTCGTTTAAAAACTGAATCAATATGATATCATTTATAAAACTCAAATCAATATAATATCATTTTTATTTCAAATTTATCCTTTTCTCAAAAATCATAGCATTTTCATAGTTATAAATTTCAAAACCAAAGACTTAAAACTATAACACTTCCAAAACGTAACACTTTGAAATTAATAACTATGAAACATAACTTCCACCCTTACATGGATTAAATATTAAAATATTTATAAAACAAACTAGCTTCTTAAATTTCACAAATCAATTCCGAAACAACCCGAATTTCTAAATTTTAAATTTAATATATTTCAAAGCTTAAATATTCAATATTTCAAAACAAAATTTGTAATTCATATATATACCAATTCCACTTTTACTATTATTTAGTTTTGAAATATTTGCTTACTAAATCCAATATCTTTTAAAAACTTCAAATTTCAAAAACTGAATATTCCTCAATTTATTCACTTAAATCACCTTAAACCCGAATTAAGTAATAAAACTAGATTCTTTTGAAATCTCAATTTCAATAAGTTCCAAATGGTTTCTTATTAAATATAATTCTTAATTAAATAAAATCTCAAATCAATTTCAAAACTATCTTCTCAGCCTTGATTTATAAAAATCAATATAAACTTTATATTAAAATATAATTTAAGTAAATACCTATCCATATTATATTTTAATAAAATCAAACCTTATTATTAAACTTATTTTATGCTTTAAACACTTTTATTCATAGCTTAAAACCAATAATTTAACTATATATAAATAACATTTATAAAATATCCACATCAATATCTCAGAAAATCAAATATTTCTTTCCAAAACCATAGAAATCATTTCAAAACATTTTTATATATAGACCGCGGTGTCTATATATAATTTTCTGTCCTATGATCAAGTGATACGGATATTTATCATTTCAATCCGTAATTAAAAATAAAATACGGTTATATATCATTTCAAACTGCAATCCCGATTTAAATAAAATCAATAACAACTTATAGTTTAAAACAATATAAAATACAACATCCATTCATCCAATATCAATCATCAACCATTTATCACAACCATCATCCAATTCAATCGATAGCATCAACATATAATAGATAATAAATAGTAGGTATCAACGGGCAGTTTATATCCAATAATAAATTAAATAACTATTTAACTGGAAGTTTATATTAAATAACAATTTAATTCAATAAATTCGATCTAACTGAGATGACGATTAAAAATATGCCAAACAGATATAAATAAATTTCTAATCACATCATAAATAAATTTAACAAACACAAGAAATTTTAGAAGTGGTGAGTGGGTTAAAACACTCACCTTTTGAATTTAAATTGAATTCTAATCCAATTTAAACCTAAAAATCGAACAGTCTCGGAATTAGTCCAAACCAGCGCCAAAATGTCTGGAATTCCAATACGAACCTAGTGGAGAAAACCGCGCGTGAAACGGACCTCGTACGTGAAAGTTATTCACGTTAGAATGATTGTAATTAAAGTTGAAATAAAATAAATAAGGAAAAAAACGAACCAATCACACCGTGCCATGGCAACATCACACAGCAACGTGCAAAATCCTGCTTCTTCCTCTCGTACGCGAATTTGAGCAACACGCGCTCACCCTAATCTTCACGCACCGCCGCCAAAGGCCAAATGCGGCCTGCTAATGACGCACCCTCGGTCCCTGGCCTCTCCAACGACGCGCGGCCTCATCTAGCTCGTCCAGCGACGAGTCGCGTCCCCCCAAACCCAGCAGCAGCCACTTGCAAACAAAACCCTAATCAAATTTTAACGCAGCATCCAACCGCCGACTTCATCTACGAACGGTAGAGATCTAACCTACTCATTCCTCGTCACAGCCCGGTATAGTTGATTCGCCAATCGGTTGCCGTTGATCACGACAAAAAAGAATGGACGAAAACGATTTTGCGATTTTCGAACAAACGGTGATTCAAAACCAAAAATGAACTGCAGATCCGAGATCCGTAGATCGAGAGCTTCGCTATATAATTTTTCTAAATTTTTTTGAGGAGTTTGAAATTTCAATTTGATTTTTGAATTGCAATTGTATTTGGAATTGTCTACCATTGAAATGAGAAGATGAGGAGGTATTGTAGGTACAGACAAATGAGAAATAGAGGTGGGCTAGGGTTTATAACAAGGTACTTATAGACAAACTGAAATAGAATAGATCGGATCTGATTGATATACGCGTTGAGTGATAAAATGGCCCGAAAAGCCCGTTTCGACTCCGGAATGAAATTGGGTCAATGCATACATCAAAATAGATGTTTAAAAATATTTTAAACATGATGGAACATGTTTCCCGTCCAAATTCCATCGTATGAAGAAGTTATGCTAAAATCAAATTATTTCAAATTGATTTCAATTGATTTTAATTTAATTGATTTCTACGCGTTTCGAGTCCGTACGATCAAACGACAAGTCTAATCAATACGAAACTTGAAATCTTACAATAATTCACCGTTACGGATCATATGAAACAGTTTCGTCCAAATCTGAATCAGTGGCCAAAATGGCTATTTTCCAGTTAATTAAATAAATTAAAAATTAATCAATTGAATCCAATTTTTAATTTCAATTCTATAATTGACAATTTCATCATTTTTGATTTCCCAACCATTTACACTGATTAAAACAAACTAAAATGTCAATTTAGAGTTGATTAATTTATCAATTTCAGCGTTAAATTTCATTTTTCTTACATTCAAAAATTATAAATTTAATTCACAATAATTCCAATCAATTTACTTTTCATTCTATTATTCGGTTTATTGATGTGAAATAGATGAAATTAACATTGGACTTAAGATCTATAACATTAATATTCTCCAATTTCAACTCAATTTTCAATTAACGAAATAATTAAATATTTAATTTCATTCATTTACAATTAATCCAATTATTGAATTTTACACTTCAATTAAATTAATAAATCTTACTTTCTATTCTTTAAATCAACTATTTGTCATATTATAAATAGAGTTAGCATTAATTTCAATTAATTCCTTAATTTATACAAATATAACCATAAATTGAGATTCATTGCAATTTATTACAAACTTGATTTAATGGACTATATAAATGATTACTTTATAATAATTGTTGCCACTAACCCTTAACCATATTTATTTAAGTTATCATTTCCAAACAATTACATACAGAACATTGATTTTTATTCAATCACTATTTATTCATTATTAATTCATTGATTAATCCAATATTTACATTTAATTTTCTTATATTAATTTATTACCAAATATTCCTATTTACCATCAATTATAACCCAAATAGTTGTTTCAATCAATTGGGATTGCATTGAATTAATGATTTATTAGCTTACACTAACATTCTCACATTTCATTCCCGTTATAAATCCATTATTACCAAATAGATAAAATCAACATTATCGCCTTAAATTGCAATTTGATTACCAATTTCATTTAAAACTCTAAATAAATAAGTGACATATATTAGTTGTCACCTATTTACTTTTCTTACATTTAAAAGTTTATTACTTACCATTAACACTGTATTTTTCATAAATTCAAAATACACTTGTTTTACTCATACTCCCATTATAACTAGTTCATAACTTTTAAATTATTATTTTTAATTGGAATTTCATTCAAATTCATTAATTATTAACCTTAAATTAGAATTGGTTATATCTTGATGCATTAATATTTCCCAATGTCATCTCAGTTTTTATTTACGTAATATTCAAACATCAAATTTCATTAAATTCCCATTTGATCCACTGTTTTACATTAAAATTAAAAATATCGGTTCCCATTCTTACTTTATTATCAAATAACAACTATTTTAATTACTCTCAAGAATTAATACTATCAACTACAATTTATTACGTATTATTTTATCAACTAATATAACTTTGAATCTATTTTCCAAATCTACTAATTTCATTCAATTAAAACTTCACAATTGTCGATAATTAGTTTTAATAACCATTGCTGCAATTCACTCTTAACATTTACTTCAATATAAATTATAAATTTTTTCTCTTTATAAATTTAATTACAATTTTTTTTATTAAATAACCAAATTTAATTATTGAAAATTTACAGGTCGTTACACTCTTCCCCACTCAAAACTTTTCGTCCTCGAAAAGAAAAGAAGGGAAAAGAAGAATTAAGAAATCGATATATCTTATTTAAAATATTAAATTTATAAACAAATAAATTTACAAAAATAATTAATTTAAATAAAATATACCAATTTATAACTATTAAATCTTTTTATACTTAAATTAATAAAGTTTGGAAAGCAATTTTAAAATATTTTCTAAGTCCAAAATTCACGGAAATTTTCGGCAGAGTCTCCTTTATACGGGGAGGCTCGGGAGAAAATATAATATCAAATATAACAATATACAACATATATTTTCCAAAATAATATATCCCAACACGGGAAAAATAATATAATAACGCTATAAACCGTAATCCAAAAACGTACCTATTAGTCGGGCAACTAATGCTTAATTATGAAACCAAATGCATTAGCAATTGCTACCATAACCTGTATTTCACTTATATAATCCAATAAAGTTAACAATTATACAAAATGAAATATTTAAAGTGGGTTCAACCAAAAACAAACAAATCAATACAAATATCAATCTCCTGCAACAAGGCATACAACCAAATATAACCTTTATAAAAAAATTATTTTATATATAGAAAATATAACAGGCAAAATTATTTAATTCACCTATAATAAAACAAATATTATGTCGGTCTGTCCTATTAAGTGTTTAGAAATCTGTATTGATGTCATGACGTCCCACGCACCAACCAGAATTTATAAATACAAAACGGAACAAATTAACATAGTATTAAAACCCTTTTAAAACACTAACAAGTACGCTCTCTCATATATATACACTTAGTGACTCATTCTAGGGTATTGTTACCCTAAAGAGTCAGACCCCACAAAGATATGGTTTATCGCTGAACCAAAGCTCTTATACCAGATGTAACGTCCCGCCTTTTCGTACGCTTTAAATCGACGATAAACCACACACGTCAAACTTAAACCATACAGAAGGGCGGATTATTATGGGTAAATAAGAAAAAGAAGAGAAAGAAAAAAACAAAATAGAATCTTGCAGCGGAACGATAAAATATAATAATCAAATAAACAGTTCATGAAGCTGTTTAACAAAACATTCGATTACACTTATACAATACATATCAGAGTTACACATACCAATAAATAACAATGCAGCGGAGTGCATTATGTAGCGAATAATATAATAGATAATAGTAATAATATCCTCGTCTTTGTCCTCCAAAATAAAGTCTTCAAATCGTGCAATGCTCGGACTGAACCGCGCGAATTGAAAAACAAAACACTCGAATCAGAACTAAAAGATCTTATGTAAGTTAAATCAACAAAAATAAATATGTGTGCAGTAACTTAAGAGATGCTCGGGATTCACATCTTCTAAGGATCCGTTAAACTATTTACTATGTAGTAATATTTCGCTATTATAATAATGTCTATTAGTAAATAAACTTACTTTTTAATAGCATTAAGGGGTTACCCATATAGCCTTTAACACTTAATAGTCCCAATAGTCCATTCAGTATCGGTACATCTCCAGATCGGGAGGCTACCCTAAATACTCCACGGGCTATGGGAGAAAAACAAACTCATACAAAGTGCACTAGGGTAGGTGACCCGACACAACTAGGCAATGCCAGGGTAGATATACCAATTACACTTCCGGACCGGTGGTAGCACATAGCAGCTACTACCGACCACCTCGAACAACACCCCCAAATAAAAATCAAAAGTGGCCACCGAATCAATCCAAAGTCAGAATATAATATCGAAGGGATGTGTCCAATAAAAGGTGCTACCTTCTTAGCCTGTCGATCGCTACTGTTTTAGCCACCTTATGCCAACTCACGGGAGTCGGGCCCATATATTTACCTCAAAGGAAACGCCGCCGCCATCCTACTTCATTAAGGAATCTCTACCGCGTACATGATTGTTAAAGTGGTTTTTGGAGTTGGCAGAGAGTACGAAAACTTCCGATCGCGGTCTCTTTAACAAAAAAGGTTATTATAACACCGCGGTCATTTTAAAATAATTATACTTCAAAACCAGAATAGAATATTCATTTCCAAACCATATAAATACGATATTATTTTGTTTATAAACTGAATCAATGTGATATCATTTATAAAACCCAAATCAATATAATATCATTTTTATTTCAAATATATCCTTTTCCCAAAAGTCATAGCATTTTCAAAGTTATAAAATTTCGAAACCAAAGACTTAAAACTATAACACTTCCAAAACGTAATACTTTGAAATTAATAACTATGAAACATAACTTCCACCCTTACATGGATTAAATATTAAAATATTTATAAAACAAATTAGCTTCTTAAATTTCACAAATCAATTCCAAACAACCCGAATTTCTAAATTTTAAATTTAATATATTTCAAAGCTTAAATATTCAATATTTCAAAACTAAATTTTGTAATTCATATATATATATATTCCATTTTCACTTTTACTATTATTTAGTTTTGAAATATTTTCTTACTAAATCCAATATCTTTTAAAAACTTCAAATTTCAATAACTGAATATTCCTCAACTTATTCACTTAAATCACCTTAAACCCGATTAAGCTATAAAACCATATTCTTTTAAAATCTCAATTTCAATATGTTCCAAATGCATTCTTATTAAATATAATTCTTAATTAAATAAAATCTCAAATCAATTTCAAAACTATCTTCTCAGCCTTGATTTATAAAAATCAATAAAATTTTATATTAAAATGTAATTTAAGTAAATAGCTATCCATATTATATTTTAATAAAATCAAAACTTATTATTAAACTTATTTTATGCTTAAAACACTTTTATTCATAGCTTAAAACGAAGAATTTAACTATATATAAATAACATTTATAAAATATCCACATCAATATCTCAAAAAATCAAATATTTCTTTCCAAAACCATAGAAATCATTTCAAAATATTTTTATATGTAGACCGCGGTGTGTATATATAATTTTCTATCCTATGGTCAAGTGATATGGATATTTATCATTTCAATCTGCAAATTTAAAAATGAAATACGGTTATATATCATTTCAAACTACAATCCCGATTTAAATAAAATCAATAACAACTTATAGTTTAAAACAATATAAAATGCAACATTCATTCATCCAATATCAATCATCAACCATTTATCACAACCATCATCCAATTCAATCAACAACATCAATATATAATAGATAATAAATAGCAGGTATCAACTGCCATTTTATATCTAATGATAAATTAAATAACAATTTAACTTGCAGTTTATATTAAACAACAATTTAATTCAATAAATTCTATCTAACTGAGATGATGATTAAAAATATGCCAAACATCTATAAATAAATTTCTAATCACATCATAAATAAATTTAACAAACACAAGAAATTTTAGAAGTTGTGAGTTGGCTAAAACACTCACCTTTTGAATTTAAATTGAATTCAAATCCAATTTAAACCCAAAAATCAAGCAGTATCAGAATTCATCCAAACTAGCGCCAAAATTTCCGGAATTTCAATACGAACCTAACAGAGAGGACCGCGCATGAAATGGACCTCGTACATGAGAGTTATTCACGTTAGAATGATTGTAATTAAAGTTGAAATAAAATAAATAAGGAAAAAACAAACCAATCACACCGCGCCACGTCAACATCACACAGCATCGTGCGAAACCCTCCTTCTTCCTGTCGTACGCGAATTCGAGCAACACGCCGCTGACCCCAATCTTCACGCGCCGCCACCAAAGGCCAAACGCGGCATTCTAACGAAGCGCCCTCGGTCCCCGGCCTTTCCAGCAACGCGCGGCCTCACCCAGCTCGTCCATGCGACGAGCCGCGTCCCACCAAACCCAGCAGCTGCCACTTGCAAACACACCCTAATCGAATTTTTACACAGCATCCAACCATCGATTTCATCTATGAACGGCATAGATCTAACCCCCTCAGTCCTCTCCACAGCCCGGTATAGATGATTAACCAATCGGTTCCAGTTGATCGCGACAAAAAAGAATGGTCGAAAATGATTTTGCGATTTTCGGACAAACGACGATTCAATACCAAAAATGAACTGCCGATCTGAGATGCGTTCATCAAGAGCTTCGATACATAATTTGTATGAATTTTTTTGAGGAGTTTGAAATTTCAATTTGATTTTTGAATTGCAATTGTATTTGGAATTGTCTTCCATTGAAATGAGAAGATGAGAAGGAATTGTAGGTATAGACAAATGAGAAATAGAGATGGGCAAGGGCTTATAATGGGGTATTTATAGACAAACTGAAATAGAATAGATCGGATCTGATTGATATACGCGTTGAACGATAAAATGGCCCGAAAAGCCCGTTTCGACTTCGAAACGAAATTGGGTCAATGCATAAATCAAAATAGATGTTTTAAAATATTTTAAACACAATGGAACAGGTTTTCCATCCA
Organism: Allium cepa; assembly: GCA_030765085.1. Taxonomy (NCBI): domain Eukaryota; kingdom Viridiplantae; phylum Streptophyta; class Magnoliopsida; order Asparagales; family Amaryllidaceae; genus Allium; species Allium cepa. The sequence goes on along the minus strand of CM060937.1, from coordinate 645,861,056 downwards.
AATTCCATCATATGAAGAAGTTATGCTAGAATAAAATTATTTCAAATTGATTTCAATTTAATTGATTTCTACGCCTTTCGAGTCTGTACGATCAAACGACAAGTCCGATCGATACGAAACTTGAAGTCTTACAATAATTCACCATTACAGATCCGATGAAACAGGTTTCGTCGAAATCCGAGTCAGTGGCCAAAATGGCTATTTTCCAGTTAATTAAATATATTAAAAATTAATTAATCAAATCCAATTTTTAATTTCAATTCTATAATTGACAATTTCATCACTTTTGATTTCTCAACCATTTACACTGACTAAAACAAATTAAAATGTCAATTTAGAGTTGACTAATTTATCAATTTCAGCGTTAAATTTTATTTTTCTTACATTCAGAAATTATAAATTTAATTCACACTGATTCCAATCAATTTACTTTTCATTCTATTATTCAGTTTATTGATGTCAAAATGGATGAAATTATGGAGTCAAGATCCATAACATTAATATTCTCCAATTTCAACTTAATTTTCAATTAACAAAATAATTAAATATTTAATTTCATTCATTTGCAACTAATCCAATTATTGAATTTTACACTTCAATTAAATTAATAAATCTTGCTTTCTATTCTTTAAATCAACCAATTGTCATATTATAAATAGAGTTAGCATTATTTTCAATTAATTCCTTAATTATACATATATAACCTTAAATTGAGATTTATTGCAATTTATTACAAACTTGATTTAATGGACTACATAAATGATTACTTTATAATAATTGTTGCTACTAACCCTTAATCATATTTACACAAGTTATCATTTCCAAACAATTACATACAGAACATTGATTTTTATTCAATCACTATTTATTCATTTTTAATTCATTGATTAATCCAATATTTACATTTACTTTTCTTATATTAGCTTATTACCAAATATTCTTATTTACCATCAATTATAACCCAAATAGTTGTTTCAATCAATTGGGATTGCATTGAATAAATGATTTATTAGCTTACACTAACATTCTCACATTTCATTCCCATTATTAATCCATTATTACCAAATAGATAAAATTAACATTATTGCCTTAAATTGCAATTTGATTACCCATTTCATTTAACACTCTAAATAAATAAATAACATGTATTAGATGTCACCTATTTACTTTTCTTGCATTTAAAAGTTTATTACTTACCATCAACACTGTATTTTTCATAAATTCAAAATACACTTGTTTTACTCATATTCCCTATAACTAGTTCATAACTTTTAAATTATTTTATTTAATTGGAATTTCATTCAAATTCATTAATTATTAACCTTAAATTAGCATTGGTTATATCTTAATGCATTAATATTTCCCAATTTCATCTCAGTTCTTATTTACGTAATATTCAAACATCAAATTTCATTAAATTCCCATTTGATCCACTTTATTACATTTAAATTAAAAATCTTGGCTCCCATTCTTACTTTATTATCAAACAACAACTATTTTAATTACTCTCTAGCATTAATCCTATCAACTACAATTTATTACGTATTATTTTATCAATTAATATAACTTTGAATCTATTTTCCAAATCTACTCATTTCAATCAATTAAAACTTCACAATTGCCAATAATTAGTTTTAATAACCATTGTCGCAATTCACTCTTAACATTTACTTCAATATAAGTTATAAAAAAAATTTCTCTTTCCAAATTTAATTTCCATTTTTTATTAAATAACCATATTTAATTATTGAAAATTTGCGGGTCGTTACAGACGACAAAGAGTGCTTTATAAGGTGCCATGCCGATGCTCGCTTAGTAACTATTGTTGTAGTAGAACTTAAACAAATGTAGGTGATCTTCCCAAGATCCACTAAAATCAAGAATACAAGCCGTCAAAAGATCTTCCAAAATTTGATCCACCGCTCAGTTTGACAGTCTGTTTAGGGGTGATGGGCAATAATTAAGCTCAGTTTAGTTCTTAGAGTTATCTGTAGTGCCTTCGAAAACTGACTAGTAAATTTTGGGTCTCGGTCACTTATTATACTCACGGGACACCATGTAAGCTAACTATCTCTCTCATATGTATTTCGGCTAGCGAAGTTGTGGTCCTTTTTAGTTTCACCGGGAAAAATGTGCATTCTTTGTTAGCCAATCCATGTTAACCCATACACCTTTATTTCCTTTTCTGGTTTTGGGAAAACCATCGACAAAATCCATTAGTATCATTTCCCATTTCCAATCAGGTATTTCCAAGGGTTGTAATAGTCCAGCTGTCTTCCACTATTCACTTTTGATTAATTGATAGTTCAAACATCTACTAATATATATCGAGATATCCATCCACCAAAACACCCTCTTTGTCACGACTCAAATTTCAACGTTCAAAAATCGACACCCGTACTTCACTTGTACTCGAATGCCGCAGATTCAACAGTTGAAATTTGACTCGTGCCGGAGCTTATAACACAGTAAGTACAACAACACAGTGGAAGAAAACGGATGATATCATTGATATACAATGAATACAATATCTGATACAATGTGATACAACGGATCCATAAATATCAGAGACAAGATATAACAGCGGAAAGAGATAACTTGAACTTGAACCACCAAGTGAGAACTCCAATATCCACATCTCCATCTCCAAAGCACCAAAGCTAGAAAGACTCCAAACCAGAAAGCGAGAATTACCATCCACCCTGAAGTGAAGCAACTCGATCCAAATGCGATTGCCAATATCCAAAGATTGCATGCTATCGATTCTACACCTACTATTTGATTATCTGAAAAATCCAACTCTAGACTGCCCGTGTGGAAATTGTGGGAACCCAGAGTTTAGGAAGGGAACAATAAACTCTAGGTCAGTCGTGGGACTGGTGTGAGAAAACGAAAACAGTTTTATCTTTAAAAAACAACAAAAGAATTTAAAAATTGAGATCCACAATGCTTTTTGGAAAATGAAACTACCATAAGGCCTTCCACCGCACAGACCATGTAAACGCAGAATTGGAGGAGATTTCTCCATGTGATAGTAAAAAATGCTTGATGCACGAAAAACCATTTGATATTATTATTAGTGCATTGTGCAGAAAACCTTTCGAAAATATAACATTAATCTTATCCAGCATAGACATTTCGAACTATGCCAACTATAGCTACCATCTAAACAGTGGTGACCACCATAAGTAAATGACAGGTTATACAACTAAAACCGTACAAGGCGCATATTGGAGATTGGATTTTCAAAAAATAGTCAGGCTAAGGAACTTCCTATTGCCACATGGGAATGCCTATGGAGGGACGCCTCGAGAACCTACCCGGCTCTCTGCCAATACAAGGCCGGTTTACCCCCTTCCTGAGAGTAACACCTAAAGATATGCCATCCACGGTCGTTTGTGACCTCTATCCGAGGGCCCTCAACACCAACAACCACAAAGCAATGTATTTGCAGTAACTACAAAGGAATGGACATACCCTAGGGGCGCGACCCCTGAAACCTTGCCGCATCTTTCCTATTTCGACCATTTTCGGGGGGTGAGGTCCGACGAGATCTCGTCCATAAAGCTACGCTTTTCACAAAAGCCATGCTTTGGTCAATAAATGATCAGCAACACTCAGCAGCATTCAGCATGCCACACTACCAAACTGCGAATGTATCACTACTAACCATCAACTACATAACCTCTAAGCTCGTACGACTTAGAGAAGGGTTTTATGCTAAGAGAATAAATTCTCCACCACCAACAAAAATGTATTTGATAGAAACCGGCTTTACATCTCAAAGTGTAATGTCAGACACACGTCCATACAAGTCTGTTTCAGGTTCGAACAAAACCGAAGGCACTTCCAAAGAAGCCCTTGCAAATTCGGATAATCCCTAATCACATCCGGACTTTCCATCACAAAGGACGATCAAATCTCTACACCGGGGATCAGCCGGTGCAGAGACATTCGACGAGTTATCCTTTCGCTTTCGGAAATATCCGATCTTCAGCACCGGCATTCAAATGCTATCCATAACATCGTATCATTATTCGAAAAGTGTTATATGACACAAGGTCCTCTCCCGACTAAATCGAATAATGAGCGCAATATTTAAAAACAATATGGATAATGGGATCTCAGTTAAGTCACAACTTAAAGCCCAAAACCTTTCTTCAAATGGTTTAAACAAATTACCATTTTAAATCTTTTTAAACAAAAAGACTCACTTCACAAAGTTCACCAATCTTTCAAAAAGATTCATTTATAGCCCTTTAAAACAATTCCATTTCAATCCCAAATCTTTTATACAAAAGATACCTTTTTCAATTTCAAAACAAAGTTCAACAATCTTCCATAATGATTCAATTAGAGCCTTCAAAAACAATTCATAATTCAAATCTTTTATACAAAAGATACACCATTTAAAATCCTCTTCAATTTCAAAACAAGGTCCAACCATCTTACTAAAGATTCGTTCATAGATTTCAAACAATCCATTTCAAATCTTGAAATCTTTTTAACGCAAACTGGAAGTTCTTCCTTTACATGAAAGCTATTATTATTTGAAAACAAATAGTTTTTGTTTCGGAAAAATTCGATTATATTTGCACAAGTTAAAGCCCTTCGAGTATAAAACTTGGGTTAAATTTAAATTCCCACAAACGGTACATTTAAAATGGATTAAAACCCATATAAATACATTTTATAACTTGTTAAACCCTTTTTAAATCATAATTTCCAAACATAGAATTCAATTTCAAATCTTGAATTCAAATTCAAATCAAACCATTTAAATTTCAAAAACTTAATCAAGTTATTCAAAATAACTTTTAAAACTCATTTCAAAAGCTTTCCACATTTAACCCAATTCCATTTTCCAAAATCATTCAGATTCAAACTTCAACCTTTAAACAAAATAATATTTAGATTTCAAAATATCTATGACTTAACCGATTTCCTCGTGAAATCCATATTTTTATGTGTATGGTGTAGTCCAGGGGTTTTACACAATAGTACAACAACATCAATCATTACAGATTCAACCAATAAATAAGAATATTAATAATAAATTGAGAAAGATAGCAATTGAAGGTAAATAATTCACATCCATCCATTTCAAAATTCAAGTCCAGCAAGAAAAGGGATTTCTGAAAATACAAGACCAGTGAGCTAATGTTCCAGTATGTGCACTGAACATGAAAGTCCAATAAGCAAAAAGACGTTCATAGTTATTTAAACATGAAAGTCAAATAAGCTTAAAAGTTTAGTGTTGAACTAAGGGCGCCGTCGACTCCCACACTCAGCCACGGTTTGCGGTTGTCCGCAAACCATCATAAAAAAAGTATTCTGTTCGCCTTTAACGGTCAAATGTGGTAGCCCAAAACACGACGGACGGTGAACTTAGTAGGCAAAACTACTTCTATAGGCCTACTTGTACCTATTTTAATTTTAGTGACAACTCCTAACAATGAGCTAGAAAAATTGACAGACAATTTGAAATAAGAGAAGTAACGGCTTGTTGATTATGTCTTATGAATATGTTTCCTAACTACATATACATACAAATCGCTATTTAAAACTACTCATAAGTTACCACTAAACTTTTTTAAAGGAGTTTTGAAATAAGTTATTGTTTAACATGCTTAAAGAGCATTTACAACATGCAAACAATATGCATAACAATAACGATAACATTGAGCAAACCTCCAATTGCAATATTGCTTTGTATGCCCAGTCAGCACTACCAGCCTTACATATATCTTAAAAAATGACAAAAAAAAGAACTTTAAAGTGAAACAAAACATGTAATAGATATGCATATAAACAGAGGAGTCTAATTTTACCAACATCTAGGACTCATTAGATAAACCTATAAGCGTTTATTCTGATGGCTCTTTTTAGTTTATCACCATTTAAATCAGCAAAAAATAATTTAATCAAAGTTAACGAAATATTGAAACGATCTTGAACCAGTCAATCAGATGTTGAAACGCCCAAAACCATTCCTATTTAGACTATCTATTTTATCATAGCTTTTAATCAGCAATTCACCAAATTGAAATTTAGGCAGAAATTTAAATTACAGAAGACAAATAACTTAAAATAGTGGCATGAAACCTTACATCTTTAGCAGTAGTGACAACATAGTAATGAATAGTTATTTATGTACTATCTGATACTACATGCAATGAATGCATCATTAGACGAAGTTTCCATGCCCAAAAAATTGTGAAATAAAAAAAAGAAGCACCAAAGAGATTCCCACCAATACTTAGTCATCCTCCACATTGAAAGCAATTTACTATTAATCAGTTGCTGATGTCCCTATCTGGTTCTTCATCACTTGCTATTCAAACAAAAAAATTTGTATGAAAATATAAAGCTATAGCTTAAGCAGTTAGCAAGACCAAGATAATAGGAACTAGAGCCTCATATTAAAATGTTTTAACATTAAGCAAGTTTCTGTAACTTGCACACAAAATCAGAAACTAGTTAAATTGCAAAAGAGATGAAATAATCCAAAAACGATCAAATTAAACCAAAATCATATGCAAATTGAAAAGGGGATCGTAAAAACAATCTGCGAGTGGAATAACAACTTGGCGAACATTAAATTGCAAATGAGATGAAATAATCGGAAAGTAATCAAATTAAGACATGAGATGAAATAATCTGCATAGTGACGGTATGAAAAACATACATTGATAGCAGGATAGTTATGAAGTAATCATTTTTGAATCTGCATTTCTATTTCTTATATAAATAATACCAGAGTAATGGCCATGTAAGAGAGCAGTATTGACACTATTAATACAAAAATAGTCTTGTGGAAGTTGCAATGAAAAATTCTACACAATGACGGTCAGCTGTAGTGATAAAACTATGGAATGAACTGGCCCAAGCATAACGATAATGAAAACGTGCAGGCGGGTTAGAAATAGGTGTGGGATGGGCCTTACTAAGAGAATATGTAGCAGAGTTGGCTGGCATATACGGAGATAAAAGAGAGGAAATGGATACTTCTAATTTAAAATATATGTGTAAAGTGGGTGGTTTACACATGCAAAAATCAAATTCAAGGAATTAATTGACAATTCAGTATATTTTGTATAAGGGATAGATTAATGATTCATCATCCAAACAATTGTATTTTTAGTCTTTTATATCAAATATAATTTGATTTTATAATTGATTTTTGGTGAAAGCGATGCTGAAATAACATCAGGCGTACTGAATCTATATGACAGTATCATAAATATATTGAATGATTTGAATTTCATTAGCCACATTTTACCACATTTCCCCCTTGTACCAGTAAATACAAAAATTTAGTGATGATGTGTCCAGTCAGAAGTCGTCACCGACACCAACGGTTAATTTAAGAAAATTGCATAGATTGAACCATTCTCAATCCTCTCTCGCTACCCTTTCACAACACAAAATACATTTTCTATATCTAAAATTTCTCCATTTGCATCATCTCTACTACTAATAATGAGAATTCCATGAATAGAAATTCAACCGCGTCTTTTTGAAATACCAAAAATACCCTTCGTATAAACTAAAATTTTGCTAAGACAGCTCCTATAGGATGTGCGGAGATGGCTCATAAATGCACCGCGATAACACGCAAATGAAACTATTCAAATGATGACAGCTCATATATAACACAATTGAAATGGGCACTGGCAGTTCATACACGAACTAAAGAAATTCATCACAACAGCTCATAATTTATATATACATTATTATGATACATAATTCATCACAACATTACGAACTAAAGAAATTGTTATACAGTGTCAGCTCATATATTCCAAATGTTGTGATACATAAATTGGTATACACTGTCAGCTCATATATTGGACAATAAAGCAAATTAGCTGTCAATGATAGATATGAGCACAGTAAAGAAAATTTTTGTAACATTGCTAATGTTATATATAAATTGTGATACATAATTCATCTCAATATCACGAACTAAATGGACTACATTGAAAGATTCCGGCTTCAACTTCAATTTCATGGACTCATCATCGGGACATTATTGTTTCATGGAATCCATTGTATCATATGAAAGATAATGGTTTATTGATAAATAGCTGAAATCAAGTATGGCACAAATAATTTGAGGATAGAGGATTTGACATTACATGGGACAAGCCAACATCATGCAAATGAATTACCGACGACACACACACATACATAATTCTACTATTAATAAAGAGATTCCAATCAACATGACTTACACGGTGTCTTTTTGAAATTTCAAAAGTATCCCCATTCGTTAATGGAATCTCACGACCCTTTTCCCCTAACCACCAATGGAATTTTACTATCAATTTGTCATCGATATCACCAACAAAACAACTTGAAATATGTTGTGATCACAAAAACATTTGCGCTTGAAACACACATCCATCCAAAGTAAACATCTTTGGATATTAGATTGTAATAACCCGCATATTTTATGATTGTATATTTAAATATAGCATCGTTAGTCGGATTATAGTCCGAAAAGCTACTTTTTGCAAACAGTCGAATTAGAACTCGAGACCACTCCCATTGAGTTCAAAATGGCATTTGCGACCTTTTTGAGTATAAACATCAATATATTTGGAGCTAGCTAAAATTTCAACATTTTCACATAAGGCTTTGGGTTTGGGTTTCAGCCCATTAACCCCAACATGACACCCTAACTCCACTCCACTCCTCTTCATTCATTCTTCATTTCCTAATACATTCAAGCTTTCGCAAAAATAGGGTAAAAGATTGGAAATGGAAATTCCTAAGCCCTGGTTTCATTTGCGAATCCAAGTTCTAGCTCCAAACTCTAGAAGAAGCTTAGGTAAACATCCTCTTCATCTTCTCCATCTCATTTCCTCTTCAATTTCAGAAATTTTCTAAACCCTAACTTAGAAAATGTTTTTCTTTTGAGCTTAGATTAAAGCTTCTTGGGTTAAAATTGAAAAGTGATTGTTCTTGCCATGATCTATAGCTTCTCTCTTGTCATTTTGAGTTTAAAGGTGAGTTTTTGAACTCACATCTGCATCTATAACTTTCATTGTTGTTAGGTATGAATTCCTAACATCTATTCATGTTCATTTGCTTTTGATTTGAATCGATTTGGTGAATTTTCCAATTTTGGTGTTTTTAAATCAAAATCTTTAAAGATCTTATCTTGGATATTTGAACATGTTATTTCTGGCGTATCGAAGAGCCTATAGTGCTTGGTTGTCGATTAGCATAAATCTCTAGCATCCATCGCTCGTTCGATCGCATTTCGGTTTGGATTTGCTATTTTTGGTCTAGGCTGTTTTTTTGCCTAGCAGAAAATTTTAGACGTCTGAAATTAATTTCAGACGTCTAAAACAAAATCCAGACGTCTGGTTAAAAAATCTAGACGTCTAGAAAGGGGTCTGTAAACGGCAGAGACTAAATCCAGACGTCTGAAACAAAATCCAGACGTCTGAAACAAAATCCAGACGTCTGAAACAAAATTCTGACGTCTGGTTGAAAATTTCAGACGTATGAAATGGACCAGGAATTAAAAATAGAAGGGAAAAAACATATACTTCCAGAACCTAGGGCCAGACGTCTAGGAACACCTATCAGACGTCTGGAACTATTTAATTTGCTTATTTTGGCTATTTTTGAGTAAATTTCCAAGGTTTATCGATTTTTGTTGATCCGGTTAGTTGTTATCACTTATTGTCGTCTTTATGACTTCTTTCTTTGGATTTTTGGAAACTTCCATTTTGATGGATTCAGTATCGATTTCTTCGGATTTGATTCACGTATTCTTATGTGAATTTTGATGATTCATTGTTTCTACAATCTTTTTGTAATTTGTCACTTTAAAATACAAAGGTTTATATACTAGCAGTAAATATCAAAACACTTTCATGAAAACGATTTCAACACTAATTTAATACAAAGCTCATTTATTTAAAACCATTTTCCAATCTATTAATATATACAAACCTTTACCTCACTCGTATGAGAAATCTAATTAAACGGCTTAGTAAAACAAGTGGTATGAAACGCTTGCGTTTACTTCATCGGTTAATTCTTGGACTTGTTCGATTGAAATTCTTGTAACAATTTTCGAGTGGAAATCTACAATTTGTTCGTAAATATTTAAGTTAAGCTGGTGGTTATGGGACATGAAGCTAAACTCATATATTTACTAGCTTAGTGTAATTGACACCTCTTGATGATCGATGATGATCATTTTTTGGTTCAGATTAGAAATGCGCGATGTCCTTTAATTTTGGTTCATCGGATGTTTAGCTGTACGACGTAGTTGTTTCGATTTATTATGTTTCTAGTTCATCGGATGTTTCGCTGTATGACGTCGTTGTTCCGATTTATTGTGTTTCTGGTTCATTGGACGTTTCGCTGTTCGATGTCCTTGTTTCGATTTATTGTGTTTTTGGTTCATCGGACGTTTCGCTATACCACGTCATTGATCCGATTTATTGTGTTTCTGGTTCATCGAACGTTTCGCTGTACGACGTCGTTGTTTCGATTTATTGAGTTTCTGGTTCATCAGACGTTATGCTGTTCGACATCGTTGTTCCGATTTATTGTGTTTCTGGTTCATCGAACGTTTCGCTGTACGACGTCTTTGTTTCGATTTATTGTGTTTCTGGCTCATCGGACGTTTCGTCGCACGACGTCGTTATTTCGATTTATTGTGTTTCTAGTTCATCAGACGTTTCGCTGCACGACGTCGTTATTCCGATTTATTGTGTTTCTGGTTCATCGGACGTTTCATTGTACGACGTCGTTGTTCCGAATTATTTTATTTCTGGATTTCTAATTGTTTATTTTTGGAATTTGTGTTTCACCAACTTTTACAATTGGCGTTGATATGTATGTCATTATTTGTTGCTTGGTGAATTTAATAAAGAATATGACATTCTTTTTGATGCTATGAGATTCTTGAGATATTGTATGACTTTTGTTGATTTTCTAATGTACACTTGTCTCTGTATGACATTTTTGGTTATCATACGTTTTTATTATATCTCTTATCCTATCTCATTTTATATGATAATTATAGCTAGACTGATGCGTTTATTATTTTCTTCTTAAATAGTACTCGGGTCAGACTGAGATATTACAGGTGCTTCCTCTTGACTTCTTATCTAGGACCATCATCTGTCTTTGGGCTAACTACTTAGCTTGTAGTTTTTGGTGTTATACATTTGAGATAGAGACTTCTTGATGTATACATATTCTCTTGTCTAGCACTTGTTACTATTCTTTAGTGATATTGTGGATCTTGTTTGACCACTACACCGATGTACACTTTTAGGTGTTATATTCATATCTATTTCCGTCTTTGTGATGTGAATATATGTGACTGGTTTGTGTTATGATTATTTCTATATTTGTTTCCGAAGACCGTACAGCCATTATGTAGTAGCTTTGAGTTTGTATCGGTATGTCAGATTTCCTCTTGAAATTAAATGCGTGACATACTTTCTGACATGTTGGTGCTCGCACAAAGCAATTACACGGATGGTCGCTCCTCAACAGCCTTATTCTTCATGCTAGTTAACGGAATTACTCCGTAATGTCCTTGGCTAGCGTGAGTATAGAGGTGGGGCATCACAGCTTCGTATCAAAGCCAAACTTCGAAACAATGTAGAATAATGTAGCAATGATCATTGTCCTAAGTCCTTCTTGGGAGTCGTGCTTTAAGATTTTATCCGAGTCTTAAGACCCGTTCTATCCTAATTTCTTTGATGATGCCTTGTTTTATCAATCATGATTGTTTGATATTCATTTTGAGAATAACCTTTTTCTTCTTCTTTCTTTCTTTCTTAAAGAAGAGAAATGGTTAGATCAAACCATCACAGTGCCGGACAATCTAGTGCTGCTCCTCAGGAGGGAGTATTTATGTCTTCCTAGCAGGTTTTAGATCTTATAAAGAATGCTTAAGCTGCCGGACCCATTCCAGAGCCTACTCATCCTAGATCCGGGTTTGCACGCTTGTGCAGAAACTATACCGATTTGGGTGGAAGGCCATTCAAGGGATCCGAGAGCTTTTAGAAATTCAAGCTTGGCTCAAATCGTGCGATCGCATCTTTTCTCGCATGAATCTTGCTGATTTACATCGAGTCTAAGTGGCTTCTAGCATGCCCCAAGAAAGAGCATTAGATTGGTATGAGCTCTTGACTTCGGAGATTATCGAAGCGGATCTTACTTAGGAGCAATTCAGTAACGATTCGAATTGAAGTTTGCGCCGGAAGCTGAAAAAGTAACTTTAGCGCGGCTTTTTGTTGGCCTATTTTGACTTAATTTGACTTATGAGCAACACCCTATTCGCATCATTGCTTCGAAGGTTAAACGCCTTCTAAATGAACATTTCCCTTTTGTGAAAGTCAATGATTCTCAAATCCTAAGGATTGCTCTTGGGAATCCAGAGAATTCATCGAGCAAACACGTTCGGACATACTCTTTCATGCTCTTTATGGTGAATTTCTTATTTCAAATTTTCTTTTATGTTGATATGCTTTTATGGTTGTTAATCTTTATTTTCTTTTTAAGTATTGCGAGGACGCAATTTCTTTAAGGAGGGAAGTCTATAACAACCAACGTATTTTACAATTGTACATTTAAATATTTTATTTAAATATAGCATCGTTAGTCGGATTATAGTCCGAAAAGCTATTTTTGCAAATAGTCGAATTAGAAATCGAGGCCACTCCTATTGAGTTCAAAATAGCGTTTGCGACCTTTCTGAGTATAAACAGCGATATATTTGGAGCTAGCTAAAATTTCGACCTTTTCACGCAGGGCTTTGGGTTTCAGCCCATTAACCATAACATAACACCCTAACTCCACTCCACTCCTCTTCATTCATTCTTCATTTCCAAATATATTCAAGCTTTCGCAAAAATGAGGGAAAAGGTTGGAAACGGAAATTCCTAATCCCTAGTTTCATTTGCAAATCCAAGTTCTAGCTCCAAACTCTAGGAGAAGCTTAGGTAAGCATCCTCTTCATCTTCTACATCTCATTTCCTCTTCAATTTCAGAAATTTCCTAAACCCTAACTTAGGAAATGTTTTTCTTTTGAGCTTAGATTGAAGCTTCATGGGTTAAAATTGAAGAGTGATTGTTCCTGCCTTGATCTATAGCTTCTCTCTTGTGATTTTGAGTTTAAAGGTGAGTTTTTGAACTCACATCTACGTCTATAACTTTCATTGTTGTTAGGTATGAATTCCTAACATCTATTCATGTTCATTTGCTTTTGATTTGAATTGATTTGGTGAATTTTTCAATTTTGGTGTTTTTAAATCAAAATCTTTAAAGATCCCATCTCGGATGTTTAAACATGTTATTTGTGGCGTATCGAAGAGCCTATGGTGTTGGGTTGTCGATTGGCATAAATCCCTAGCATCCATCGCTCGCTCGATCGCATTTCGGTTTGGATTTGCCATTTTTGTTCTAGGTTATTTTTTTGCCTAGCAGAAAATTTCAAACGTCTGAAATTAATCTTAGACGTCGACATCTGAATCCAGACGTCTGGTTGAAAAATCTAGACGTCTGGAAAGGGGTTTGGAAAAGGCAAAGACTAAATCTAGATGTCTGAAACAAAATCCAGATTTCTGAAATCAAATTCAGACGTCTTGTTGAAAATTTCAGACGTCTGAAATAGACCAGGAATTAAAAGTAGAAGGGAGAAAAACACATATACTTCCAAAACCTAGGGCCAGACGTCTGGGAACACCTACCAGACGTCTGGAACTGTTTAATTTGCCTATTTTGGCTATTTTGAGTAAATTTCCAAGGTTTATCGATTTTTGTTGATCCGGTTAGTTGTTATCACTTATTATCGTCTTTGATGACTTCTTTCTTTGGATTTTTGGGAACTTCCATTTTGATGGATTCGGTATCGATTTCTTCGGATTTGATTCACGTCTTCGTATGTGAATTTTGATGATTGACTGTTTCTATAATCATTTTTGTAATTTGTCACTTTAAAATACAAAGGTTTCTATACTGGTAGTAAATATCAAAACTCCTTCATGAAAACGATTTCAACACTAATTTAATACAAAGCTCATTTATTCAAAACCATTTTCCAATCTATTAGTATATACAAATTTTTACCTCACTCGTATGAGAAATCTAATTAAGCGGCTTAGTAAAACAAGTGGTATGAAACGCTTGCGTTTACTTCATCGGTTAATTCTTGGATTTTTCGATTGAAACCCTTGTGACAATTTTCGAGTGGAAATCTACAAATTGTTCGTAAATATTGAAGTTAAGCTAGTGGTTATGGGACATGAAGCTAAACTCATATATTTACTAGCTTAGTGTAATTGACACCTCTTGATGATCGATGATGATCATTTTATGGTTTAGACTAGCAATGCGCGTTGTCTTTTTGTTTTGGTTCATCGGACGTTTCGCTGTACGACGTCGTTGTTCCGATTTATTATGTTTGTGGTTCATCGGACGTTTTATTGTATGACGTCGTTGTTCCGATTTATTGTGTTTCTCGTTCATTGGACGTTTCGCTGTACGACGTCGTTGTTTCGATTTACCGTGTTTTGGTTTATCGAACGTTTCGCTGTACGATGTCGTTGTTCCAATTTATTGTGTTTCTGGTTCATCGAACGTTTTTCTGTACGACGTCATTGTTTCGATTTATTGAGTTTCTGGTTCACCGGACGTTTCGCTGTACAACGTCTTTGTTTCGATTTATTGTGTTTCTCGTTCGTCGGACATTTCACTGTACGACGTCGTTGTTTGATTTATTGTGTTTGTGGTTCATCGGACGTTTCGCTGTACGACGTCATTGTTCCAATTTATTGTGTTTCTGGTTCATCGGACGTTTCGCGGTACGACGTCATTATTTTGATTTATTGTGTTTCTAGTTCATCGGACGTTTCGCTGTTCGACGTCGTTGTTCTGATTTATTGTGTTTCTGGCTCATCGGACGTTTCGCTGTACGACGTCGTTGTTCCGAATTATTTGATTTTTGGATTTCTAATCATTGATTTCTGGAATTTGTGTTTCACCGACTTTTACAATTGGCATTGATATGTATGTCATTATTTGTCACGTGGTGAATTAAATAAAGAATATGACATTCTTTTTTATGCTATGAGATTCTTGAGATGTTGTATGAATTTTGTTGATTTTCTAATGTACACTGTCTCGGTATAAATTTTTTGGTTATCATACGTTTTTATTATATCTCTTATCCTATCTCATTTTATCTGATAATTATAGCTAGACTAATCCGTTTATTATTTTCTTCTTAAATAATACTCGGGTCAAACTGAGATATTACAAGTGCTTCCTCTTGACTTCTTATCTGGGACCATCATCTGTCTTTGGGCTAACTGCTTAGCTTGTAGTTTTTGGTGTTATACTTTTGAGATAAAGACTCCTTGATGTATACATATTCTCTTGTCTAGCACTTGTATCTATTCTTTTGTGATATTGTGGATCTTGTTTGACCACTCCTTTGATGTACACTTCTAGGTGTTATATTCATATCTATTTCTGCCTTTGTGATTTGAATATCTGTGATTGATTTGTGTTATGCTTATTCCTATATTTGTTTCCGGAGACTACACAGCCACTGTGTAGTAGATTTGAGTTTGTATCGGTATGTCGGATTTCCTCTTGAAACTAAATGCATGACATACTTTCTGACATGTTGGTGCTCGCACAAAGCAATTACATGGATGGTCGCTCCTCAACATCCTTATTCTTCATGCTAGTTGATGACATTACTCCAAAATGTCCTTGGCTAGCATGAGTATAGAGGTGGGACATCACAGCTTGGTATCAAAGCCAAACTTCGGAACAATGTAGAATAATCTAGCAAGGATCATTGTCCTAAGTTCTTCTTAGGAGTCGTGCTTTAGGATTTTATCCGAGTCTTAGGACCCGTTCTATCCTAATTTCTTTTATGATGCCTTGTTTTATCAATCATGGTTGTTTGATATTCATTCTAAGAATAACCTTTTTCTTCTTCTTTCTTTCTTTCTTAAAGTAGAGAAATGGTTAGATCAAACCATCCCAGTGCCGGACAATCTAGTGATGCTCCTCAAGAGGGAGTATTTATGTCTTCCCAGCAGCTTTTAGATCTTATAAAGAATGCTCAAGCTGCCGGGCCCATTCCAGAGCCTACTCATCCTAGATCCGGGTTTGCACGCTTGTGCATAGACTATATCGATTTGGGTGGAAGGCCATTCAAGGGATCCGAGAGCTTTTAGAAATTCAAGCTTGGCTCAAGTCGTGCGATCGCATCTTTTCTTGCATGAATCTTGCTGATTTACATCGAGTCCAAGTGGCTTCTAGCATGCTCCAAGAAAGAGCATTAGATGGTATGAGCTCTTGACTTCGGAGATTATCGAAGTGGATTTTACTTGGGAGCAATTCCTGGAACGATTCGAATTAAAGTTTGTGCCGGAAGCTGAAAATGAAACTTTAGGCCGGCGTTTTATTGACCTTGTTCAAGGAAAATCTTCTGTGATGGATTACGTTGCATCTTTCGAATCTCTCTCTAAGTATGGAGTCGAATATATTAATACTCCATTGAAGAAAAATCAAAGATTCGTCTATGGGTTGAATAAGAACCTCAAGAATCCATTACATCTAAAACTAGAAGTTTCTTTTGATCAGCTTATTGATATCGCTCTTTGACTTGAAGAGGCCGTTAAAGAAAGCGATATTGAAGTTGTGGATGCCAAACAAAATTTCAACAATAACATAAAGTGGCCTATTAAATTCAAAGGCCCCAATCCCAACAAGAAAGAGAAGCAACAAACTCTGGTAGCAAAGACTCCTACCTCTAGTGGTGGACAATGCTACAATTGTGGTTCCACAGACCACTATGCAAGGGAGTGTCTGAAACCTCTCTTTTGTCGTTATTGCAAAAGCTCGGTTCATCTTATATCCACATGTCCCATACTTCAAATTAGGAGAGAGGGAGAGCTGAATGTTGTGCAAGCTCCTAATGACACTTATCCTGGTCAAGGTATTTTTCATTCGGTCCTCGATGACATTTGTTTTATGATTATCCTATTCGAGTTCTTGTTGATATGAGTTCATCTTTTATTTTTATATCAAAAGAACTTGTTGAGTCTTTTTCTTTAAACCATCCCAGTGCCGGACAATCTAGTGCTACTCCTCAGGAGGGAGTATTTATGTCTGCCAACAGCTTTTAGATCTTGTAAAGAATGCTCAAGCTGCCAGACCCATTCCAGAGCCTACTCATCCTAGATCCAGTTTTGCATGCTTGTGCAGAGACTATACCTATTTAGGTGGAAGGCCATTCAAGGGATCCGAGAGCGTTATAGAAATTCAAGCTTGGCTCAAATCGTGCGGTCGCATCTTTTCTCGCATGAATCTTGCTGATTTACATCGAGTCCAAGTGGCTTCCAGCATGCTCCAAGAAAGAGCATTAGATTGGTATGTGCTCTTGACTTCGGAGATTATCGAAGTGGATCTTACTTGGGAGCAATT
This sequence comes from Allium cepa, assembly GCA_030765085.1. Lineage (NCBI taxonomy): Eukaryota > Viridiplantae > Streptophyta > Magnoliopsida > Asparagales > Amaryllidaceae > Allium > Allium cepa. The sequence goes on along the minus strand of CM060937.1, from coordinate 645,843,566 downwards.
TCTGGAACGATTTGAATTGAAGTTTGTGTCGAAAGCTGAAAAGGTAACTTTAGGTCGGCGTTTTATTGACCTTGTTCAAGGAAAGTCTTCTGTGATGGATTATGTTGCATCTTTCGAATCTCTCTAAGTGTGGGGTCGACTATATTAATACGCCATTGAAGAAAAATCAAAGATTCGTCTATGGGTTGAATAAGAACCTCAAGCAGCCATTACTTCTAAAACAAGAAGTTTCTTTTGATCAGCTTATTGATATCGCTCTTCGACTTGAAGAGGCCGATAAAGAAAGCGATGTTGAAGTTGTGGATGCCAAACAGAACTTCAACAATAACATAAAGAGGCCTATTAAATTCAAAGGCCCCAATCCCAACGAGAAAGGGAACCAAAAAACTCCGGTAGCAAAGACTCCTGCCTCTAGTGGTGGACAATGCTACAATTGTGGTTCCACGGACCACTATGCAAGGGAGTGTCTGAAACCTCTCTTTTGTCGTTATTGCAAAAGCTTGGGTCATCTTATATCTACATGTCCCATACTTCAAATTAGGAGAGAGGGAGAGCTGAGTGTTGTGCAAGCTCCTAGTGACCACTTCTCTTGGTCAAGGTATTTCTCATTCGGTCCTTGATGACATTTGTTTTATGATTATCCTATTCGAGTTCTTGTTGATATGAGTTCATCTTATTATTTTTATATCAAAAGAACTTGTTGAGTCTTTTTCTTTAAACCTTTTGGGCTTGATGACTACATTGAGAATTGCGAATCCTGTTGGTGGATCCGCAACACTCAGTTTACTTTGTAAAAATGTCAAGATTATTTTTATGTGATTATGCTTTCCGATCCGATCTTAGGTTTTGGAATTGATTTTTGTGAAAGGATTGGCATAATTATTATGAAGCCATATCCTTTGTCCTGAGTAGACTATCCATCTTCGACATTCTCAATATGTTATGTAGATTTCTATTTTTCTAAAATGATTTTGATTTCAATTTTTGTGGCACCATTTTATTTTCTAGACCCACTTGTTAAGGAAGATGTTATCCTCCTCATTCAAGTAGTTCGTGAATTTTCTGTTATCTTCGAGCTTGTCTTAGGGTTGTCACCTAAGTAATCTTTTGTGTGGTGCTAAGTCATTTCAGTTCGACTTACCACTAATTTTCATTAGCCACGAGTTGTGGAGGATAGCTTTCCCCTTTTTTCGTATTCCACAGTCGTTATGATTTTTATGAATGACTAATGATGTCATTCGGGTTGTTCAACTTATTTCATCCATCTTATTACGAGTATATTACGAATATCTCGATGAGTCTTTTTTTGAATTTATTGATTATGGATGAAAACAACAATTTAAAATTTGCAAATCTTTTTCATAAGATTTCTATAAGTATAATTGTATTTTTTTTCATAAAACAAGCAAAGAATGTTCGTAAAATTTTTAAGAGATATTTTTATCATATAGAAGATGATTTTGTGTTGTTTTATCCATTAAGTGCTTTAAGAATTCTGGTCGATGCGCTTGAATAATGTTATCAATAGGAATCTCCTAAACGCTTTGATGAAACAATCAGACACAGTAAATTGACTTGGAATAAGTAAAAAAAAATTCCTAGAAAGATGATTAGATAAAGTTAATTGTAATTTTGAAAGTTTAGCTTTTCGGGAAAGAGGGTCAATAAAAAGAACTCTTTCTTTTCGATACTTCTATCCTTGTGAGTTTCGAAGGGAATCAAGTACTGATACCAGTCGTATTGGTTTAGGTGCTGTTCTCTTGAAAAAGAGAATGTGCTATCATTTATGCTTCTAAACAGTTAAACCCTATCGAGACTAGGTATGCCACTCATGATCCAGTGCTCGCGGCCGTTGTTTTCGCTTTTATAATTTGGCATCGTTATCTTTTGGGAGAGAAATTTGTTCTCCATACCAATCATAAATCTTTGAAATATTTATTTACTCAAAATGAACTTCATTTGTGTCAACAACATTGGCTTGAGTTCCATGCATCTTATGATCTTGAAAATCTTTATACTCCCGGAAAAGGGGAAATCGTATTGCCAATGCACTTAGTCGTCAGCAACATGTGGTTGTTTCTTTGATGATGTCCGAATGGAATGATCTTTTTACCAATTTCGTCGGACGTTTCGATGTACCTCGCTTTATTGAGCTTCGTCTCATTTCTTATATGAACTAGCATCCGATGTTCTTTTATGGTGTTCGGGTTAATTGGATGTAATGTTATTGTACAACATCGATGTCCCGACTTTTCGGTTCATTTGACGCACAGTTTGTACCGCGTCAATGTTCCGAAATATTTGAACTTCGGTTCATTTGACGTACCGTTTGTACCGTGTCAACGTTCCGAATTATTTGAACTTTGGCTCATTTGACATACCGTTCATACTGCTTCAGTGTTCCGAATTATTTGAACTTCAGTTCATCTGACGTACCATTTGTACTGCGTCAATGTTTCGAATTATTTGAACTTCGGTTCATTTGACGTACCATTTGTACTGCGTCAATGTTCCGAATTATTTGAACTTCGGTTCATTTGACGTACCATTTGTACTGCGTCAATGTTCCGAATTATTTAAACTTCAGTTTATTTGACATACCGTTTGTATTGTGTCGGCGTTCCGAATTATTTGAGCTTTGGTTCATCTGGCGTACCGTTATTATCTACGCCGTTGTTTCAAACTATTCGAGTTTCTAGTTTCTCGGGCATACCGTTATTGTACTACGTCGTTGCACCGGCTCAATTTTTCTGCTATTCATGACGTTTTCCACGTCTCTCAACTACGAAAATGTATCAGGGATTAAACAATAAAATAAGAATTGAAATTTTATTCACCCAATAGATTTAAGTTTAAAATGAATATTTATTGTGATTGATTGTTTAATTGGTTCGAAAATTCATAACTTGTAAAAATGTCTATTCAAGGACTAAAATGTGAAGAAAACAAGCTGGTTTGGTTGGATTGCAAATTAGAAATCAAAGGTGAGTTAATCTCACTCAGTTTAAAATTTAAATTTAAAATGATTTAATTTAAATAATTGATTGTATGGTTGAATTGATTGATGTGATATAGTTTAGTAAATTTGAAATTGGTATATTATATGAGGCTAATGTCTGTGGATGCAGGGAAAATAGTTTGGAGGGATCCAACTGGACCCCTGAACTTTTATTTGAATTATTTAATATTCTTTGCTCTGGTTATTGGATATTCTATAATGCGTTAAATGGAAGTATTGAATGCTATGGTTTGGATGATATAATTGAGAATAATGAATTACCAAAATTATAAATGTGATTTTTGAATGAAAATGAAAGAAGTGAAATTGCAAGTAAAATAATTATAGAATGAATTAAGAATGACTTGGAAAAGAAATAAAGTAACTTTAAAATTCTAATAAGTGAATCCTGAGGATGAAAGGGAAAATTTGAACAAACATGAAGTTGATGAATTTTAAAATTCAGTGTTATTATTTAAAGAACAAAACATTTATTTAAAAGCTAAGATTTAAATTATTGGAAGAATAAAGGAAAAAGTTGGGAAAAATCTGGAATTTATATATTTCAGTTAAAAGTTTTAAAATCGAGTGGAAAATAATAATAATAACAACAATAATTAAGTATATACTTAATGAATTTTGAAGTGAATTAGGTAATTAAAGAAATTTATTTCAAATAAAATAAATTGGAAATCAATTTGGGAAAATTGATTTAGGTGATTGGAGTTGGGATTTTCTCTGGATAGCCAAGTACATGTTTTAAAAAGTAAATCCTATAAAAATTAATTTGATGGATAAAAGTTGTTTTTATAAAAAGCAAGTTTTGTAAAAATTTATTATTTCTAATATTTAATTTCTAAAGTAAGTATTTCCTTTTAATCTATTATAGCAATAATTATTTAAAGAGTAATTTAGTATTTTTTTTAAAAGCGTAAATCTAGTTGTATATTTTATTAAGTAATCTTATTTTCAAATATTCATGTGGTATGTATTTTTATTGAAGTGCTTTTTAAAATAAATGTTTTAAAGTATAAGTTGCAAAGTAAAGTGTTTTAAACTATTTTAAAAATCTATTTTTGTGCTTGGTGATTTCAGAGGAGATAGAAAATATTTGGGAAAATTTATTCTGAAAAGAAAGATGGTTTTGAAACTGTTTTCAAAGGGTTGAAAATAGAAATATATCTTGTGAAGATATTTTGAGGTTAATAAATAAATTGGGAAATTATTTATTGGTTGATGGTTGTTTTGTGAATATAATTGATAGTTAAATAACCGACTATCAATATTGGACAAATACGTTGATCGTTTCGAAGAGACCGGGATCGAGATTTATTTCTCGAAAGCCACTTCGATCCGGTTTGTACGTTTCGCGTAAACGTGTTCGGAGTCAAAGATGGAGCAATGAAGTGCAAGGGCTAGTCGCTACTAATCCTGAGGATATTTCCAAAATGGATGTAGTAGGAATAGTGCCTTCGATTCCGTTCGAACCCGGGACGGACTTGTATAGATGAATGCTTGCGAAAACATCGTCAGGTGGACGATGGGCATTCTAAGGGATATGTTCTAAAGGTAACGCTTAGCCTCAAGCCTCATCAAATGGGAATGACTGAAAATCAGGGGTTATGCAGCAAGGCTAGGTGGGTAGCACCCAAGCAGGGTGAGGTCATTCCAGTCTAGATGTGCCTTTTATTTCGGCTTAGTGGGCGGTTGCTGATCCCAACCGCGGGGTGATCTCACTCGGGACTGTCCAGTAAGGGATGGTTCCGGCCTTGTGATGCAAGGGAGCGGGCGTACTCCTCGGTACGGTGATCTAGGCCCCGTACTGTGACAGGTGGTACCCCAGTGCCTAGTCATTAGTTGGAAATCCATTCTCCCTACGAGCCTTGTACGGTTTTTGTTCGTATTACACACTTTGTGGCTAGTAGCTGGAATTTAATCATGTAACAATTTCGGCTATTTTATAAGTATTTGTATATAGACCCTATTATAATATCAGAGGATTTCTATAAAAATTGTTTTAGCTACCGTAAGGTAAAAACCCGACATGTTTATTTGTGGCGTGGTCTTACGAGATGCTTTTGTTTTCAAAGGATTTTTGAAACTTTAATAATCAATTGGGTGTGATTTTCTCACGCTGGTATTCTAGACTGACTCGGGTGTTATTTAACTGTAATGCTCGGGTCAGATCGAGTATTATAGGACACAGGATATGATGCCGTGGAGCACAGGAGACGAGTTGGATTGACGATATGTACATTCGTACTTGTATCTATATATGTTCCGCTGTTGAGTTGTTGTGTATCCATTGCATTGTATTGATGTGAGCTGTGACTGATGTACTCTGATGATGTAATGTATGTAAATAGATATATTTGATTTTGAGTAAAGATTATTTACTATCTATTATATTTTATTCTGTTGCGATGGTTAGATTCTGATGTTGATTTTGTTTTCTCTTCTTCTACCTCTTCTTCTTAAACCCAAATGGTTCATATTTCTGTGCAACTTGAGTTGATTGTTGTAGAATAGTGTTGACTCAAGGGATATGGATTTGCGGGCTGTTACAACTCTACTCCTCTTCATTCATTCTTCATTTCCTAATAAATTCAAGCTTTCGCAAAAATGGGGGAAAAGATTGGAAATGGAAATTCCTAATCCCTAGTTTCATTTGCAAATCCAAGTTCTAGCTCCAAACTCTAGGAGAAGCTTAGGTAAACATCCTCTTCATCTTCTCCATCTCATTTCCTCTTCAATTTCAAAAATTTCCTAAACCCTAACTTTCATTGTTACTAGGTATGAATTTCTAATATCTATTCATAGTCATTTTCTTTTGATTTGAATTGATTTGGTAAATTTTTCAATTTTGGTTTTTTAAATCAAAATCTTTAAAGATCCTATCGTGGATGCTTGAACATGTTATTTGTGGCGTATCGAAGAGCCTATAGTGCTGGGTTGTCGATTGGCATAAATCCCTAGCATCCATCGCTTGTTCGATCGCATTTCGGTTTGGATTTGCCATTTTTGGTCTAGGTTGTTTTTTTTGCCTAGCATAAAATTTCAAATGTCTGAAATAAATTTTAGACGTCTGAAACCAAATGTCGACGTCTGGTTGAAAAATCCAGACGTCTAGAAAGGGTTTTGGAAAAGGCAGAGACTAAATCCAAACGTCCGAAACAAAATCCAGACGTTTGAAATCAAATTTAGACGTCCGGTAGAAAAATTCCGGTAGAAAAATTCAGACGTCTGAAATGGACCAGGAATTAAAAATAGAAGGGAGAAAAACACATATACTTCCAGAACCTAGGCCAGACGTCTGGGAACACCTACCAGACGTCTGAAACTGCTTAATTTGCATATTTTGGCTATTTTTGAGTAAGTTTCCAAGGTTTATCGATTTTTGTTGATCCGGTTAGTTGTTATCACTTATTATCGTCTTTGATGGCTTCTTTCTTTGGATTTTTGGAAACCTCCATTTTGTTGGATTCAGTATCGATTTCTTCGGATTTGATTCACGTCTTCGTATGTGAATTTTGATGATTGATTTTTTTTACAATCATTTTTGTAATTTGTCACTTTAAAATACAAAGGTTTCTATACTAGTAGTAAATATCAAAACTCTTTCATGAAAACGATTTTAACACTAATTTAATACAAAGCTCATTTATTTAAAACCATTTTCCAATCTATTAGTATATGAAAACCTTTACCTCACTCATATGAGAAATCTAATTAAGCGGCTTAGTAAAACAAGTAGTATGAAACGCTTGCGTTTACTTCATCGGTTAATTCTTGGACTTGTTCGATTGAAACTCTTGTGGCAATTTTCAAGTGGAAATCTACAATTTGTTCGTAAATATTTAAGTTAAGCTAGTGATTTTGGGACATGAAGCTAAACTCATATATTTATAGCTTAGTGTAATTGACACCTCTTGATGATCGATGATGATCATTTTATGGTTTTGACTAGAAATGCGCGATGTCTTTTTGTTTTGGTTCATCGGTCGTTTCGCTGTACGACGTCGTTGTTCCGATTTATTGTGTTTCTAGTTCATCGGACGTTTCGCTGTACGACGTCGTTGTTTCGATTTATTGTGTTTTTGGTTCATCGGACGTTTCGCTGTACGACGTCGTTGTTTCGATTTATTGTGGTTTTGGTTCATCGGACGGTTCGCTGTACGACATCGTTGTTTCGATTTATTGCGTTTCTAGTTCATTGAACGTTTCGCTGCAGGACGTCATTGTTTTGATTTATTGAGTTTCTGGTTCATCGGACATTTCGCTGTACGACGTCGTTGTTTCGATTTATTGTGTTTCTGGTTCATCGGACGTTTCGCTGTACGACGTCGTTGTTTCGATTTACTGTGTTTCTGGTTCATTGGACGTTTCGCTGTACGACGTCGTTGTTTCGATTTATTGTGTTTCTCGTTCATCGGACGTTTCGCTACACGAGGTCGTTGTTTCGATTTATTGTGTTTCTAGTTCATCGGACGTTTCGCTGTACGACGTCGTTGTTCCGATTTATTGTGTTTCTGGTTCATCAGACGTTTCGCTGTACGTCGTCGTTGTTCCGAATTATTTGATTTTTGGATTTCTAATTATTGATTTCTGGAATTTATGTTTCACCAACTTTTACAACTAGCAATGATTTGTATATCATTATTTGTGGTTTGCTGAATTAAATAAAGAATATGACATTCTTTTTGATGCTATGAGATTCTTGAGATATCGTATGACTTTTGTTGATTTTCTAATGTACACTTGTCTCAGTATGACATTTTTGGTTATCATACGTTTTTATTATATCTCTTATCCTATCTCATTTTATCTGATAATTATAGCTAGGCTGATCCGTTTATTATTTTCTTCTTAAATAATAGTCGAGGTCAGACTGAGATATTACAGGTGCTTCCTCTTGACTTCTTATCTGGGACCATCATCTGTCTTTGGGCTAACTACTTAGCTTGTAGTTTTTGGTGTTGTACATTTGAGATAGAGACTCCTTGATGTATACATATTCTCTTATCTAGCACTTGTATCTATTCTTTTGTAATATTGTGGATCTTGTTTGACCACTACTCTGATGTACACTTCTAGGTGTTATATTCATATCTATTTCCGCCTTTGTGATATGAATATCTATGACTGATTTGTGTTATATTTATTTCTATATTTGTTTCTGGAGACCATACAGCCACTGTGTAGTAACTTTGAGTTTGTATCGGTATGTCGGATTTTCTCTTGAAATTAAATGCGTGACATACTTTCTGACTTGTCGGTGCTCGCACAAAGCAATTACACGGATTGTCGCTCCTCAACAGCCTTATTCTTCATGCTAGTTGACGGCATTACTCCGTAATGTCCTTGGCTAGCGTTAGTATAGAGGTGCGGCGTCACATAGATGCACATATATGTGTTGTATACTAGTGTTCATAATACCCTTTCGGGTGTCTCTTAATCACATGCCCTACCTAGTATTTCCCATCCAACAAACAATTCATATGTTGAACTTTACTTTGAATTTGCGTACTTATGAACAATTATATCAATCATTTTAATTTTATAAAACTAAAATTTAAAAACTATGTAATCGCATTGTCATCGTATTCTATTTACCACTTCAACTGAAATCCGGCTTTGGTACGGGAGGTCACAAGTTCGAAACTTGCAAAGCGTGGTTCGAACGTTCATTGACTTGTGAAATGTTTTCCAATGACACGTTGTATATAAAGTACCATTTCAAAAAAAAATTAAAATTCATGATGAACAATAAAAATAATCCACATCCGGTAGGAATTGACACTTTTGATGCAAAAACTAATCATTCATCCATTTGTAATAGAAGATATACAATACACATGATACAACCTTTTACAACATGTACTGCATCCAACCATTCATTATTCATGCACTGATGATGTAGTTTCAACAAAGTGAAAATATGAATTAGGTGGTCTCTGAAGATCTTTTAGAACTTACATAGTACCAAAATGGTACCAACTATATCATCATTAACTCCACTTATCTATCGTTACCTATACACGCATAAAAACATTATGGAATTTAGTTTAGTTTATTTTTTTGGGTTTTACTATCACAATAGCTAAGAAAGCTTGGTAAATATTTGTATTTATATAATATTTGTATTAACTCCACTTATCTATCATTACCTATATATGATAGTTTTAAGAAATCTACTCGACTATGACCAGATCATCACCAAATCAGCTTCTTCATAATAGCTCTACATATATAAAAATTGGAAAACTGAATTATTAGTAAAACTATTACATAAGTACAGATATTTATCAAGCTTTCTTCACTGTAATAATAATAAAACCCAAAAAATAAGCCATTAACATAAAAAACTACTTTATACGACAATGTAATATAATGATGTTATTCACAATGTAATTCCACTAACGCAAGTTTCATCTTGGTTATTGTCAGATAATAAAAAGTCTTCTTTCCTGTCTCACAAACAGTCTACTTCCAATCAAAAGGGTACCTATGTAATAAACCGTTCCTAAATCAAAATCATGACTAAAATTCTCTAATTGAAAGCCCGTCTTTCCGCCATCGATTAAAATAGCTGTTGAAAATTTTATACTCATGTTAAAACTTTTTTTTTGAAATGGTACTTTATATACAACATGTCACTAGGACAACATATCACTTGTCAATAAACGTTCGAACGCAAGTTTCGAACTTGTGACCTCTCGCACCAAAAGCCGAATCACTTAAACTCTATAGCCAAATTTCAATTATCTATAACCAAATTTTAATTAATGACAAGGGTTTTCTATTTCTAATATAGAGAAGAAACAAGATTTTCTTTTATTTTTTTTTAATATTTAAGCACAAACCATTTTGAACACTCTAAGCTAAAGGAAATTTTATTTCTCTTTCATTACCAACCCACAAAAACAAAACAAGTAGTAGCACCCACCAAATTAATGTTAAGCCAAGTCAAAACTTCCACACATATCAAACAAAAATCTAATCAACATAGCATGAATTGAACAAATATGTTGTCCCAATGATTTGTTGTATATAAAGTACCAGTTCAAAACAAAAAAAAAATCAAAAATAACAAAATCTGTAATTAATACTACAATTTGTACTCATGTTAAACACAGTACTATGATTCTCAAACAAAGATCTGCTTACATAATATAGAAACTACACTACCATCAAATGTGTTCTTGTTGAACTAACGCGTCAGGGTGTCTAAATAGCAGTTCCATTTATATATTTTCACAAGCAAAATTAACAATTATTGGAAAATATAATCACAGCTAATTTTCAAGGGACTCCAAAACTTGTTAATAAGTCATATTTTTATTGTTCGAAAAATTATCAAGGATCGTACAAAAAACCTACCTCTTAACCAAAAATAAATATATAATTTACACTACAGAAATATTTTTTTACGTTGAATTATCATCAACTTTATTCTACTTTTTTGATGGATGATCGTCGAATTTTACTTTGCGCAAATTAAATTGTAAAGGAGTTTATTCGGATGGAGTCCCATAGTAAATTATTTTGTAGACAGAATCCTTCTGAAATTTTCTCCCGTTCTAAAATGGAGTCCTTTCAACAAGGTCATAATCAAAAACAACTTAACATTCTCATAAATAATCGATAATTTTTTCCTTTATGCTTTTAGTGAAACAAAGAACATAGGAAGCAAGTCCATTGACCGAAAATGATAATAATCCCACGAAGGATTCTCGTTGTTTCTCTATATTAATAAATTCGGTCATTATCCAACGCCTAAAGTGCTTACTAAGCAATGCTTAACTAGCTTACTAAACAAATTAATAATCTTGTTGAAACATAGAGAGTTGGTAAGTAGGCAAACATATAAAATGGCTAAGAAATGATTGTAGTAGAATATAACCCAAGCCAAGAGTGGAGTTACGTGAACAACGGTCTGATGGAAAATCACTTTCACGTTCGGTTCAGAGGATCGGACCATTCATTAACTCCGCTAATTCAAGTTCTATCCACTCTCTTTTGCCTGAGAACTATAAGAATTCCATTCGCTACCTCTCGCTCACTTCACTCCGAAGATAGATATAGATTAAGGGTTATTAGTTAAAGAATAAAAAGGTATCCTAGCATTAATATTTTTTACAGTACCGCTTTTTAGATATTTGAAAGTTACTTGGTTTTACATTTTCAGTACTGATGAAATATAACCAATCTATTAAAAATAATTTATTACTTTTATATCAATCCCTAGTAACCAAGCTAAATTTAAAAATTCGAAAAAAAATAGAACTAACAATGGTTCATATATATTGTAACATTAACAAACGAATAATAATAATATTTCAACCAGCACATCCAAAACAAGAGGAAGTTTCAGCCTATCAAGAAGCGTTACTCATAAATAAAACCATTGTAATTTCCCTATTATGTTTGAAATTTCAAATTTATCAAAATTTATAAGACACCCCACTAAAAGGGGAAATACTAGTTAAATATGATGTTAAGTGTTCGTTAATGCAAAATATGTAAAACTGTTTAGTTTCAAGCATAATAAAAAGCAAGTGCTAAAAAATATAAAAACATTATAATTGAGTAAATCTAACTTCTAATTATATACATACACACATATGTATACACATACATATATATACACATGTATATGTATATCTAGACATGTATGTGTGTATATATACTCACACAAACAAGTGTGTGTATAGATAGATACAGGAGTTCAACTTACTCAAACGCAGTATCTTTATATTTTTAAAGCAATTAGTTTTAATTATGTTTGAACTCCTAATTGTGTGTGTGTAACTAGACGACAAGTTTACTCAGCTGCACACTGATTTTATAGGTTTTTTCCGCTAAACATTTGTTTAATCCATCATTGTGTAATGGAGAGAAATTATTTACTGAGTAAAAAAAATTACATAACCAAATGGAAAGATTGGTCTACAAACACACTAGAACAATTTGAGAAGAACATGAGTGCCATTCCGTACAAATACAACATTTTAATATAAACATAAAAAACATTCCACCTAATCCCTTTAAGGTCCATGTAAATTATTTCACAACCTACTATTTAAAGGATCCATTATTCTAGGACCATGAATAAATTAGCAACATAGATTTTTTTCCTGCTAAAAGCATGCGTGACTTATTTCAAACATATTTCAATTTTGATGTTTGACAAATCCTTACAATGAGCCAAGAAAATTGACAAATGAATAGAAATACGAAAAGTAACTATTTAATGCTTATGACCTATGAATATGTTTCATAACCAGTATGGACAAATTACTTTTTTCAATTTGACTTAAAATTCAAATTACATCCAAGTACTTTTATTTATAAATCACTATTTAAAACTACTTATAAGTTTCTATTCAAAACTTGTTTTAAGATGTTTCCAAACAAGTTATTGTGAAGTGGGCTCTACATATCAAAAAAGTGCTCATTAACCCAGTATTTGTTGAGTTAATGCTAAAGCTAAGCCATCACACCAAACAATATGCACAAAATAACAATAACGTTGACCAAACCTCCAATAGCGGTATTGCATTTCATCCTCAGCCAGCAGTACCAGCCTTACGTTTATCTTAAAAAATAGCAACAAAGAGCTTTAAACGTAAGCAAAACTAATAATAGACACACGTATAAACAAAGTAGTCTAATTTTATCAACATTTTAAACTCATTAGACAAATTAATAAGCATGTATTTTGATGTCCTTATCAAGCTTGTCATCTTTTATAATCAACAAATTCTTGATGTGGGCTTTCGACTACAGGTTCGACAAAAAAAGTTTTAACCAGAGTTAAATACACTTTTAAATGATATAGGAAACTGTACTGCCTTCAATATGCTTTTGGTGTATTGTAGAAATACATGAATTCTAGACTATAATTTATAATAAAGCAACCATAGCTAATAGATTAAAACGTAGATTCATGTAATATTTACTAGAACATCTCAAATAAACTACACATAATCTTTTTGATATTTAAATGAAAAAAAATTAGCATTTATGTTGCAAAAAATATATATTCTTTTGATAGATTCAAATATCGTTTTAAATTCATACGGTTTAAAAAGAAAACCATTTTTCCCCTAAAAAATATGCAAGAAAAAAATTATGGAGATAGTTTGAAACTTAGAGAGAAAGTAGAGCAACTTGATGGCAAAGTTAGATGCTACAACTGACTCTGTACCATGTTTTGAATTTTAACTTCATAATGCATGCTTTCCAGCGTTAAATGCAGTCATTCAACCATACTTCTGTATGTTATATAGATCCCTTTTTTACATTTTGGATTCAAACAATAAGATCATACAAATGATAATTTGCTCGTTCCATCTGTCATACATGCAAAAAAACAGGTTAATCGACAAATCAGTTTGTTATGACATTTTAAACTTATGAAGAAATGCATATGTACAATGAAGAATATTATGATAAAAATTTATAGAGAAATATTTATTCAATTTTACATCAAAAACGTTGTGTATGGTTCTTTTTATAATTAAATCTTCATCACAAGTTCCTATATTCAAACATAGGTAATTATGCACAACTTCAAATGCAAATTTATAATGTACTCTTATAAAGTACTTACTAAAGTGGTAAGTAGAAAAAATAGCTAAGCAATGAAAATACTCAAGTATAATATTAATTTTTTTTTTACAACTACCACTTTTTATTATTTTGTTTGAAACTTCCTCGGTATAATATTAATATTATTTTCTATCAACCACTAGTAACTCTACTAAATTTAAAAATGTAAAAACAAGCTAATATACTACAACATTAATAAGCGAATGAAATACTATTTCAGCCGGAATATATAATGAATACCGGTCTTTGTAGCAATACTCATAAATAAAACCGCTATAAGTTCTATTTTAATCTTTAAAAAATTTAAATTTTGTAACAGATAGAAGAGGTCAATAAAAGAAGAAATATTTTAATTAAACATACGGTATTATGTGAATTGTGGGTTAATTTAATAAATGTAAAATTGAGGTAGTTCCAAATGTAACACAAAGCGATTACGATAAAAATATTACTTGCTGTACAAAACTCCAAAATTTTATATATATATATATAGGAGATGTGTATAACAGGTAATATTTTTATAATAATCCCTTCTTATACACACATACACATGCGCACACACTTACACGCTAAATTTATAGAATTTTTCCCACTAAACATTGTGTTTAATCCATCACTGGGCAATGGAGAGAAATCACTTAAGGAGTGATTTAAAAAAATCACATAACCAAATGGGGTGATCGACCTGCAAACACACTAGAATAATTTGAGAAGACCATAAATGTAATTCTGTACAAATACAATATTTGAAAATAAACATGACAAACATCACAACTAATCACTTAACTAAAGCCTATGTAATTTATTCCAACTAATATTTGTATTTTTACTTGTTTAACGCTGTTTTAAATTTTTATAATAAATGTTAGTAATTGATATTAAATTATAAATTAATATGAAAATTGGTGAGTTGAATGCCATATATATTAAAACAAAATTTGTTACACCAGAATTGAATAAAAAATACAAAAAAATGAAATAACTATTTTTATCAATCCCTTGTAACTTTGCTAAATTTAAAAATGTAAAAACAAACTAAATCATATATATCGTAACATTAATAATTGAATAGTAATAATATTTCAACCAGAAAATACTGATCTTTATAGCTATAGTCATAAATAAAATCATTGCAAGTTCTATTTAGAATTTTAAATTTATTAAAATATAGAAGGGGTCGAGAAAAGGAGAAATATTTAATTAAATATGTTGTTATGTGGATTGTTGGTTTATTTGGAAAATGTAAAATTGAGACAGCTTCAAACATAATAAGAAGTGATTAATTACTATAAAAAATATAAAAATACTATACTTGATACATACATCCCTTAACTATTTCTATATCCATATTTATATACACTAATAATTTATAGGTTTTTCCCACTAAACACTTTGTTTAATCCATCATTGAGCTATGGAGAGAAATCATTCAATAAGTGAAAAAAAATCACATAACCAAATGGGAAGATCGGGTTGCAAACATGCTAGAATAAGTTGAGAAGACCACATTCTATGCAAATACAATATTTAAATATAAACATGAAAAACATTCCACCTAATCCCCGATCTATGGTCCATGTAATTTATTCCACAACCTATACTTTCCAGGATCCAGTTTCCAAGATGATGAATAAATTAGCAACAAAGGTTTTTCTGCTAAAAGCATGTTTGACAACTACTTATAAGTATTCAAAACTACTTCTATAAGTCTACTTGTACTTATTTCAATTGTGGTGATAACTCCTAACAATGAGCTAAGAAAATTGACAAATAAGTAGAAATATGAGAAAATTTTGTTGATTCTGACTTATGTATATGTTTTCTAACTAATGCTGACAAATTATTTTACTTAATTGACTTAAAAATCGCATTGCATCCAAATACATATAAATCCTATTTAAAACGACTCATAAGTTACTACTCAAAACTTCTTTTAAGGATTTTTGAAATAAGTTATTGTCAAATGGGCTCTAAGTTACCAAACAAGGGCCCACTAACCTAGTATTCATTAAGCTAAGGCTAAAGCTAAGCCTTCATAGCGAACAATTTGCATAGCGGTAATAGTAACATTGACAAACCTCCAATTGCAATATTGCATTGCATGCCCAGTCACACTACCATCCTTAATTATATCTTAACAAATGACAATAAAGAACTTTAAAAGTGAAGCAGACCACTAATGGATACGCATACAAACAGAGAAGTCTAATGTTAGGAGGGTCTTAGACTCATTAGATAAACCTATCAATGTGTATTATGACGTCTCTATTTAGTTTATCATCATTTACAATCAACAAAAAATGTTTTAATCAAAATCAAAGAAACACTGAAAAGATATTGTAACAGTCAATCAGATGTTCAAACGCCTGGAACCATTCCCATTTAGACTTTCTATTTTATCATCACTTACAATCAACAATTCACCAATTTTAAATTTAAGCAGAAAGTTAAATTACAGAAGACAAATAACTTAGAATAGTAGCATGAAACCTTGCATCTTCAGCGGTAGTGGAAAAAACAGGAATGAATGATCAATTATGTGCTATCTGATATTACGTGCATTGAATGTATCATTAGATGAGGTTTCCATGCCCCAAAGATCATAAAACAAAAAAAGAAGCATAAGGGAGATTCCCATCATGACTTGGTCATCATCCCTATCAAAAGCAATTTACTTTTAATATGTCCGTATCTAGTTCTTCATCACTCGCTCTTCAAACATAAACCTTTGTATCAAAATATAAAGCCATAGCTTAACCATTTAGCAGGACTGAGAAAATAGGAACAAGAGACTTATAGTAAAATGTTTTCATATTAAATAGGTTTCTATGACTTGCACACAAAATCGAGAAACTCGTTAAATTGCAAAATAGATGAAATAACCTAAAAACTAACAAATTAAAAGGAACTCACATACCAGGTGTAACAACCCGATATTTTCAGCCATTCGCATCCACAGATGTCGGATTTGAATTGCTCAAAATAACTCATTGTAAATAAATTTGGAGAAAATGAAATACATCATAGAACCACAGACACAGAAATATCAGAATAACTCGCAGCGGAAATTAAAATACCATAGTAGTTCATGAAGCTACTATAACACCTCTCAAAACATAATACATAATATCAGTCTGAAACATATACGATAGAAATCCCAAATATATAGAAGTTTATAAATACTAGAATAGAAATAGAACAACTGAAACTGAAAAGGAACAGATAACTAGACAAGTAGAATCTCCAGTGATTCGTAGCTCCAGAAAAGAAATCCAAAGCTAAGACGTAAATACTCATGCTGACCTGAGCGTAAAGTGAAACATAAAACACTCGACTCAGGACATACATACTTATATATTGTAAACTAACTCAAGTGAACTGTAGCAATAATGCACAATATCTTAAAGGATGCTTGGGATTGCCCATCCTCTAAGGATGAGTTAAACCATAAATTAAATACATCCCGTGGTTAAAATTCAAAAATGTTATTTTATACTTCTAAATCAAATATCAATTTAAAAATTCAATATCAATTCAAATTCATTTCAAAATATCAAAATATCATATCTTTGCAAAACCACATTCATTTTTATTTAATTTAAATATCCTTCCAAGTCACATTTCAAAATGGTTTATATTTCAAATCAAATTACTTCATTTAAACTACTAAAATTTGAAGTCACTATATTTAAAATCAAATATTTAATTCTCAAAATTTTAGCTCTTTCAAAGTTCATTTATTCACTTAAATTTATTAAAACAGTGAAAATTCAACTTTCACAGCACTTAGAAAATGCTACGGAAAGTTATGTTTAAAAACAATTCAATTAACAAAAGACAGCATGTAAAATGCGGTAATAGGTTTAGATTTCAATTAAATGTATAGTTAAGTTCAGCAACTACAGCACTTACAGAGTGCTATAATATCTCTTAGTTTATTTTAGACATTTAGTTCATTTATATCAATTACAGCATTTACAAAATGCTGTAATATCTTTAACTTTAGAAATGATAGCATTTCGGGAATGCTGTCAATTTGAATTCCAAACTTTCACTACAATTTCATAAACAATTAAAATTTATTTAAATCTATTTTAACTTATAAATATCATATTTTCTCACTTTAAAAACAATCATTTAAATACCCTTTAATTTCTGATTTTACAAAGTGAAATTTTCATAAACAATTATCAAATCTTTAATAATTCACTTATAAAACAAATGTAAAATTTTATAAACTATCATTTACTTAACATTTTAATTAAGTTTACCATTTCATAATTTTATTTAAATTCCATTTTTTCTTCTTAATTTAACTTTTATTTTAAAACACTTTTACATTTTCTAAGTTAAGTAATACTTCAAATTTCAACTTTTAAACATTATTTAATTTAACTATTTTTAATTTATAGAAAAATCAATAACACTTTATAACCTCATTTTAAAATTCAAATAAAAATTAAATTATTATATTTTCTTACTTAGTTTAAACTACATTTAAAAAAATCATAAATTTTCTTTTTTAATTTAAACTATATTTAAAAACAAAATCATAAATTCCAAAATTAACTTATATTTCAAATTCTACTTTACCATTTATTTATTTATTATTTAACATATAGAAAATCACTAATATTTTATAAAAATCATTTTTAATTAAATTTAAATCAAAATTTCGTAATATTTACATTTTTAACATATTTTACAATTTCAAGAAAATATATATATTTACCACGGGTCCGTGTATAAATTTTTCTAACCTAAGTCAAATGATACGGATAATATATCATCTCAATCCGTAATTTAAAAAGGACGGGTTTTATCATTTCAAACCTGCAATTCCAAGTAAAATGAAATAAATAAAAAACGTTCAGGCCTATCATTTCATCCCATAACGATTTTTCCCTATTCTAAAGTCCGTTCGAGTATGAATCATTTCAACCGATAGTGATTCTATCCATAAGGAACTTGCAGTGTGATAAACTGATATAAATAAACAGAATAACATCATATAACAGTAACATATGATATGATAGGTGTATAAATGGGGTGAACATCATATGATCATAGCATAAGTAGTTATAACATAATAATAATATCTACTGATTCACAGAGTGTCAATTTACTACTCATATAAGTATGGAAGGTCTGGTGAGAAATACTCACCTCTACAAGCTGGAGATAACAACCAAACACATAAAGTAAGATCCATAAAGGCACGAAAGCACGACTACGATTAAAGTATGGGAGAGCCAAAGTAGTTATCTTGTGCATATGGAACAAAACAATATTTATAACATGAATTTCAACCCAAAATATGACATTAAACAAGATAGAATTAAGGAACAACAATTAATCAAACACTTGCGCTTGCTTCCACAAATCTCATGCTCGGCCTATCGGATGATAAGGCACTACCATGGGGTGTATTTGGTCAGGTATGGGTCAAGTATGGTTGGCGTAGCAAGGGTAGTGAAGGTATGAAAGTTGTTTGAGTGACTAATGACATAAATGTACAAACACAAGGCAAAGGTGCATTTTTATGTACAAGAAGTCACGGCTATGGCCTTATGTGGCACGGACAGACCTGCTGGAGGCTAGGGGATGGTGTGGCAGTGGCTTTGGGTCAGGTAGGTGCTGGTGGAAGTGATGCAAGAGGTGGCCAAGGAGTGTGGTGAAGTGGTGAAGGCCATAGGAGCTCGACTATGCATATATAGGAAGTGTTGCTTGCATTTTTGTGTGGATCTTTCATCAAGAATGGCCATGGCATGGTATGTTAGAGGAGATGGAGAAGGTTTACAGCTGGACAAGGTGGTGGTGATGGTGGAGGCTATAGGCCGAACGTAGAAGGTGAAGCAAGGCAAGAATTTACACAAAACAAAGAAGAAAGATGGAAAAAAAGAGTGAAAACATTTACCAATTTTTCTCAAATGAAGTGAGGCTGAAATTTTAAGGTTGAGAAACTTTTTCTCACATGAAAATGGAAGTAAGACATTAAAGGAATGAGGTATGGTCTGCCAAAAGTTAATACATGAGTTGTTTGAATTGAAAAGACAAAAGGAGGTGAAAAGGCAAAGGCATGTGAAAGGTTTAAAACTCTTCGAATTTCTTTATTCTTTTTACATTTTTGAACCAATGAAAATTGCAGGTGAATAAGATAAAAACAAGACAAAATAATGTATGAATAAATAAATAAATAAATTTTTTTAAATAAATATAAATAATTTAAGAAAATAGCTTAAAAATAGAAACTAGGTTATAAAGTTTGAAAATAAAATACAATAAGCATTGGAAAATTAATCACTTTAAAAATGTTTTAAAATAAAAGTATATACCTAAAATGTCATATAACATATAATAGAACATGATATGACAAATAACATATTATTTATATAATTTAAAATAGACAATTCTATTAAATAAATCAGTTTACACGCAATATTATAGAAAGCATAACTTTCACAATATAAATCGAATTTCAACGAAACGAAAAGCAGTATTCTTGAAATTTAATCTAATTTCATAATAAAAGATAAAATTCAAAAATTTAAAAATTTTAAATTTTAAATTTAAAAGTCAAAGTTTGACCGATTTGACCAAAAATATACTTTTCTAGAAATATCCTATTTATTCAGGTTTGAGATTATAATTCACACAAAAATCAAAAAATATATTTAAAATAACAAAATTTATTCATTTTAATAAATATAATAAACTTTTTAAATCAGCAATTCAATTTAAAATAATTAAAATAAACAATTAAAATAAATCATAAAATTCAGGGTTGTTACACTCTCCCCTACTCAAATCTTTTCGTCCCAGAAAAGGAACGAGCAAGGAAAATAAGGAAAAACAAGATAGAAAAAAATAGCACCTGAAAAAAACAAGTCCGGATTCGAAGCACGAATGCTCCACTCCATCTCCCAGGTACAATCCTGATCATTAGTACTCCACTGTACTTTGATCAGACTAACAGATTTCCTTCTTAGCTGCTTCGTACCTCTACTGACAATACGAAGTGGCTTACTCTCGACAGTCAGATTAAGCTCAATATCCAAACCATCAAGAGCAGAAGGCTGAACCAAAAAGAGATGGGTCAAGAAGATACCAGAGGAGATGAGAGACATGGAATACATCATGCACTCCAAAAAGTTTCTCAGGCAAATCAAAACGATAAGCCAAAGAACCACTCTTTCCACAATGCGGAAAGGACCCTCGAAGAGGAAAAAGGAAGAAATAGCTAGAAGGGAGAATAGGTTAAAAGAAAAGAATGAACCATATTTTAAAACTATATACATTTCAATTTCAATTTTTTATTTACAACATTTTATAATATGATGAATAGTCATTTGATTCAAATTTGATAGTTCAAAGTAAATAATATTTAAAACATTTTAAATTATTTAGACAAGTAAAATAATGATCAAAATATCCTTTATATGATACTTTATAACTCGATGCCTTAACAAGTTTACTTTCGTTCCTGCAAACTCTGGCTATGCGTTGATCAGGCGCAAAGCTAGAATTCTCCAGGTACTTGGTATACTTGTTTCAACACCTGGTGAAAATACTAGAAAACCTTTTAAAACAACAGATATGGAAAGTACAATCCAAACAAATCAACTAAACCAAACATTTTTCTGACCATGGATCGTAGATACACAATGGTTACGTCTGGATCCTCCAGGAAACATCCGTACCTATAAGCTATCTCAGCCTACGAATTACGCCATGATGAGTAGTAGACCGCAGATACACAATGGTTACACCTGGATCCCCCAGGAAACATCCGTACCCTCAAGCTATCTCATCCAGTGGATTTGGCTACTACTACGGCCTACATAGATCGCAGGATACACAATGGTTACGCCTGGATCCCCTAGGAAATATCCGTACCCCCAGGCCATCTCAGCCAGGCGAATTACGCTATGCAGTCGCAAGCATAAGACCATGGAGATCGCCATGGAATTCGATGGACACTCGAGTATCATATTCGAAAAACCCAAATCAGAGAGAACAATATCGATAGAATGAATCCACAGTGTGGCCACAAAGCGGATATCAAGGAGAAGTCACTTTCCATATCTTTACTTCGAAAATATGTATCACATAGTACCTTTCAAGACCACTTTCAAATATCATACTTATATAAAGTCCATATTATATAAGATTCCATTTTCAAATCAATTATTTTCCAAATCAATAGTATATCAAATCATACTTATATAGACTTCGATTATATAATATTTCATTTTACAAATTGAGTACCCTTTTCCAAATCAACATTTTTCAAATAAATTTCATACTTATACAAATCCATTTTATATAAGTTCGATAACTCCCAAATCAAAGTATTTAAATAAACAGGGTTCTCAATTTCAAACCATTTCAATATCAATTCAGTTTCAAAATCATATATGATTTCGCCAGATCATTTCTTCCTAATTTCATATATTCAGTTTCAAAGTTTTTTAAAACAATAGAATCCAAATTTCCAAATCAACAAAATTTATGTCAAACAAATTCATTTCCATTTCAAACATATATTCACTTTCAAAAATCATAATACTTTCAAAGTTATAAATCTTCCGAAAGAAAAATACTTGAAATCATTACACTTTGAAAATAATAACCTTTCGAAATCATACATTTGAAATCATAAAACATTGCTTTAATTCTTTACATTTCACAAATTTATTCAATTAATCCCAAATCTAAAATTTCCAATTTTAATTCAATTCAAACCATTAGCTTCAATTCAATTTAGTTTTCCAACAAAACCATTTAAAATATTATCAAATTTCAAATAAAGATTTGATCCATAAAATAAACTATTCAACCTTTAATATATTTCAAAGCTTAAATATACCATATTCCAAAACTAAATTTTATAATTTCATACATTTCAAATTTTGCTTCATTATTACTTAGTTTTGAAATATTCATTTCAATAATCCATCATTTTTAAATAAACTCAAATTACTAGTAAACCAAATATCCTTTCATACAAATATAAACTTCAAATATTCATTTATCAAACTCAATTATCATTTCAAATTCACAATCTTTATCAAAATAAAGATTAAATCATTTCCAAGCCATTTCAATCATCAAAAATCTAAAATGGTTACTAAGTTTAAAACCATCCTTTTTTAAAACCTTCAAACTATTTATTTCTATATGAAAAATTCAGTTTACCATTGGAAAGTTTATTGTTCTACATATATACATTATTCAAAACATTTCAAATCTATATTTCGTACCAGTATAATTCAAAATAGTCTTATTTATTTCACTTAACCAATAATTTCAAACTTACGTAAATCATATTACTTTATACTTTAATCATACCAAACTAAACTTATATTCTTTATCGAATACCTTATACCTTTCGAAATTACTTAGCTTTGAAAAGTTAACCTTGATTTGAAAGTGCTCTAACCTTCAAAGTAGTTGAAGAAATCATAATTTGAATCCAAGAATTGGAAATCTCCAACAAATCAGTAAACCAATTCTAAAAGATAGGGTTATACAAAAACAAATCTGAATCCTAAGGACTGAACACCGACTTAATTTAAATTATTTCAAATATACGTACATACATAGGTACATATATCTTTCGAACATCAAACCATACTTCAAAATCTGAAATCAAAATTTGTTTCACCAATCACTCGCATAGAAAAGCTACTAGAGTGGCCTCTCCACCACACAGAAACTTGAAAATCAATGTCGATGATGCATGCATTCATCACCGAAATTATTTTCCAGCGACATAAGTGGGTTCTAGACTTTTATTTTCTTGAAACTTCTTTGAAATCTCTTAGAAATCATTGGTATTCATTCGAGTACATTTTAAACATTTCTTATTCAGAAAATATCTTTAAATCATATTATTATTACATATTTTCCAAATCTTAAAAACGATTTCAAAACACCGGAGTTCGATTCCTCGAAATTCAAATTCAAAACCCTTCAGGTATAAATCCATTTTATATAAATAAAATTCTTATAAATTTTCAAAATTTCAAATCCCTTCAAAATTTCAAAATTTTCATTTTTAAAAGATATAAAATCCTTGTCGAAAACATTTCACCTTTATATACAAAATATGGTCATCCTTATCAAAATAATAATTTCGATGTATCCATAAATTCAAAATACAATCAAACACAAATTTCCAAAGAATGATTCAAGGATAGATTTCAAACAAACAGAGATTCAAATTTAGAGGACTCTAATCAACTAGAATTCTGGTTCAAAGATAAGCTCGCACGAAGATAAGATAATTTAATTACCAAATAGAAAATGGATAAGCCTATGTAAATCGTGGGCGACCATAACCGGTCAACCGAGACTTCAGTAATATAATCAATTCGAAAATCTTCGGCATATCGACATTCGATCGCCAGAGATAGAATCCAGATAGAGCGGGAGATAGATATCACTGTAAACCGAGGATATAGAAATCTCCGGTGAATCAATGCCAATTGTAAAGGAGTTTCACCCCTTTACAAATCATTCAAAGATTGGCAGAATCGCCGATCTTTAGAGAGGTCATTCCAAAGTGGATTATGGAATGCCTCAAAAACAAAAGGATAAAATAGGGAAGACAAGAATGGATTTCAGAACAAGCGGGAGCATTCTATAGTTCAAGGAATCCTAATCGATAAAAATCCTAACCAAGAGATTTCTAACATGGTGGATACCGAAGGGATGAAGTTTAGAAGATCTTGATTTCAAAATAAGAAGATTTTTATACCAAAATATTCTTTGAAACTATTTTAAAATCATTTGGAAATTATTTTATACTTTGAAAATACGTTCTCTCACAAAGAAAGGATTCTGATATTGATTTCACTCATTCTAGGGTATTTCCACGCTATCTCTAATGAGTTTTTGCTCCGCAGGCTAAGGTTTGCCTAAAACCAAAGCTTTGATACCAACTATAACAACCCGACATTTTCAGCCATTCGCATTCACACATGTCGGACTTGAATTGCTCAAAATACCTCATTGTAAATAAATTTGGAGCAAATGAAATACATCATAGAATCACAGACATAGAAATATCAGAATAAATCGTAGCAGAAATTAAAATTCCATAGTAGTTCATGAAGCTACTATAACAACCCTAAAAACATAATACATAATATCAGTCTGAAACATATACAATAGAAATCCCAAATATATAGAAGTTTATAAATACCAGAACTGAAATAGAACAACTCAAAGCGAAAGGGAACAGATAACTAGACAACCGGAATCTCCAGCGATTTCTAGCTCCAGAAAAGAAATCCAAAGATAAGCTATAAATACTCAGGCTGACCCGAGCGTAAAGTAAAACACAAAACACTCGAGTCAGGACATACATACTTACATAATGTAAACCAACTCAAGTGAACTGTAGCAGTAATGCACAATATCTTAAAGGATGCTTGGGATCGCCCATCCTTTAAAGATCGGTTAAACCATAAATTAAATACATCCCGTGGTTAAAATTCGAAAATGTTATTTTATACTTCTAAATCAAATATCAATTTCAAAATTCAATATCATTTCAAATTCATTTCAAAATATCAAAATATCATATCTTCCCAAAACCACATTCATTTTTATTTAATTTAAACATCCTTCCAAGTCACATTTCAAAATGGTTTATATTTCAAATCAAATTACTTCATTTAAACCATTAAAATTTGAAGTCGTTATATTTATAATCAAATATTTAATTCTCAAATTTTGGCCCTTTCAAAGTTCATTTATTCGCTTAAATTTATTAAAATAGTGAAAATTCAACTTTCACGTCATTTAGAAAATGCTACGGAAAGTTATGTTTAAAGTCAATTCAATTAACAAAAGACAGCATGAAAAATGCTGTAATAGGTTTAGATTTCTATTGAAACTTTAGTTAAGTTCAGCAACTGCAGCACTTATAAAGTGCTGTAATAGCCCTTAGTTCATTTTGGCCATTTAGTTCATTTATATCAATTATATCATTTACAAAATGCTGTAATATCTTTAACTTTGGAAATGATAGCATTTCAGGAATGCTGTCAATTTAAATTCCAAACTTTCACTACAGTTTCATAAACAACTAAAATTTATTTAAGTCCATTTTTACTTATAAATATCATATTTTCTCACTTTAAAAACAATCATTTGAATACCCCTCAATTTACGATTTTACAAAGTGAAATTTTCACAAACTATTATCAAATCTTTAATAATTCACTTATAAAATAAATGTAAAATTTTATAACCTATCATTTACTTAACATTTTAATTAAGTTTACCATTTCATAAATTTATTTAAATTCCATTTTTTTCTTCTTAACTCAACTTTTATTTTTAAAACACTTTCACATTTTCTAAGTCAAGTTATACTTTGAATTTCAACTTTCAAACATTTATTTATTTAACTATTTTTAATTTATAGAAAAATCAATAACACTTTATAAAATCATTTTAAAATTCAAATAAAAATCAAATTATCATATTTTCTTACTTAATTTAAACTACATTTAAAAAAAATCATAAATTTTCTTACTTAATTTAAACTATATTTAAAAACAAAATCATAAATTCCAAAATTAACTTATATTTCAAATTCTACTTTAACATTTATTTATTTATTATTTAACTTATAGAAAATCACTAATATTTTACAAAAATCATTTTTGATTAAATTTCAATCAAAATTTCATAATATTTACATTTTTAACATATTTTCTAATTTCAAGAAAATATATATATTAACCACAGGTCTGTGTATAAATTTTTCTAACCTAAGTCAAATGATACGGATAATATATCATTTCAATCTGTAATTTACAAAGGAAAAATCCGAGTTTTATCATTTCAAACCCGCAATCTCAAGTTAAATGAAATAAATAAAAATCGTTCAGGCCAATCATTTCAGCCCATAATGATTTTTCCCTATTCCAAAATTCGTTTGGGTATGCATCATTTCAACCCATAGTGATTCTATCCGCAGGGAACTTGCAGTGTGATAAAATGATATAAAAAACAGAATAACATCATATATCTGTAACATATGATATGATAGGTGTATAAATAGGGTGAATATCATATGATCATAGCATAAGCAGTTATAACATAATAATAATATCTACAAATTCACAGGGTGTCAATTTACTACTTATATAAGTATGGAAGGTCTGGCGAGAAATACTCACCTCTACATGCTAGAGATAACAACCAAACACACAAACTAAGATCCATAAAGGCACGAAAGCACTACTACGATTCAAGTGTGGGAGAGCCAAAGTAGTTGTCTTGTGCATATGAAAAAAAACAATATATATAACATGAATTTCAACCCAAAATATGACATTAAACAAGCTAGAATTAAGGAATAACAATTAATCAAACACGTGCACTTGCTTCCACGAATCTCATGCTCAGCCTATAGGATGATAGAGCACTACCATGGGGTGTATTTTGTCAGGTATGGGTCAAGTATGGTCGGCCTAGCAAGGGTAGTGAAGTTATGTAAGTTGTTTGAGTAATTAATGGCGTAAATGTATAAACACAAGGCAAATGTGCATTTTTATGTAACAACAAGTCACGGCTATGGCCTTATGTGGAATGGCCAGACCTGCTGGAGGCTAGGGGATGGTGTGGTAGTGGCTTTGGGTCAGGTAGGTGCTAGTGGAAGTGATGCAAGAGGTGGCCAAGGGGTGTGGTGAAGTGGTAAAGGCCAAGGACCTCGGCTATGCATATATAGGAAGTGTTGCTTGCATTTTTGGGTGGATCTTGCATCAAGGATGGCCATGGCCTATATGGTCAGAGGAGATGGAGGTGGTTTGCAGCTGGAAAAGGTGGTGATGAAGGTGGTGGTGATGGTGGAGGCTGTAGGCCGAACATAGAAGGTGAACCAAGGCAAGAATTTACACAAAACAAAGAAGAAAGATGGAAAAAAAAAGAGTGAAAACATTTACCAAACTTTCTCAGATGAAGTGAGGCTGAAATTTTGAGTTTGAGAATCTTTTTCTCACGTGAAAATGGAAGGAAGACATGGCTGAAGGAATGAGGTATGGTCAGCCAAAAGTTAATGCATGAGTTGTTTGAATTGAAAAGACAAAAGGAGGTGCAAAGACAAAGGCATGTGAAAGGTTTAAAACTCTTCAAATTTCTTTATTCTTTTTGCATTTTTAAACCAATGAAAATTGCAGGTAAATAAGATAAAAACAAAACAATGTATGAATAAAAAATATTTTTTTAAATAAATATAAATAATTTAAGAAAATAGCTTAAAAATAGAAACCAGGTTATAAAATTTGAAAATAAAATACAATAAGCTTTGGAAAATTATAAAATCATTTTAAAAATGTTTGAAAATAAAAATATATACTAACATGTCATATAACACATAATAGAACATGATATGACAAATAAAATATTATTTATATAATTTTAAATAGACAATTTTATTAAATATATCAATTTACACACAATATTGTAAGAAGCATAACTTTCACAATATAAATCGGATTTCAGCAAAACGAAAAGCAGTATTCTTGAAATTTAATCTAATTTCATAATAAAATATGGAATTCAAAAATTCAAATATTTAAATTTTAAATTTAAAAGTCAAAGTTGATCGATTTGACCAAAAATACACTTTTCTGGAAATATCCTATTTATTCAGGTTTGAAATTATAATTCATACAAAAATCAAAATATATATTTAAAATAACAAAATTTATTCATTTTAGTAAATATAATAAAGTTTTTAAATTAGCAATTCAATTTAAAATAATTAAAATAAACAATTAAAATAAATCACAAAATTCAGGGTTGTTACACTAGGGGATCAGAAAACCAATTCGCAAGCGGAATAACTACTGAGCAGTAGCTAAAATTATTAAATTGCATATGAAGTAAAATATTTTGAAAGTAATCAATTTAAAAGAAAATCATACATGAAAAGGGAACGGGAAAACAGCGCATAAGCGGAATAACAACTGAGCGCTATCAACTTTGTGAGCTAGGGTTGGATTAAGATTACGTGAAGATTATTTGTAATTACGTAGAGCGATGGAGGTCCGATTAATTTTAGTCCAAGAAGGCCGATAATGATTTGGGCCTGAATACTTACTCGCGGATGTATCTCGAACCATCACCAAATAAATGCAGATTTTTTATTGAAAGAAACAAAATAAATTTGATGTTCGACCTAATGCCTGCTTAACGAACGTAACATAAGGTATTTGTTCAATAAATTAGCAGAAGTAATCCAGAACCATACAAAATGTAATTAATATTTTCAAAACATAGGAAACAACGCAAGTATCGATATTCCTAATTTGATAAGCATTATTGCACGACTACTAATGGAAGCGACATAGGTTCAAAAAGGTTAATTATAAGTTTAACATATAAACCTAAACGTGTACGGTCATATATGATAATCGTGTTTCAAATCTTGCATAGAGAAATGTTCTAAAATAAAAATGGTCCAAATATGTTTTAAAGGTATATAACATTTTAAGATTTGCAATAATACATTTTTTGACATTATCCGCTACTAATAGGTTTGGAAAAGTTATACAACTTTGAAACATCATGTTTCCAAATACATATAAGATTAAATGACATGAAAAATTAAGTATAGGATATATGCTACGTAGTTTGATTCTTGTAGCAAACAAATATTTTTTCCCTTTACATCAAATATTTATATGGAAATGATTGTTAAAACCTCTTCTATTGGATTTTGATGACAACAACCATATAATCATATTATACAATATCTTGATATATAAGATTCTCAAAGAAGGGAGAGATTTAGATTTCGGATAATCGAGGAAGACTAGACTAAAGTGCTACATAAAGGTGATTGAAAATATGGTTATATACATATTTAATATCTTAGATTATCATGTACAATCTTCCTTGGGTTACATGAGCACACAAACACACATCCCTAAAGTTTGCACAAAAACGTTTCACTATTTATTGAGATAGTCAGTTAACCAGATGTCCAAGAACTTACATCAGACATAATACTTTTGTATTTAAATACTAACATTTTTATATTTCAAATTCACAAACGAACATACATCTGGCCGAAATTTCCAGACATCTGATCGACTGCAACTATCATATTTCTAATGAGACACATCCTTCTTCTTCACATAGACACAACTCTAATCAACTGGTTACAACTATAGATAAAAGGCATGAAGTAAACAGTTGCATCCATTAAACAAAACTCTTGATAATCTATATATACAATCAAGTTTTACAATTAAAAGTCTAACTTAACTATTTTTTCGAATCTTACTCTTGACCTAAATCTCTTACTTTCATAGCAATATCAAAATATCTTTACACATTATTAAATAACTTTTGGTGATAAGCAATTCTATAAATCTATATGCACACACACTCATACTCATGGAGAGATTATAGGAATACTTATATTAACAGTCAATAATAGTGTTGTATAGAACACAAGCTTGTCAAGGAAAATACTTTTATATAAGCCAATTCCTTTGAGTAAAGCGAGAATTATTGTTTAGTAAAATACTGAAGGGGAGCTTCAGAACTGGACATAAGACGGGAGGTCTAAACTGGTATAAAAACTCTAGTGTGCTCGTTTCTATACTTTGCTTTTTATACTCTGTTACATTGCTATATTTTGCTTATATATAAGTATACACTTACATACTAGTACACAAGTCATATTAGATATGATCCACTAAATTTCATTCCGTATCAGAGCATGATTATCTCAATTTAAAGTAACACGTGATCGAACACATTTAATATAGAAAGTACATTTCAAAAAAGTTAATCAACTGCTCATCCCCACTATTTACGTGTTTTAATTATGTTTATTGGTTAACATGTATGTGAATTTTTATGGAAGCTAATGGTTTAGAAATTTGGCAAACCACTCAAACTAGATATGAAGCACCTATCATTGACACAAGAACTTAGTGTAACGACCTAGAATATTATTCTATTAACTTTGAGATATTTAATTGATTTTAAATATTGAAAGGTTAATTTCATAAGTTAAATAACTTGAATTTCAAATACAAGGGTTATTTGAATAATCGAAGTTGTTTAAATAATTAAACCATGAAGTTAATGTGAATAAAAATAATTTCCAAAGTTGATTTAAATTCCATTTAAATAAGAATGGAGATAGTAAACTTTTTATTTAGAATTAAAAGTGGTTAATTTGGTTTTTATAGTAATTTGTTTTAATTATCGTGCAAAATAGCATTTTGGGGCACTATCTCAGATTTTGAAAAAATTCATTTTAATGGATCTGTAATAGTGAATTATAGTATTCCATCAAATTTTGTGGTGATTGGACGTACCGGTTAGCCGTGAAAGTTTGAAACACATAGAAATTATGTGACGCCCCACCTCTATACCCACGCTAGCCAAGAACACTACGGTGTAATGCTGTCAACTAGCACGGAGAATAAGGCTATTGAGGAGCGACCATCCGTGTAATTGCTTTGCGCGAGCACCGATATGTCAGATAAAAATATAACTTTTCATCTCAAGAGGAAATCCGACATACCGATACAAACACAAAGCTACTACACAGTGGCTATAAAGGACCTCGGAAACAAATATAGAAATAAACATAACACAAATCAGTCACAGACAATTCATATCACAAAGGCGGAAATAGATATGAATATTACACATGAAAGTGTATATCAGAGTAGTGGTCAAAAGGATCCACAATAATACAACAGAATAGATACCAGTGCTAGACAAAAGAATAAGTATACACCATAGAGTCTGTATCTCAAATGTATACAATAAAAACTACTAAACTAGAGTAGTTAGCCAAAAGTCAGAAGATGGTTCCGGATAGGAAGCCATGAGGAAGCACCTGTAAAATCTCAGTCTGACCCGAGTATTATTTAAGAAGAAAATAATAAACGGATCAGTCTAGCTATAAATATCAGATGAAGTGATATATAATAAGAGATATGACATAAACATATAATAATCACAATGCCAAGCTGTGATAAATAAGTAATTGAAAATCAACAAGAGATTAATCAATATCACAATAATCTACTCAAGGTAATAAGGAACGTCATACTCCTAATTTCATTCACCAAGCCACAATAAATGACATATATATCAATGCCCATCGTAAAAGTTGGTGAAACATAAATTCCAGAAATCAACACACGAAATCCAGAAATCACAATAAAAAGGAACAACGACGTCGTACAGCGGGACATCCGATGAACCTAATCACAATAAAAAGTATGGCCAATCCCAAAAACTGGACATCGACACACCTAAAAAGACATGCCCCATGAACAGTCGAACATCGACGCACCTAGAAAGATACGCCCCATGCTCTAGCATCGACGCACCTAGAAAGATACGCCCCATGCACAAGTAAATAAACATCGATGCACCTAGAAAGATACACCCCATGCTCTAGCATCGACGCACCTAGAAAGATACGCCCCATGCACAAATAAATAAACATCGATGCACCTAGAAAGATACACTTCATGCTCTAGCATCGACGCACCTAGAAAGATACGCCCCATGCACAAATAAATAAACATCGATCCACCCAGAAAGATACACCCCATGCTCTAGCATCGACGCACCTAGAAAGATACGCCCCATGCACAAATAAATAAACATCGATGCACCTAGAAAGATACACCCCATGTAATGTCTAACATCGATGCACCTAGAAAGATACACCCCATGCTAAGTCGAACATCGACGCACCTAGAAAGATACGCCCCATGCATAGACGAACATCGACGCACCTAAAAAGATACGCCCCATGTCCCGACTTATTGAGCCGATTGCTCCACGAAATAAACAAACATCGATGCACCTAGAAAGGTACACCCCATGCATAATAAAACATTGACGCACCTAGAAAGGTACGACCCATGTGAGAAATGAGACGAAGCTCAATAAAATGAGGAACAGTCCTCCACATAAACAAAGAGACATCGCACATTGCTAGTCTAAACTGTAAAGATGATCGTCATGATCAAAGAGAAGTGTCAATTACAATAAGCTAGTAAATATATGAGCTTAGCTTCATATCCCATAACCACTAGCTTAACTTAAATATTTACGAACAAATTATAGATCTCCACTAAAAGATTGTCACAAGAGATTCAATCGAACAAGTCCAAGAATTAACCGACGAAGTAAACGCAAGCGTTTCATACCACTTGTTTTACTAAGTCGTTTAATTAGATTTCTCATACGAGTGAGGTAAAGGTTTATATATACTAATAGATTGGAAATCGGTTTAAGAAAACGAGCTTTGTAATAAAATAGTGTTGAAGTCATTTGAAGAAAGAGTTTTGATATTTGCTACTAGTATAGAAAACTTTATATTTTTAAAGTGACAAATCACAAAGAAGATTGTAGGAACAATCAATCACAAAGATTCACATTCGAAAATGTGAATAAAATCCAAAGAAATCGATATAAAATCCATCAAAGTGGATATATCTAAAATTCCCAAAGAAAAGGTCATCAAAGTCGATAATAAATGACAACAACAAAAGGGAGACAACACGAATCGATTAAAGTTGGATATTCAAACGGATTAGCAAAATAGGCTAATCTGGCAAAAATCATCGGGTCGGTCGGCCGAACCCCTGTAGTCGGTCGACCGGACCCTAAAACAGAAAGTGCTTATGCACTTAGAAGCAGGTCGGTCGACCGGACCAGGGGGTCGGTCGGCCGAACCTGTTTCCAGCCTCATCCCTGCCTGTTACAAATGAGGTTCAATCTTGACCAAATTGCATTCGCACGAGCAACGGCGCTAAGGGTTTATGTCAATCGACTACCCGGCCCTATAAGCTCCTCGATGCATCACCAAAAACATGTTCAAACATCAAAATTAGGATTTTGAATGAATTGAACTCAAAACACTAAAAATTGGAATATTCACAAAAGCAATCCAAATCAAAGTCAAATGCACATGAATAAGTGTTAGGAATTCATACCTAACAATAGAAGATAAATATAAGCATAGATGTGAGATAAAAATCTCACCTTTTTAACTCAAGAACAAGAAGACGAAGCTACGAAGCAATGGCAAGAACAAGCACTCTTCAATTCCAACTCAACAAGCTTGAATCTAAGCTTAAAGGAGAAGCATTTCCTAAATTAGGTTTAGGAATTTTCTGAAATTGGAAGGAGAAAGAGTTGGAGAAGATGAAGAGGAAGCTTACCAATGGGTTCTCATGAACTTTGGAGCTAGGAGATGGATTTGCAAAGGAAGCTAGGGCTTGGAGTTTTAATTTCCACTCTCCACCTCCATTTTCAGTTTTGCTAGAGAGTTAGGAGTTGGAATGAAGTAATGAAGAGGAGAGGGGGATTGGGACTGAGTTAGTAAGTGGTTAATTGGCTCAGCCCAAACCAAAGCCCAAAGCAAAAAGTAGCAAAATTCAACTTTCTCCAAACATATCGAAGCTTATACTCAAAAAGGTCGCAAACGTCATTTTGAACTCAATGGGGGTGGTCTCGAGTCCCAATTCGACCATATGCAAAAAGTAGCTTTTCGGACTAAAATCCGACTAACAATAAAATATTTAAATAAAATATTTAAATATAAAATCGATAAATATGCGGGTTGTTACAGACTCCCCTCCTTAAAGAAATTGCGTCCTCGCAATACTTAAGAGGAAAATAAGAAGTAACAACCATGGAAGCATATCACCACAAGAGAAAATTTGAAATAGGAAGTTCACCATAAAGTGCACGAAAGATTAGCAAGAAGTCTGGCGAAACTTCAATTTCCACAGTATTACCGGGCTCAAGAATGAAAAACCGGAATCCCTTAGGCATTCCCGTAGATAAAAGACGCGGGGAACGTCAAGAATAGCAGAAAATCGAGCCGGTGCAACGGCGTAGTACAAAAACGGTACGCCCGAGAAACTAAAAACTCGAATAATTTGGAACACCGACGTAGTACAAAAAAAACGGTACGTCCAATGAACCGATAAACCGAAACAACGATGTAGTATAATGGTACATCCATTGATCCAGATAAGACGGAACATCGATGTAGTATAATAACAGTACATCCGATGAACCGAACACCATGAAAGGACATCGGACGCTAGTCCATAAAAGGAATGAGATAAAACTCAATAAGACGAAGTACATCAAAACGTTCGATGAACTTGATAAAGAGATAATTCCCTTCAGACATCATCAAAGAATCAACCACTTGTTGCCTACGACAAAGTGCATTGGCAACACGATTTCCCTTCCGGGAATAAAAAGAATATCAAGATCATAAGATACCAGGAACTCGAGTTGACATAAAGTTCCTTATGAGAAAATAAATATTCCAAGGATTTATAATCGAGATGGAGAACAAATTCCTCCCCTAAAAATGATGATGCAAAACTCTAAAAGTAGAAACAATAACCGCGAGCACTAGATCATGAGTGGTATATCTAGTCTCGATAAACTATAATGATTTAGAAGCACAAGTGATAGCACGTTCTCTATGGCAAGAGAATGGCATCCAAACCAATACGACTAGTATCAGTACAAATAGCAAAGTCTTGGTTCCCCTTCAGGAATCACAAGAAAGAATAAGAGTATCGAAAAGAAAGAACTTCTTTTTAAAATAATTCTCTTCCCCGAAAAGTTAAAACTTTCAAAATTACATTTTTACAAGTCAATATATCGTGTCTGATTGTCACATCAAAGCGTTTAGGAAATTCCTATCGATAACGTTGATCAAGCGCATCGACCAAAATTCTTAAAGCACTCAACGGGCAATACAATCACAAAATCATCTTTTATAGGATAATTAAATCTCTTAAAAAGTTTTAAGAATTTTCTTTGTTCGTTTCAAGAACAAAAATCCAGTTATACTTCTAAACAAATCTTATGAAAAAGATTTTGCAAAATTTTAAATTTCTATTTCCATCCAAAAATCAATAAATACAAGAATGGTCTCATCGAAATATTCATAGAATATTCGATTTATAAAATGGGTGAAATAAGCTGGACAAACTGAATGATAAAATAATTCATTCATAGGAATCATAACGAGTGCGGAGTGCGTAAGTGGAATGCTAATTTCCGCAACTCGTAGCCAAATGAAAATCGGATGCAAGGTCAAACTAGAAAGACCTTAACACCACACAAAAGATTTCTTAGGTGATAATTCCTAAGACAAGCTCAAATATTCCGGAAAATTTCTCAAACTATTTAGATAAGAGAAACAACACTTTCCTTATAAGTGGGCTTAAGGAATAAAATGATGCCATCAAGTTGGAATCAAAATCATAAAGGGAAAAAATAGAAATCTGCTTAACAGATTGAAAATGTCGAAGAGGAATAGTCCACTCGAAAAATAGGATATGGGCTTCACAATGATCAAGTCAATCCCTTCAAAAAAAATCAATTCCGAAGCCTAAGTAAAGATATCGGCTCGGAAAGAAAAATCCCATAAAATAATTACGACATCAATAGAAAGCAGATTGAGTGTTGCGGATCTACCATCCGGATTCGCAACTCTCAAAGAACTCATCAAGCCCAAAATATTTAAAGATAAAGAATCAACAAGTTCTTTTGATATAAAATAGTGAGATGGAACCCATATCAGAAAGAACTCAAACAAGAAGATCACGAAATAAAACAATACCATCAAGGATTGAGTGAAAAGTACCTTGACCAAGAGAAGAGTTGCTAGGGGCTTGCACAATATTTAGCTTTCTCATGTCCTTGTTCAACAATTTGGGACACGCAGATAAAAGATGATCCGGTTTCTTGTAATAGCGACAAGAATGGGGTTTTGGACACATATTCGCATAGAGTTCCATAGAATTACAATTGTAGCATCCTCCACGATCAGGGATTGGAGTCTTTGCTACAAAAGTAGTTTGCTTCACTCTCTTATAGGGATTAAGGCTCTTGAACTTAATATGCCTCTTCTTGGAAGTCCCAATATCACAAACACTTCCTTAACCAACCTCTCCATGAAGAAGAGTAACATCCACAAGCTGATTGAAAGAAACTTCAAGTTTCAAAGGTAGAACCATTTCGGGGTTCTTACTCAAAGCATAGATAAACTCTTGATTCTTTACAAGATCCAAAAGTTGTTGAGCAGACATGAATACTCCATCCAGGGGAGTGGCACTAGATTGACCGGCGCTGGGACGGCCAGGTCTAACCATTTCTCTTCTTTAGGAAAGAAAGAAAGAAGAGGAAAAGGTTATTCTCAAGATAAATAACAAGCAATTCTTGATAGATAAAACAAGGAATCATAAAGAAAATAGGATGAATCGGTACGAAGACTCGAATAAAATCCTAAAGCACGACTCCTAAGAAAGACTTAAGACGATGATCCTTGTTATAATATTCCATATTTTTCCGAAGTTTGGCTCTGATACCATGCTGTGACGCCCCACCTCTATACCCACGCTAGCCAAGAACAATACGGTGTAATGCTGTCAACTAGCACGGAGAATAAGGCTGTTGAGGAGCGACCATCCGTGCAATTGCTTTGCGCGAGCACCGATATGTCAGATAAAAATATAACTTTTCATCTCAAGAGGAAATCCGACATACCGATACAAACATAAAGCTACTACACAGTGGCTATAAAGGACCTCGGAAACAAATATAGAAATAAACATAACACAAATCAGTCACAGACAATTCATATCACAAAGGCGGAAATAGATATGAATATTACACATGAAAGTGTATATCAGAGTAGTGGTCAAAAGGATCCACAATAATACAATGGAATAGATACCAGTGCTAGACAAAAGAATAAGTATACACCATAGAGTCTGTGTATCAAATGTATACAACAAAAACTACTAAACTAGAGTAGTTAGCTAAAAGTCAGAAGATGGTTCCGGATAGGAAGCCATGAGGAAGCACCTGTAAAATCTCAGTCTGACCCGAGTATTATTTAAGAAGAAAATAATAAACGGATCAGTCTAGCTATAAATATCAGATGAAGTGATATATAATAAGAGATATGACATAAACATATAATAATCACAATGCCAAGCTATGATAAATAAGTAATTGAAAATCAACAAGAGATTAATCAATATCACAATAATCTACTCAAGATAAAAAGGAACGTCATACTCCTAATTTCATTCACCAAGCCACAATAAATGACATATATATCAATGCCCATCGTAAAAGTTGGTGAAACATAAATTCCAGAAATCAACACACGAAATCCAGAAATCACAATAAAAAGGAACAACGACGTCGTACAGCGGGACATCCGATGAACCAAATCACAATAAAAAGGATGGCCAATCCCAAAAACTGGACATCGACACACCTAAAAAGACATGCCCCATGAACAGTCGAACATCGACGCACCTAGAAAGATACGCCCCATGCTCTAGCATCGACGCAACTAGAAAGATACGCCCCATGCACAAATAAATAAACATCTATGCACCTAGAAAGATACACCCCATGCTCTAGCATCGACGCACCTAGAAAGATACGCCCCATGCACAAATAAATAAACATCGATGCACCTAGAAAGATACACCCCATGCTCTAGCATCGACGCACCTAGGAGGATACGCCCCATGCACAAATAAATAAACATCGATGCACCTAGAATGATACACCCCATGCTCTAGCATCGACGCACCTAGAAAGATACGCCCCATGCACAAATAAATAAACATCAATGCACCTAGAAAGATACACCCCATGTAATGTCTAACATCGATGCACCTAAAAAGATACACCCCATGCTAAGTCGAACATCGACGCACCTAGAAAGATACGCCCCATGCATAGACAAACATCGACGCACCTAAAAAGATATGCCCCATGTCCCGACTTATTGAGCCGATTGCTCCACGAAATAAACAAACATCGATGCACCTAGAAAGGTACACCCCATGCATAATAAAACATTGACGCGCCTAGAAAGGTACGACCCATGTGAGAAATGAGACGAAGCTCAATAAAATGAGGAACAGTCCTCCACATAAACAAAGAGACATCGCACATTGCTAGTCTAAACCATAAAGATGATCGTCATGATCAAAGAGAAGTGTCAATTACAATAAGCTAGTAAATATATGAGCTTAGCTTCATGTCCCATAACCACTAGCTTAACTTAAATATTTACGAACAAATTGTAGATCTCCACTAGAAAATTGTCACAAGAGATTCAATCGAACAAGTCCAAGAATTAACCGATGAAGTAAACGCAAGCGTTTCATACCACTTGTTTTACTAAGTCGTTTAATTAGATTTCTCATACGAGTGAGGTAAAGGTTTATATATACTAATAGATTGGAAATCGGTTTAAGAAAACGAGCTTTGTAATAAAATAGTGTTGAAATCATTTGAAGAAAGAGTTTTGATATTTACTACTAGTATAGAAAACCATTATATTTTTAAAGTGACAAATCACAAAGAAGATTGTAGGAACAATCAATCACAAAGATTCACATTCGAAAATGTGAATAAAATCCAAAGAAATCGATATAAAATCCATCAAAGTGGATATATCTAAAATTCCCAAAGAAAAGGTCATCAAAGTCGATAATAAATGACAACAACAAAAGGGAGACAACACGAATCGATTAAAGTTGGATATTCAAACGGATTAGCAAAATAGGCTAATCTGGCAAAAATCATCAGGTCGGTCGGCCGAACCCCTGTAGTCGGTCGACCGGACCCTAAAACAGAAAGTGCTTATGCACTTAGAAGCAGGTCGGTCGACCGGACCAGGGGGTCGATCGGCCGAACCTGTTTCCAGCCTCATCCATGCCTATTACAAATGAGGTTCAATCTTGACCAAATTGCATTCGCACGAGCAACGGCGCTAAGGGTTTATGTCAATCGACTACCCGGCCCTATAAGCTCCTCGATGCATCACCAAAAACATGTTCAAACATCAAAGATAGGATTTTTAATGAATTGAACTCAAAACACTAAAAATTGGAATATTCACAAAAGCAATCCAAATCAAAGTCAAATGCACATAAATAAGTGTTAGGAATTCATACCTAACAATAGAAGATAAATATAAGCATAGACGTGAGATAAAAATCTCACCTTTTTAACTCAAGAACAAGAAGAAGAAGCTACGAAGCAATGGCAAGAACAAGCACTCTTCAATTCCAACTCAACAAGCTTGAATCTAAGCTTAAAGGAGAAGCATTTCCTAAATTAGGTTTAGGAATTTTCTGAAATTGGATGGAGAAAGAGTTGGAGAAGATGAAGAGGAAGCTTACCAATGGGCTCTCATGAACTTTGGAGCTAGGAGATGGATTTGCAAAGGAAGCTAGGGCTTGGAGTTTTAATTTCCACTCTCCACCTCCATTTTCAGTTTTGCTGGAGAGTTAGGAGTTGGAATGAAGTAATAAAGAGGAGAGGGGGATTGGGACTGAGTTAGTAAGTGGTTAATTGGCTCAGCCCAAACCAAAGCCCAAAGCAAAAAGTAGCAAAATTCAACTTTCTCCAAACATATCGAAGCTTATACTCAAAAAGGTCGCAAACGTCATTTTGAAATCAATGGGGGTGGTCTCGAGTCCCAATTCGACCATATGCAAAAAGTAGCTTTTCAGACTAAAATCCGACTAACGATAAAATATTTAAATAAAATATTTAAATATAAAATCGATAAATATGCGGGTTGTTACAGATTAATTTTAGAAATTTGTAAAATAATTAGTTTCGAAAAAGCAATCTTTTGTATACGATCAAATTAGTCCTCAAGACTAGTTCCATTATGTTCGGAATAGGAGTATACATATAGAACGTTAAGCAACACGTCTTGTTCGGAGTTCAAGATTTTTAAGTGCATTGACCTAGATATTTTTGAATACATATATGTGTGTATTTATATAGATACACACAAATATATATATATATATATATATATATATATATATATATTTCCACCATACTTGGCCTATACCCAAGCACGTTGTGCTCATGCCCCGCCCCTTATATAATTAGCGTGCAAATAGAAGCATGTTCACCTAAAATTTCAAAATCCCCTTCTTCCATCCGACGACCATGGCCAATCGGTGCCAATCGAGGCCAAATCAGACCTCGGTGTCAACTAGAGAAATGTAAAGTACGATCATACGAAGCTCTTCAATGGTGGGATCGACTTGGATAGTGACGAGGCAACGACAATTCATCTTCGAATTTGCGGCAGTTAGGGTTTGATTTTTGTGACGCCCCACCACTATGCTCACAATAACAGACAGTATTAAAAGAAATACTGTCCGTTATTACGAAGAATAAGGCTGGATAGGAGCGGCCATCCGTAGTTAGGCCTTACACTAGTATTGGTTATCTCGATAGGAGTAGTATATATTTTTATTTTTCATCTCCTATTTATTTACTCCCATCGACATAGCTAATTCCAGTATAAAACGAACTACGATGGTTCATAATAGTTTAGGACAATAAATATAATAATAACACAGATAATATAAATGCGGAACATAGATTAAACAAAAAGTCTCATATCTATAATAACTTATGTCAGTTACAATACATGTGATACAATAGATATGATACAACTACACTGTCGACTCTGGAGTTACATATACAAGTACATTATCGTGAATAATATACATGAATACATAACATCCTATACAAATACACTGACTACTAAAAATGTCAACGACTACTCCAAAAGATATGAAGTAACTTCATAGCTCAAGCAGCAACCCCAAAGCAAGATATCTACAACCTGTAATAACTCGGTCTGACCCGAGTATTACATTCAAAAGAAAATAATACACGGGTCAGTCTAATTCAAACTTAGTTATTAGTGCACAGAAGCAATCATAATTAAGTAACAAATAGACGGCAGTCAAAATAAATTCACCTATCCAATCCTTTAACAGAGAAATCGGATAACGGCGAATATAATGCTTAACATCATTAAACAACAAATAAGCAAATTCAAATTAACAACGAAGATAAATCAAAGGATTATCAATGAAGGTAATTTAGAAAACGGGAGAATTGCCTAAACGCAATTAACAACAAAATCTAATTATTAAATAAATAATTAGAAACTCATAATCTAATTATCACAAAGATAATTAGACAGTATCAAAATGATCGAATCAAACCAAATCAAAATACAATTTCAAAATATTGATTCGAACCCATAAAAAAATTCAAAAAATTGAAATATCACTTAAAAAAATCAATTCTAGTAGGGCTGCAGTACACACACACGTGTACTACCTCGCCACTACAATGCTAAGATACATATACATGATGTATATAGATGACCAAGGCCAATGAAACAGCAACAATGAAACGGCTGTAAATAAAATATATGAAGCTGCTCAAAAGGGATGAAACATATAAGCTACAGATCTAATCTCAACTAAAGATCCAAAGTACATATGAAATGTCCAAGCAGATAGAAAAATGACATGAATAGGTTATACATGTGAAACAGGTTACAAGCAATACATGAAAACATATATGACTTGCATAAACAAACTTTATTAACCAGAGTGACACTGCATACATGAACCCATAAAACATGATGCAATGCAATATGAACTAGACATCCATCAAGCAGTGCATGGTGCACTGAAGATCTTAACAAAGCTCGGGAGAAACCAGAACCATAAGTGGAACTGACCACCCAATTCAAATGGCACAGACTCGAGTACCCAAATGGTGATGCAACCCAAACTACATCAGAGGAATACTATGAACATTGCATGCTACATGAAGACCAGACAACATGGCTCCTGTGGGACTGCGCATACCAACAGCTTCAGCTACTATGACACAAATATGACTGGGATGCTTACATGAACCAGAAATCAAGTTATAGCATGGCAAGTGCAGCTTCTACATGAGGTCAATGCAAACACAGCAGAACAGTATGGACAGTGAATGCACTCATTACAACAAATTACAGTATGATACAAATGTTCAAAGCAACCTGAAATCATTGATACCAAGACGCACTGAGCACAGATATGCATGTGTATATCAAGTTTATATAGATATACAAGTGTAGACCAAAGTGATACATGAATATACATGTATGGTAATACAGCAGTAGCAATTTTTAAAGACAGAAGGCAAAATCGAGAACAGTTTAACATGCATCATTTATATGAAGCTACTATACTGGATGAATACAACAACTCCAGATGGTATACAGGTTGGTTTTAAAACCTCATCAACATACTCATGTAAGGGTAGGAAACTACAAAATCAGTTTAAAATAGACAAAGCCGAAGCCAACATTTAATGGCCATAGTGCAACAGATATGACTGTTCATAGTCGTGTGCAACATGTAAACAATCCGAGATCAATACTTATGAAGCAACTAGATTTCAAAGCAGCAGTTCAAATTAAATGGCCAGAAATATTACCAATACAATGGTGATAATACCGAGACATGACATCACATACACAAAGCAAGTGACCGAAGTTAAATGGAAATTAAGCCGTAGTGGTCTCAAAATCAACCGGAAACAAAAACAAAGTCGAACAATTCAATCCGGGGCAAAATCACTATCACAATCTAGAAAACCAAGCAATTCAAGTCAAAGACAAAATCAACATCGAAAAATCAAGCAGCAAAGGACGCAATTTCGAACAAATCAGAAAATGCTAAAGCTTGAATTAAATGTGAGTGACAAGAATCACTCACCTTTGTCGAAGCGAAGATGAACACGAATCAAGCGGCCGAAGCAACGTGAAGTGATAGCCGATCAACAGCCAAGAACCAAAAATCATCATCGACCGAGCATCAATTTTTGGCAGCAAAGCCCTAATTTTGAAGACGAGCGAACGAATAACAGAGAGCCGCCATTTTGATTCTCTTCGTTAGTTTTGATTTTAGGTTTGTGAAAATGAAAGATGAGTGAAGGAACGGTCACTTGCTTTCGATAATAAGCACGGCCCTAAGACAAAGAACATGGGCCAAGATTGAATTGAAAGCCCACATCAAACTTTAACAACTTTTATAAAAGAATTTCCAGAGCATTCTCACCAAAGACTTTTCCTCGATTTCAAAATGCTTTCAATATTTTCAATAAAATTATTTTTCAAGTATTTTCACTAGGTGTTGAAAACGGGTCTGCTAAGTGCTTATAGATTTTCGGTCGTACGCCAGATCAACGTATGACCGAATTTCTGTGAGAACAAGGATGGACTGGTTAAAACATCGAGTTATAAAAAAAAGTATTTTTATAAAACCATTTTATAATATTATGTAGATTTTAAAAGTGTTTAAAAGTGTTTCAAAGAATAAGTTTTCTAAAAATAAGCATTTTAAATGAATTCTGGCTTCGTTCCTTTTCGAGGACGAAAAGATTCTAAGGGGGGATGATGCCCAAAGAAGAAAATACGCAACCCATAATTCTCCAAGGGATAAGTCGTACACGACTTAAGGAAGAAATAAGTCGCACACGACTTAAGAAAAGGGCTATAGGTCGTCCACCACCTAGGGGGTCATGTAAGTGGGAGCTGCGACTTAACAAAGCTCGGGGAAAAGAACTACGACCTAACAGATCAGATGAAAAAGAGTTACGACTCAATGGAAGCTTAAGTCATTCGGGTTTGATGAGTCGTCCACGACTTAGCAAAAAGCAGGAAGAAGTTCCAATGGTTGAAGGCCTTTAGTCGAAAGCGGGTTACGACTTAGCTGTGTCGTGGGAAGTTACCGTTCCTTCAAGCTGCCGACGAGTTACGACTCATGTTAAGTCGTTGAAGTGTTAAGTCGTCCATGTTTAAGTCGCATGAAGGAGCTGTCTGAAGATGTCTCTTAAGTCGTCAACCGTTTGTTCCTTATGTTGTATGTAGTTAGGTCGTCTACGACCTAAGTGATGTAATGTGTTGTGATTCTCTAAGTCGTAAGTCGTGACGTTGTGTTGTAATTTGTTTGTTTTTTTCTCTTTGAGTCGTTGAATGTTAAGTCATGAGTCGTGATGTTGTAGTATCGATGAGTCGAATGTCGTCTATATTGAGTCACTGCTGATGAGTCGCTGCCGACCCAAGGATGAGTCGTAAGTCATGTACGACTTAAAAGCTGAGCGAAAGGCTATAAATAGGCGTGTGGGTTCATTTGTAAATTAGGTTATGTTTGAATAAAATTCCTCTTTTGTTAGCTTTGTGCTTTCATTTAAATTGGTAGTTGAGTGTAATTTCCTATCTCCACTTACGTTATTCGAGTGCGCTCGAATCATCGTTTGTTGAAGCCGATTCACGGAATCTTGTGCGCAAGATCAACGTTGAAGAATCGTAGATCTCTTTTCACGGTATC
The DNA here is from genome assembly GCA_030765085.1 of Allium cepa. NCBI lineage: Eukaryota > Viridiplantae > Streptophyta > Magnoliopsida > Asparagales > Amaryllidaceae > Allium > Allium cepa. Next base: position 645,798,653 of record CM060937.1, on the reverse strand, counting down.
GTGCGCGATCAACGTGTCAGAGATAGCTAAAATTCGGTATTTTCGGATCAACAAATTTGGGCCTTGCAGTATTTTCAATCCACCGATTGCTACTTTTCACAGTTTCATTTGTTTTCATAATATCCGCTGCGTCAGTTTTGGTATCAGAGCTTGACTTAGCAAATCATAGCTAAGACGAGTCTTGGAGCCAAGGAGTTTGAAGTTGGTGTTCATCGTGTTCATATTGAAGTTGCAACAAGAGGAGAACTTTCCATCCATTCCATTTTGGATCAAAGTGTGGGAGTTGTTTGAATTTTTGGCCGTGAGAGTTTGTGCGCCAAAGTTTGAAGTTGAAGTTCAAACCGAGTCGATCCAAGGAAGTGTGCGAGCCAAGTTAAGTCGTGTAGTGGTATAACCAAGCTAAGGAGTAAGTCGCAAGCCGAGATAGCGAGCTAGAGTTGAGTCGCGTCGAGCCGAGCAAAGACGTTGAGTCGTGAGGCAATTTATTCCGAGCTAAGGGAGTGAGTGGGTCGTTGAAACTTGAGCCGTGTATTTTGTTTGAAGTTTTTGAAGTCTTTGAAGATTGTTTGAATTTGTTGAAGTGATTGTGTTGATTCAATCATGCCGCCGAGGAGAGCTAACCGTCATCAGAATGTTGAAGCGTTGTATAGAAGGGAAGAAGCCGAGCAGATGGAACAACGCATTAATGAGAAATTTGATGAAGGCATTGGAAAGTTAGAGAAGCTGATGATTGACATGAATCAAACTCAAAGGAGGAGATCACTAGTCTCGAACCATGGAGGAAACAGAGTTTCACCATCGGTTACGGAAGCGAGAAGGGTATCACCGCAATCTTATCGAGAAAGAAGAGAATCTTCAGTTTCTTTGAGAAGAGAACATCATGAGCATAGATGTGAAGAGAGAAGGACTCCATGGGAGTATGAATATGAGCCATATCGTGATGTTGAAAGACCAAGTAGAAGGGATATGCGTGATCATAGAGATGTGGGAGGTCGAGATCGTTATCGAAGTACATCTGTTTTTGAAGAAGAAGGTGACAGATGTAATATTCATTATCGAGATCGAGATCAAGTAAAAAATGCATATCGGGATGCTGAAGATGATCGTCGATGGGAATCAGGGATGAAGATGGAAATTCCAGAGTTCAAGGGTGGAATGGTAGCAGAAGAATTTCTTGATTGGTTGTCTAATGTGGAAGAGATTTTTGACTTTAAAGAGATTCCCGAGCATAGAAGGGTGAAGTTAGTTGCTACTAGGTTGAGGGGGAGAGCTTTAGCATGGTGGCAGCAGACTAAACTTACGCGGGAGAGAATGGGAAAGTCAAAGATTGAGTCTTGGGATAAGATGAAGAAGTTGATGAGAGCTACATTTTTACCTTACAACTATCAATCACTCATGTACCAGAGGTTGCAAAATCTAAGGCAAGGGATGAAATCAGTTAATGATTATGCCGATGAATTTTATCAACTCATTGCTAGGAATGATATTATGGAGACAGAAGAACAGTTGACCGCTAGATTTGTTGGAGGGTTGCGAATGCAGATCCAGGATATGGTTAATATGTTTGATCCAAGATCTGTGGCAGAGGCACATCAGAAAGCGTTGTCTTAGGAAAAGCAGGGAAGGCGTGGAGGTGGTGTATTTACTAATTCTAACAATCAAGTGAAGGGTGTTAGTGGAAGTTATAATGTTCCTAAACCTATCAGTAAACCAGTGGTGAAGGAGGCTGAGAAGGCAAAGGTTAATAGCAGTTTCAAATGTTACAATTGTCAGGAGTTGGGTCACAAAAGCAATGAATGTCCGAAGCCAAAGAAGAGAGCAATGGTTGCTGAGATTGAAGAAGAGGATGCGGAAGCTGATTGTTCTAATTCACCTTATGCTGAGAAGGAAGAAGAGTTGTCCGGAGATGAAGGGTGTAATTTGATGATGAGGAGAAGTTGCTTGACACCGAAGCAAGAGGAGGAAAGTAGTTGGTTGAGGAATAACATATTTCAGTCCACATGCACTATTCTAGGAAAGGTTTGCAAGTTCGTCATTGATGCTGGAAGCTGCGACAATATTATCTCTACAGAAGCAGTAAGGAAGTTGAACTTGAAAATTGAGAAGCATCCTAAACCGTACAAGTTAGCATGGTTAAGGAAAGGTGGTGAGGTGAAAGTTGGACGAAGAGCTTGTGTGAATTTTTCAATTGGAAAGAAATACAAAGACGAAATTTAGTGTGATGTTGTAGACATGGATGTGTGTCATCTGTTGTTAGGCAGACCATGGCAGTTGATAGAGCAGTGCAACATGATGGTCGTGCTAATAGCTATAGTTTCATGTTTGAAGGCACTTAAATCACTTTAGTTCCCAAAAAGCAATAACAGAAGGAAAGCAAGTTGGAGGAGATTGAAGAACTGAAAACTTTGCTATCTTTGAAGGAGTTTGTTAAAGAAGTTGAAGAGGAGCCTGAAGTCTTCTTGTTGATTGGACGAGAATGTAATGAAGAGGTTGAAATTCCTGAAGAAGTGAAGCCAGTGCTGGAGGAGTTTAACGATGTATTTCCTGAGGAGCTGCCAACAGAGTTACCACCGTTGAGGGATATTCAACATCAAATAGATCTTGTTCCAGGAGCTGTGTTGCCACATCGACCACATTACAGGATGAGTCCAAAGGAACATGAAGAGTTGCGAAGGCAAGTGGAAGAATTACTAAAACAAGGGTGTGTGCAGGAAAGTCTAAGTCCTTGTGCAGTGCCAGCTTTGTTGGTGTCGAAAAAGGATGGAACGTGGAGGATGTGTACCGATAGTCGGGCGTTGAATAAGATCACTGTGAGATACAGATTCCAAATGCCGAGGTTGGATGACTTGCTAGATCAGTTGAGTGGGGCAACTATCTTTTCGAAGATTGATTTGAAGAGAGGATATCATCAAATTCGAATTAGACCAGGTGACGAATGGAAGACAACATTCAAGACGAGGGAAGGATTATATGAATGGCTTGTTATGCCGTTTGGTCTTTCGAATGCACCAAGTACATTCATGCGGGCGATGAACCAAATTTTTAGACCTTTTATCGGGAAATTCATGGTGGTGTATTTCGATGATATTCTGATATACAGTGGAGGTTCAGAGAAACACTTGCATCATTTGAAAGAAGTGTTGGTGGTCCTACGACAAGAACAGTTCTATGCCGCAACAAAGAAATGTGTGTTTATGACGAGGAGTGTTTTATTTCTGGGGTATGTTGTGTCAGGAGAAGGTATCCAGGTGGACCAGAATAAAGTTGAAGCAGTCAGAAATTGGCCACAACGGAGGACAATTACGGAAGTGAGAAGTTTTCATGGGCTAGCGTCATTCTACCGAAGATTCATCCCACACTTCAGTAGCGTGATGGCACCAATTACTGATTGTATGAAAGGGAAGCAATTTTCTTGGTCGGAGGAAGCTGGGGTTGCTTTTAAGCGAATCAAGAAACTGTTGACGTCAGCACCAATTCTTGTTTTACCAAATTTTTAGTTATTGTTTGAGCTACATACTGATGCGTCGAAGGTTGGGATTGGAGGGGTGTTGAGTCAGAAGGGGCGTTCTATTGCATACTTTAGTGAGAAGTTATCAGGGGCAAAGATGAGATATAATACGTATGATGTGGAATTTTATGCTGTTGTGCAAGCAGTGAAACATTGGAGACACTATCTGTTCCATAAGGAGTTTGTTCTTTACACAGACCATGAAGCTTTGAAGCATTTGCAGGGGCAGGACAAGATTTCAGCAAGGCATGCATCATGGATTGCCTATCTGCAGCAATTTATGTTTGTTGTGAAACATAAATCGGGGATTACGAATCGTGTAGCAGATGCATTGAGCGGAAGGAATCACTTGTTGACTACAATGAAGGTTGAGGTGACAGGGTTTGAATTGTTGCCAGAACTGATTGAAGAAGATCCTTACTTTAAGAAGTTTGTTGAGAAAGTTAAGGAGGGAATTACTGATGAATTTGTGTTAATTGATGGTTTCTTATTTAAGAGGAATCAATTGTGTGTACCGGATTGTAGCTTGCGAATGAAGATAGTAAAGGAGCTTCATAAGGAAGGGCATGTGGGTAGAGACCGAACATTGCAGTTAATCACTCAATCCTACTATTGGCCATCGATGAGGAAGGAAGTTGAAAGGTTTGTTCAGAGATGTCATGTTTGTCAAGTTTCGAAAGGGACAGCTACAAATGCGGGTTTGTATATGCCTTTACCTGTTCCTACAAAACCTTGGGTGGACGTTAGTATGGATTTAGTATTGGGTTTGCTGAGAACACAAAGGGGAAATGACTCGATATATGTTGTGGTGGATCGTTTCTCGAAGATGGTACATTTTGTTGCTTGTAAGAAGACGACAGATGCTGTTCATGTTGCTCAGTTATTTTTCAAGGAGATCTGTCGACTTCATGGATTGCCAGAATCTATTGTGTCGGATAGGGATACTCGTTTTCTGAGTCACTTTTGGTTAAGTTTGTGGAAGATGGTTGGAACGAAGTTAAACTTTAGCAGCGCTTATCATACGCAAACAGATGGACAGACAGAAGTTGTCAACAGATCGTTGGGAAATTTGTTACGATGTCTTGTGAAGGACAATCTGAAGAGTTGGGACATGAAGTTATGCCAAGCGGAGTTTGCTCATAATCATGCAGTGAATCGTAGTACGGGATTCAGTCCATTTCAGATTGTATATTCAAATTTGCCCAGGGGACCGTTGGATTTAGCAGTAGTACCACAATCGAAGGGGATGGTTAAACGAGCTGTAGACTTTGTTGATGGGTTGACTGAATGTCATAAAATCGTTCAGGAGCGATTGGAAAGGCAAATGAGAAGTATAAACGATATGCAGATATGAAGCGAAGAAGTGTTGAGTTTAATGAAGGAGATATGGTATATGCTGTGTTAACGAAGGATCGTTTTCCAGTAGGCGCTTATAACAAGTTGAAAGCCAGAAAAATTGGTCCTATAGAAGTTGTGAAACGGATTAATGAAAATGCTTATAAGTTGAAGCTGCCGGAGAATGTGTACACTTCTGACGTGTTCAATATTAAGCATCTTGTGCCATATTATGGAGATGAACAATCTGATGTGGAAGAATTTACAAATTCGAGGACGAATTTTTCTCAACCAGGGGAAGATGATGCCGCTCAGGCTAGAGAAGAAAATAGGAAACCAATAAATCTCCAAGGGATAAGTCGTACACGACTTAAGGAAGATATAAGTCGCACACGACTTAAGAAAAGGGCTATAGGTTGTCCACGACCTAGGGGGTCATGTAAGGGGGAGCTGCGACTTAACAAAGCTCGAGGAAAAGAGCTACGACCTAACAAATCAGATGAAAAAGAGTTACGACTCAATGGAAGCTTAAGCCGTTCGGGTTTAATGAGTCGTCCATGACTTAACAAAAATCAGGAAGAAGTTCCAATGGTTGAAGGCCTTAAGTCGGAAGCGGGTTATGACTTAGCTGAGTCGTGGGAAGTTACCGTTCCTTCAAGCTGATGACGAGTTACGACTCATGTTAAGTCGGTGAAGTCTTAAGTCATCCATGTTTAGGTCGCATGAAGGAGCTGTCTAAAGATGTCTCTTAAGTCGTCAACCGTTTGTTCCTTATGTTGTATGTAGTTAGGTCGTCTACGACCTAAGTGATGTAATATGTTGTGACTTTGTAAGTCGTAAGTCGTGACGTTGTGTTCTAGTTTGTTTGTTTTTTTCTCTTTGAGTCGTTGAATGTTAAGTCGTGAGTTGTGATGTTGTAATATCGATGAGTCGAATGTCGTCTATATTGAGTCGCTGCTGATGAGTCGCTGCCAACCCAAGGATGAGTCGTAAGTCGTGTACGACTTAAGAGCTGAGCAAAAGTCTATAAATAGGCGTGTGGGTTCATTTGTAACTTAGGTTATGTTTGAATAAAATTCCTCTTTTGTTAGCGTTGTGCTTTCATTTAAATTGGTAGTTGAGTGTAATCTCCTATCTCCACTTACGTTATTCGAGTGCGCTCGAATCATCGTTTGTTGAAGCCGATTCATGGAATCTTGTGTGCAAGATCAACGTCGAAGAATCGTAGATCTCTTTTCACGGTATCGTGTGCGATCAACGTGTCAGAGATAGCTAAAATTCGGTATCTTCGGATCAACGAATTTGGGCCTTGTAGTATTTTCAATCCACCGATTGCTACTTTTCACGGTTTCATTTGTTTTCATAATATCCGCTGCGTCAGGGGAGGAATGTGATAACCCGAATTTTGGGCGTCTGTTAATTGAAAATTAACAGATGAAGATTTAAAAATAAAATAAAGGTTGAATTATAAATATCTAAATAAGTATTTATATTAGTAATTTTCCTGACTAAAGTATTGAAGTTTGATAATATTAGTTTAATAATCTTCATTTATAATTAATTAGTTGAACAAACTTATCTTTCCAGAATTAATAAAAGTGATTTTCTAATCATCATATAATATATAGGTATGTATATACATTAAATTAGAAATTATATTTTTATTGATTTTCAAGATTTATTTAAAGTTGAATTCTATATTGAACACTAAAATAGTTTCTATAAGGTATAAAGTAAGATTCGATAAAGGTGTATATATATTAAAATTTCTTTAAAGGTTATACTTAAAATGAAGGTAGTCTGTAAAAACATGTATGTATAAAAATATTATATTGATTTAAGAAATTAATAAATGCATAAGACTTGGGTAAAATAAGATTCAATAAAGAATATTATATAAAAATACATAAACATATTTGGTACACATTAATTACAAATATAAACAAATTCACTATGCATTTTAACAAATGTAAACATTTATAAGCATTTAATTCTTGCATTCATACATTTGTAAGGAGACAATCATTTACACTGATAATTGTAAGCTTTGTATTTACAAGTGGCATTTGTTCATTTTCCTTTCTTTAAGAAAATATAATTATCATATTAGAAGCAAGGCCAAAATAAAAAAAATCTCTACTCTTTCATTGCAAGAGAAAAAAAGGGGGAAACATATTCATGCTTCAAAATCTTCTTCCATCATTAAAAAAAATTTAACGAAAATATGGAATAAAGATCGGGCTTGGAAATGAAATCAAATCATCTCAGACCCATCATAACAAGCTTCTCTGTTTTATATCCGAGGGTAAACATTATACCGTTATCAGTAAATGAACTGTCTTCAAGATCAGCTAAATAAACATAATTAAGAATCAAAATACAAGTTCAAAGATCAAGCCTCGGTCCAATCTCAACAAACAACAGATTTCCAGAATCTGGTTTCCAGTAATAAAGCACTGCAAGTTTTTAAATTTCAAAATGTTCAGCTCTGTTCAACTGTTCAGGCGAGTAACTTACCTTGTTCCTCTGTTTTCTGTAAATTGCTTGTGTGTGAAACTTCTATTATTTCCAAAAAAATAAAAAATTCAGTGTAAGTTTGGATGCATGATTGAAGTAAAGTTGTAGAATGATTGTAAGTATAAGTTTCATTTGTTGTAGGTGTGTAAATGTGAAAAATTATCTGTGCATGTCAATGTAAGGAGATATATTAGCCTCTGTTGATTTTCAACAGGCAAATCAGATTCAAAACAAACAAATCAAAACCAAGTCAGAAAATAAATGATTTTAATATCATGTTATGTTTATAAAAACTGAATTGTCCTGTTAAATAATGATTTTTGGAAGAAATTGCATGTTTTTAAGCTTAGGGTTAAGGAGGAATTGGGCGAAATACAAGAATCACGTTTTCACCAAATTCTGGCGAACCTATTGGTGGTGGAAGGCGATTTTCGGCCAGGAGGTGGATGCAGAGGTGGGAAGCACTGGAAAAATGCTTGACAATTTTTCTATTGGACAGTTTGGAAGGAGGAAGCGATTATAGGGCTTGACGAGTGTTTTCGTGGGTTGTTGTTCTTGGTCAAACTGCGGCAAGGAAAGTGAGAGGAGGGTGTGCTGTCATGAGGCAAAGGGAGGAGGTCGGAGTTGCGCTCTTACCGGTGAAGTTTGAACGTCGGCCAACGTTGGTATGGCGGCGAATGAGGGGATTTTGGTGAACAGAAATTTTATTCCTGTAACGACCCAGAATTTTTAGTAATTTAAATTTGAGTATTTAATTAATTTTAAATATTAATAAGTGAATTTTTGGAGTCGAATAAATTTTATTTTGAATTTTGGATTTAATTTTGCAATTAAATCGATTTATTTAATAGTGAAATTCCACAAATAATTAAATATTGGGTTAAATATGATTGAAAATGATTTGGAAAATTTTATTTTATCATATTGAAGTTATAGAAATATTTTGGAACTTGTAAAACTGAATTTGGAGTTAATTTGTAAAAAATTGAATATTTTAATATTTAATTATCGACTGAAAAATAGCCAATTTTTGAACAGTCTCGGAATTGAACGAAACAAGTTCCATTGGATCCGTAATAGTTAATTATTATCGGATTTCAATTTTCGTAGCAATCGGAGTTGTCGTTTGACCGTGGCAGCTCGAAACGCATCGATATCGTTTTAATTTTAATTCGGCGAGTAAAAATAGCCATTTTTCAAACGGTCTCGGATTTCGACGAAACCAGTTTCATCGGATCCGTAATGTGATATTATTGCAAGATTTCAAATTTCAAGTCGATCGGATTTGTCGTTTGTCCGGTACAAGCCAAAACGCCTAGAAATCGCTTAAATCGGTTTAAATTTAAATCGACTGTTTATTGCCGTATCTCACACATACTTCCGAATTAGCTTACGAAACCTGTTCCATTGTGTCCGGAATGCGGAAAAACCTTAGGATCGCCTGGCGGCACGCGTCGTTTGGAGTTCGTTTGCAAAAGTGTTAAATTGGGTATTTTATTATTAAAATAATAAGGGTATATATGTAAATCTCCACTCCAAAACCCTAATTCACTTGCTCCAGCCGCCACCTCTCCATTAATGGCCAGAAATTTTCGAATTTCATCCCTCAAGATCTCTCAATCCATCAACATTTAGGAAAAACTCCCAACTACAATGTTGTAGAGCACAGTAAGATCTCCCTATCCAACGGTTAAGATCGAGATTGGAGCGACGGATTGGAGGCTAGGGACCCGCGTTTGCCACCAGGCCATGCGCGTGTATCGAGGCAGGGGGGAGGCCGCACGTGGCCGGTCATAGGCCGAAGGTGGTGGAGGTTTGGGGCTTCAAAATGGCACATCCTGATCGTCATAGATTCAAGCGCGGAGGTGGTGAAATCAAACCCTAGTTTGGTTTTGTGATGGGTTTGCTTGCGTTCACTTCCTGTAGCCGTGCACGCAAGAGAGGGAGGGGGAGAGAAGCTTGTGCGTGCGGCCTGTGGTAGGGGTAGGGTTTGTAAAAGAATTTGTGAATCTATTTTTATTTAAATTCGTATAACGTTTAAAAATCAATATCTTTTTGCTGCGAGGTCCGATTTGGGCGAATCAAAGTGCGTTGGGATCGTATGGTCGTGCTCTTCGCGATGAAGCTGATTTGGAGTCGATTGGAGCTCGTTTGAATTTCGGGTAAAATTAAACGTTCGTTTAATTTTATTCGAAACGAACGCCGAAAACGGAAATAAAATCAAGGTGAGAACTCCTCACTCAATCGAAAGGTTTTGTTTAAAATTTTAAATAGTTAATATTGATTGATAATTGTTGATTGATTGTGGTAGTAGATATAGTAGGATATATACTATATATAGCGATATATATATATTGGCATATGTATATATCGGATTTGATTTCCCGCCTCGTATAGCGGATGAGACCCTATTGCGCCGTTATTAAGCGGATATTTTATAAAATCCCATATACCGCGATATTCCACCTTGAAGTGGAATTGGTATTGTGCTAACGTCTGTGGATGCAGGGTAACAGGTTGGAGGGATCCAACTGGATTCCTCACATATTTATTTGTTTATAAATATTATGTTGATTGTTGATAATCATATTGATATATGACACTTATTCCCGTGATTGACCATCTGATGTTGTCGCATCATCGGATTCAAATTTTTAAAATTAAAAATGACGGTTTTGAATTTAAAAGGGGTTTAAAAGTGATTTCTCAAAGAATATGGTTTATTAAAAAAAAATTTGAATTGATTAAATTTTAAAATAAATAGATGGATAAAATTTTATGTTTTAAAAATTTATATTTTTATGAAATATAACTTAAAAGAAATTTTTAACAATAATAGGTTTTTATAAAATAGTTAAATTTGGTTTTTGGGAGGTTATTATTATTAATGGTTTATATAAAGGATTTTATAAATGGATGTTTTTAAATAAAAATTATTGAAGTTATAGGATTTATAGATTAATAAATGTGAAATTTATAAAACGAACGGTTATTGGAAAAATTTAAGTTTATAAGTTATTAACTTATAGAAATGGATTTGGGCATTAAAAAGGGGAATTTTATAGAAATTGTTAATAAATGAAGATTTCATTAGTTGAAATTATTATAAGCCATAAAGAAATCTTGTAAGTGATAAGATTTTAAATTGGTGAAGTTCAAAAGAACGATTTGGGTAAATAGATAATATTATAAGTATTTAACTCATAATATTGATTTTAGTATATAATCGAGTTATGTAAATCGAATTGGACTAATAAAAGGAGATTTCTAAAACGAAGTTTCATAAATAGAAATGGGATGTATGGACATTGTTATAAATCCGAAAAATCAATTTAATTTGATAAATTGAATATGGAATTTGTTAAAGGGGTTGTATTCACTATTTTTGAACGGTGAATGTATTATTTTATTAAATGAACGTGTTTTTGGAAAAGAACGTTCTAAATGGAATTTAAAACTAATTAAAGACGTTTTAAGATATGTTAAGTATCGAAATCATAGATTTCAACATTGATTGTTGAAATAGACGATTTCGAGAAATAGAAGGGAATATTTTGAATAGTAGTGGATTTATGTATCCATTTTTTTTTATTTCAAATCCATATACTAGTGTTTTTGGGTTGTCGTAACGATGTTTTACGCAACATTCGTTTTTAACCCAAATAAATGTGAATAAAGGAATGTTTTCTTAAAGAGAATGGAATAAATACTTAACGGTAACTTAAGTATATTGAATATTTCCAAATTGTTGAAAATAAATAAATTTGTGAATTACTTATTTTTAAAATAAGCATGGGAATGGTTTTCTAATATGAAATGGAACGGTTTTTGTGAATTCACCTCTAAGGTAATTGAAAGCAAATAACTTGAAATCGATTTGGGAATCGTATGCTAGTAGATGCTTGGAATTTAAATCCACTTTGGAATTTATATATATGAAGGGAAATTTGTTTAAAATATAAATGTTGATTTATTTTTAAATATGAAAATATAATTTACGAATTTAGAACGTAAGTAAAATAAATCGGTAAAGATTTATTTGGTGGTTTGAAATTTGTTTCAAAAGGTATATATGGTTAAGGTGATTTGAAATTAGTTTTCAAATGGTTAAGGTGATTTGAAATTAGTTTTCAAATGGTTAAGGTGATTTGAAATTGGTTTGCAAATGGTTAATGTAATTTGAAAATTGGTTTTCAAATGGTAAAGGTAAATTGAAAATTGGTTTTTCAATTGGTTAAGTGTGGAAAATTTTATCGTGAAGTGGTTTTGGTAAAACAAATAACTGGGGCAATTATTTGGAAATGGTGTATATATATATATATATATCTTGTGAAGATATTTTTGGGATTAAATAATTTTGGAAATTTATTTGGAATCTGATGATGTGGCGCATCTTTATTGATAGTTAAATAACCGACTATCAATATTTACCCTTGGATGGTATTGATTGTGTTTGTTTGGAATTGAATGCACACTTATTTTTAAAAATAAGCGCTCGCTATTCGGTTTAGCCGGGAGAGGACCTTTGTGTCATATATCCCATTCCGAATATGCGATACGTCGTTTGGATTGCATTTGAAGACCGGTGTTGAAGACCGGGTATTTGTGAAAACGATAGGATGACCTATCGATTGTCTCCGCATCGTTAGCTACGGTATGGAGATTTCCTTTGTGATGGGAAATTTTATCGGGATTGTGAATACCCGGATTGCAAGGGCTTCTTTGGAAGTGCCTTCGGTTCTGTTCGAACCCGGAACAGACTTGTATGGTTACGTGTCTGACATTACATTTTGAGAGATAGAGCAGATTTCTTTCAAATACATTTCTGTTGGTGGCGGAGAATTTATTCTCTTAGCTTAACACCCTTCTCTGAGACGTACGAGCTCAGAGGTTATGTAGTTGAAGGTTATCAGCGATATTTCCCAATCTGGTAATGTGGCATGCTGAGTGCTGCTGTGTGATGATCATTGGTTGGTCATTTGTGATATGATCATTTGTTTGATCATTTATCTTTGTGATTATTGCTTTGGTCATCTGTGGACCCGAAGCATGGCTTTGTTACACAAAGCGTAGCTTTGTGGACGAGACTTCGTCAGGACCTCACTCCCCGGAAATGGTCGAAACAGGAATATGCGGCAAGGTTATGAGGGTCGCTCCCTTTAGGGTATGTCATTCCCTTCTGGAAAAGGGTGGTATCATGGTATGGAGCCCAGATATTTACTCATGTTGATACACTATATCTATTACTGTGTGGTGTTGTTGGTATCGAGCGCTCGGATAAAGGTCCCAAAGGACCGGGGGATGACATATTCGTGTAGTAGTTACCTAGTTACAGAGGTAACCCGGCCTTGTGTTGGCAGAGATCTAACCGTAACGTTAGTTTCTCGGGACGTCCCGCCAGAGGCGATCCCATGTGGCAGTAGGAAGTTCCTTAGCCTGACCATTTGTTGGAAATCCAATCAAAACAATACGCGCCCTGTACGGTTTTAGTTGTATAACCTGCCATGGAATGTGGCGGTAACCTGCTATTGAACATGGTAGCTATAGTAGGCATACGACGAAATGTCGTATGCTGGCTAGGATTTATATTCTACTTTCGAAATTGTTTTCTACACTATGCACTAATAATAATATCAAAAATGATTTGATTTTCGCGTAGTAAGCATCTTTGACTATCATAAGGAGAAATCTCCTCCAATTCTGCGTTTGCATTGTGTGTGTGGCGGGAGGCCTTATGGTAGTTTCATTTTCCAAAAAGCATTGCGAATTTCAAAAATTGAAATTTTCTTGTTGCTTGTTTAAAGATAAACTGTTTTGAGTTCTCACACCAGTCACATGACTGACCTGGAGTTTATTGTTCCTTTCCTAAACTCTGGGTGCCCACTATTTTCCACACGGGCAGTCTAGAGTTAGGTTATCAGGTTATTCTGGATTCGGGAGTTGCTGTGCAGATCTGGAGGCGAGCCAGATAGCGTAGTCTATTATTTATTGTATATAGTATTTCTTTTCCGCTGTTGTTGTTGTACACTCTGATTGATGTAATGTAATGTGATATATAAAATGTATAGTTCTTTTGTTTTAATGAATATTCATTTATCTATTATATGTTGTTCCGCTGCGATTGTGAGATTCTGATATTGTTTCCTGTTCTGTTGTTTGTTCTGTTTTCTCCTCTCTTTCTTTTCTTTCTTCTTCTACCTCTTTCTTCTTCTAAAACCCTAACGGTTCGATTTTTCGGCAACGAAAAATCGCGATCGTTACATTTGGTATCAGAGCATATGGTTAAGCGACAACCTGCTCTGTTGGGTGTTACTCATTAGAGATAGAGTCAGCAGTACTCTAGAATGAGTGTGGGTGTAATAATAGATATGAGTGCGTATTTGTTAGTGAATATAAAATTGTTTTATATTGTGATGATTGGTTTGTTGAGTGGTATATGAACCTTCGTCGGCGCAGCCTCGAAAACTGAATCGAAGGGGTTCCTAAACACTTGAATAGAACAATTCGACACAATATTGTTTTAAATTGGGTAAATGAAATAATTTTACCTCGATTATATTTTATATATAAAAAGAAAATAATTTTTCAGGAATTATTGAAGTGTGTATATAATTGATTGCTTGGTTGTTGTTAAATAGGATATATATATATAAAATAATTAAAAGTTGTTTGAATAAGTTAATAAAAGCAACTATTGTAAAAGAATAATGGTATAAACCAATGAATCATAAGATGAAATAATAATTAATGATGATTTACAATTGTAAGATAATCATGTATGTATATAAGAAGTAAAATTATATAAGTAAAAGGTTTATAAAAGTGACTTATGAATAGAAAGAAAACTTTTTGAAAGAATAATTAGCATTGATTTCACTATTGTCACTGGGAAATAATAAGGGTGATGACTGCAGCATCATCAGTATCATTTTCGAGTTTCTATGTGATGGATTTGCTACAAAAATGAATTTAAAATTGAAGTTTTGTTGTAATAAATCAATTTGAAATTAAAATTCAATTTGAAGTTGATAAGTATAAGCGAAATAAGTTTTGAACTTATAATATAAGTTAGAAGTTGAATAATAAGTTTTATAACTTATAGAATGGGAAAATGTAAGTGAAACCAGTTATTGAAGTGGTTAAACAATTAAGTTAAGTAAAATGGAATATGAATTTGAATATTGATATGAATTTGACTTAAGTAAAAGTTAAATAGGATTTACTTTGGAATTTAAAATCCGAATTGAATTGATAAGTAAAACTTAAGTTTAATTAACAAATGATGTTTAAATGGAATAACTTAAGTGAAGTTGAATAAAAAATCGATATTTGTATCAAAGTTAAATAATCAAGTGAATTAAATGAGGTAAATAAAGTTGAAATGGAATGCAAGTTAAGTAATGTTGAAAGAATTGATGTTAATATCAAAATAAATGAATAAAGTGAGTAAATGAAATTGTTAAAGATGTGAACTTAAGTTATATAAATGAAATTCAATTTTATTTGTAAAAAGAACTAGCAATTGAATTAAAGAATGGATTGAATGTTAATCAATCGAATGTAAGTAAGTTGATATGAAACGATGTATGTAAGTGTAAATTCATTGAAGTTAGTTGAATAATTGGATGAAAATCAATTGAATGTTAAACCAATTGAAATTAAAACAGTTGAACCAAATTGAATGTAAGTAAAATGGATAAAATTTGGTTGTATTGGATGTGCATTGGTTGTTATTTGCTTGTTGGTTGATTGTATGAAAATTCCTTAAGTGTTAACGAAATTGAATCTGCTAAATTGAAAGCTATGTAATTGAATTCAAACGAAAATTGGAATGCAAAGTTGAATGAAAATGAATATGCAACTTTAATAGTAAACTAAAAGTGGTATAAGAAGCATGTATTGGAAATTTTATAATTGAATTGGCAAATTGGTTTGAATATTATAATTGGATATTATGCTAGCAGGATATACAGGTTATAAAGGAATTGGGATTTTGATTTCAAAGTTAAAAAAATTGTAACGCTCGACAAAAAGGTACGTATTTCAGTTTTTATATGAGATTTGATGATTTCCTTCTCTAGCCACTTGGCTTTCTCTTTTCTTTTTGATTCTGAGGGGCCGTAGAGCCGTTTTGTAGTCGTACCGATCTAGCCGCGCAAAGGAGACTCTGGCGAAATTTTTCGAAAATTTCGGGTGTTAGTAAAATTTTGAGAAATTTTGAAAGTTTGAAATTTGAATTTAAATTTAAATTTGAATTGTTGAGTAAACAATGTTGGTTGAAACCTATAATTGAAGTTGGAAAGCTAATTGAAATAATAGTGAATCTTTAATAAAAATATTTAGGTTAGAAAGTTAATAAAACTGATTAGCTTTGGAAAAATAATAAACGGTTTAGGATCATTCTCCTTAACTTGTAATTTCGAGGACGAAATTCTTTTAAGGGGGGGAAGATTGTAACGACCCAGAATTTTTAGTAATTTAAATTTGAGTATTTAATTAATTTTAAATATTAATAAGTGAATTTTTGGAGTCGAATAAATTTTATTTTGAATTTTGGATTTAATTTTGCAATTAAATCGATTTATTTAATAGTGAAATTCCACAAATAATTAAATATTGGGTTAAATATGATTGAAAATGATTTGGAAAATTTTATTTTATCATATTGAAGTTATAGAAATATTTTGGAACTTGTAAAACTGAATTTGGAGTTAATTTGTAAAAAATTGAATATTTTAATATTTAATTATCGACTGAAAAATAGCCAATTTTTGAACAGTCTCGGAATTGAACGAAACAAGTTCCATTGGATCCGTAATAGTTAATTATTATCGGATTTCAATTTTCGTAGCAATCGGAGTTGTCGTTTGACCGTGGCAGCTCGAAACGCATCGATATCGTTTTAATTTTAATTCGGCGAGTAAAAATAGCCATTTTTCAAACGGTCTCGGATTTCGACGAAACCAGTTTCATCGGATCCGTAATGTGATATTATTGCAAGATTTCAAATTTCAAGTCGATCGGATTTGTCGTTTGTCCGGTACAAGCCAAAACGCCTAGAAATCGCTTAAATCGGTTTAAATTTAAATCGACTGTTTATTGCCGTATCTCACACATACTTCCGAATTAGCTTACGAAACCTGTTCCATTGTGTCCGGAATGCGGAAAAACCTTAGGATCGCCTGGCGGCACGCGTCGTTTGGAGTTCGTTTGCAAAAGTGTTAAATTGGGTATTTTATTATTAAAATAATAAGGGTATATATGTAAATCTCCACTCCAAAACCCTAATTCACTTGCTCCAGCCGCCACCTCTCCATTAATGGCCAGAAATTTTCGAATTTCATCCCTCAAGATCTCTCAATCCATCAACATTTAGGAAAAACTCCCAACTACAATGTTGTAGAGCACAGTAAGATCTCCCTATCCAACGGTTAAGATCGAGATTGGAGCGACGGATTGGAGGCTAGGGACCCGCGTTTGCCACCAGGCCATGCGCGTGTATCGAGGCAGGGGGGAGGCCGCACGTGGCCGGTCATAGGCCGAAGGTGGTGGAGGTTTGGGGCTTCAAAATGGCACATCCTGATCGTCATAGATTCAAGCGCGGAGGTGGTGAAATCAAACCCTAGTTTGGTTTTGTGATGGGTTTGCTTGCGTTCACTTCCTGTAGCCGTGCACGCAAGAGAGGGAGGGGGAGAGAAGCTTGTGCGTGCGGCCTGTGGTAGGGGTAGGGTTTGTAAAAGAATTTGTGAATCTATTTTTATTTAAATTCGTATAACGTTTAAAAATCAATATCTTTTTGCTGCGAGGTCCGATTTGGGCGAATCAAAGTGCGTTGGGATCGTATGGTCGTGCTCTTCGCGATGAAGCAGATTTGGAGTCGATTGGAGCTCGTTTGAATTTCGGGTAAAATTAAACGTTCGTTTAATTTTATTCGAAACGAACGCCGAAAACGGAAATAAAATCAAGGTGAGAACTCCTCACTCAATCGAAAGGTTTTGTTTAAAATTTTAAATAGTTAATATTGATTGATAATTGTTGATTGATTGTGGTAGTAGATATAGTAGGATATATACTATATATAGCGATATATATATATTGGCATATGTATATATCGGATTTGATTTCCCGCCTCGTATAGCGGATGAGACCCTATTGCGCCGTTATTAAGCGGATATTTTATAAAATCCCATATACCGCGATATTCCACCTTGAAGTGGAATTGGTATTGTGCTAACGTCTGTGGATGCAGGGTAACAGGTTGGAGGGATCCAACTGGATTCCTCAC
This sequence comes from Allium cepa, assembly GCA_030765085.1. Lineage (NCBI taxonomy): Eukaryota > Viridiplantae > Streptophyta > Magnoliopsida > Asparagales > Amaryllidaceae > Allium > Allium cepa. Next base: position 645,781,008 of record CM060937.1, on the reverse strand, counting down.
ATATTTATTTGTTTATAAATATTATGTTGATTGTTGATAATCATATTGATATATGACACTTATTCCCGTGATTGACCATCTGATGTTGTCGCATCATCGGATTCAAATTTTTAAAATTAAAAATGACGGTTTTGAATTTAAAAGGGGTTTAAAAGTGATTTCTCAAAGAATATGGTTTATTAAAAAAAAATTTGAATTGATTAAATTTTAAAATAAATAGATGGATAAAATTTTATGTTTTAAAAATTTATATTTTTATGAAATATAACTTAAAAGAAATTTTTAACAATAATAGGTTTTTATAAAATAGTTAAATTTGGTTTTTGGGAGGTTATTATTATTAATGGTTTATATAAAGGATTTTATAAATGGATGTTTTTAAATAAAAATTATTGAAGTTATAGGATTTATAGATTAATAAATGTGAAATTTATAAAACGAACGGTTATTGGAAAAATTTAAGTTTATAAGTTATTAACTTATAGAAATGGATTTGGGCATTAAAAAGGGGAATTTTATAGAAATTGTTAATAAATGAAGATTTCATTAGTTGAAATTATTATAAGCCATAAAGAAATCTTGTAAGTGATAAGATTTTAAATTGGTGAAGTTCAAAAGAACGATTTGGGTAAATAGATAATATTATAAGTATTTAACTCATAATATTGATTTTAGTATATAATCGAGTTATGTAAATCGAATTGGACTAATAAAAGGAGATTTCTAAAACGAAGTTTCATAAATAGAAATGGGATGTATGGACATTGTTATAAATCCGAAAAATCAATTTAATTTGATAAATTGAATATGGAATTTGTTAAAGGGGTTGTATTCACTATTTTTGAACGGTGAATGTATTATTTTATTAAATGAACGTGTTTTTGGAAAAGAACGTTCTAAATGGAATTTAAAACTAATTAAAGACGTTTTAAGATATGTTAAGTATCGAAATCATAGATTTCAACATTGATTGTTGAAATAGACGATTTCGAGAAATAGAAGGGAATATTTTGAATAGTAGTGGATTTATGTATCCATTTTTTTTTATTTCAAATCCATATACTAGTGTTTTTGGGTTGTCGTAACGATGTTTTACGCAACATTCGTTTTTAACCCAAATAAATGTGAATAAAGGAATGTTTTCTTAAAGAGAATGGAATAAATACTTAACGGTAACTTAAATATATTGAATATTTCCAAATTGTTGAAAATAAATAAATTTGTGAATTACTTATTTTTAAAATAAGCATGGGAATGGTTTTCTAATATGAAATGGAACGGTTTTTGTGAATTCACCTCTAAGGTAATTGAAAGCAAATAACTTGAAATCGATTTGGGAATCGTATGCTAGTAGATGCTTGGAATTTAAATCCACTTTGGAATTTATATATATGAAGGGAAATTTGTTTAAAATATAAATGTTGATTTATTTTTAAATATGAAAATATAATTTACGAATTTAGAACGTAAGTAAAATAAATCGGTAAAGATTTATTTGGTGGTTTGAAATTTGTTTCAAAAGGTATATATGGTTAAGGTGATTTGAAATTAGTTTTCAAATGGTTAAGGTGATTTGAAATTAGTTTTCAAATGGTTAAGGTGATTTGAAATTGGTTTGCAAATGGTTAATGTAATTTGAAAATTGGTTTTCAAATGGTAAAGGTAAATTGAAAATTGGTTTTTCAATTGGTTAAGTGTGGAAAATTTTATCGTGAAGTGGTTTTGGTAAAACAAATAACTGGGGCAATTATTTGGAAATGGTGTATATATATATATATATCTTGTGAAGATATTTTTGGGATTAAATAATTTTGGAAATTTATTTGGAATCTGATGATGTGGCGCATCTTTATTGATAGTTAAATAACCGACTATCAATATTTACCCTTGGATGGTATTGATTGTGTTTGTTTGGAATTGAATGCACACTTATTTTTAAAAATAAGCGCTCGCTATTCGGTTTAGCCGGGAGAGGACCTTTGTGTCATATATCCCATTCCGAATATGCGATACGTCGTTTGGATTGCATTTGAAGACCGGTGTTGAAGACCGGGTATTTGTGAAAACGATAGGATGACCTATCGATTGTCTCCGCATCGTTAGCTACGGTATGGAGATTTCCTTTGTGATGGGAAATTTTATCGGGATTGTGAATACCCGGATTGCAAGGGCTTCTTTGGAAGTGCCTTCGGTTCTGTTCGAACCCGGAACAGACTTGTATGGTTACGTGTCTGACATTACATTTTGAGAGATAGAGCAGATTTCTTTCAAATACATTTCTGTTGGTGGCGGAGAATTTATTCTCTTAGCTTAACACCCTTCTCTGAGACGTACGAGCTCAGAGGTTATGTAGTTGAAGGTTATCAGCGATATTTCCCAATCTGGTAATGTGGCATGCTGAGTGCTGCTGTGTGATGATCATTGGTTGGTCATTTGTGATATGATCATTTGTTTGATCATTTATCTTTGTGATTATTGCTTTGGTCATCTGTGGACCCGAAGCATGGCTTTGTTACACAAAGCGTAGCTTTGTGGACGAGACTTCGTCAGGACCTCACTCCCCGGAAATGGTCGAAACAGGAATATGCGGCAAGGTTATGAGGGTCGCTCCCTTTAGGGTATGTCATTCCCTTCTGGAAAAGGGTGGTATCATGGTATGGAGCCCAGATATTTACTCATGTTGATACACTATATCTATTACTGTGTGGTGTTGTTGGTATCGAGCGCTCGGATAAAGGTCCCAAAGGACCGGGGGATGACATATTCGTGTAGTAGTTACCTAGTTACAGAGGTAACCCGGCCTTGTGTTGGCAGAGATCTAACCGTAACGTTAGTTTCTCGGGACGTCCCACCAGAGGCGATCCCATGTGGCAGTAGGAAGTTCCTTAGCCTGACCATTTGTTGGAAATCCAATCAAAACAATACGCGCCCTGTACGGTTTTAGTTGTATAACCTGCCATGGAATGTGGCGGTAACCTGCTATTGAACATGGTAGCTATAGTAGGCATACGACGAAATGTCGTATGCTGGCTAGGATTTATATTCTACTTTCGAAATTGTTTTCTACACTATGCACTAATAATAATATCAAAAATGATTTGATTTTCGCGTAGTAAGCATCTTTGACTATCATAAGGAGAAATCTCCTCCAATTCTGCGTTTGCATTGTGTGTGTGGCGGGAGGCCTTATGGTAGTTTCATTTTCCAAAAAGCATTGCGAATTTCAAAAATTGAAATTTTCTTGTTGCTTGTTTAAAGATAAACTGTTTTGAGTTCTCACACCAGTCACATGACTGACCTGGAGTTTATTGTTCCTTTCCTAAACTCTGGGTGCCCACTATTTTCCACACGGGCAGTCTAGAGTTAGGTTATCAGGTTATTCTGGATTCGGGAGTTGCTGTGCAGATCTGGAGGCGAGCCAGATAGCGTAGTCTATTATTTATTGTATATAGTATTTCTTTTCCGCTGTTGTTGTTGTACACTCTGATTGATGTAATGTAATGTGATATATAAAATGTATAGTTCTTTTGTTTTAATGAATATTCATTTATCTATTATATGTTGTTCCGCTGCGATTGTGAGATTCTGATATTGTTTCCTGTTCTGTTGTTTGTTCTGTTTTCTCCTCTCTTTCTTTTCTTTCTTCTTCTACCTCTTTCTTCTTCTAAAACCCTAACGGTTCGATTTTTCGGCAACGAAAAATCGCGATCGTTACAATTCCAGCAGTGAATTTTCGAATTTTGTTTTGGGAATTTTGGCGTTGATCCAGGAGGTGAGGTATGGAAGGGTGGTTGGAGGCGACTTAGGGAGGTCATTGGAGTTGGCCGGTGTTGCTCCGACGCTGTGTGCATGTATACATGTGCACTTGTAGCTGTTTGAGGTAAGTGTTGGAGAAGACGATGTCTTCTCGGTTCGAAGCTCGTGTGGGCTTTGCGGGGGACTCGGAAAAATTATGGGTTTTGCCCTCGTCGTTTTCGAATTTTAGTGAGGTTTAGCTGAGATGAATTTTTGTAAGACCGTTTAAATTTGACGAGTAAATTTTTTTTTTAAAACTATGATAAGTTAAAGGAAGAAAAAGGGGAAGGGAAACTCGAGTTGGTCTCGAGTCAAAGGCGGGTCGAACCCGAAGCAAGCTTGTAATGATATTTTTTTTTTACAAATTCGAATTTTTTTAAAGTATGGATATAAAACTTTAAATTTGTTTAAAAATAATTTTGATTTATACACATATTACATCAGAATAATTTTGTAATTAGGATATAAATGTTTCAACTTAAATATAATTGTTGAAATATAATTAAGTTTAAAATAAAAGTATTTAACTTTAAATAAAGGATGATGATTTTGAATAAATCAAATTCAACCTTTAAGTTCAATTTAATTTAAATGGAAGTTAAGGGTTAATGTAAATAAATGATTTATCTTAATTTAATCATGTATTATTAACTAAGGTTTAATTAACTAAGATGTCTAATTTGGATAATTAATTAAGGTAAATTAATTTTTGAAATTAATTAAGTATAGATAATCACTTAATGAATGCATTGACTAATCGAGGTTGATCAATTAAGAAATAATTAAGTAACAAGTAATTAAAAGGATAATTACTTAATATAAAAAGAATTATTATGAATAATTACTTAATCAAGTAACTAAAGGAATTGATTAGTCAGTATAGTTAATTAAGTTAATATGGTTAATTTTAATTAATTAATTAAGTTTAATTAATTAAAAATAATCATTTGATGTTGGGTTAAGTATAATTACTTAAGGTAATCAATGATGTGCAATTACTTAGTGTAGTAAGTAATGGATAATTACTGATGTATTTAGTAAAAAGGAAATTACTTGATGGAAAGTAATCAAAGGATAATCACTTTGTGGAAGAGAATTAGTGATAATTACTCAGTGAATTTAAAGAATTAATTAATATAATTAATCAAGGAGTTGATTTAATTGATGAAGTAAATAAGGAAAGTTAATTATTGATTGTGATTAATTAAGATTGATTAATAAAGGTAATTAAGTTAAAGGTTAATTATTATATGAAATTTAAGAATAATTAACCAGTGAAAGTAACTAGATGATCATTAATTAATGTAATTAATGGAAGTGATAGATCTTGCTTATTAATGATTAAATGATGATGGGTGCTTTGAATCGGTTGATATCTCTGATATGAGTTGCTTTGTGATATGATATGTTGGATGGACGATGATAATGTGATTATCAATCAATTATGAATTGCTGTGTAAAAGTGTTATTCGACAATTAAAGTTGAATTGTATTTTAATTGGATAACTTGGGTTTAGATGACATTGGATTCGAAGAGACCGGAGTCGGGTATTAGTAAATACCCGAAACCACTTCGATTCTTTATAATTTGATGTGTGCAATCAATAGAATGAAATGGAATTATTAAAGTGAATTGGACCATTTAATCTAAGTTTTTGGAACTTATAAATGGATGTGTGATGTAAGTTATGTCTATAACAACTTTTGAAGTTGTAGATTTTTACGAGTTACCCCGGGTTTAAAATAAGTTGTATGTTTTGGTATTCCATGTTAGATGAGTTACTCACGCTGGATTCCAGCTTGACCCGGGTGTTACTTTGATGTAATGCTCGGGTCAGACCGAGTATTACAGATTTTCAGGTAAGGACGTTCTGGAGCTCAGGAGGCGAGCTGGATGGCCGGAACGTATGGAGTGTTTACTGCTGTGTGTAGTATAGTTGGCTTGGACATGTTGTTTTTAACAGTCCGGTTTATTGAAATGGTTGTAACTCTGATGTATAAAAATAAAATTGTACTAATGATGATTCTTCTTTGTAAAACCGTTATTTATGTTATATTATATTTTGATCCGCTGCGAATGTGAGGTTTCTGTGACTGGCTTCTGTTTCTGCTTCTTTCTCTTTTCTTTTTTTCACTAACTATCTGGAATTTTCGGAATCGAAATTTCTGGGTCGTTACAAGAACACCCCTGAAACCACGGCAACTCCTCAGTTAAAAAATTGAACTATTTGACCAACTGGAACCAAAAACCAACCCTACCAAACCACTTCGCCTCACCACCACGAACCACCATCGGCCATCAAATCTTACCCACAGCATCGCCGCGACCTTCTCCCTCTTCCTGTGACGTGCGCAGTCCCCTCGTTTCCCCTACTTCCCAGCATTGCTCAAAGTCCGATGCCTATTCGACCCACTCCTTAAACTTTAGATCTACCTTGACCGGTCAACCCATCCATTAGAAAAAATTGAACCCATTTTTCCTAAGCTCGCCGCCCCTTCAGCTACCTCCCGGCCAAAAATCGACCCCCAGCCACAATTGGTTCGTCGAAAATCAATGAATAACCAATCTCCGTTCAACTCTCCCTTCCTCATCAAATTCTAACTTAAAAATTATGATATTACCATTAAAAGTCATCATTTTACAAACCGATTCTGATGATATAAGCAAAACTTGAGATTAAAACAATTTGATTTCTGACATGTTTTGATTTCCACTGTAAATTCATTTTTTCCAAATAATAATTTAATAATTCACTTGAAACTATTTTTAAAAATAGGATTTTATAAATACAAACACATTTCCTTAAGACATTATAACCTATAATTGATTGAGTGAAGAGAATTTGAGTTTTTTGTGATTATTGGGACTGTAAATCAAGAACAGAGGCATGCATATACATATACATAGACTTGCACACAATTATTTAATTTATCCCAGCAAAATTACATTTCTTCATTCATACAAGTCACATTCGAACAATTCCTACAAACAAAACTTACATGCATACTGGTATAAAGGAATTTTAGCTTTAAAAGGTGAAGTTTGCTAACCTTAAAATGTTTGAACAGAGAATGATTTGAAAAATTGGGAACAGCTAATCTTGATTTTGAACTGGAAGCTTGATATACTTTTAGTTGAGTTGAACTTGAATTGCTACTAGCTTTGTACAGTTGAAACTTGAAGTAGTTTTAGTTGTTTAGATGTTTGTTGTTCTTTTTATTTTCTAGTTAGTTTTGATAAAATGAAAGAAAGAAAGAAAGAAAGAGTTAAGATATATATGTGTGTATATATAAGAGTGTAATTTGTACAGCCTTGTTTCTCTAAACCACTTTCTTTTATATATTTTTTATGAAGGAAACAAATAAATTTGTCACTTGTATTTGCATGACATCCTTAGCTTACAAATGTCTAATGCATGTATTTTATATTTAATTATGTTTTATTTTTTTATTTTTTTCTTCTTATTAATTTATGTAACTTTCAAAGAAACAATATAATGCCTATTTATTTGTTCTTATTTAGCTTAAGCTATTTATACTTGAATTAATAACTATATATATATACATACTAGTTTCAAGAACGTAGAATTTTTAAACCTAATTTATTTTCAAGATATTTATTTAAAATTTCAAACCATAATTTCATTTACAATCTACATATATATATATATATATATAAACAATAGTAATTTGAAAACATATATTTTATTTGTTTGAAAAGAATATGTTTGCAAATTTAAATAATTATATAAGAAGATCATTGAATTAAATTTTGCCAAAATCCCGATTTTGTCACAACTTTACTTATGTGTATTTTATATACATCCATATTTTTACAAACTTCCCAAAATTTTATTCCAGAGGCATATATATACTCATATATACTATAAAGCTTGTATATATCTATTTATATATTTATTAATTTAATATAAGATTTATCATTTCTAGATTTTTATAATTCAACATTTATTATAGTTTTTGATACAGCTCAGAACAGAGAAGAAATGCAACCAAAATTTCTAACAAGGATGAGTCGTACACGACTCATAGAGAGGTTAAGTCGTACGCGACTTAGGAAGGCAGGGTTAAGTCGTTTCCGACTTAATGGTGCACGGGATAGCAAGTTTCGAGTTAACAACAATTTGAACCGCATAAAAGAGGCATCGGGTTTGAGTCGTGCGAGCTTGAGTCGTATACGGGATAATGGAACAGGGTTACGACTCAAGGGAAACTTGGAGTGTGCATACTTGATGAGTCGTACACGACTTAACAACGTATCCATAAGTCGTGACCGAGATAGCATCAAGAAGGAGAAGGATTCAACTGATGGGAGCTTGAGTCGAAGGAAGGATGTTGAGTCGCTGAAGTTATGAGTCGTGAGTCGTAGGTCGTTGCCGACCTAGTATGAGTCGTGAGTCGTTTGTTGTGATGAGTCGTGTACTGTTGTATGTTGTAAGTCGTATGTCGTGAGTTTTAAGTCGGTATGTAGTGGATCGTGTTGCATTTTAGGTCGTTACCGACCTATGGGTTGTGAGTGTTGTATTTTAGGTCGTTACCGACCTAGGGGTAATGTTGAGTCGGTCATGTATATGAAGTGTTGGGTCGCATACGACCTATGGTGAGTCGTCTTAAGGTCATATGATGATGTATGAAGGTCGTGCTTGTTAAGTCGGCCAGGGTTGAGTCGTTCTGGAGTTGAGCTGCCTTGTGTTGAGTCGGCCGCGACCTAAGTTAGGTCGTAAGTCGTCGCCGACCTAAGAGTCAGGTGAGGGTTTGTGTGTGTTGAGTTGTGAAAGCTATAAATAGCGCGTGTGTTGTACATTTTGAGGTTGTTGATTTTTGAATAAAACTCTCTTTTGTTAGCTTTGTGCTTTCATACCAATTGGTAGTTGAGTGTAATCTCCTATCTCCACTTACGTCATTCGAGTGCGCTCGAATCCACGTTTGTTGAAGCCGATTCACGGAATCTAGTGCGCTAGATCAACGTGCGAAGAATCGTAGATCTTTGAACACGGTATAGTGCGCTATCAACGTGTTTGAGATAGCTAGAGTTCGGTATCTTTGGATCAACGAACTTGGGCATTTTGGTATCTTCAACTCACCGATTGCTACATTTCATCGATTGAAGTTTTGTTTGATTAATCCGCTGCGTCATTATTGGTATCAGAGCCATACTTAGCCAATCATAGCTAAGTTTGATTCTTGGAGCCAAGTTTTTGAAGTTTTTGAAGTTGGAAGGAGTTCATCGTGTTCATATTGAAGTTGCATCAAGTTTGGAGAGTTTGATCCATTTCATTTTGGATCGAGGAGTTGGATTTTGTTTGGATTTTGAATTGGTGATTTGCGCGCCAAAGTTTTGAAGGTTTTGGAGTGAGCCGAGGCAAGTCTTGACCGAGCCAAGCAAAGTTGTGAAGAGTCAAGGCCGAGACAAGCATTGCCGAGACAGTTGAGCCTAGATTGCCTTATCGTGTGAAATTTTGAAGTATTGTGTTCAACTTGTTGAAGTTTGTGAAAATTTTAACCATGCCACCAAGGAGAGCTAATCGTCATCAAAACGTTGAAGCTTTGTATCGTAGAGAAGAAGCCGAGCTTATGGAACAACGTATTAATGGAAAATTTGATGAAGGCATTGGTAAATTGGAGAGATTGATGAATGATTTGAATCAAAGGAGGAGATCACCAAACTCGAACCATGGAGGAAACCGAGTTTCGCCATTGGTTACGGAAGCGAGGAGGGTATCACCACATTCTTGTAGAGATAGAAGAGAAACATCAATTTCATCACGAAGAGATCATCATGACTATGCACATGAAGAAAGAAGAAGTCATCGAGAATTTGACCATGAAGTATATAGAGATGAAGAGAGACATAGTCAAAGAAGCATGCATGAGAGAAGGGATGATGTTAGTCGAGATCGATGTAGGCGTACCTTTGATTTTGTTGAAGAGGGTGATAGAGCAAGTATTCATTATCGAGATCGAGACCAAGTTCGAAATTCTTACCGTGATGTGGAGGATGACCGTCGTTGGGAGTCGGGTATGAAAATGGAGATTCCGGAGTTTAAAGGCGGGATGGTTGCTGAGGAATTCTTAGATTGGTTGTCTAATGTGGAGGAAATCTTTGATTTCAAGGAGGTGCCGGAGAATCGAAGGGTGAAGTTAGTTGCTACTAGGTTGAGGGGGAGAGCTTTGGCGTGGTGGCAGCAAACTAAACTTACTCGAGAACGAATGGGGAAGTCAAAGATAGAATCTTGGGAGAAGATGAAAAAGTTGATGAGATCTACATTTTTGCCTTATAACTACCAATCACTTATGTACCAGAGGTTGCAGAATCTGAGGCAAGGGACAAAATCTGTTAGTGATTATGCTGATGAATTTTACCAACTCATCGCCAGGAATGATATCATGGAAACAGAAGAACAGCTAACTGCTAGATTCATTGGGGGCTTGAGAATGCAGATCCAAGATATGGTTAATATGTTTGATCCTAGATCAGTAGCAGAGGCACATCAGAAAGCGTTAGCTTGGGAGAAACAAGGAAGGCGTGGAGGTGGTGTGTTTACTAATTCCAATAATCAAGCAAGGGGTGTTGGCGGAAGTTCTAATGTTCCTAAACCTGTTACAAAGCCAGTGGTCAAGGAGGTTGAGAAGGCGAAGGCTAGTAGTGTTTTCAAATGTTATAATTGTCAGGAGTTGGGTCACAAAAGCAACGAATGTCCGAAGCCGAAGAAGAGAACCATGGTTGCAGAGATTGAAGCAGATGATGGTGAGGAGGCAGAGTATTCAAATGTACCTTATGTTGAGGAGGAAGAAAAAGTGTCGGGTGATGAAGGTTGTAATCTTATGATGAGGAGAAGTTGTTTGACACCTAAGCAAGAAGAGGATTGTAGTTGGCTGAGAAGCAATATTTTTCAATCGACATGTACTATTCTGGGGAAAGTTTGCAAGTTCGTTATTGATGCGGGGAGTTGTGATAATATTATTTCTACAGAGGCAGTTAGGAAGTTGAATTTGAAGACCGAGAAGCATCCTAAACCATACAAGCTAGCATGGTTAAGGAAAGGAGGTGAAGTGAAAGTGTGTCGAAGAGCTTGTGTGAATTTTTCAATCGGAAAGAAGTACAAAGATGAAATCTGGTGTGATGTCGTAGATATGGATGTTTGTCACTTATTGTTGGGCAGACCATGGCAGTTTGATAGAGCAGTTCAGCATGACGGTCGTGCCAACAGTTACAGTTTCATGTTCGAGGGTACTAAAATCACTTTAGTTCCTAAGAAACAGCAGCAGAAGGAGAGCAAGCTAGAAGAGATTGAAGAATTGAAAACTCTGTTGACTTTGAAGGAGTTTGTTAAAGAAGTGGAGGAAGAACCGGAAGTGTTTTTGTTGATTGGGAGAGAGAGTAGTGAAGAAGTTGAGATTCCCGAAGAAGCAAAGCCAGTTTTGGAAGAGTTTGAAGATGTCTTTCCAGAGGAGTTGCCAAAGGAGTTACCACCACTTAGAGACATTCAGCATCAGATTGATCTTGTTCCGGGGGCAGTGTTACCACATCGACCACATTATCGTATGAGTCCGAAGGAACATGAGGAATTGAGACGGCAGGTGGAAGAGTTGCTTGAACAGGGTCGTATTCAGGAAAGTTTGAGTCCATGTGCTGTGCCAGCATTGTTGGTACCCAAGAAGGACGGAACTTGGAGGATGTGCACTGATAGTAGAGCTTTGAATAAGATCACTGTACGTTACAGATTTCCTATGCCAAGGTTGGATGATTTGTTGGATCAGTTGAGTGGGGCAACTATATTCTCGAAAATTGATTTGAAGAGTGGTTATCATCAAATTCGTATCAGACCTGGAGATGAATGGAAGACAGCTTTCAAAACTAGAGAGGGGTTGTACGAATGGTTGGTTATGCCATTTGGTTTGTCTAATGCACCTAGTACATTCATGCGGGTGATGAATCAAATTTTTAGACCATTCATTGGAAAGTTCGTCGTGGTGTATTTCGATGATATTTTGATTTATAGCAGGAGTACGGAGGAGCATGTTCTACATCTGAGGGAAGTGTTGCTTATTCTTCGTGAAGAACAATTTTACGCTGCTACAAAGAAATGTGTGTTTATGACACCTACTGTTTTATTCCTGGGTTATGTTGTTTCAGGGAAAGGTATTCAAGTTGACCAGAGCAAAGTTGAAGCAGTCAAGAATTGGCCACAGCCAAAGACAATTACAGAAGTGAGAAGTTTTCATGGGCTAGCGTCATTCTACCGAAGGTTCATACCACACTTCAGTAGCGTGATGGCTCCAGTGACTGATTGCATGAAGGGTAAACAGTTTGTGTGGTCAGAGGAAGCGGGGGTTGCCTTTGAAAGGATCAAGGAATTGTTGACGTCTGCACCAATTCTTGTTCTACCTAATTTTCAGTTGTTGTTTGAATTGCATACTGATGCTTCGAAGGTTGGTATTGGAGGAGTTCTGAGCCAGAATGGAAAGCCAGTTGCTTATTTTAGTGAGAAACTGTCAGGGGCAAAGATGAGATACAGTACATATGACGTTGAATTTCATGCTGTTGTTCAGGCTGTTAAGCATTGGAGACATTACTTATTTCAGAAGGAATTTGTTCTTTACACTGATCATGAAGCATTGAAGCATTTACAGGGACAGGATAAAATTTCAGCAAGACATGCATCGTGGATTGCATATTTACAGCAGTTTACTTTTGTCGTAAAACACAAATCTGGGGTGACGAATCGAGTAGCTGATGCTTTAAGTAGGAGGAGTCATTTGTTAACGACAATGAAGGTTGAAGTGACCGGGTTTGAAATGTTGCCAGAAATTATTGAAGAAGATCCTTACTTTGTGAAATATGTGGAGAAAGTGAAGGATGGGAGTACCGATGAATTCATGTTGGTTGATGGTTTTCTGTTTAAAGGGAATCGTTTATGCATACCGGACTGTAGTTTGAGGATGAAGATTGTGAAGGAATTACATGAAGAAGGGCATGTGGGCCGTGATCGTACTTTGCAGTTGATTTCGCAGTCTTACTTTTGGCCGTCGATGAGAAAAGAGGTTGAAAGGTTCGTGGAGCGATGTCATATTTGCCAAGTTTCAAAGGGGACAGCAACGAATGCAGGGTTGTATATGCCATTACCAGTACCATCTAAGCCATGGGTTGATATCAGCATGGATTTCGTTTTGGGTTTGCCGAGAACTCAAAGGGGAAATGATTCGATATTTGTTGTGGTGGACAGGTTTTCGAAGATGGCACATTTTGTTGCTTGCAAGAAGACAGCAGATGCAGTTCGAGTAGCGCAGTTATTTTTCAAGGAGATTTATCGACTTCATGGTTTACCAGAATCTATTGTTTCTGATCGAGATACTCGTTTTCTGAGTCACTTTTGGCTGAGTTTGTGGAAGATGGTGGGAACGAAACTGAAATTTAGTAGTGCTTATCATCCACAAACTGATGGACAGACAGAAGTTGTTAACAGGTCATTGGGGAATTTGTTGCGTTGTCTTGTACAGGATAATTTGAGAAGTTGGGACATGAAGCTATGCCAGGCAGAATTTGCTCATAATCATGCAGTAAATCGTAGCACAGGATTCAGTCCGTTTCAGATTGTTTATTCAAGTTTACCTAGGGGGCCGTTGGATTTAGCAGTTGTACCACAGTCAAAGAGAACAGTTAAACGAGCTGCTGATTTTGTTGATGAGCTGACTGAATGTCATAAAATCGTTCAGGAACGATTGGAGAAATCGAATGAGAAGTATAAGAAGTCTGCAGATTTGAAACGTCGAAATGTTGAATTTAAAGAAGGTGATTTGGTTTATGCCGTATTAACAAAGGATCGTTTTCCGGTGGGTGCTTATAACAAGTTGAAGGCACGAAAAATTGGTCCAATTGAAGTTTTGAAGAAAATCAATGAGAATGCTTATCGATTAAAGTTACCAGATGATGTTTATACTTCTGATGTTTTTAACGTCAAACATTTAATTCCATATCATGGAGGTGAGATGGTTGAGGAAGAATTTACAAATTCGAGGTCGAATTTTTCTCAACCAGGGGAGGATGATACAGCTCAGAACAGAGAAGAAATGCAACCAAAATTTCTAACAAGGATGAGTCGTACACGACTCATAGAGAGGTTAAGTCGTACGCGACTTAGGAAGGCAGGGTTAAGTCGTTTCCGACTTAATGGTGCACGGGATAGCAAGTTTCGAGTTAACAACAATTTGAACCGCATAAAAGAGGCATCGGGTTTGAGTCGTGCGAGCTTGAGTCGTATACGGGATAATGGAACAGGGTTACGACTCAAGGGAAACTTGGAGTGTGCATACTTGATGAGTCGTACACGACTTAACAACGTATCCATAAGTCGTGACCGAGATAGCATCAAGAAGGAGAAGGATTCAACTGATGGGAGCTTGAGTCGAAGGAAGGATGTTGAGTCGCTGAAGTTATGAGTCGTGAGTCGTAGGTCGTTGCCGACCTAGTATGAGTCGTGAGTCGTTTGTTGTGATGAGTCGTGTACTGTTGTATGTTGTAAGTCGTATGTCGTGAGTTTTAAGTCGGTATGTAGTGGATCGTGTTGCATTTTAGGTCGTTACCGACCTATGGGTTGTGAGTGTTGTATTTTAGGTCGTTACCGACCTAGGGGTAATGTTGAGTCGGTCATGTATATGAAGTGTTGGGTCGCATACGACCTATGGTGAGTCGTCTTAAGGTCATATGATGATGTATGAAGGTCGTGCTTGTTAAGTCGGCCAGGGTTGAGTCGTTCTGGAGTTGAGCTGCCTTGTGTTGAGTCGGCCGCGACCTAAGTTAGGTCGTAAGTCGTCGCCGACCTAAGAGTCAGGTGAGGGTTTGTGTGTGTTGAGTTGTGAAAGCTATAAATAGCGCGTGTGTTGTACATTTTGAGGTTGTTGATTTTTGAATAAAACTCTCTTTTGTTAGCTTTGTGCTTTCATACCAATTGGTAGTTGAGTGTAATCTCCTATCTCCACTTACGTCATTCGAGTGCGCTCGAATCCACGTTTGTTGAAGCCGATTCACGGAATCTAGTGCGCTAGATCAACGTGCGAAGAATCGTAGATCTTTGAACACGGTATAGTGCGCTATCAACGTGTTTGAGATAGCTAGAGTTCGGTATCTTTGGATCAACGAACTTGGGCATTTTGGTATCTTCAACTCACCGATTGCTACATTTCATCGATTGAAGTTTTGTTTGATTAATCCGCTGCGTCAGTTTTCAAATCCATTTGCATATATATCTAGATATTTAAATTATCAGAATTTATTTCTTCGACTTATAAATCAGTATTTCTAATGATTTAATTCAGTTAATTACCAATTATCTAACGTTAGAAATCAAGGTCATTACATTCCTCCCTCCTTTAAAGCAGAATATAAATCTTAGCCAGCATAGGTACCATTATATTATGCCTACTATAGCTACCTCCTAAGGAAGCAGGTTCTACAACTAAAACCGTACAAGATCGTATCGTTTCTTTGGATTTCCAACAAATGGTCAGGCCAAGGAACTTCCCATTGCCACATGAGAATGCCTCTGGAAGGACATTCCCGAGAACCAAACCGGAACTCTGCCAACACAAGGCCGGGTTACCCCTAACTGGGTAACTACTGACACGAGCACGCCATTCC
The DNA here is from genome assembly GCA_030765085.1 of Allium cepa. Taxonomy (NCBI): domain Eukaryota; kingdom Viridiplantae; phylum Streptophyta; class Magnoliopsida; order Asparagales; family Amaryllidaceae; genus Allium; species Allium cepa. The sequence goes on along the minus strand of CM060937.1, from coordinate 645,765,557 downwards.
CCGATCGTAAACGACCTTTCTCACGGGATCCCAATAACCAACAACCACAAAGTAATAAATTCGCAGTATCCACATAGGTTAAATATCTGGGCTCCATACCATGATACCACCTCTATCCAGAAGGAAATGCACATACCCTAAAGGGAGCTACCCCTCATAACCTTGCCGCATCTTTCCTGTTTTGACCATTTCCGGGGTGTGAGGCTCGACGAAGTCTCGTCCACAAAAACATACTTTATACAAAAGCCATGCTTTGGGTCAACAAATGATCATAGAAATGATCACCAGGATAGACGATCAAACAAATGATCCTATCCCAAATAATCAACACAATGATCATTTCACAGCAACGCTCAGCATGTCACATTACCAAATTGGGAATATATCGCTGATAACTTCAACTATATAACCTCTGAGCTCGTACGTCTCAGAGAAGGGTGTTAAGCTAAGAGAATAAATTCTCCGCCACCAACAGAAATATATTTGAACGAAATCAGCTTTATATCTCAACTTGTAATGTCAGACACACAATCCATACAAGTCCGTTCTGGGTTTGAACAGAACCGAAGGCACTTACAAAGAAGTCCTTGCAATCCGGATATTCACAATCCTAATCGGATTCACCATCACATATGGAGAACTCTATACCGGAGCAACTCGGTGCAGAGTCAATCGACAGGTCATCCTATCGCTCTCGCAAATACCGGGTCTTCAACACCGATCTTCAAATGCTATCCATAACGTCGAATCACATATTCGGAATGGGTTATACGACACAAAGGTCCTTTCCCGGCTAAACCGAATAGTGAGCGAAATAGTTCAAAAACATATGGATATTGGGATTTCAATTAAGTCACAACTTAAAAATCCAAATTTTTTCTTTCAAATGGTTTAACAATTTACCATTTCAATCTTTAAAACAAAAAGATTCATTTTCACAACCTTTAACGGTTTAAACAATTTTCACATTTTAATCTTTTAAACAAAAGATTCATTCACAGATTTTCCAAATCAATTTTCATTTCAATTTGATTAACTCGTTAAATCTTTAAATCAAAGATTTAACTTTATAGCCTTCAAAACAATTTCATTTCAATTTGATTTAAACAAATCATCAATCTAAATCTGTTAAGAATAAACAGATTTAATTTATAGCTTTCAAGACAATTTTGTTCATAACTTGGAAAACTATTTTTCAATTCAATCCTGAAATTCCTTTAACTTAAACTAGAATTTCATTTCTAATATGAAAGCTTTTATCATTTGAAAACAAACAGTTTCATTTCAGAAAATCTGATTCATCCATACGAGTTGAAATCCTTGGGTTAAATTCAAATTCCCAAAAATAATACTTTAAAGATGGTTTAACTCATAATGACTAGTATAATATCATTAATCCCTAATTTCAAATTACAGAATTCAATTTGAATATTGAATTCAAATTTAAATAAAGTATTTAAATTTCAACACTTAATCCAGTTATTCAAAATAAATTTCCATCTTTGAAATTCCATTTCAAAAGCTTTTCACTTCTATTCCAATTCCATTTCCAAAACATTTGAATTTAAAAATTCAAATTTTAAACTATTTCAAAAATCTGTGACTTAATCGATTTCCTCGTGAAATCCATAGTTGTGTGTGTATGGTGTGGTCCAGGGGTTTAACACAATAGTGCAACATCATTCAATCATTTCAGATCAAACACAGAAATATAGTTGATAAGCGATATAACTATAAAGCTTATCGCCCATTCACAGATTAACAGATAATATAACAATGTAAATGAATGGATAATTTATACACAGTCACAGAACAAGATATCACAGATCAGATAGGATAATCAATTCAAGGCATTTCATACAATATGATCATTCATAAGTAAGGTTAAGCATTCAATAATCATTTATAAACAGGATTGTTTAATCCTTATTAATTCAATTTATCTCCAATTAAATTAATTACTTATGAATTTGTTATTCAATTCTGATTTATTAATTCCAAATCATTCAATATAAATTAATTTATCAAATGGTTTTATTAAATTAATTAAACTAAATTAATTCACTTTATAAATCAAAATATCCAAATTTAATTACAATAAGTGATAAATTCTTAATTACTTTCATTAAGTAATTATATTTAACAATTTACAATGATTATCTTAATGAATTAATCTAATTAATTCCTAATGTTTATCACATTAATTAATTATGAAATAATCCTTAATTAATTATCTTTATTTTCTAATAACATTTCTTAAATTACTTTCTTAAGAATATTTTTTTCTTAGATAAATTCATTATTAATCATTTCTGATTTTAAATTAATCTAATTTATTTATTTATAAATTAAATAAATCATTCTTTAATTACTTATTTATTAAATTAACCTTTAAACCAACTTCATAATTAATCATTCAAATTAACTTAATAATTTATGAATTACAAATCAATATGTTTTATTAACAATAAAGATGATTTATTTCTTATGAATGATTTCATTTATTACTTTCTTAGGTTAGAAAACATTCATTTTAAATTTACTTTTAAGATTTCATGTTAAAGTAATGTTAATTAGCTGAAAGAAATTCGAAAGAATTTTAAACTTAATCATTTATTTCCTAAATATTTTATTGGATATACTTAAATATATTTTTTTAAGTTTAAACAGAAACAGGTTTTTGAAACCTGTACCACATTTTATACCCGAGCCTCATCATGTTTTCCCCGAGTTAAACCCTCACAAACTCGAGCTCTGCTTCGAGTTTTCCCAAAACTTTACCCAGGTAACCCAAAATTTCCATCAAAAAAACTTTCCAAGTGTTTTCATTTCGCATTTAAAATCTTGCTTCGAGTCGACTTCAGGAAAACGCGAGAACCCCTTCGGGTCGAACAAAAAAAATCTCGAGTAATCATACGAGAAAAAGTGCGTCTTCCCCAAAGCTCCAAACCAGATACGAAGTGCACACGTGCATGTGCACCCACGTTCGCCAGCACTCCGGCGTACCTCACCGCCTCCGGCAAGCCACAAATCGCCTCGACACTCGACTACGAACATCCAAACGCAAACATCTAACCCAAATTGAAAACGAGCCTTCAGCTCGAAACTGGAGTTCAACATCACCGGAAAGAACGTCTCACCACCACGCCCTCGACCACCAGAAAACGTGAGCCACCGGCCACGACCTCGTCATTCACCCAGACATCACCTCCCAACGACTGGCAGCGCTCGATCCACCATAGATGTAGAGATGATCAAAATACCAAGCCGAGTAAAAACTAGGGTTAAAAACTTGAAACGATCACCGCCCCCACCACCGTCCATTGACCAACTTCCTGGAATTTTTCCCAAACTCCCCTATCACCCCACTACCACCAGCCTCGATCCCAGTCACCAGAACTTCGTAGATCATCAGAGATCGACGATAGAACGAATTTTAACCAAACTCGAACTGCTCCTAGCATCTAACTCTAAAAATTATGATTCAAGTTTTAAAAATCAAATTAAAGTTAACGAATTCAGTTTGTAAACCTGGATTCACGAATTAAAAAATTCGAAATTTGACTAATTTAAAGTTTTGGTCTGTTCTTTTAAATTTATAGAGATACTACTATGTCGTTTTGACTTAAATAAAATTTTAATCTTAAGTATATACTATAACAAACAATCTTTGTTTTAACGCTATGTCCAAACATTAAATAGATTGGGAAGAAATGATGATTTTTTTTTTCTTTTGAAAAGTTTGAAACCTGGAAAATAAAACAAGAACAGAGCAATCTTAAATAGCATGCTCACAGATACATATTTACATCACAAACATATTACTTTCTGGATGAGAATGCAGTAGAAATTTTTACTTAAACAATTTAAATTTCTGATGTTACTCACTTCAAAAATAATGAGGGTGAAGTTTGCTCACCTTATTTCCCAGGAAAACAGAGCAGTGAAAAATGTTGAAACAGGTTTTGATAATTCAAGTTGAAAGCCTTCTGGTTTTGATCTCTAGTTTGTATTGTTTTGCTTGGGTTTTGAATGATGTTCCTTTTTCTCAGTTTCTTTACTTTGGCTTTCGAATTAAAATGAAAAGGCAGAGATATGTAGCAAAGAGTTGCAGAAAGGTTGATATAAAGAAAGAGGTGTACAGGTTGATTTCATTATCTAGTACAAGTGATATTATCTGTTCAACAGGTATGGCTGATAGGTAATGTGGTGTGTACCCAGGACATCTTTGCATTAATGACTTAAGTCCTTCATGTCTTGCTTGCATACTATTTTATATATTTGCCTGGCAACTCTTTTTGCTTTTTTCTACCCTTGTATTTTTTTTACTCGGCTAATAGATTTTGTGTTGAGAAGATTTTGTTTTGCAATTTTTTACAGGCAACATTCTTTTGCCTGATTACTTTTATACTTTTTTTTCTTTTGTTTTTTTCTTTACCTTACATTGTTTAATGTTCTTTCACTTGCCTGCATATCTACTTTACACTCTTTGAATCATGTATGTACTTATTTATGCATATGTTTATTATTTTTATTTTTTTACTTTTTTATTTTATTTTGATTTTACTTTGCAGGTTTGCTTCTACATACTTATATTTTTATCATTTATTTGCTTGTACTTGTTTATACATATAAATGTATTTGTTTACTTGGTTTTATGTTTTATTTTGTACTAGTATTTATTTGTTTGAAAACTCTATTTGCATTGCCTGCATGTGTATGTTTTACAGTCCATACTTTTGTTATGTTGTTATAGTTTATTCTTTTATGTATTTACTTCCTATTTTACACTAATGTGTTACTATATATGTTATTTCTTTTGTTTATTATTATTATTTTTTTTTGTACAAATTTAATTTGTCTTGCATACTTACTTTTCATGTTTGTTTTATTTACTTTGTTTTGTTTTATATTTGTTTTAAACACTTTCATTTGCCTTTGTTTATGTACTTTATGTTTTATCCTTATCTCTTTTTACTTCTATTTTTAGTTTAAATATTTATCATAAATTTTACTTTAAAAATTATTGTTTTACATTTCTCTATATACACATATATTTTATATAACTCAAATTATCATCATTTATAAATTTTTAAATCAATTTATTTATTTATTTCTATACTTGTGTCTAAAGTATATTATTTATTTTTCAAAATCATTTATTTAAGAATTTATTTAAAATCCAATATATACATATATATTCTCATATATACAAATTTTCAAATCCATATGACTTTACATATTTTCTATTCGAATCGGGGAAACTCGCTTCCATTTAAATAAATTTTTACAATTTTAATTCAAAAATTTATTTAAATTATCAATTTAAATTAAATTAAAATTTAAGGTCGTTACAAACTTTCCCCCTTAAAAGAATTTCGTCCTCGAAATTCGTAGGCACGAAAACAATATAGAGATAGCTAGATAGAGAAATATCTTTTCAAATCAAGCTAGATATCAGTTCTGCATTTGGCTTACCAAATCAGAATATCAATAATAGATACAAGAAATCATAATAAAATTTCAAATTTTGGTTTTAAACAAAATCATTTTATCGATACCATTCTAATCATTCTTTATATTCTATTAATTAATTTAAATTCAATTAAAATTTCCAATTTATTTAAAATTTCCAATTTCTAATTCATTTATTAGAGTTTAAATCGAAAGGCCGATAAGAAATCGATGAAGTACGAAGTAATAATTTTCTGCAACGATTCATAAGGCCGCCATCACACCGAAACTTCTTTTTGTAGCTGGTACGAAGAAATCAAAAGAATTTGGAAACGAATCAAAGAAAATTGATAGAGAAAGTTATTTCCACTGTTGTTACAGAGTATTGACCAATTATAGTCGTATTTCCCTGTCCCCTATCTCGTTCTCTTCTTGCACTCATACTTACTATCAGTGGATAGTAAGAGAATTTACTGAGGCATTCAAACAGATATTTTAAGGATTACTCATTCTAGGATTTACTTCACCCTATCTCTAATGAGTTACTTAATGTGTTATACTCCTGAGCTAAAGTTTAGCCCTTAGCTCTGATACCAAATGTAACGTTTCGGATTTTGCCCGCTCGAAAATCGACATCCATACTTCAAATCGTATTCGAATGCCATAGATTCGACCGTTCAAATTCGATTCGCCGGAGCTTATAACAACATTAAGTAAATAACACAGCGGAATAAAAGAATAATACATTGATATACAGATTTGATACAATATCTGATACAACAGATAATCCAATAGATATCAATATACATCAGAGATATGATACAATAAATAGCAGCGGAAAAGAAAATAGATGACATCTTGCAGTGGAACAATATAACTCTAAGATAGTCTTCAAGCAAGAACTCCAAGAACTGTAACTCCATCTCCAAGAATCAATCCAGCAATAGCTCGAACCCCCAATAACGATGCACCAAGCTAAGCAAGACTGGTGCGATCCAAAGACTGTACTAACTCCAGATAATCCACTATATCTAACTATCTGAAAAACCCAACTCTAGACTACTCGTGTAGAAAATAATGAGCACCCAGAGTTTAGGAAAGAAACAATAAACTCCGGATCAGTCGTGGGACTGGTGTGAGCAACAAAAACAGTTTATCTTTTAAAACATTCAAAGAAATATTTTAAAGTTAATTCGTAATGCTTTTTGAAATGAGACTACCATAAGACCTCCCGCCACACACACAATGCAAACGCAGACTTGGAGGAGATTTCTTCTTATGTTAGTCAAAGATGCTTGATACGTATTAAAAAGAAACATTTGATGTTATTGCTAGTGCATAGTGTAGGAAAAATTCATTTCGAAAGTAGAATATAAATCTTAGCCAGCATAGGTACCATTATATTATGCCTACTATAGCTACCTCCTGAGGAAGTAGGTTCTACAACTAAAACCGTACAAGATCGTATTGTTTCTTTGGATTTCCAACAAATGGTCAGGCCAAGGAACTTCCCATTGCCACATGAGAATGCCTCTGGAAGGACATTCCCGAGAACCAAACCGGAACTCTGCCAACACAAGGCCGGGTTACCCCTAACTGGGTAACTACTGACACGAGCACACCATTCCCCGATCGTAAACGACCTTTCTCACGGGATCCCGATAACCAACAACCACAAAGTAATAAATTCGCAGTATCCACATAGGTTAAATATCTGGGCTCCATACCATGATACCACCTCTATCCAGAAGGAAATGCACATACCCTAAAGGGAGCTACCCCTCATAACCTTGCCGCATCTTTCCTGTTTTGACCATTTCCGAGGTGTGAGGCTCGACGAAGTCTCGTCCACAAAAACATACTTTATACAAAAGCCATGCTTTGGGTCAACAAATGATCATACAAATGATCACCAGGATAGACGATCAAACAAATGATCCTATCCCAAATAATCAACACAATGATCATTTCACAGCAACACTCAGCATGTCACATTACCAAACTGGGAATATATCGCTGATAACTTCAACTATATAACCTCTGAGCTCGTACGTCTCAGAGAAGGGTGTTAAGCTAAGAGAATAAATTCTCCGCCACCAACAGAAATATATTTGAAAGAAATCAGCTTTATATCTCAACTTGTAATGTCAGACACACAATCCATACAAATCCGTTCTGGGTTCGAACAGAACCGAAGGCACTTACAAAGAAGTCCTTGCAATCCGGATATTCACAATCCTGATCGGATTCACCATCACATATGGAGAACTCTATACCAGAGCAACTCGGTGCAGAGTCAATCGACAGGTCATCCTATCGCTCTCGCAAATACCGTGTCTTCAACACCGATCTTCAAATGCTATCCATAACGTCGAATCACATATTCGGAATGGGTTATACGACACAAAGGTCCTTTCCCGGCTAAACCGAATAGTGAGCGAAATAGTTCAAAAACATATGGATATTGGGATTTCAATTAAGTCACAACTTAAAAATCCAAAGTTTTTCTTTCAAATGGTTTAACAATTTACCATTTCAATCTTTAAAACAAAAAGATTCATTTTCACAACCTTTAACGGTTTAAACAATTTTCACATTTTAATCTTTTAAACAAAAGATTCATTCACAGATTTTCCAAATCAATTTTCATTTCAATTTGATTAACTCGTTAAATCTTTAAATCAAAGATTTAACTTTATAGCCTTCAAAACAATTTCATTTCAATTTGATTTAAACAAATCATCAATCTAAATCTGTTAAGAATAAACAGATTTAATTTATAGCTTTCAAGACAATTTTGTTCATAACTTGGAAAACTATTTTTCAATTCAATCCTGAAATTCCTTTAACTTAAACTAGAATTTCATTTCTAATATGAAAGCTTTTATCATTTGAAAACAAATAGTTTCATTTCAGAAAATCTGATTCATCCATACGAGTTGAAATCCTTGGGTTAAATTCAAATTCCCAAAAATAATACTTTAAAGATGGTTTAACTCATAATGACTAGTATAATATCATTAATCCCTAATTTCAAATTACAGAATTCAATTTGAATATTGAATTCAAATTTAAATTAAAGTATTTAAATTTCAACACTTAATCCAGTTATTCAAAATAAATTTCCATCTTTAAAATACCATTTCAAAAGCTTTTCACTTCTATTCCAATTCCATTTCCAAAACGTTTGAATTTAAAAATTCAAATTTTAAACTATTTCAAAAATCTGTGACTTAATCGATTTCCTCGTGAAATCCATAGTTGTGTGTGTATGGTGTGGTCCAGGGGTTTAACACAATAGTGCAACATCATTCAATCATTTCAGATCAAACACAGAAATATAGTTGATAAGCGATATAACTATAAAGCTTATCGCCCATTCACAGATTCACAGATAATATAACAATGTAAATGAATGGATAATTTATACACAGTCACAGAACAAGATATCACAGATCAGATAGGATAATCAATTCAAGGCATTTCATACAATATAATCATTCATAAGTAAGGTTAAGCATTCAATAATCATTTATAAACAGGATTGTTTAATCCTTATTAATTCAATTTATCTCCAATTAAATTAATTACTTTTGAATTTGTTATTCAATTCTGATTTATTAATTCCAAATCATTCAATATAAATTAATTTATCAAATGGTTTTATTAAATTAATTAAACTAAATTAATTCACTTTATAAATCAAAATATCCAAATTTAATTACAATAAGTGATAAATTCTTAATTACTTTCATTAAGTAATTATATTTAACAATTTACAATGATTATCTTAATGAATTAATCTAATCAATTCCTAATGTTTATCACATTAATTAATTATGAAATAATCCTTAATTAATTATCTTTATTTTCTAATAACATTTCTTAAATTACTTTCTTAAGAATTTTTTTTCTTAGATAAATTCATTATTAATCATTTCTGATTTTAAATTAATCTAATTTATTTATTTATAAATTAAATAAATCATTCTTTAATTACTTATTTATTAAATTAACCTTTAGACCAACTTCATAATTAATCATTCAAATTAACTTACTAATTTATGAATTACAAATCAATATGTTTCATTAACAATAAAGATGATTTATTTCTTATGAATGATTTCATTTATTACTTTCTTAGGTTAGAAAACATTCATTTTAAATTTACTTTTAAGATTTCATGTTAAAGTAATGTTAATTAGCTGAAAGAAATTCGAAAGAGTTTTAAACTTAATCATTTATTTCCTAAATATTTTATAGGATATACTTAAATATTTTTTTTTAAGTTTAAACAGAAACAGGTTTTTGAAACCTGTACCACATTTTATACCCGAGCCTCATCATGTTTTCCCCGAGTTAAACCCTCACAAACTCGAGCTCTGCTTCGAGTTTTCCCAAAACTTTACCCAGGTACCCCAAAATTTCCATCAAAAAAATTTTCCAAGTGTTTTCATTTCGCATTTAAAATCTTGCTTCGAGTCGACTTCAGGAAAACGCGAGAACCCCTTCTGGTCGAACCCAAAAAAATCTCGAGTAATCATACGAGAAAAACTGCGTCTTCCCAAAAGCTCCAAACCAGATATGAAGTGCACACGTCCATGTGCACCCACGTTCGCCAGCACTCCGGCGTACCTCACCGCCTCCGGCAAGCCACAAATCGCCTCGACACTCGACTACGAACATCCAAACGCAAACATCTAACCCAAATTGAAAACGAGCCTTCAGCTCGAAACTGGAGTTCAACATCACCGGAAAGAACGTCTCACCACCACGCCCTCGACCACCAGAAAATGTGAGCCACCGGCCACGACCTCGTCATTCACCCAGCCATCACCTCCCAATGACTGGCAGCGCTCGATCCACCATAGATGTAGAGATGATCAAAATACCAGGTCGAGTAAAAACTAGGGTTAAAAACTTGAAACGATCACCGCCCCCACCACCGTCCATTGACCAACTTCCTGGAATTTTTCCCAAACTCCCCTATCACCCCACTACCACCAGCCTCGATCCCAGTCACCAGAACTTCGTAGATCATCAGAGATCGACGATAGAATGAATTTTAACCAAACTCGAACTGCTCTTAGCATCTAACTCTAAAAATTATGATTCAAGTTTTAAAAATCAAATTAAAGTATACGAATTCAGTTTGTACACCTGGATTCACGAATTAAAAAATTCGAAATTTGACTAATTTAAAGTTTTGGTCTGTTCTTTTAAATTTACAGAGATACTACTATGTCGTTTTGAATTAAATAAAATTTTAATCTTAAGTATATACTATAACAAACAATCTTTGTTTTAACGCTATGTCCAAACATTAAATAGATTGGGAAGAAATGATGATATTTTTTTTCTTTTGAAAAGTTTGAAACCTGGAAAATAAAACAAGAACAGAGCAATCTTAAATAGCATGCTCACAGATACATATTTACATCACAAACATATTACTTTCTGAGATGAGAATGCAGTAGAAATTTTTACTTAAACAATTTAAATTTGTGATGTTACTCACTTCAAAAATAATGAGGGTGAAGTTTGCTCACCTTATTTCCCAGGAAAACAAAGCAGTGAAAAATGTTGAAACAGGTTTTGATAATTCAAGTTGAAAGCCTTCTGTTTTTGATCTCTAGTTTGTATTGTTTTGCTTGGGTTTTGAATGATGTTCCTTTTTCTCAGTTTCTTTAGTTTGGCTTTCGAATTAAAATGAAAAGGCAGAGATATGTAGCAAAGAGTTGCAGACAGGTTGATATAAGGAAAGAGGTGTACAGGTTGATTTCATTATCTAGTACAAGTGATATTATCTGTTCAACAGGTATGGCTGATAGGTAATGTGGTGTGTACCCAGGACATCTTTGCATTAATGACTTAAGTCCTTCATGTCTTGCTTGCATACTATTTTATATATTTGCCTGGCAACTCTTTTTGCTTTTTTCTACCCTTGTATTTTTTTTACTCGGCTAATAGATTTTGTGTTGAGAAGATTTTGTTTTGCAATTTTTTACAGGCAACATTCTTTTGCCTGATTACTTTTATACTTTCTTTTCTTTTGTTTTTTTCTTTACCTTACATTGTTTAATGTTCTTTCACTTGCCTGCATATCTACTTTACACTCTTTGAATCATGTATGTACTTATTTATGCATATGTTTATTTTTTTAATTTTTTAATTTTTTTATTTTATTTTGATTTTACTTTGCAGGTTTGCTTCTACATACTTATATTTTTATCCTTTATTTGCTTGTACTTGTTTATACATATAAATGTATTTGTTTACTTGGTTTTATGTTTTATTTTGTACTAGTATTTATTTGTTTGAAAACTCTATTTGCATTGCCTGCATGTGTATGTTTTACAGTCCATACTTTTGTTATGTTGTTATAGTTTATTCTTTTATGTATTTACTTCCTATTTTACACTAATGTGTTACTATATATGTTATTTCTTTTGTTTATTATTTTTTTTTTTGTACAAATTTAATTTGTCTTGCATACTTACTTTTCATGTTTGTTTTATTTACTTTGTTTTGTTTTATATTTGTTTTAAACACTTTCATTTGCCTTTGTTTATGTACTTTATGTTTTATCCTTATCTCTTTTTACTTCTATTTTTAGTTTAAATATTTATCATAAATTTTACTTTAAAAATTATTGTTTTACATTTCTCTATATACACATATATTTTATATAACTCAAATTATCATCATTTATAAATTTTTAAATCAATTTATTTTATTTATTTCTATACTTGTGTCTAAAGTATATTATTTATTTTTCAAAATCATTTATTTAAGAATTTATTTAAAATCCAATATATACATATATATTCTCATATATACAAATTTTCAAATCCATATGACTTTACATATTTTCTATTCGAATCGGGGAAACTCGCTTCCATTTAAATCAATTTTTACAATTTTAATTCAAAAATTTATTTAAATTATCAATTTAAATTAAATTAAAATTTAGGGTCGTTACAATAAGCCTATTTTTGAATTTATAAGTATGATTTTGAATTAACTTCAATTCTTTAATCAGTTTGGGGTTTTAAAGTTTATGAATGATTCTCACGTCATACAATTATTTTATAAAGGTATTTATAAATAATAACTTGTTTTAATAAAAGGGTTTATTTAAAGGGATTTAAAATGAGATTTTGTAGATGATATTTTGTAATGTCAAAGATATTTTATAATGGAAATTTTATAACGACTTTTATACATGGAAATAGATTTTATAAATCATTTTAGAGATTTTAAAAATAATTAAATCTAGTTTGAAGATTTATTAGGAGGTTTGAAATATGAAGTGAACTTATAAAAATAATTTTTTATAAGGGATAAGTGAATGGGTTTTACAAAGTGAATGGTTTTATTGTAAGTAATGTTTTGAAAAGGGAATTTCCAAGCCATTTAATATGGAATTTGAAAACATTGAAACTTTTGTAAAGTTAGGCAAATATACTTATACCATTAAGATAAGTATATATTGTTTTCTTTCAAGTATAAAAGGAATGTAAAGGGTTTTGGGAAAAGTGTTTTAAAAGATCTTCTTTTGATCAAGTTTTGCAAAATGTTTTAACTAATTAAAGATTAATTAATAAAGGCTTAGTGGATCCCATATGGAATTAAATCAATATTGAATGATTGTTTATTTGTAAAGAATTATGTTGATTAATATATGTTATTCCGTTGCATTGTGAGATTCTACGACTGTTTAGTTTCTTCTTATCTTCTATCTCCTATTTGGTTTCTTCTTATCTTCTATCTTCTTTATTTCAACTAATGATCAGTTTTTTCAACACTTGAACGCTCGGCATGCAACACAGTGGACATATTAGTGTCGATTTTCCAGGGTCGAAAATTCCCATTCGTCACATATGGTGTTACATAACTTGTTTAAATTATTTAATAGAAAAACAATTAGTAATTTACCTCTTCTTCTTGCCTATATATACCACCATACATATTCATTCTCTTATTTCACATCTCCATTCCATATTCATCTCCATCCTCTTCATGTCTTCATAATTTCCATGGCTACTAATTCCATGTTAAAAGTTTGAAAAATAGCCTTTCTTCACTTCTTTACTCACTACATTCCCTTACATACTTTTCTCTACTAAAAATATGCCCACATCCACCTAACCCGTGCATGGTCAATCCCTTAATAGTCCAGGCCAAGACCAATTTTCCTCTTGGTCGAGCCATGTTGCACCCTATAAGCGCACACTAGGTAATATCTCGGAGCTAAGGCGGTATGCTAGTGTTATAGCCAAGGTCGGTGGAAGTTTAGTTCGATTTGGATAAGTTACAGTGAGTAAGGTTAGCACTTTTAAAACAGAATTTATTTACTTTATAAATATGTATATTTATTAGTGAATTTGATGTTTGGTTTTGTAATATTGAAGTTTTGTTTGGTTATACTAGAGTATTCTTGGAAATAAAAGTTATTTGATTGTATGTGAATGTGCTTAGTAGTCGTAATATAGTTGATTACGAAAGTTGATTAATCACATATGATTGCAAGTTGGATCTTGTTGTATGTGTGTCATAAACATGTATATGTGATGTGGTAGTGTAGTTTGTGATGATACTGGGTTATGTTGTTTAAAATATGAAAAGTTAGTGCCTTGCTAACTAAAGTAAGCATTTGGAAATCCTTTTCCAATAGTTTTGAAGTTGGTTTTATAAGTTGAATTTAACGAAGTTTTATTCTTTGTTTTTTTTTCAAAATTCTACTTGTATGTTTTGAAAGCGATCAGAGTTAAAAAGTTAAGTTCTGATAGTTAGAAAAGGGGAAAAAAAATCAAGTTTTGAAATTACGGGTCCGTATAGCGATAATCATTATACGCGTAGTTCGCAAAAACCAAACTATTTCCAAATCCGAAACTTTTTTCGATCTGGAACTTTTTGAAAAGTGTTTTCTAATTATGTTATAAGTTTTAAAGTGTGAAAATAGAGTTTTGAAGTTAATTTTCTTTAAATCCTAGTTTTGAAGTTACGGGTCCGTATAGCGATGGTCGCTATACGCACAGTTCGAAAATCTTGCTATTTTTCTAATCTAAACATGTTTTAACTTAAAATATTTTTAGAAAACATTTTATAACTTTAATTTAGTAATTAGAGGAAAATTATTTAATTATTTATTTATGTAATGATTATTTAATTGATCAGTTAATTAATAAAGGTAATTAGAATTTGTTAATAAGGATTTTTTAAACTTAAACACTAATCAATTAAGTTAATCATAATTTACTATTTAGTTAAGATTAATTATTATTTAATTATTAAATAAGGATTAATTAATTATTATTAATTATTTTTTTAAGATAATTTTTAATTAATCATTATTTTAAAAAAGGTTTTATTTAGTTAACCTTTTATTAAAGTTAATTACATTTTAATAAGATTTAATTACCTTTAAGTAGAGTTTAGTTACTATTTAACAAGGATTTGATTCTCATTTACAAGGTTCTTAATTTATTTTAAAATTGCTTTGAGTTTAAGTAATAAGTTTTGTTTTAAACCATTTTCATTTCAAATTTGTTTTAAATCATAGGATTTCTATCTCGCTTACCCTTAAGTAACTCCATATGGTTAGGAAAATTAAGTGACATCTATCAGCAGAACAAAATGCTATTCTGCTATTAGAATTAACTTGGACATTTACTTAACTTGATTTATTGTTATGTGTTGACTCTTATTCACGTATTATTATGTGACGCCATGTTAAACTGGATATGTAAAACCGAATTAAAAGCACCATTATGATTGCTAAGCCCCTGTTTGATTTTGTAAAATAAATATTCCATTTTCTTTTTGAAATGAGTTCAAAGCTATTTAATTTGAATAAGATACTTAAAGAATGATTTGACAAATGGTTTTACTAAAGATGTTTTTAACTAATGGGAATGGTTTTCCATGTTATAAAAAGAAGTTCTTATAAAGAGTTTTATAAAGGAATTTGAAAATGTATATGGTGTTTTTGGGTAAATGGATTTGAGCTTTTAAGCAAGAAGATTTCATAAAAAAAGGGAGATTTATAAAATGGATTTGCATATTAGATGAAGCTAATTTGACTTAAGGTTATTTAAGAAGTTGTTTAAACATGAAATGTTTACAAAGAAGTTATATAAATGATTTTGGAGTATTTATAAAAGAAGTTTTAGAAAATGTTTTGGACGTTTATAAAAGAAGTTTATAAAAGTTTTGGTTATTCTAAAAGGATATATGAAGCATTTTGAATATTTATAAAAGGGTTTTATAAATTAATTTGTAAGTTGGAAAGTATTTTGATATGGATTTGTATTTCAGGTAAAAGAGAATTCATGAATAAACTAAATTTGATTAAAAAGGATTTATCGAAAGAATTGTAAAAAGAATTTAAGATCTTGTTTCTCTAGACTGACCTTTTAAAAATGATGATATGGAACATCCGTTCCATGCTTAACACCGAGGGAATAGTGTTTAAGGTTGTCCTTACCTCCAATTTAAACAACATTTGTTAATTCTTTTTTACAAGATTTGGAAGTAAGAAGTTAATCGCATATGTTTGTGAATATACTTATGTCAGAGAAATAAGTATACGAATGTTTTAGAAAACCGTTTTTGAATGATATTTATTAAATAAAGATTTTTTGTGAGGCTTATTTGTTGCAATGGATAAATAAATCTCAAATGGAATTGGTTGTTGTTTGTTTATTTGATAGTCAAAAAACCGGCTATTAAGTATAGACCCAAAATGTAACTTTGGAAATATCTAGAAGAAAAACATGAGTTAAATGGCATAGTCATCTCTGATGTTGTACTATGCGTATAAATCTTGTTTCGCTCTCCTAGGACAAATGATAAGGAAGCCAATCCACTAGCGGTTAGGAGGTGATCTTCGCTTTTATTTTTAAATTTTTAATTCCTAAAGAACTGGGGTTGAGTTTGCTGGAAACTATCGAATATTTTTCAAAAAAGATCGGGATCAGATATGTTATTCGAAAACCACTTCGATCGAACAAAGCGTTTCAAAGTGAAGGCATCTTGAAGATGATGAAATTGAATATGGAGCTCTCAAGCATTTCGTTCAATCCAAGAATGAACTTGTATGGGTGACTGCCGAAATTGCATTACTGCCTGGAGTGCAGTGTTAGCATTCCAAATGGGAATTGTTATATAAAAAGGTAAAATGTAGCGTCAAGCCTCATTAACTAGGGAAGACCAAAACATGGAAGATGTAGTAGGATATGATCATTCCTATCTAGAGTCAATATTATCGCTTATTTGTATGCTTCGGGGCCCGTTAAACAAGGGTGCTCATATTTGGTACTATCCAGTAAAGGGTAGGCTGATTCGTGTTGGCAGGGTTAATAGGTTTGAACTTGGTGTTATTTTATTTCGAGATGCACCGTGAAGGACGGTACCCCTGTAGCCCATTCATTGTATAGAATCTGTTCTCAAATAAGCGTCGTGTGGACTTAGTTGTGCCCAACCATGTTGAAATGTGAGATGCAAGCATTTCAGCTATATTCATATTTTACTTTGACCCCTAGACATTATCATAATATAAATAGATTTTCTATAAAAATGGTTTGGCCATCATAAGGTTAAATCTTGTCCTTGTTTATCTGTGGTGTGGTCTTACGTGATCCCTTTGATTTAAAGATTTTTATTAAGTTAAAGACTTATGCTTTACTTACACCATACCTATGTATGACCCGGAGTTTATTTTCCTTCCCTAAACCCTTAGGAGCATAAATTAGAATAGGCAGCCAAGTAGTTCAGGTTTTTGCACAGATTCTTTTTTGCAAGAGTTTGGAACAGGTAGCTTCATCGATAGCTAGTTATTCCCTAGTTTTCCATTGCATTGTATGTTTATTGTATCTATTAGGTGGGACATGTTATTATAACAGTCCAAGGTAGAATCATTATTAGTATGATTCTGATGTAACTCTTTGAAATGACTTTGCAATATATTATGTTGAGTAATATATATTATTCCATTGCTATGTGAGATTCTGTATTGTTTAGTTTGTTCTATTCTGTCTTTCTTTCTTTTACCCTAATGACATGTCTTTCGGACGACTAAATGATCGGCACATGAATACTGAGGATATATTAAGTGTGGTCTTTCAGAGTAAGAAAAACGGATCATTACATTTGGTATCAGATCTTAGGTTGAGCAAACACCTAGGCTTTGGTGGGGTAAGCTCATTATAGATAGGTTCGGTAGTGCCCTAGAATGAGTCTGAGTGTAATATATATATATATATATATATATATTTGTGAGTGCTTATTTGTAACTGAATAAAAATGTTTTATATTGTGTTGTTTGACCTTTTTGGTGGTTTAAGAATTCTGGTCGATGCGCTTGATCAACGTTATCGATAGAGATTTCCTAAACACTTGAACAAATTAAATTGACATAATATTGTTTTAAATTTGATAAATGAAATAATTTTACCTAGGAGTATATTTTCTAAATATAAAAATGGATGATTTTCAAAATCTATGTAGTTATCTATGAGGAGAGTGGATTAGGAGTTGATAATATTTAAATTATTAGCATTTGGGGTTTAACTAGTAATGCTTATCTTGTTTTGAGCATTGACTATCGTCAGATTTAATAATTGATTTTCTTTTTACATCATGGGTTGGGTAGATAGAATGTGTGGGAACATTGAATCGAACGTCTTGTCAATTAAGTTCCAAAATTTGACCATAAGGCGTTAGATGATATGTAGGGTTAAAAAAACTATTTTAATAAAGGTGTTTATTAAAAGAAAATATTCAGATAGTTTTATAAGATGAATTAAGAGAGATGATTTTACAAATCAAAACTATTAAATGTGTTTTAAAAATGAAAAGGGTTTTGAGAATGTTAAATCCTGGTGACTTTGATAAATTCCAAATGATTTTGGAAAATAGCAGTAATCTTTCTTAAGGATATTTTAAGATATAGATATTTTAAAATAAAGTTTGAGAGTAAGGATTTCTCTGGATAGTTCGAGAATACGTCTTAATTTGTTTTGTGATGATCAGAATAATCTTTTAAGTGACACTCGAATGTTTGCTTGGGTAGATATGATGGTGCACTTAGTAAATTATTCTATTTTTCATTGTACAATGAGGATAAGTTCAAATCTGAATGTATCGAAAGCAAGTGGATGATGGATGATTTGATTATAAATAGTATTGCTTCAAGAAGAAATTTGGAAAAAGAAGAAATATTTTTATTGACTAGTCCAAATGTCTCAGAAATGATTAAAAATGGGTAAGAGATGTGCTCAGATAGAAAACACTTTTCTTGGGTGTTGCCCTTCTTAGTGAAGGGTAGATGATACTATTTGGTAGCACCAAGTCCCTTGACGTTGTTTTGGAGTTACTTGGGCTATATGTCTGGTTTCAAAGGTTTTTGAAATAAAACCTGGGTATTTTTTTTCTTAGATCCTTAAAAGGAAGAGTTTTCAAAATAAAATGATATTTTGAAGAATAAATGAAGTTTTAATTAGGTTAAATTTAAGAAGGAGAATTAATAAACTTTGTTTATTTAAAACTGTATCTTTTGATTTTAACATCTAAGATGTAAAGAATTATTTGATGTTGTTAGGCCGGCTAATAGAAATTTTTACCTTAGTATGGTCTAAGAAAAAGTATAATATAAGATGGAGTTCAAATACCAACATCCTACTCTTCTTAGCTACTTACCAGGCTAATTATGGTAAAGAGGTTGATTTGGTCGACTTAGTTTTAAGGCCAAATTATTTTGGCCTGCATCTAATAGTTAAAGTTAAATAGAATTGGAAAGCAGATGTTTGTATATACTCTTAGGATGTAGAAGAGTATTATGTAAGTTAATAAATTTAAAAATTGATTCTTATGAAGCATGGTGGGAGGGTAGAAAGTAGTTAGATAGTAAGAATCATTAGTTCA
Source organism: Allium cepa (assembly GCA_030765085.1). Lineage (NCBI taxonomy): Eukaryota > Viridiplantae > Streptophyta > Magnoliopsida > Asparagales > Amaryllidaceae > Allium > Allium cepa. Next base: position 645,746,177 of record CM060937.1, on the reverse strand, counting down.
GTACGTAGGTTGTATGAATATTATTTCTTCTTTTTACATAGTTCTCGATCCAAGATTGAGTATACGACTAGAGGTGTTTTACGCCGTTCCGAATAAGGACTTATCGCTTGATTTTTGACGGTGGGCATTAGGGAGGGTTCATACATGAAACCAAAAGTTGCCTATCATTGTTTATGGCTATGCAAGAAGAACAAAGATTTCAAATTAAGAGGCCTGGTCAAAGTCCACACTAGGAAGTTGGGCTAGCGATACTAGTTCGAAAGTGAAGTTATTTGTTTGAGTAAGTGATCATATCAGATTTTATATAGGAATGATCTATGTACATCATATGGAGTAATGAATAGTTTAAGTGTTTCAGGGAATTTGGGTTGTTGTACAATTTTGGGGATGAAATTCTCTTAAGGGGGAAGAGTGTAACAATCCAGAATTTTACTGCCTTGATTTTGCGAATATTTAATAAATTATAAATATTCAAGTAATAGGTTTTATAAATTTAAAATAATATGACACTTTTTAATAATAACAAATGATGGTAAAACAGATTTGTAATGATCCAGATTTTGCCACTTTGAAATAGGCTATTTAAATATATTATTTACATTCAATAAATAGACTTTATAAGAAAAAAAACCTATTTTAATTATTTAATAATGATGATAAAATAGTTTTCAAATTTTTTTTACCAATATAAATAGTTCAAGTAAAAATAGAAAAAGTGACTGAAGAATGTTTTCTAAATTTTGACTTTTCAACACTCGAAAGTCGTCGGGAATATTGTGTACATTTGTTTTAAACGTGCAAAAAATTATAAACTAGGGTTTGATCAAGTTTGCAAATAATATACATGCATATACATGTATACATGCGTGAATACTTAACAATATATATGTACATATATATATATGTATAATAATCTAAGTTCATACCCAAACATCATCTAAATCACCTACGTTAATACACGAAGGTATGGAGAGTAGGGAGGACGTGTGGACAGGGGATGGTGTACATGTATGGTGTCACATGACATGTTTACATTTTATAATACAAAAATAATTAGCTATTCACCTCTTCTCCTTGCCAATATATACCACCATACATATTCATTCTCTTACTTTACATCTCCATTCCAAATTCATCTCCTTCCTCTTCATGTCTTCATAATTTCCATGGCTACTAATTCCATGTTAAAATTTTGAAAAAAACTATCATTTCTTCACTTCTAAACTCACTACATTCCGTCCCATACTCTTCTCTACCAAAAACATGCCACATCCACCTAACCCATGCATGACCGAGGCCTTACAAGCTCAGGCCGAGCCCAATTTTCCTCTTGGCCAAGTCATGTTGCGCCCTATAAGCCCACACTAGGTCATATCTCGGAGCTAAAGCGATTTGTTAGTGTTGTAGACAAGTTCGGTGGAAGTTTAATTTGATTTAGAAAAGTTACGGTGAGTAAAGTTAGCGATTTCAAAACCAAATTTATTTGCTTTATAAATATTTTTATTTATTGGTAAATTTGATTTTTGTTTGTGTAAATTTAAGTTTGGTTTGGTTATACTTGAATATACTTGCAAATGGATATGATTTGGTTGTATGTGAATGTGCTCAGTAGTCGAAACATAGTTAATTATGAAAGTTGATTAGTCTTATTTGGTTGCAAATTGGATCTTGTTGTATTTATATCATAAACATGTATATATGATATGGTAGTGTAGTTTGTGATGATATTGGGTTATGTTGTTTAGAACATGAAAAGTTAGTGCCTTACTAACTAAAGGCGTGCACCTGAAATCCTTTTTCGATAGTTTTGAAATCGGTGTTATAAATTGAATTTTATGAAGTTTTAATCTTTGTTTTGTTTTCAAAATCTACTTGTTTGTTTTAAAAGTGATATTTGTTTTAAAAGTGATAAGAGTTAAAAATATATGTTTTGATAGTTAGAAAAGGGAAAAAGAAAATTCAATCTTTGAAATTATGAGTCAGTATAGCGATAGTCCCTATACGCGCAGTTCGCAAAAACAAAACTATTTCCAAATCCAAAACTTGTTTCCACCTAGAACTTTTTGAAAGGTGTTTTCTAACTTTTTTATAAGTTTTAGAGTGTGAAAATAGAGTTTCAAAGTTAATTTGTTTAAAAACAAAGTTTTGAAATTACGGATCCGCATAACGATAGTCGCTATGTGCACAGTTCGAAAAATCTAACTATTTTTCTAATCTAAACTTGTTTTAACTTGAAATATTTTTAAAAAATGTTTTCTAACTTTAATTTAGTAATTAGAGGAAAATTATTTATTTATTTATTTAATGTTTATTTAATTATTTAATTAATTAATAAAGGTAATCAGTACTTAATCATTTGTTAATAAGGATTTTTTCAGACTTAAATGTTAATCAATTAAGTTAATCATGATTTGGTGCTTAACTAAGTTTAATTATTATTTAACTATTAATTAAGGATTAATTAATTATTATTTAATTATTTATTTAAGATAATTTTTAATTAATTATTATTTTAAAAAGTGGTTTTATTTAATTAATCTTTGATTAAAGTTAATTAACTTTAATAAGGTTTAATTACCTTTAGTTAGAGTTTAATTACTATTAACTAGGATGTGATTCTCATTTACAAGGGTATTAATTTATTTTAAAGTCGCTTTGAGTTTAAGTAATCAGTTTTGTTTTAAACTGTTTTCATTTCAAATTTGTTTTTAGTCAAGGGATTTCTGTGTCGCACATCCTTAAGTAACCCTATATGGTTAGAAAAACAAACTGAAATCTATTAGTAGAACGAAACACCATTCTGCTATTACAATTAACTTGGACATTTACTTTAGTTGATTGGTTATTACGTGTTGACCCTTAAATACCTGTTGTTATGTGATGCCATGTGAAACTCGATAAGTAAAACCGAATTAAAAGCACTATTATGGTCACTAACCCTCTATCTGATTTTGAAAAGATAAATATTCCATTTTCATATGAGTTCAAAGCTATTTCAATTTTAACAAGATATTTAAAGAATGATTTTACAAATGGTTTTACTAAAAATGTTTTTACTAATGGGAATGGTTATCCATGTTATAAAAACTAATAACAATCTATCGAAGTCCAAAATCATAAGGCAGTCTAGGTCCAACGAAGGAGTAAAATGCCATTTAGCTTCTTGGGTGCTTCAATATCTCATGGTCATGCTCTTCCTGGTCCACTCCTTATGATACGACCTCTTCCCCATGACTAAAATTTAACTCAATTTTTTTCCAACATATAGTCACCTCACCCATCTTCTTGGACTATGGTTGCAATTACTTCAATAGTTGGAATTTATTGAGTTAGCTGTATGTTCTAAATAAGTTTATATATACATATATATATAGTAAGGTTTTTGAATACTTTCAAAAATAACAGGTGTAACAACCCAGTATTTTCAACCATTCTGCACATTTCGGACTTGAATTGCTCAAAATACCGCGTTGTAAATAAAATTTGTCAAATCTCAGAATGTACAGTAAATTAAATCACAGATCACAGACACAGAGTAATAATAGTGCAGCGGAAGTAAAAGAAAGAGTAGCTCATGAAGCTACTATGTAAATATATCAGAGTTACATAAGATACAACAGAAGAAATAGAGTACAACATAAGTCTCAATACATAGAAGTCTACTAATACAAGAGCTGAAAAGGAACAACAGACTGAAAAAGATAAAACTAGACAAGTAGATAATCTCCAGCAATTCCAAGTCTCCAAAGAGTGGAAATCCAAATCTGTGAATACTCAGGCTGACCCGAGCATAAATAAAAATATAAACACTCGAGTCAGGACATACATACTTATACAATGTAAACCAACTCAAGTGAACTGTAGTAAAGGTACAAGTAACTTAAAGGATGCTTGGGACCACCCGTCCTCTAAGGACCCGTTAAACTATTTACTATGTAGTATATTGCGCTATTATAATAATGTCTAATAGTAAAATAAACTTACCTTTAAATAGCTTTAAGGAGTGATCCAATGTTCCCCTTAACACAAATAATGCCAATAGTCTATACAGTAGCTGCATATCTCCTATCGGGAGACTATGAGAAGATACTGCATAGGTATGACACAAATAGAAACTCGTAGTAAAGGCTCGATATGGTAGGTGACATGGCACACGAGGCAATGCCAAGGTAGATATACCAATTACGACACTCGGGCTGGTGGTAACGCAGCAGCCACATACGCCCACCTTGGATCACATTCCCAAAATCGGAGGGGCACCCAAACAATCATAAGTAATATAAAGGTATCGAAGAAATGCGTCCACTACGAGATGCGACCTCAACTGGCCCGAGACCGCTCCTGTTTTAGCAACCTTATGCCAACTCACGGGAGTTGGGTCCACGTAATATACCTCAAGAACGTCGCCACCATCCTACTTCATTCTGGAATCTTCACCGCGTACACGGTTGTCAAAGTGGTTTTCGGTATCGACAGAGAGTACGCCCATATCTGATCCTGGTCTCTTTGTCAACCAATCGTTATTATAACCCTTGGTTATAACTTTAAAATAATTTTTTATACTTCAAAATAAAATATCATTTCAATCCAAATCTTTATCAAAATAAAGAATAAATCATTTCCAAACCATTTCAATATATTAAATTATCATATCCTTTCAAAACTTCCTCTCAAATCATTTTAATACATAAAATATCATATCCTTTCAAAGCTTCATTTACAAATAATTTTAATATCAAAATATCATATCTTTCAGAACTTCATTTTCAAATCATTATAATATCAAAATATCATATATTTGAGAACTTCATTTTCAAATCATTTTAATATCAAAATATCATATATTTCGAAACTTTATTTTAAAATCATTTTAATATCAAAATATCATATATTTCAAAACTTTATTATATAAGTTCAAATCCAAATATTCAACTTTGAATACCTTCTAAATTCAAGATAACATTCATTTATTATTCTTTCAAATCACATTTTAAAATGATTTATATTCCATCAAATTAATTCATTTAAACCATTTAAAAGTGGAGTTATTATACTTTCAAATCGAGTATTCAATTCACAAAGTTTCAAACCATTCCGAGCTCATTTACTTAGTTAAAAACCATAAACATTGAAAATTCTAGCCTTACACAGCATTTAGAAAAGGGTGTTATAAGTTATATGTTGAAAACATTTTAATTCAGCAAAGACATCATTTAAAACTGCTGTTAAATCTCATTTTAGTTGATTTTTTAGTTTAAAAAAGCAAGGACAACATTTCTAGAAATGTTGTAATAGCTCAAGTTTCAAATTAAATGTTTTTATTATTTTCAGCAAAGATAGCAGACCACTACAGCATTTACAGAACTGCTATAATAGGCCTTTATTAAGTTTTTAGCCTTTTAGTTTCAGCAACTACAGCATTTCAGAACTGCTGTAATAGCCTTTTTATTAGGTTTTTAGTTCATTTACATAAACCATAGCATTTCTGAATGCTATTAAAAGTGTTTTCCAGATTTTAGTGTATTTCCAGCAAATAATAAACTTTAATTTAAACCCTTTAAACATTAAAAAGTCATATTTTAACATTCAAAAATGTTTATCAACATACTTTTAACATATGATTTTTATAAAATAAATTTCTTATAAATAAATCAAATTTTTCAATAAATTTACTTAACAAATTCAAGTGTATAATTTCCATTCCTTCACATATACAAATTATTAACACTTACATTTTTGTATTTCCATTTTCATGAATTAAACTAAATTTCTTGTTGATTTCATTTAACTAAAACCTTTAATTAAACCAAATTTCACATTTTCAAGTCAAGTTGTATTTTAAAATTACACATTTAAGCATTCATTTATTTAACCATTTAAATGAATAGAAAAATTAATAATACTTTAATAAATCACTTAAATTCAAATTTAAATCAAATTATCATATTTACCGTTTTTCAAATTAAATTAAATTTCCATATTATCTGCATAACTTAAATACCATTTTAAAACCAAAATTTTCCAAATTTCCAAACTTAAGTTATATTTCCAAAATTCAAATTTAACCATTTATTTATTTAACATTTCCGCTTATAGAAAAATCATAAACCCTTTATTTAAAACACTTTAAAATCTATTTAAATCAAATTATCATAAATTTACATTTTAAACCACTTAAAATTTTATTTATATAACTTGAATGTCATTTTAAAAGCCAAAGTCCAAATTTCCAAATTTAAGTTATAATTCAAAAATTCAATTTAATCTTTTAATTATTCAACATTTTTAACTTATAGAAAAATCAAAATTTCTCTATTTAAACATTGAAAATACAAATTAAATCAAAATTTCATAAATTTACATCTTTAAGAATATTAAAAAATATTAAAAACACTTTATAAAATAACCATGGGCCTATATATAGTTTTCCAACATAGGTCAAGTGATACAGATATATATCATTTCAACCCGCAATTTATAAAGAAAATTTGGGTTCTATCATTTCAACCCACAATCCCAAGTTAAAACAAAATAAATAAAAACCGTTCAGGCCTATCATTTCAGCCCATAATGATTTTTCCCCATTCTAAAGTCTGTTTGGGTATGTATCATTTCAACCCATAGTGAACCTAATCTACATGGAACTTGCAATGTGATAAACAAATATAAATGAAACGTTAACAACATATAACAGTAACAGATGATATGACATGTAAATTAATAGGTTTAACATCATATATATAAATAATCACAGACATTTATAACATCATATATAATTATACAATCAATTGTTGTCAATTCACATAATTGCATAGTATGAATGTCAGGTGAGATTTACTCACCTTTTTGTGCTGGAGTTATCAATTCAAATGACACAGGCTGATTCCCGAAAGCACGATGACATAATAATAGACCCAAGTGGGAAGAGAACTAAGCTAATGATCTTGTCACAACCCAAAACAAAACCAAATATAGATATGAATTCAATGCAACATATTATGAAACAACTTTGAAATAGAAGCAACAAATGAGACAAAATGCATTGGCCATGCTTTCTATCATCAATTGCTCGACTTAGGGGTCTTGTAGGCTCGTCCATAGCATGGTTTTGGTTCAGGTTTGGACTTAAAAAGGCATGGATACATGGACTAGAAAGTGGTAGAGAAGTTACAACACAAGAATACAAAGTGGCAAGGCAAAATAGGAGGGTTTGGTGCAATATTTGGCTCGGCTACATGCATTGTTTGGCTCGGCCATTCATGTTTTAGATCTAGAAAGTAGCTAAGGTGATGGGTGGTGGTCATATCATGGTGGTGGTGGAGCAATAGGAGGTGGCCAAGGCAATCTAAGGTGATGTTGTTGAAGTTTGGCTCGGCTAGGCATGGTTTTAAGGGATTTAGCTATGTTTTGTGTGGTTTTTGATCAAGTGGAGTGCATGGCCAGTCATGGTCAGGTCTGGACAGAGGCTAAGGTTGATTGCTAAGGGTGTGTACTTGCTAGTGGTGGCAGCTAGAGGTGGAGGCCGTGGCTACAATGAAGGTGGTGAAGCAAAAGTGGTGGCTAGTATGGATTCAAGGGGTTTTTTGCATGTTTTTGTGTAGTTTTTTCCAAGGGAAGAGGCATGGCTTGTATTGGTCAGAGGAGGAAGGAGTTTGGCTATGGATGATGTGGGGAAGGTAGTGGCTGTGGTCGGTGGAGGTGCTAGGCCGCGCAAAGCAAGAGAATCCAAGGCTAAACATTGAAAAAAACAATAAGAAAATGAAGAAAAAAAGTGAAAAAGGAAGAGGCCATTACCCAAATCTTTCTTAGCCTTGAAAATGGAGTGAGGTGGAAGGTTTTTCATGTGAATAATGAAATGAGAAACTCACAACAAGTAATTGATGTGTAGGCCAAAAGCAAGGGAAAAGGAAAAGGCAAGCAGACGAAAAGACTTTGCAAATGAAACGTCACAAGTTTTTAAAGCTTAAGTCCTTTCAAATTTCCATTTATTTTAATTAAATAAAAAAATTAAAATTAAGTAAATGAATTACAGAACTGAAACAAAATAAAATAAAAAAAGAAAATAAGTAAATAAATTTAGAAAAATAGAAAAAGAATTAAACAAATTGCTTAAAAATTCAAAACAGGGTTCAAAAATTACAATTAAATCGTCATTGACTTTGGAAAAATATCTACTTCATTTTAAAAATATTCTAAAGCAAAACTTTGAAATAAATAATTCATTTATCATTTGTAAAATGAAATAAATAATTAAATTTAGAGAAAATAGAAAAAGAATAAAGAAATAGTTTATTTGATTAAAAACAAGGCTTAAAATTACAAATAAAGCATCACTAGCTTTATAAAATTTCTATTTCACTTTAAAACAAATAAAAAGTCAAACAAATAAAATTAATGAGGTACAAATAAAGTGGGAATGAGAATAAAATAGGATCTTAAGAAAAATATAAAGATAAATAAAGCATCACTCAAATTAATTGAAACTAGAAATAAAAATTTATAAACAGAATACAAATGACATTGGAAAATGTCAATTACACTTTCAAAAATGTTTTAAAACCAAAATATATACATAACATGTTATTTTACCCACATAAACGTAAATTAGAACATTACATGACCAAATAAGATATTATTTATATAATTTAAAATAAACAATTTTGTTAAATATAGCAAATTTCACACAATAGTTAAAAAGGCATAATTTTCACAATATAAATCAAATCTCAACGAAACGAAAAGCAGTGTTATTGAAATTTTATTTACTTTCATAATAAAAGATAAAATTAAAATTTTCAAACTTTCAAATTTTAAATTTAAAAGTCAAAGTTTGACCATATTGACCAAAATACACTTTTTGTAAAATATTCTTTTTAGTCATGTTTTGGAGTGATAATTCATATCAAAATCCAATTTTATATTTGAAATAATAAAATTATCTAAATTAAATAAATAAAATAAAGTTAAGTCAAAATTCAATTAAAAATAATTACAAAATACAGGGTTGTTGCAACAGGTATGCTTATAAAGGATTTGGAAATTTATAAGGTATTTACGGGTAAATGGATTAGAGATATTAAGCAAGAAGGTTTCATTGATAAGGAAGATTTATAAAATAGATTTGCTTGTTAAAGGAATCTAATTTGACTTAATGTTATTTAAGAAGTTGTTTAAATAGGAAATATTTATAAAGAAGTTTTATAAATTGTTTTGGTGTAATTATAAAAGAACTTTTAGAAAATGTTTTGGATGTTTATAAAATAAGTTTATAAAAGGTTCTGTTAGTTATAAAGGAGTTATAAAGGGTTTTGAATATTTGTTAACGGGTTTTATTAATGAATTTGGAAGTCGGAAACTATTTTGAAATGGATTTGGATTTCAAGTAAAAGAGATTTCATGAATGAAATAGATTTGCTTAAAAAGGATTTATCGAAGAAGTATAAAAAGAATTTGAGATCTTGGTTTCTCTAAACTGGCCTTTTAAAAATTGTGATATGGAGCATCTGTTCCACAATTAACACCGAGGGCAAACTTTTTAAGTTATCCTTATCTCCAATTTAAACAACATTTTTTAATCCTTTTTAATAAGTTTTGGAAGTAAGAAGTTAATTACAAATGTTTATGATTATACTATTGTCCGAGAGAAAATTATATAAATGTTTTAGAAAAACATTTTTGAAAGTGATTTATTAAATAAAGATTTGCTGTGAGGTTCAGCGGTTGATATGGATAAATAAATCTCAAACGGAATTGGTTGTTGTTTATTTATTTTATAGTTAAGTAAGTGGTTATCAAATAAGGACCCAAAACGTAACTTCGGAAATACTTAGAAGAAACACAAGAGTTATATAGCACAGTCATCCCCGATGATGTTATACTATGTGTAAAATTCTTGTTTCACTCTCCTAAGACAAACGATAATGAAATCCGTCCACTAAAGGTTAGGAGGGGATCTCCGCTCTTTTCTTTGACTATTATTTCCTAAAGAACCAAGGTTGAATTTACCGAAAACTTTCGAATGTTTTTTCGAAGAGAGCGGGTTAGGAAATATTATCCAAAAAACACTTTGATCCAACTCAAGCATTTCAAAGTGAAGACATCTTGAAGATGATAGATTCATAGACGGATCTCTCAAGCGTATCATTAAATCCCAAAACGAATTTGTACAGATGAAAGCAGGCATTGCATTGCCACCTGGAGGGCAGTGTTAGCATTCCAAGTGGGAAGTGCTATATAAAAAAGTAAAACATGGCCTCAAACCTCAGCAGTAACGAATGACAAAAACAAGGGAGATGCAGTAGGGTGTGATCATTCCTATCTAGAGTCCATATTATCTCTTATTTGTATGCTTCTGGGCATGTTAAACAAGGGGTGATCATATTCGGTGCTGTCCAGTAGAAGGTAGGCCGGTTTTGTAACAACCCGGTATTTTGTGATTATTTTAATTGTATATTTTAATTATTTAAATTGAAACTCCTAATTTAAATACTTTATTACAATGGATAAATTTTGTAATTTTAAAAATATATTTTGGTTTTTGTGTGAATTATAATTTCAAACCTGAATAAATAGAATATTTCCACAAAATGTGAATTTTGGTCAAAATGGTCAAACTTTGACTTTTAAATTTAAAATTTAAATATTTGAATTCTTGAATTTTATCTTTCATTATGAAAATAAATTAAATTTCAAGAACACTGATTTTCGATTCGTTGAAATCCAATTTATATTGTGAAAGTTATGTTTTTTACAATATTGTATGTAAATTGATTTATTTAATAAAATTGTCTATTTTAATTGGTATAAATACTATTTTTATTTTTCATATCATGTTACAATATGTGTTATATGACATGTTAGGTATATATTTTTATTTTAAAACATTTTTAAAGTGATGTTATAATTTTCCAAAGCTTATTGAATTTTATTTTCAATTTTTAAACCTTGGTTTCTATTATTTAGCTATTTTTCTTAATTAATTTATATCTATCTAAAATTTATTTATTTATTTATTTTCATACATTATTTTGTTTTTATTTTATTTTATTTATATTCATTTTTCATGTGTTTAAAAATAAATGAAGATAAAGGAAATTTGAAGAGTTTATAACATTTCACGTGCCTTTAACTTTTCACCTCCTTTTTCCCTTTTATTTGCAAATCAACACTTGCATTCAATTTGGCTGACCATATTCTTTCTTTAGTTGATCACCCTTCATTTTCACGAAAAAATAAAGTTTCTCATCACAAAAATTTCGGCCTCCATTCTGAGAAGGAAATTTGGTAAATGTTTTCACTTTTTTTTTCATTTTCTTCTTTGTTTTTGTGTAAATTCTTGCCTTGCGTTCACCTATATGTTCGGCCTATAGCCTCCACCTTCACCACACCTTCATCACCACCTTGTACAGCTGCAAAACACCTCCATCTCTTCTGACCTACCTGGTCGTGGCCATCTTTGATGAGAAGATCCACTCAAAAATGCAAACACTTCCCATATCATGCATTGCCGACCTCCTATGGCCATCACCACTTCACCATACCTCTTAGCCACATTTGCACAACCTTCCACCAGCCCCTACCTGACCTAAAGTCACTGTCACACCATCCTCTAGCATCCACCAGGCTTGGCCGAGCCATCCATGGCGATGGCCGAACCATATTTGCACAAAAATCCACTTTGTTGCCTTGTGTTTGCATTTTCATGTCACAACCACCATTATTCCTTCATACCCTTACTAGGCCGACCCTATATGACTCACACATGACCAAATACACCCTTGGCCGTGCCTTATCATCCTATGGTCGAGCATAGTGATGGTGAAAGCAAGTGCAAGCCATTTAATTATTTGTTGTTCTTTAATTTCTAGCTTGTTAAGGTTATATTGTGGTGTTGAAATTCATGTTATATATATTGTTTTGTTTCATATACACAAGACAACTATTTTGGCTCTCCTCTCACATGAATCTGTAATTGTGCCTTCGTGCTTTCCGGGTGTTCGTTTGTGTGCCTGAATTAGTTATCTCCAGCTTATAGAGGTGAGTATTTCTCACAAGGCATTCCGTCGTTATATAAGTGGTAAATTGACATCCTATGAATATGTAAATTATATTATCATGTTATACTGCCTATGATATGATCATATGATGTTCACCTTGTTTATACACCTTTCATATCACTTGTTAATGTTATATAATGCAATTCTGTTTATTTATATCAGTTTATCACACTGCAAGTTCCCTGTAGTTTAGAATCACTATGGGTTGAAATGATACATACCTGAACAGATTTTAGAATAGGGAAAAATCATTATGGGCAGAAATGATAGGCCTGAGTGATTTTTATTTATTTTATTTTACTATGGATTGCCGGTTTGAAATGATAGAACCCGGATTTTTCCTTTGTAAATTACGGATTGAAATGATATATTATCCATATAATTTGACTTATGTTAGAAATATTTTTTATACAGACTCGTGGATAATAAATATTTTCTTGAATTTATAAAATATTTTAGAAATGTAAATATTATGATATTTTGATTTAAATTTAATTTAAAAATGATTTTTTATGAAATATTAGTGATTTTCTACAAGTTAAATAAGTAAAATAAATAAATGGTAAAGTAGAATTTGAAATATAAGTAAATTTTGGAGTTTATGATTTTGTTTATAAATATAGTTTAAATTAAGTAAGAAAATATGATAATTTGATTTTAATTTGAATTTAAAATGATTTTATAAATTGTTATTGATTTTTCTATAAATTAAAATAGTTAAATAAATAAATGTTTAAAAATTGAAATTTGAAATATAACTTAACTTGGAAAATGTGAAATGGGTTTTGTTATCCCGCTTTTTAGCAAAGCCGTGATATCAAAGGATCGATCAAAAACAAAAGACAATTCGTCTCAGAGATTGGTTGTACTTCACTTCGCTATGGATATCGATGAATTTTTTCCGAGTCCAGATCAGGCCACAATTGATAAGACATGGCCAGAAAGGTCGTAGGAGTCGTCATTTCAAATTTCAAGTCAATCCGAGTTCGTATGCTCAAGATATGATGGAATCAATTTGAGAACGGTAGTCATTGTCTAGTTCGAATCCATCACGTTGAAGTACTTCGAAACCATCTCCCTCGGATCCATCACAATGGCCTGCCTTCGAACCCATGACTTCACCTAGCTTCGTACCCACCCTGCATTCCTACCTTCGAATCCATCCTCCCGAAACCTTACATCGAATCCGTACATCGGTTCAAAGCCACGAACTTAACCTTGCTTCGACTCCAACATGCAAGCCCTTGCCTCGAATCCATCCTCACAAGAATGTTCGAATCCATTAAAAACCCTCTAGCTTCGAACCCAAGTCACTTCGAACCGATCCGGTTCGAATCGATCAGGTTCGAACCCATAGGAACTCCTCGATCCGAATCGATCGCGCTTGAAACCAGGAACGATCGAGTCAACTAGTCACTCCATCGATACGAAGTCGGTACAATTCACGGAGACGAAGAGTTCAACCCGGAGAGAAGACCGGATCGATTCGAGAAACACGCGCCACCTCATCACGAAGCCATGTGAGCCGATCGATTCGAAGTACGTGGTTTCGAAGTGATCAGTTCGAACTCAACAGCCAACCGAGAATCATCATTTCGAACCGATCATATCTCCTTAACCACTGACCCAAATGCAACGAAATTTTCACAGTAGCTTCCATACAAGGAAAAGATTGTTTCTGCCAAGTTTCAGCCTGATCGGACCATTTCTTGATGGGTTCGAAATCACTTGGAATCGATGTCAGATCGAGACGAAACTTGGTGGGGTCGGTCGCGTGGGCCCACTCACATGCCAGAAGAAGTCTCCCGAAGTTTGAACGAGATCTGGGCCTCCAACGCCTATAAATAGCACCCTGAAGCCTTCAGAAAAGGGGGATCTTCCAGGAACTTCTGCCATTGAACACCAAGACTCTGCCGGATTCCATTCTATCCATCATAATCACCGTTGTATTCAGATTTCAAAGCTATTATCAACTGTAATTCATTGTAATCGATCTATCAAGGAAAGCAATAAAGAGAAAACCTTCAATGTGGACGTAGGCACGAACGCCGAACCACTATAAATCCTGTGTTTGTGATTGTTATCTGCGAATTATTGTGATTTGTTGCTTAGATCTGAATTCTATATTGATTGTCACTGAGTTCTGTGTTGATTATTATCGAATTAAGTACGTAAACGGGCGCTTTCGCGGTATTGGGTGTTTGTGATCAGTTTTGGCGCAAACATTTTGGTGCTTTCACTGAGAACTGAACTCAGGAGTTCTACCAATTGATAGTTGATTCAGAGAATATTTGAAAGTTTAGATTTGAGAAATTATGACGAGACAATTGAGTAGAAGGCCAAGGCCAGAGAGAAGCGAACAACAAGGAAGTCAAGAGGCTTCCTCAGGAGCGAATCAACCATCGATCTTCATCACTAGGGACGAGATGGAGACTATGATGAAGAAGCAAGAGGAGTTGATTCAGAGTTTATTTCAACAGATAGGACAGCTTGGAGCACAAAATAGGGGAGCCAATGGAGTCCAGAACGAAGCAGGACCATCCGGCGTCGCACCCGGATTAGGGGGCACACCCATGGAGAATGTTGATCCAGTTTCGGAGAGAGAAAGAGGAGCATCTACGCAACCCGGTAGTAGTAAAGGGATGAACGCTCAGTCAAGGGGGCAGATCCCAGAGTTCCCTCATGAACTCGGGGGGCAGGTTGAAAGTAGTGAATGAAGATTACATCTTGGAGACAACGACAGGTTGGCAGAGATGGTTAGGCGAGCTTTGAGAGGCGGTTTGGTGAACAAAGATTTGGAGGATGTTAATAGGAGTCCTTTTACTTCAGCAATCAGGCAAGCTAGGAACCCACCGGATTTCAAATTACCATCGTTGGATATGTATGACGGGAGAACGGACTCCACGGTCCATCTGACGAAATATATGAGGCATATGGAAGTGCTGGGGGCATCAGAGGAGGTTATGGCCCGGTGCTTCCCATTGTGCTTGGCGGATATTGCGGCGTTATGGTCCAGGCAACTGGAGAGTGGATCCATCGGAACATGGAATGATTTAACTGAGAGATTTATGAGGCAATTCAGGGTTCACATTACAAGACCCAAGAATGTGATGACGTTGGCAACTTTAAAACAGAAGGCTGGAGAAACATTGAGAAGTTTCCTGACACGGTTCAATGCGGCAGCAGCTTCGGTGGATCGACCGGATCCATCCATGGTTATGATGGCGGCCGTGTCTGGAATAGCTAATGGAGCGGAGTTCAAAAATTCATTAACTAAGGATCCACCTGTGGATCTGGGAGAATTCTATCATGAGGCAGAAAAGTTTTTACGATTGGAGGATGCGAAGGCAGAAAGAGAAGAAGGAGATGGGATAGAAGTTTATGCACTTAAAGACGAAAAGCCTCCTAAAAGGGACTCGGACAAGGATAAAGGTAAAAGGAAGACTGAGAATGACGGAGACAGATCAAAGCGGCAACGGAGGGAACCACGATTCACCACCTACACTGAGCTGAATGAGAGCCTGGAACGAATTTATCAGGATACCAAAGATCAGATTCCGTATCGTAGGCCAATGCGAAGGGATCCAATCTCTGACGAAAGGAAATCAGATAAGTTTTGTGTATTCCATGAATTAAACGGTCATAACACTAATGATTGCAGGCACCTGAAGGACGAGGTGGAAGGGCATATCAGGAACGGTATGCTCCTTCAATATATAAGGAGGCGAGCTCCTACGGCGGAACCAGAGCGACTACCATCCACTTCAGTTAGAGGCGACCCTGAATCAAGGCACCGTTTGGTTATCAATTGAGTGAAATAACGATGAACAAGTTGCAAGCTTCCACTAACGCAATTAAATCATTTACACATGTGCGAGATCGCGAACGATCTCCAGGCATGCTATGAGTGATCATTAACCGTTTTGTAGTGGGAACTTACACTTTGACATCCATGCTTTGCTTTCGTTTCGTTTTGATTTGAACATTTAGACTTTGCTTGTTTGGACATTTCTGTTTTAAAACTCATCCGTTTAATAGATATTTGATTCTGATAACTCTGGAATGGCTAAGCTACTTACACATGTATGGGGTCGCGAACGATCTTTAGGCATGCTCTGAGATGGCGATGAACCGCCCTGACAAACGATCTAGGAACTCACCCGAACGTGACCCTGGCATCGATAACATCAAGCCCTCCCGGGCACACTTTATCGCCTCGAACGGCATCCGACCTTGAACGGTCGCAATCCAACCTCGAACGGTCACAACTCACCTCACCTCAAATGGCTCGATCGCGAACGATCTTCACTTGAGGTCCAACATCCGACCTCGAACGGTCACCATTCGCCTTGAACGACACTTGGTCGCGAACGATCACCATTTGCCACGAACGGCAATCGACCGCGAACGGTCCCATCTCATCATTTGCCGCGAATGACATCGACCGCGAACGGTCCTATTCCATCCTATGCCACGAATGGTGCAGACCGCGAACGGTCCCGATTCACCTCAAGCAGCATGTGATCCCGAACGATCGACGCATGGATTTATACGCTCGACCGCGTACGGTCGCACTTCACCTCGAATGACTCGATCAACGAACGATCGTTATTTGAAGTTAAGTGCTTGACCACGAACGGCCGCGCTTCATCTCAAATAACTCGATCCCGAACGATTGTCATTTGAGGCCATATGAAACTATCAAGTTCTTTGCAGGTTGATAACAGGATACGAACATCCAATTCAAGGCATTACAAAACACACCTTCCTACCGCAAGGCATGTTTTGGGGGGCAAATGTTATCCCGCTTTTTAGCAAAGCCGTGATATCAAAGGATCGATCAAAAACAAAAGACAATTCGTCTCAGAGATTGGTTGTACTACACTTCGCTATGGATATCGATGAATTTTGTACGAGTCTGGATCAAGCCACAATTGATAAGACATGACCAGAAAGGTCGTAGGAGTCGTCATTTCAAATTTCAAGTCAATCCAGGTTCGTATGCTCAAGATATGATGGATTCAATTTGAGATAGGTAGTCATTGTCTAGTTCGAATCCATCAAGTTGAAGTACTTCGAAACCATCTCCCTCGGATCCATCACAATGGCCTGCCTTCGAACCCATGACTTCGCCTAGCTTCGTATCCACCCTGCATTCCTACCTTCGAATCCATCCTCCCGAAACCTCACATCGAATCCATGCATCGGTTCAAAGCCATGAACTTAACCTTGCTTCGACTCCAACATGCAAGCCCTTGCCTCGAATCCATCCTCACAAGAATGTTCGAATCCATTAAAAACCCTCTAGCTTCGAAGCCAAGTCACTTCGAACCGATCCGGTTCGAATCGATCAGGTTCAAACCCATAGGAACTCCTCGATCCGAATCGATCGCTCTTGAAACCAGGAACGATCGAGTCAACTAGTCACTCCATCGATACGAAGTCGGCATAATTCACGGAGACGAAGCGTTCAACCCGGAGAGAAGACCGGATCGATTCGAGAAACACGCACCACCTCATCACGAAGCCACGTGAGCCGATCAATTCGAAGTACGTGGTTTCGAAGTGATCAGTTCGAACTCAACAGCCAACCGAGAATCATCATTTCGAACCGATCATATCTCCTTAACCACTGACCCAAATGCAACGAAATTTTCACAGTAGCTTCCATACAAGGTAAAGATTGTTCCTGCCAAGTTTCAGCCCGATCGGACCATTTCTTGATGGGTTCGAAATCACTTCGAATCGATGTCAGATCGAGATGAAACTTGGTGGGGTCGGTCGCGTGGGCCCACTCACGTGCTAGAAGAAGTCTCCCGAAGTTTGAGCGAGATCTGGGCCTCCAACGCCTATAAATAGCACCCTGAAGCCTTCAGAAAAGGGGGATCTTCCAGGAACTTCTGCCATTGAACACCAAGACTCTGCCGGATTCCATTCTATCCATCATAATCACCGTTGTATTCAGATTTCAAAGCTATTATCAACTGTAATTCATTGTAATCGATCTATCAAGCAAAGCAATAAAGAGAAAACCTTCAAAGTGGACGTAGGCACGAACGCCGAACCACTATAAATCATGTGTTTATGATTGTTATCTGCGAATTATTGTGATTTGTTGCTTAGATCTGAATTCTATATTGATTGTCGCTGAGTTCTGTGTTGATTATTATCGATTTAAGTACGTAAACGGGCGCTTTCGTGGTATTGGATGTTTGTGATCAATTTTGGCGCAAACAGGTTTTAAAAATAAAAGTTAAGGAAATAAAATGGAATTTAAATTTAATTTATGAAATGGTAAATTAAATTAAATGTAAAGTAAATGAAATGTTATAAAATTGTACATTTATTTTTATAAGTGAATTATTAAAGAAATTTGATTTTTGTATGAAAATTTCACTTTATAAAATCATAAATTAAAGGGTACTTAAATGACCATTTTGAAGTAAGAAAATATAATTTTTTATAAGTTAAATGGTTTAAATTAAATTTTAATTGTTTATGAAATTGTATTGAAAGATTGAAATTTAAATTTGACAGCATTTCTGAAGGGCTATCATTTCTAAAGTTAAAGATATTACAACATTTTGTTAATGTTGTAATTCATATAAATGAACTATATGGCTAAATTGAACTAAGGGCTATTATAGCACTTTGTAAGTGCTGTACTTGTTGAAACTAAACTAAAACCTATTGCAGTATTTCTATAAATGTTGTCTTTGCTAAATGAATTGTTTTTAAATGTAAATTTTTCCGTAGCATTTTCTAAACGTTGCGAAAACTGAAATTTCACTGTTTTAATAAATTGAAATGAATAAATGAATTCTGAAAATGGTAAAATTTTGAGAATTGAATATTTGATTATTAAATATAATAACTTCATTTTTAATTGGTTAAAATGGAATATGTTGGTTTGAAATATAAACCATTTTGGAATGTGATTTGAAATGGTATTTAAATTAAATAAAATGAATGAGGTTTTAGAATAATATGATATTTCAATATTTTAAAATGAATTTGAAATGATATTGAATTTTAAATGATATTTGATTTCAAAGTATAAAATACTATTTTGGAATTTTAACCACGCGATTTGTTTAATTTATGGTTTAACTGATCCTTAGAGGATGGACGATCACAAGCATCCTTTAAGTTATTGTGCATTACTACTACAGTTCACTTGAGTTGGTTTACATTATATAAGCATGTATGTCCTGACTCGAGTATTTTGTGTTTTACTTTATGCTCAAGCCAGTCTGAGTATTTACAGGTTAGCTTTGGATTGGAGCTAGGAATCGCTAGAGATTCTGCTTGTCTAGTTATCTATTCCCATTCAGTTTCAGTTGTCCTATTTCAGCTCTGGTATTTATGGACTTCAATGTATTTGAGATTTCTATTGTATATGTTTTTCAGACTAATATTATGTATTTATTTTGAGATTTTGTTATAGTAGCTTCATGAACTACTATGGTATTTTAATTTCCGCTATGAGTTATTCTGATATTCCTATGTCTGTGATTCTGTGATTGTATTTCAAGTGCTCCAAATTTATTTACAATGCAGTATTTTGAGCAATTCAAGTCCGACATGTGTGGATACGAATGTCTGAAAATATCGGGCTGTTACAGTTGGTATCAGTGCTTAGGTTTTTAGGCAAACCATAGCTGCGGAGCAAAAACTCATTAGAGATAGGGTAGAAATACCATAGAATGAGTGAAATCAATCTCAAAATCATTTCTTTGTGAGAGAACATATTTTCGAAGTATAAAATGACTTCCAAATGATTTTAAAGGGTTTTCAAAGATTATTTTGGTATAAAATTTTTCTTATTTTGAAATCAAGATTTTCTATACTTCATTCCTTTTGTATCCACCTTGTTAGTAAGCTCTTAGTTAGGATTCTTATCGATTAGGATTCCTTGAACTTTGGAACGCTCCCACTTGTTCTGAAGTCCAGTTTTGTCTTTCCTATTTTATCTTTTGATTTTGGGCATTCCATAATTCCACTTTGGAATAACCTCTGTAAAGATCGATGATTCCGCAAATCTTTGAATGATTTGTAAAGGCGTGAAACTCCTTTACAATTGGCATTGATTCACCAGATATTTCTGAATTCTCGAATTTCGATGCTATCTACCTTCTGCTCAACCTGTATTCTATATCTGGTGATCGAATGTCGATCTGCCTTAGATTTTTGCATTTGATTATATTCCTGAAGTCACGGTTGACCCGGTTAAGGTCGCCCACGATTTATATATGTTTATCCATTTCTATTTGGTAATAAAATTATCTTATCTTCATGCGAGCTTATCTTCGAATCAGAATTCTATTTGATTAGAGTTCCTCTAAATTCGAATCTCAGTTTGTTCTGAAATCCATCCTTGAAAAATCCCTTGAAATTTTTTGTTTGATTGTATTTTGAATTTGTGCATACAATGAAATTATTATTTTGATAAGGATGACCATATTTTGTATATAAAAGTGAAATGTTTTCAATAAGGATTTTATATCTTTTGAAAATGAAAGTTTGAAGCTTTGAAAGGATTATATATTTTCTTTCTATGAAAATTTGAAAATTCGAAAGGATTTGAAATTTTGAAAATTTATAAGAAATTTGATTTAATTAAAAATGATTTATAACTGAAGGGTTTTAAATTTGAATTTCGAGGATTCGAACTCCGGTGTTTTGAATATGGTTTTAAGAATTTGGAAAATATATAATAATAATGAATATGATTTAAAAATATATTCTTAATAAGAAATGTTTCTAATGTATTCGAATGAATTCCAATGATTTCGAAGAGATTTCAAATAAGTTTCATGAAAATAAAAGTCCAGAACCTACTTATGTCGCTGGAAAATAATTTCGGTGATGAATGCATGCATCACCGACATTGATTTTCGAGTTTCTGAGTTGGGGAGAGGCCACTCTAGTAGCTTTGCTCTGCGAGTGATTTTGTGTAATGGATTTTATTTTCAGATTTCAAAGTATGGTTTGATATTCGAAAGATATATATATATATATATATATATATATATATATATATATATATATATATTTGTGTGCGTGTGTATGTATATATATATATATTTGAAATGATTTAAAGTAAGCCAGTGTTCAGTCCCCGAGATTCAGATTGGTTTTGGTATAACCTTATCTATTGGAATTGATTTACTGATTTGTTGGTGATTTCCATCTCTTGGATTGAAAATATGATTTCTTCGACTATTTTGAAGATTCAAGCACTTCCAAATCAAGGTAAACTTTTCAAAGCTAAGAAATTTTGAAAGGTATAAGAGATTTGATAAAGAATATAAGTTTAGTTTTGTATGATTAAAGCATAAATTAATATGATTTATATAAGTTTGAACTGTTTCATGAGTGAAATAAATAATACTATTTTGAATTATACTGGTATGAAATATAGATTTGAAATGTTTTGAATAAAGTGTGTGTGTATATATATAGAATAATAACCTTTCCAATGGTAAATTGGATTTTTCATATAGAAATAAATAGTTTGAAGTTTTAAAAAGGGATGGTTTTAAACTTAGTAACCATTTTAGATATTTTGATGATTGAAATGGTTTGGAAATGATTTAATCTTTATTTTGATAAAGAATGTGGATTTGAAATGATAATTGATTTTGATAAATGAATATTTGAAGTTTATATTAGTATGAAAGGATATTTTGTTAACTTGTAATTTGAGTTTATTTAAAAATATTGGATTTATGAAATGAATATTTCAAAACTAAGTAATAATGAAGTAAAATTTGAGATAGATGAAATTATAAAATTTAGTTTTGAAATATGGTATATTTAAGCTTTGAAATATATTAAAGATTGAATAGTTTATTTTGTGGGTCAAATATTTATTCGAAATTTGATAATATTTGAAATGGTTTTGTTGCAAAACTAAATTGAATGGAAACTGATGGTTTGAATTGAATTAAAATTGGAAATTTTAGATTTGGTTTTAATTGAATAAATTTGTGAAATATAAAGAATTAAAGGAATGTTTTATGATTTCAAATGTATGATTTCAAAATGTTATGATTTTCAAAGTGTAATGATTTCAAGTATTTGGTTTCGAAAGATTTATAACTTTGAAAGTGTTATCATTTTTTAAAGTGAATATATGTTTGAAATGGAAATGAATTTATTTGACCTAAATTTTTGTTGATTTGGAAATTTGGATTATTTTCTAAATCTATTGTTTTAAGAAACTTTGAAACTTAATATATGTAATTGGAAGAAATGATTTGGTGAAATCATATATGATTTTAAAACTAAAACATTACTGAAAGGAATTGAAATTGAGAACCTTGTTTTACTAGATATTTGATTTGGGGGTTATCGAATTTATATAAAATGGATTTGGTATAAGTATGAAATTGATTTGAAAACTGTTGATTTGAAAATTTGTACTAAATTTGTAAAGTGAAATCTTATATAATCAAAGTCTATATAAGTGTGGTCTGATATACTATTGATTTGGCAAGTACTCGATTTGAAATGAAATCTTATATATGATGGACTTTATACAAGTATGACATTTGAAAGTGATTTTGAAAGGTACTATATGATACATATTTTTGAAGCAAAGATATGGAAAGTGCCTTCTGCTTGATATCTGCTTTGTGGCCACATTGAGGATGCATTCTATCGATATTATTCTCTCTGATTTGGGTTTTCCAGATATGATACCCGAGTGTCCATCGAATTCCATGTCGATCTCCATGATCTTATGAGCGCGACTGCATAGCATAATTCGCCTGGCTAAGAAGTCCTGGGGGTACGGATGTTCCCTGGGGATCCAGCGTAACCAATGTGTATCTTACGATCTATGTAGGTAATACTAGTAGCGAAATCCAGTGGCTAAGATGGCTTAAGGGTACAGATGTTTCCTCGGGAATCCAGGCATATTCATTGTGTATCTGCGGTCTACTAGTCATCATGGCGTAATTCGCAGGCTGAGATAGCTTACGGGTACGGATGTTTCCTGGGGATCCAGGTGTAACCATTGTGTATCTACGATCGATGGTTAGATAAATGTTTTGGTTTGGTTGATTTGTTTGGATTGTACTTTCCATATCTGTTTTTAAAGGTTTTCCAGTATTTTTACTGGGTGTTGAAACAAGTCTACCAAGTACCTGGAGAATTCTAACTTTGCGCCTGATCAACGCATGGCCAGAGTCTGTAGGAACGAAAGTAAACTTGTTAAGACGTCGAGTTGTAAAAGTATTTTGATAAATTATTATATAAAAGATATTTTGATCATTTATATTTTTTCCTTTCTAAATAATTTAAAAATGTTTTAAATATTGTTTACTTCGAACTATCAGATTTGAATCAAATGACTATTCATCATATTATGAAATGTTTAAAATGTTATAAAATAATTAAATTGAAATTTATATGGTTTAAAAATATAGTTCATCCTTGTCTTCCAATCTATTTTTTTCTTCTAGCTATTCCTACCTTTTTCCTCTTCGAGGGTCCTTTCTGTATTATGGAAAGAGTTGGTTTTTTGGCTTATTGTTTGGATTTGCTCGAGAAACTTTTTGGAGTGCATGATGTATTCCACATCTCACGTCTTCGCTGGTATCTTCATAACCCATCTTATTTTGCCTTCTTCTCTTGATAGTTTGATATTGAGCTTAATCTGAGTATCGAGAGTACGCCACTTCGTATTGTTAGCAAAGGTACGAAGCAGCTAAGAAGTAGATCTGTTAGTCTGATCAAAGTACTGTGAAGTACCGATGATTGGGATTGTATGTGGGAAACAGAGGAGAGCATTCATGCTTCGAATCCGGAATTGTTCATTTCAGGTACTATTTGCTTTTTTCTATCTTACTTTTCCTTATTTTCCTCGTTCGTTCTTTTCGAGGATGAAAAGATTTGAGTGGAGGAGAGTGTAACAACCCAGTATTTTACGATTATTTTAGTTGTACATTTTAATTATTTAAATTGAAACTCCTGATTTAAATACTTTGTTATGATGGATAGATTTTTCTATTTTAAAAGTATATTTTGGTTTTTGTGTGAATTATAATTTCAAACCTGAATAAATAGAATATTTCTAGAAAATGTGAATTTTGGTCAAAATGGTCAAACTTTGACTTTTAAATTTAAAATTTAAACATTTGAATTCTTGAATTTTATCTTTCATTATGAAAATAAATTATATTTCAAGAATACTGATTTTCGTTTCGTTGAAATCCGATTTATATTGTGAAAGTTATGCTTTTTACAATATTGTATATAAATTGATTTATTTAATAAAATTGTCCATTTTAATTAGTCTAAATAATATTTTTATTTGTCGTATCATGTTCTAATACGTGTTATATGACATTTTAGGTATATATTTTTATTTTAAAACATTTTTAAAGTGATGTTATAATTTTCCAAAGCTTACTGAATTTTATTTTCAATTTTTAAACCCTGGTTCCTATTATTTAGCTATTTTTCTTAATTAATTTATATTCATCTAAAATTTATTTATTTATTTCTTTTCATACATTATTTTTTTTGCTTTTATTTTATTTATATTCATTTTTCATGTTTTTAAAAATTAATAAGGATAAAGGAAATTTGAAGAGTTTATAACCTATCACTTGCTTTTGACTTTTCACCTCCTTTTTGCCTTTTCATTTGCAAATCAACACTTGCAATCAATTTGGCTGACCGTATTCTTTCTTCAGTCGATCACCCTTCATTTTTGAGAAAAAATAAAGTTTCTCATCACAAAAATTTCGGCCTTCATTCTGAGAAGAAAATTTGGTAAATGCTTTCGCTTTTTTTTCCATTTTCTTCTTTGTTTTTGTGTAAATTCTTGCCTTGATTTCACCTATATGTTCGGCCTATAGCCTCCACCTTCACCACACCTTCATCACCACCTTGTCCAGCTGTAAAACATCTCCATCTCCTCTGACCTACCTGGCCGTGGCCATCTTTGATGAGAAGATCCACTCAAAAATGCAAACACTTCCTATATCATGAATTGCCGACCTCCTATGGCCATCACCCCTTCACCACACTTCTTAGCCACTTTTGCACAACCTTCCACCAGCCCTTACCTGACCCAAAGTAACTGCCACACCATCCCCTTGCATCCACCATTCCTGGCCGAGCCATCCATGGCCATGGCCGAACCATATTTGCACAAAAATCCACTTTGTTGCCATGTGTTTGCATTTTCATGTCACAACCACCATTATTCCTTCATACCCTTGCTAGGCCGACCCTATATGACTCACACTTGACCAAATACACCCCATGGCCATGCCTTATCATCCTATGGTCGAGCATAGTGATGGTGAAATCAAGTGCAAGCCATTTAATTATTTGTTGTTCTTTAATTTCTAGCTTGTTAATATTATATTGTGGTATTGAAATTCATGTTATATATATTGTTTTTTTTCATATAAACAAGACAACTATTTTGGACCTCCTCTCACGTGAATCTGTAATCATGCCTTCGTGCTTTCCGGGTGTTCGTTTGTGTGTCTGAATCGGTTATCTCCAGCTTGTGGAGGTGAGTATTTCTCACAAGGCATTCCGTACTTATATAAGTATTAAATTGACATCCTGTGAATCTGTAAATTATATTATCATGTTATACTGCCTATGATATGATCATATGATGTTCGCCTATAAACCTATCATATCACCTGTTAATGTTATATAATGCTATTCTATTTATTTATATCAGTTTATCACACTACAAGTTCTCTGTAGATTAGTATAATAGGGAAAAATCATTATGGGCTGAAATGATAAGCCTGAGTGATTTTTGTTTATTTTATTTTACTTTGGATTGCGGGTTTGAAATGATAGAACCCGGATTTTTCCTTTGTAAATTACGGATTGAAATGATATATTATCAGTATAATTTGACTTATGTTAGAAAATTTTACATACAGACTCGTGGATAATAAATATTTTCTTGAATTTATAAAATATTTTAAAAATGTAAATATTGTGATATTTTGATTTAAATTTAATTTAAAAATATTTTTTTCAAAATACTAGTGATTTTCTACAAGTTAAATAAGTAAAATAAATATATGGTAAAGTAGAATTTGAAATATAAGTAAATTTTGGAGTTTATGATTTTGTTTATAAATATAGTTTAAATTAAGTCAGAAAATATGATAATTTGATTTTAATTTGAATTTAAAATGATTTTATAAATTGTTATTGATTTTTCTGTAAATTAAAATAGTTAAATAAATAAATGTTTAAAAATTGAAATTTGAAATATAACTTAACTTGGAAAATGTGAAATGGGTTTTAAAAATAAAAGTTAAGTTGAGGAAATAAAATGGAATTTAAATTTAATTTATGAAATGGTAAACTAAATTAAATGTAAAGTAAATGAAATGTTATAAAATTGTACATTTTTTTTATAAGTGAATTATTAAAGAAATTTGATTTTTGTATGAAATATTCACTTTATAAAATCATAAATTAAAGGGTATTTAAATGATCATTTTGAAGTAAGAAAATTTAAATTTTTATAAGTTAAATGGTTTAAATTAAATTTTAATTGTTTATGAAATTGTATTGAAAGATTGGAATTTAAATTTGATAGCATTTCTGAAAGGCTATCATTTCTAAAGTTAAAGATATTACAGCATTTTGTAAATGCTGTAATTGATGTAAATGAACTATATGGCTAAATTGAACTAAGGGCTATTATAGCACTTTGTAAGTGTTGTAGTTGTTGAAACTAAACTAAAACCTATTGCTGTATTTCTGTAAATGCTGTCTTTGCTAAATGAATTGTTTTTAAATGTAAATTTTTCCGTAGCATTTTCTAAATGCTGCGAAAGCTGAAATTTCACTGTTTTAATAAATTGAAATGAATAAATTAATTCTGAAAATGGTAAAATTATCAGAATTGAATATTTGATTATTAAATATAATAACTTCATTTTTAATTGGTTTAAATGTAATATGTTGATTTGAAATATAAACCATTTTGGAATGTGATTTGAAATGGTATTTAAATTAAATAAAATGAATGAGGTTTTGGAATAATATGATATTCTGATATTTTAAAATGAATTTGAAATGATATTGAATTTTAAATGACATTTTATTTCGAAGTATAAAATACTATTTTGGAATTTTAACCGCGGGATGTATTTAATTTATCGTTTAACTGATCCTTAGAGGATGAGCGATCCCAAGCATTGTTTAATTTATTGTGCATTACTACTACAGTTCACTTAAGTTGGCTTACATTATATAAGTATGTATGCCCTGACTCGAGTGTTTTTTGTATTACTTTACGCTCGAGTCAGCATGATTATTTACAGCTTAGCTTTGGATTTCTTTTCTAGAGGTAGGAATCACTGGATATTCTGCTCGTCTATTTATCTATTCCCTTTCAGTTTTAGTTGTTCTATTTCAGCTCTGGTATTTATGAACTTCTATGTATTTGAGATTTCTATTGTATATGTTTTTCAGACTAATATTATGTATTTGTTTTGAGATTTTGTTATAGTAGCTTCATGAACTACTATGGTATTTTAATTTCCGCTGCGAGTTATTCGGATATACCTGTGTCTGTGATTATGTGATTTTATTTCATTTGCTTCAAATTTATTTACAATGCGGTATTTTGAGGAATTCAAGTCCGACATGTGTGGATACGAATGGCTGAAAATATCGGGTTGTTACAGGTTTTGTGTTGAAAGGGGTCGACAAGTTTGACCTCGATGTTATTTTATCTAGAGATGCACCGTGATGGGAGGTACCCCAGTAGCCTAGTCATTGTATGGAATCCATTCTCCTATAAGCACTGTACGAACTTAGTGGTGCCTAACTATGTTGAAATGTGAGGTACAAGCATTTTAGCTATATTCTTATTTTTCTTTTACCCTAGATATTATTATAATATCAATGGGTTTTTTATAGAAACGGTTTGGTTATCGTAAGGTAAAAAGCCATCCGTGTTTATATACACTGTGGTCTTACAAGATGCCTTCAACTTAAAAGATTTTTATAAAGTTAAAGACGTATGCTTTACTCACACCAGACCCATATCTGACCCCTAGTTATTTTATTTCCTAAAATGTTGGGTGTTAAAACTTGAAAGGGCAGCCAAGTAGTTTAGGTTTTTCCATAGATTCGTTTTTGGGGGAGCTTGGAGTAGGTGGCTTCATCGATAGCCAGTTATTCCCTTGTCTTCCGCTGTATTATATGTATATTGTATCTATTAGGCAGGGATAGGCTGTTATAACCATCCTAGGTAGAATCTGTGTCAGTATGACTCTGATGTAACATTTTGAAATGACTTTGTAATATATTATGTTGAGTAATATATATATTGTTCCATTGCTTTGTGAGATTTTTTGTTGTTTACTTTTGTCTATTCTATCTTTCTTTCTTTCACCCTTACTGACCTGCCTTTATGATGACCAAATGATCGGCACATAAATGTCAAGGATGTATTAAGTGTCGTCTTTGGGAGTAAGAAAGGCGAATTGTTATAGTCCACTCAACCTAAACATACATGTGCAAAAAACCTAACATTTGAAAGTGATATGACATACTATATATACGCATACATAAAATGCTTTACCGAATTTCTAGTCTTATAGTTCTTCTGTTTATACATTTTAGTTATAATTACATTACGACTGCATAAAACACAATGCTAACTATTTAGTTATGCGGCTTTGTCATTGCAGCTCATTGTATAGCACATTCTGCTTTTTTTTATGAACTTTGCATTATTCACATGGTTAACAGCTTGTGCAAACATAAAAAAAAAGTAGAACAATATACATGAAAACAACAACTTACACTATTACCTATATGTTTTGTTAAATAGGCACATAATTGAACGGTAAAGGAGCACTACAAACTACAAAGCATTAAAAGGAAGTGAATATTTTAATAAGTTATGAATTTGTAATACATAATCACCTCTATATGCGAAAAGAATATAGTAAAATTTGGGCTACTTATTCTTTAAGAACAACATCATCCACTGCTACATTATTTAGTTATTGGACTTGGTGTATTGCAAAATTAGTAAGTTGCATCCCTAACAATAAAAGGAACAAAAGATAACATGAAGGTCTTCAAAATATTAACATAAAACAATATGATTAAATTCGATTAGGCTATATAATGGTACCCTTTGGTTCTATCATTTTGCTAGCACTACTCAAACTTATGCAAACTCTCCCTCTTATATGCTAAAAAAGACAATAAAAAACTTATATCCTTTAAAACTATATACACATACATTCTGCATAGATGAACGTGTGTATGAATAACTTAATATTAGATCTATAAAGTAATTTTAGTGTGAATCAATGAATATTGTGTGCGTTAAAAAAATATAACCATGGTATATGAATAACTGTCGGCATGAACAAACAGTTGCATGTTTACTTGCCTTAAGATCTATGAAATTGTCTCTAATGGCTGGCCTTTTCGACCCTCAAAAGTAAAAATTAACACATCTACGGTATTCACATGCAGAGTATCCAAGTGCTAGAAAGGCATATTATTAGGGTAGAAGAAATAAAAGATAGAACAAAATCTCACATCGTGACTAGTAATATGTAATATACAATAGATCTTTACAAAAGAAAACTGTAATATTCACACACAAATCAGAGTAAACAAACTATTCATTAACCTAGACAGTTATGAAAACATGTCCCGATGAATGTTGTTGAACACAAAACAACAAATGCAGTGGAAACTTTTAAAAAACGACATGAAAATCCTTTTTATTAAAGGTTTGATATTTGATTTTACATTCAAAATATTTCAAGTTCAAAACATTTTTTTGGTTCCAAAAACTTTCCTTTAAGTTTTCAAAGTGACAAGGTTTCCAAAATTTTAATTTTTAAAAAGTCAATAAAGAAATTACAAGTTTTGAAACTATGGGTCGTACAGCGATAGTCGTTATAGGCGTAGTTTGAAAAAATTAACTATTTTTCTAATCTAAAATTATTTTAATTTAAAATCCTTTAGAAAACAATTTCTAACTTTAATTAGGTAATTAGGAAGTAATTATTTAATTATTTAATTAATGATTTATTTAATGATTTTTATTTAACCAATCAAGGTATTTAGTACTTAATCATTAGTTAATTAAGGTTGTTTATACTTAAGTGTTAATCAATTAAGTTAATCATGACTGGTTTAGTAGTTTAAGTTAATTATTATTTAATTAATACTTAGGGATTAATTATTATTTAATTATTTAGTTAAGATTAATAATTATTTTTTTATTTACTTAAAAAAGTTTAATTATTTAATTAATAACTATTAAGCAAGATTACTTAAGGCTTGAATAAGATTAATTTAATTATTAATGAAGGTTTAAATTGTTATTTAATAATTAATTAGGGATTTATTATGCTTTAAATATTTATTTAAAGATTAAATATTACTTAACTATTCATGTAAAAGATAATATTTATTTAATATTTGGTTGTTATTTAATTATTATTTAAAGGTTTAATTATTATCTAGTAAAGAGTTTAATTGTTATTTAATTTTTAAATAAAAGTTTTAAAGTTTTAAACCACTTTGTTTCTAAAGATCAGTTTTGTTTCAAAAAGCAAATCTCTTTTAAGGAATGTTTTAAATCCAATGGATTTCTTTATCGATTACCTTTAAGTAACCCCAATTGAATATAGAACCCAAGGACATGTGTTTAGCAGGACAAATCTCCGTCTAGTATTTGGTAACATAGATATTTAATTTTATGGTTGATTGTTATTGATTGATTCCCTTTTACATATATGCTTGTTATGTCGATACCCATGTTATAACTTGAAAAGTAAACTCAGTTAAATGAGAACCATTGTGGTTACTAAGCTTCTTTCTAACTTTTAAGGTCAATCATTCTTTTAACATTGGTTTCGAGTTAAGTAATGATTTTAGAAAGGTGTTTTGAATAATCGTTTTGCCCATCAAAAGGACTTTATTAAATGACTTTAGTGAAGAAACTTTGTTTCAAATAAGAAATATTTATAAGAATGTTTTATAAATGATTTTGGATATTTATAAATGAAGTTTTATAAATAATTTTGGACATCTATAAAGAGATATTTAATTGGTTTTGATATTTATAAAAGAGTTTGTAAATTTAATTTGGTGATTTATAAAGAGTTTGGTAAATGGGTTTGAAATTTAAGTAAAGGAGATCCATAAATAAAAGAGATTTATTAGATGATTTATAGAAAGAAATTTATAAAAGAATTTGAGATTGGATTTCCTTTCGCTGACCTTCTAAATTCTGGTGGTATGGACCTTCATTCCATAGTTAACATCAATGGAATATCATTTGAGGTTATCCTTATCTCTATTTTATATGACATTTGTTTTGATCCTTTTATTTTGATTTTGAAATGATAAATCTTCCATAATGTTTGTGAATATACTTATGTCAATGAGATAAGTATATGAATATTCCAATAAATATTTGTGACAGTGATTTAAATAAATGAAAGATTTAGCTTGAGGCTTAGTGGTTTCTATAGGTAATCAAACCCTTGAATTGCTGCTTATTTGTTTATTTGATAGTTAAATAACTAACTATCAAATCAGGACCAAAATATAACTTCGAAAATATCTAGGAGGAACACGTGAGTTATATGGCACAGTCATCTTCCAATACAACAATAAGACCTTTTTATAGTGTTTAAAAACCGCTATTAAAGCCTTCTACATCATTTCTATAAAATCCATAGATCAAGTTGTAATTAGTCTAATAGATATAATAGCTTTTCAAAATTACAATGCAAAATGGACCTTTAACAGCGTTTTTATTGCCATCTTAGACTAGACGTATCGGTACAACTACTTTTCCATAGTGTTTTGAAGCTTGCTATAGAACTTTTACATAGAGTTGTGTTTTATGATACTAACAATTATAATATCATTTAATTGCTATAATAAGTTGATATGCCATATCACTATAGCGTCTAAAAACACTGTGGAAATTTTATGTCAATCTTTTATGACATATTGAAATGCCATAAAAAATTCATTACTTTCTACTATAGCACTTTTTTGCTATGAAAACTTGTTAATCCTTTTAGAATATTTTGTATAGCACTAGCATAATGCTATTATAATATATGAAAGCTGTGATAATTTTTTTTGTAGCATAGTTAAAACGCTATAAAAAAGTATTCATTGCATTTTTTATTGCCATATACATTCAACCTTACAATTTTCAATTCTATTAAACTTATTTCAACTAATATATTATAATAATTAAAAAAACCACATTTATCACTTTATAATGTACGTAATCAAATGGAGTCATAAGCCAAACCACAATATATATATATATCCATAATATTTCATACTTGGAGGATTAAGTGTATAAATATTTATGACCAAAAGTAACAATACATACAACTGTAGCTAACCAAAATGATACATACTAAAAACAAAGACGTATGAACGTCGATATATAATACATTAATGTAAGCATGACCAATTTGAAGGAGAAAGTGTGCGACGCCATGTAGCAACCTCAAAAGCATCATACAACACCCGTCAAAAAGAAGCGAGATAAAATTAGTCATACATACTTCATACACTTAATCAAACCATGGTTTACTAATGTGGAAATAATGATATAAAAATTTAGTCATCCATATACTTAATTAAATCAATAAGGATTTCTTTTTCTTCATAATCTGCCAAGCATACCGAACACCTGATAAAACAAATATAGTTTTAATTAGAAAGAAACTGGGAAGGGACCATGACTAAAATATTTGGTTTTTCAAATTTTTATTGTATAAAAGAAATCAATATTGGAGTTAGCTTGGACTGGAACTAGTATTAGTTTGCCGGTTATAGGTTATGACAAATGTGTCTACCATCACTCAAAATTAGACATTGGGGTTACTTCTAGCTCTCTTTATTGGGGTTACTTCTGGCACTCTTTATTTAGATTTTGTATTCCATAAGCCTATTATATGTGTATATAGATGTGTGGATTTCCTACTCGGTATCCCTATTGAAATTTTTAAATGTCATAACCCAAAAATATTGATAGGACATGGGGGATTCCTCTTTTATTATATTGTTGCATTATTCTTTGATCTTTTTATCATTTTATCTCACTTTTCAAAACATATAACAAATTTAGACGCATTTTAAAACAATATTTTTCCACATAACTCTTTTAAGATATTTAGTAAACTGGAAAGACTTTAATGTGTTTGTCTATGTTAACCTTTACCTGTAAAGACTTTCATTTAAAAAAACAATGCATTTATCATTTTTATTTTCTATATATTATTATTCTTTTCAAGCTTGTTAGCACTTAGTCATGGAAATCAGTTCTTATAATTTGTGGATCCATGTATTAAGATTCTAAAATAACTATGAGGTTAAAAGTAATTTTGCATCTGAAGAAAGGATTGCGATAGAAATAATGGATCGTTTCAAAATGTGTACAATTTGGTCATTTTACCAATGAAGAAAAATATCAAATATGAAATTATGCTCAGTTTTTAACAAAGCAACATGCTTAGTTTTTAACTGAGTAAACTTGACAAGTTTTTAACTGAGCATATGCTCAGTTTTCAATTGAGCATTTGCTCAGTTTTCAATTGTGAATATGCTTTGTTTTCAACTAAGAATATGCTTAGTTTTCAACCAAGTATATGTGTCACGACTTGAAATCCAGCGTCTGAAAATCGACATCCATACCTCACCGTATTCGAATGCCGTGGATTCAAACATTGAAATTCGATTTGTGCCGGAGCTTATAACATATTAAGTATAACGACATGGCGGAAAAAGAAATAAATATATCACTGATATACAACAGTTGATACAACAATGATACAATTGAGATATCAATACATATATCAGAGATAGACAATAGCAGAACACACAACAGCAGTAGCGGAAAGATATCTTCAATGCCCAAAACTCCAAAGACTCCAAAAACTGCAATAAGCTCGAACCAGCGTCAAGTTGACTTAAAAAAGGTTAGTCCGGGAATGTAATTGCCAAACCAAAGACTTCGAAGATTTCCAAAGCTACACCTATTATTTAATTATCTGAAATCTGACTCTAGGCTGCCCATGTGACAAATTGTGGGCACCTAGAGTTTAGAAAGGGAACAATGTAACGACCCATAATTTTTGAAAAATTTAAAAATAAAATATTCAATTAATTTTAAATATTTGAATGATGGTTTAGCTTGAATTCCCAATATAAGAATGAATATGGCGATTAAATTATAAAATTTAATCTATTGGAAATTGAATAAAAATTTGAATCTTCAATTTTAAGCTGATTAAAAATATTTCAAAGGCTTGTAAAATTTATATTGATAACATTGAAGATAACAAAAGCTTCAGAATTGAAATTTAAATTGAATTGTTCAATTTTGAAATTTTATCGTTTAAATCGATATTTAAAAATAGCCTTCCGAGGCATAGTCTCGGAATTCAACGAAACTAGTTCCATTGGGTCCGTAATATTGAATTATTACTGGATTTCAAATTTCTTATTGATCGGAGAGGTTATGTGGGCATACGACACATAAACGCGTTGAAATTTGTGTCCATAACAAATTGAATTTAAAATAATAATAATAATAATATGATAATCACATCAGCATCCTAAAATCATGCCTAAAATCATGCAGAGAATCACGATATGAAATCGTGCCACCATGCTCCTTTAATTTTAAAAATACCCTCTCTGTTCCCCCTTTTTAAAACAATTCAATCGAAGAAGAAAAAAGTGAAATAAAAAATGGCTGATGCTAATACCCAGATCGGAAGCCGTTCAAAATTGATGCTTCCTCCTCTCTTATTTTCAATCCACGAAATAAATGGCAGACCCTGCTTGTTCAAATCCAAAGTGAAAAAAAAATCGAATTTTGCAAAATAAGGGGGAATGGTTGCGGCAACTTTAGTGGATGGTTCTAGGCGACATCGAGACGACGAGGGTAGCGCGTACTCTAGCTCGAAGTAGGGCATAACGGCATTCGCGGCTAGGGAAGAGCAAGGAGGCATTGATGATTGTGAGTCACTGGGAAGGCTAGAAGTTTGAGGGTTCGGCAACAACATGGATTCGCGGGTGGTGATGCTGTGGCTCTGGTGGATCTCGAGCTCGAGATGATTTTGGTGCTGGGAATCGCGACGTCGAAGATGGATATCAGGTCAAGTTCGTCAGCAAATGTGAGCGTGGGCGGCCGTGCTCTTCGTTTCGTGTAAGGTATTAGATTTCTTAGTTATTAAATTGAAAATTGATGTGTATAAATATATGTCTAGTGTAGATGAACAGAAAATTTATTTATACAATAAGGTTTAAAAAAAATGAAATAATTTTTAATATAAGTATAAAACTTTGAAGAAAAAAATAGTGATTTTAAGAGCCGAGCAGTTTATATAAATTTAGATTTCCATTTCAAATATATATATAGCCAGAGGAAAAAAAAAGAAGGGACAAAATTTTTGAAGCAAACCGAAAACAAGTTTCAAAGTCTTGAAGGGTTTAAACAAGTTTTTAGATATTTTGAAACTATTAATGATTAGATTGAAAGGGAAAAAAATATGTATTAGGGTGATTTAATTCATATAATAAACTTATTTAATTTTTTAGTCATTTAAAGTAGTTTATTTAAAAGGAAGAATGGTTAAAATTAAATAGTTGGTTAATTTAATTTTTCAATAGAAATTTGTTTAAAATTAAAAGTGTCATTTTAAAATAAAATAACGGGTTAATTTAAAGTATTCAAATATTAATAAGATTGTATAAATTATTTATACAAGGTCTATAAATCGAGAAAACAAGTCTGGAATGGAAATGGACTGCAAATAAAAAGCAAAGGTGAGATCTTCTCACTCAAATTAAAAATTTAGATTGCAACTATTGATTGCTGTTTGGTTGTGATATTAGATATAATAGGATATATCTATATATAGCAATATATATACATATATATTGGAATATGTATATATTGGAGTTGTTGATTTCCCGCATTATATAGCGGATGAGACCCTATTGCGCCGCCTATTAAGCGGATAATATTTTATAAATCCCATATACCGTGATATTCCGTCTTGAAGCGGAATTGGTATTGTGCTAACATCTGTGGATGCAGGGAAACAGGTTGGAGGGATCCAACTGGATTCCTCACCATTATTTATTTGATTACAGATATTGTGATATTTGTTGATTATCATATTCATATATGATGTTTGGATGTGTTGACTGGTTATTTGGTGCTGTTGCATCATCGGATCCATTTTTGAAGTTTTAAAATAATGATTTTGGTTTTTAAAAGAATTTTAAAGTAATTTTTGAAAGTATACGTTTTATTTAATTTTTGAATTGATTCATTTTAAATAATTAAAACGTTATAAATTTTTATGTTATAAAAATTAAGATTTTTGTGAAATATAACCCAAAGGTGATTTTTGAGATAAGTAGTTAATAAATTTATAAAATAGTTAAATTGAGATTTCTGAATTATTATAAACGGTTTATATAAAAGATTTATAAAATTTATATTTTATAAGTTAAAGATATTTGAATTATAAAATGATTTTATTAAGTGTTAAAATGAAGTATAAAATGGATTTAATTGAAAATTATAGCTTTAAAAATTGTGAAGATTACAAAGTGAATAGATGTGGTAAAATAAAAGATTTATAAGTAATTAACTTATAAACTGGATTTTGGGCATTTAAATGGGATATTAATAGAAATTGTTAATAAAGGAGATTTTATAAGTTGAAGTTGTTATAACATTTAAATGAATCTTAAAAGTAATAAGATTTAAAATTTGTGAAGTTTTAAAGGAACGATTTGGTAAATAAATGAATTATAAGTACTTAACTTATAATATGGACTTTTGGATATAATTGAGTTACGTAAATTGAATTGGGTTAATAAACGAGATTTATAAGTTGAAGCTTATAAATAGAAATGGAATTTATAAACATTGTTTTATGAAATCCGAAACCAATTGAATTTGATAAATTTAATATAGAGGGTTATTAAGTAAATTATATCCATGATTTTGGGTAGTGGATAAATTCTTGAAATAAAATATTTTCCAAATGTTGAAATTGGGTTAATGAAGTATATTCGCAATTTTGGATAGTGAATATATTATTAGATAAAATGGATATGTTTTTGGGGAAGGTATATTATGAAATGAAGTTAATGGTTTTAAAGACGTTTTAAAATGCATTAAGTATCGAATACATAGATTTCAACATTCATTGTTGAAATAGACGTTTCGAGGAATAAGGAAATGGTAGACTATAACACTGTTGTTATAGTAGATGATTTCCGAAAAGAAATGTTTTATATCGTATTAGGATAAAAATATTTATCTTAATTCTGAATCCCTATACTAGTGATTTTGGGTCGTCGTAACGATGTTTTACGTAACATTCGTTTTGACCCAAATAAATGTGTTTAAGAGAATGTTTTCCTCAAAGAATGAAACCTATACTTAACTGTGATTTAAGTGTATTGAATATTTTCCAATTGTTGAAAATAAATAGATTTGTGAAATACTTATTATTAAGTAAGAATGGAAATATTTTTCCAATATGAAATGAACGTTTTGAGAATTATCTTTTTGAAGATAAATGGGAATTGAATATTTGAAATCTATTGAAAACCATAGATCAGTAGATATTTTGAGATATAAATTCACTATGGAATTTATAAGTGGAAATGAAATTTGTTTAAAAATAAACATTGATTTATTTATGAAGTGTGGGAATATAATATTTACGGATTTGGAACGTAAATTTAAAGTAAATCGATAAGGATTTATTTGATTGATTTAAATGAACTATTTTGAAATGAAAGTTATAAAGGAGGAAAGTGGTTTGAAATTGTTTTCAAATGTTGAAGTGTGGAAGTTTATATCAAGTAAAGATATTTTTGGGAAAATAAATAATTTGGAAAATTATTTGGAATTTGATGATGTTGCACATCTCTATTGATAGTTAAACAACCGACTATCAATATTTACCTTTGAATGGGTATTTGTTCTGATTGCTTGACTTTGAATGCCACACTTAGTTTTAAAATAAGCACGCACTATTCGGGTTAGCCGGGAAAGGACCTTGGGGTCGTATAACCTATTCTGAATATGTGATACTTTGTTATGAATTGCATTTGATGATGTGTGTTGAAGACCGAATATTTGTGAAAACGGAAGGATTACCGTCGAATTACTCTGCATCGGCTGATCTTCGATACAGAGGTTTTATCACCCTTAGCGACGGGAAGTCCGATCGTGATTAATGAATACCCGGATTGCAAGGGCTTCTTTGGAAGTGCCTTCGGTTCTGTTCGAGCCCGGAACAGACTTGTATGGATTGTATGTCTGACGTTACAATTTGAGATGTAAAGCTAGTTTCTATAAAATATATTTCTGTTGGTGGCGAAGAATTTATTCTCTTAGCTTAACACCCTTCTCTGAGACGTACGAGCTCAGAGGTTATGTAGTTGATGGTTACTAGTGATATATTCCCAAATGGGTAATATGGCATGCTGAGTGTTGTTGTGGGATGATCATTGTTTGATCATTTGTGATATGATCATTTGTTTGATCATTTATCTTGGTGATCATTACTTTGATCATTTGTTGACCCAAAGCACAGCTTTTGTATAAAGCGTAGCTTTGTGGACGAGACTTCGTCGGACCTTACACCCCAGAAATGGTCAAAACAGGAAGGATGCGGCAAGGTTATTAGGGGGTAGCGCCCCTTTAGTGTATGTCATTCCTTTTGGATAGAGGTGGTATCATGGTATGGAGCCCAGATACTCAACCTATGTTGTTGCTGCAAATTTATTACTTTGCGGTTGTTGGAATCGAGGATCCTCGGATAGATCGGTTACGATTGGGGAATGACATATTCGTGTCAGTAGTTACCCAGTTAGGGGTAACCCGGCCTTTTGTTGGCAGAGATCTAACTATAACGTTAGTTCTCGGGTCGTCTTTCCAGTGGCGTACTCATGTGGCAATGGGAAGTTCCTTTTCCTGACTATTTGTTGGAAAATCCAAAGAAACAATACGATCTTGTATGGTTTTAGTTGTAGAACCTGCCATTTAATATGGTAGCTATAGTAGGCATACTATAATGGTACCTATGCTGGCTAAGATTTATATTCTACTTTCGAAATGTTTTCTACACTATGAACTAATAATAATATCAAAAATGATTTGATTTTGCGTAGTAAGCATCTTTGACTAACATAAGAAGAAATCTCCTCCAAGTCTGCGTTTGCATTGTGTGTGGTGGGAGGTCTTATGGTAGTTACATTTTCAAAAAAGCATTGCGAATCTATTTTAAAATTATCCTTTTCTTTGTTTTAAAGATAAATAACTGTTTTCAAGTTCTCACACCAGTCCCATGATTAACCTGGAGTTTATTGTTTCCATTCCTAAACTCTGGGTGCCCACCAATTTCCACACGGGCAGTCTAGAGTTAGGTTATCAGGTCATTTTGGATTCAGGAGTTGCTACAGATATTTGGACGCAAGCTGGATGGCGTAGCATATTATCTATTGTATATAGTATTTCTTTTCCGTTGTTTGTTATTGTACACTCTGATGATGAAATGTAATGTAATGTGATGTAATGTAAAAAATGATATAGTTCTTTATTTTAATGATATTCATTTATCTATTATATGTTGTTCCACTGCGATTGTGAGATTCTGATAATGTTCTATTGTTTCTTTTCTGTTCTTCTTCTATCTTTTTCTTTCTTCTTCTACCTCTTACTTTTTCTTCAACCCTAAATATTCTGTTTTTCGGCAACGAAAAATCACGATCGTTGCAAACAATAAACACCAGGTTAGTCATGGGACTAGTGTGAGCAAACAAAAACAGTTTATCTTTAACAAAAGCAAAACAAAAGAATTTAAAACAAATCTGCAATGCTTTTTGGAAAATGAAACTACCAAGGCCTCTCGGCACACACAATGCAATCACACACTTGAGGTAGATTTCTCCTTATGATAGTCAAACATGCTTGATACACAAAATCCTTTTGATATTATTATTAGTGCATAGTGCAGAAAACATTTGCAGGTATAATATTAATCTTAGCCAGCATACGTACCATTATAGTATGCCTACTATAGCTACCATATTAGATGGCAGGTTCTACAACTAAAACCGTACAAGGTACGTATTGCTGATTGGATTTCCAACAAAGTCAGGCTACGGAACTTCCTGGGCCACATGGGTACGCCTCTGGAGGGACGCCTTGAGAACCTAACCGGATCTCTGCCGACGCAAGGCCGGGTTACCTCTGTAACTAGGTAACTACTGACATGAGTATGCCATCCTCCGATCGTAACCAACCTTTATCCCGGGATTCACGAACAACCACAAAGCAATAGATTTGCAACAACCACATAAGTTAAGTATCTGGGCTCCATACCATGATACCACTTCTATCCATAAGGAAATGGACATACCCTAAGGTGCGCGACCCCCGATAACCTTGCCGCATCTTTCCTGTTTCGACCATTACCGGGTTGTGAGGTCCTGATTGAAGTCTCATGCCACAAAGCTACGCTTTTCACGAAAGCCATGCTTCGATCAACAAATGATCAGCAGCACTTCGTATGCCACATTACCAAATTAGGAATGTATCACCAGTAAATATCAACTACATAACCTTTGAGCTCGTACGTCTCAGAGAAAGGTGTTAAGCAAAGAGAATAAATTCTCCATCACCAAACAAAAATGTATTTGATAGAAACCAGCTTTACATCTCAAAGTGTAATGTCAGACATACATCCATACAAGTCTGTTCCGAGTTCGAACAGAACTGAAGAAACTTCAAAAGAAGCCCTTGCAATCCGGATAATCCCTAATCACATTCGGACTCCCCGTCACAAAGGGTGGTCAAATCTCTGTACCGGGGCCATTCGGTGCAAAGACGTTCGACAAGTAATCCTTTCGCTTTTGAAAAAAACCGGTCTTCAACACTGGTCTTCAAATTCTATCCAATTCGTCGTATCATTATTTGGAACGGGTTATATGGCATAACGTCCTCTCCCGGCTAAACCGAATAATGAGCGCAAATTTTGAAAACATATGAATATATGGGATCTTAGTTAAGTCACAACTTAAAGCCCAAAACCTTTCTTTTAAATTGTTTAAACAAATTACCATTTTAATCTTTTAAATAAAAGATTCACCCTTTTAAGATCCTCTTTAACTTACAGAGTTCACCAATTCTTTCACAAAGATTCGTTCATAATATTTAAACAAAATATCTATCTTTGAGATCCTCTTTTGTTTGAAAACAAAGTTCACCAATCTTTAACAAAGATTCATTTATAGCTTTCAAAACAATTCCATTTCAAATTTGAAACCCTTTCAACAAAAACTGGAAAAAAAAATTCTTTGTATGAAAGCCTTTATCATTTGAAAACAAAGAGCTTTCATCATGGGAAAATCCGATTACATTTGCTCAATTTATAGCCCTTAAAGTATAAACATGGGTTAAATTCAAATCCCCAAAATAATACATTTAAAATGGTTTAAAACCCATATAAATACATTATATAACTTGTATAACCTTTTAAACCATAATTTCCAAATAAACATACATATATATGTATACAATCTTCAAAATCTTGAATTCAAATTCAAATCAAACTATAAAACTTTAACAAGTTATTCAAAATAATTTCCATCTTAAAAACTCCTTTCTAAAAGCTTTTCATATTAAACCCAATTCCAATTCCAAAACATATATGGATTCAAAATTCATCTTATAAAACCATTTTAAATTCAAGTATTTATGACTTAACTAAATCCTCGTGAAATCCATATTTGTGTGTGTAGTGTAGTCTAGGGGTTTTACACAATAGTGCAACATCATCAATCATTACAGATTCAAGCACAACAATATCGATAAGCGGTATAATCCTATAACGCTTATTTTCATTCACAAATTCACATGTAAATATGTATATTCATTACAGATAAATAAATTACATTTATCACAGCTCAAATCAAAACAATTCATAACACAGAGCATCACACATCGGGGATATCAAACAATTCAAAGCATTCAATACAATCCCAACATTATAAGTAAGATTAATTAATTATCTGATTAATTTTTAAAATAGATTAATTACTTAAGAATAAATTACTAATCCTGGTTAATTAACATTAACTAATTACAAACCATTTTAATCAATTGTCCTTTAACCATTTATTAATTAACCTTTAATAATAAATTAACTAACCTTTTATTATTAATTAATCAACGTTAATTAGTAAATCGATCAGCCCTTAATCATTAAATAATTAACCCTTAATTATTTAATTATTCTTTAATTAATTACAATAAGTGATTATCCCTAATCACTAATATTAATAAATTACAAATTAATTTCATTGTGAAATTATCCTTTAATCACTTAATTAATCAACTTTAATTATTAATTAATTATTCTTAGTTACTTTCATTAAGTAATTATCTTTAAGTAGTCAATACCCTTAATTACTTACATTAATTAATCTTTAATTAATTGATTATTCTTTAATGTAATTACAAAAGGTAATTATCCCTTAATTACACTAGGTAATAATCTTTTATAAATTATACTAAGTAATTATCCTTAATCAATTTCATAGGGTAATTACTCCTTAAATAATTAATCTTTAATATTTTTTATGAATAAATCATTAATTACTTAAGATCTTAAAAGATGAAACATTTTATCTTAATTTATTACTTTAACTATCATTTGAACCTTGTTTAAAACTCTTGAAATTAATTATTATTAACACTTAACTTAAACCTCTAGGTTAAATTGAGAATTAAAACACTTCATCCTTTATCCCTTACTTAATCACAATATTTAGATTATTTAAAAATAGAATTTTCAAAAACAAAGGTTATATATTAAAAGCATTTTAAACTCAAAGTAATTTATTTCTAAAACCTTTTAATAAATTCCAAACTTAATTAGACATTCATTATATAAAAGAATTAAGTAATAAATCGTTTAACTTTCAAAACTTGTTTAATTAAAAAATTAAAAGCTGCAATAATATTAAACCAGAGATAACTTCGAGTTAAAGCCTAAAATCCCCGAGCCTTACTTCGAGCTTCACCTTTCCCTCTTCTTCTTCGAGACACTCACGCGAATAACTCGAGTCAATCCCGAGATCATTATTTCTTCCTCTACTTACAACTACATCAGACACAACCATCCATGCGTGCACGTGCACCGGAGACTTGACGAACTCCAGTCGTCCTCGCCACCTTCCACAAGTCATCGACGATCCACCCCAAGTCTCTGATCACCTAGATCCTCAGATCGATGACAAAATCTTCATTTGAGCAAATCGACGCAACTTCAAACAAACTGGGCTACTAAAGATCACCGCGACCCGCCTATTCCGATCACCGGAATACTCGGCGTCCCACCCAGAGCCACGCCACAACACCATGTTTTGATTCCCCTTGATCCAAGCTAGTCCGATGATCTCACGTCGGCGCAAATGCTTCGAGAATGACGTCAAACAAAACCCAGCCTAAACCCAACATCATTGA
Source organism: Allium cepa (assembly GCA_030765085.1). NCBI lineage: Eukaryota > Viridiplantae > Streptophyta > Magnoliopsida > Asparagales > Amaryllidaceae > Allium > Allium cepa. The sequence continues at coordinate 645,702,527 of CM060937.1, read as the reverse complement.
TAATCGGCCGCCATAGCACTGTGACGACCCTAGATTTTGGCCCTATTTATTTTTATAAATATTTAATATGATTAAATTAAATGTGAATTGATCATTTTAAAATGAATAAATCTTTTAGAAATAATTTCCATTTATTTATATAAATTTGTATTTTTGAAAAGGAAATTGGATTTCTGGAGATTTAAAATAGAATCTCTTAATAATATTTACAATAAAATATTTCTTATAAAATTGAATTAAAATGCTTTACATTGTTAACATTTGATAAATAAATACATACGAACGATAATGTTTAAATTAAAATCTAATTCTATCAATATAAAATATAATTCAAACCTATGAATCTAATTTAATTGTTGATAGTTGAAATACGAATATAAATAAATAAGTAAACTTATGTATATAATTTAAATATTGATAGTAAAGTACAAATAGAAATAAATAGAAATATAAAATAGAAATAAAAATAAAAGAAACAAGGATTAAATAATTTTGTTAAACATACAACATAAACTGAAGATTTAAAGCACAAATGTATGAAATAAAATAAGCACAAAGTATAAAATGAAACAAGACCAAAGAAAAGTAAACCATACAAACATTATTCAAACTAGAAGTTAATAAATACAAACATTTGCTGTACATTTGAAAACTAGTTGTTGATAAAACAATGTCTAATTACAAAGTGTAATTTTATATGCAAATATCTATGTTCATAAAACAAAAAGATAAGAACATAATATCTTCATTTGGAAGCCAAGTGTTTGCCTGCAAAGTGTATATTTTCTTACAAAATATTTATGTACAGCTAAACATAATTATAGTATGTAAACACAATAGGAAACCTTAGCATTAAATTGCTATCATCTCAGCCCAAATTTAGTCATTTCAAAGGTTTTACAAATCTTTATATTTCAGTAATAAAATCTGGTCAAGATAAACAAAGGTAAGAAAGCAACTTAACCAGTTATAACCTCCCTTAAGTACCTGTTCTCTTCTATATATGTGACCATCTTTTTTTTTGTTCATTCAGCAAACATAAGAAAGAAACCATCTTCATTTTTTTTTCAAAGTTTAATCTCAAGTTCAAACAAAAACAAACAAGAACTTAAAGTATTCAAGGGAAGATTTATTCAAACAAGAACAGACAAGAACAGAAAGTTCATACCTTCATATGTTTATTCAAACAAAAACATCAATTATTCTCTGTTCAAAGATTTTCAGGTGAGTAATCGTATCATTTTCGGAATTTAAATCTCGATAATTGGTTCATGAAAATCTTATGTTTGTTGTATATTGTAAAACAAAGTTGTTCTGTGATGTTTGCAGATTTCTGGAACCTTTGCTATATGATGTTCTTTAGTATTTTCAAGTCTCTGAGTCAAGAGAAGTAGAGAATGATTTATACTCTTCATATAAAAACATTTAAAACTCAGGATTTGAACTAAATAAGTTGTTTAAAACTTAAACCCATAATCTGGAAATTTTTCTTAAGGTGGACAGTGAATATAAATACTGTAAATTCAAAATTTACATTAAAAAGCAAATCAATGTGGAAAAATTCGAATATCTTAAATTGTTGATTTGATTTCATTTCTTGAATAAACATATGAAGGTATGATTTTTAAAACCAAAATGAAGATTTTTAGTTTAGTGATTCACGAGCAGTATGTTTTTGAACAAAAATTGTATTCTTACCCACTTCTAGTGATCGAATCATTAAGAAATATTGAAATTGGTTTTGAAGCATGTTTGAATATCTATGATGTTGGAAAAATTGTTGAATAATTTATCAAATACGAGACTTGGTCGAACGAGATGGATTTAGGGTTGGGTTTCAAGTTTCTGGTCATGACAAAATCGTGTGTGTTTTTCTTCTATGTATGATCGAGTGTCATGAGGTTCATGGAAGTGGAAGAGGAACGTGTTGTCGTGGTGTGGCCGAAGCTTGAGGGACTCCGGTGGTCTGTACGGCGATGACGAGGCATGCTGCTGAGGGAATGTTGGTTATAGTTTTTAGAGAAAATGCCTAAATTTCGATACGAAGAGTGTGAAGGCGATTCGTGTTGGGTATTCGAGCTTGTGGGTGATTTGTGGTTTACTTGAAGTGTCGGAGTTCACCGGAATTGGGTGACGCCATCGTGCACGTGTACGGCGGTGAGTGTGTCAGCGTTTGTGAAGAGGGGACAGTCTTGAGTCGCTACTCGAGGAATAGAGTCGATTACTTAGGGTTATACTCGAGTTCGAATGAGTAGCCTGATGCGTGAATTTATATCTTAGGTAAAACTTAAACTTCAGAGGGGAAAAAAGAGGAGAAGAAGAGTTACGAGAGGGAGAGAGGCGACTCGGGAAAAACTGGTGGGAACTCGAAGTACTACTCGAGTTAATACAAGGGGAATCTCGGGTTTTTCTTCAAACTGTAGTATAAAAAAAAAATAAAAAAAAATGAAGTTAAGTAAATTTGATTTCTACAAAATTTAAGCATTGAAGTGTTTGGCAAGTTAAGTTAAAACCTTAATACAAGTTAAATTATTTTAGTTAAGTATAAAGTTAATTAACAATTAATTTTGTGGTTAGTAATAAATTTATTTCCAAAGTTTAAAAGAGCTTTCTTTAAAATGTAAATAATTAATGTTAATTAAATTGAATAATTAATATTAATGAATTATTTTAGAAAGTAATTAAGAATAATTAAATTAAAATTGTAATTAGAGTTGGATTAATTAATGATTAATTGATTGATAAATTTGTAATTAACTACTTAAGGTTAATTAACGAATGATTAGCAGTTAAGTAATTAAGTAATTTAATTAACTAATGATTAATTAACTGGTAACTAAGGAATACTTAATTGGTAATTAAGTTGTGTTAATCAATAATTAAGGTTTATTAATTAATGGTTAAAGAATAAATAATCTGCAATTAAGATTTAAAAATTGGTTTTAGGGTTATTAAGGGATGGATTACCCGATTGAAATTAATTTGCTAATTAATTAAAGGTAATCTCTTGATAATTAATTAAATATAAATATTTAATGAGATTTAGTGAAGTAATTCATAATTACATGATGTAATAAATTAAAAGGAATTATTTAATGGAAGGAAATAAAAGGGTGATTACTTAGTAGAAGTAATTAAGGATAAATCACTTGGAGTAATTAATCAAAAGGGATTAATAATTAAGTGAGAGGTTAATTACTTAAGTAAGTAATTACAGAGGGGTAATTAATGTTATGAGTAATTGGGGTTGATTAATGAATGCAATTAATTAAGGATAATCATTCATGAAATGTGATTAAGTATAATTATTTAATGGAAGTAATTAGATAATGATGATAATCTTAATGTAATTAAAGGTGAATGATTATGGGATGGTAAATCAATTGAGTTGTAATTAATAAGTAGGAATTAAAGGTAATTAAATTAGCAGGACTTAAAGGTAATTGATTTAATTCAATTATGGTTAACTAGATTTATTCGAGATGACGTGATTGATGATTTTGCTTATGTATGATAAGTGATTGTTTATATGCCCTAAATTGATTAATACCCTGATTTCGTGATATGATGTGTTTGGGTGGGCAATGATAATGTGGTTATTTATCAATGATGAATTGCTGAGTAAAGGTGACATCTTTTATTTTAAGTTGAATTGCATTTCACTTGAATAATTTGTGTTATGATGAACTGAATTCGAAGAGACTGGAGTCGGGTATTAGTTAATACCCAAAACCACTTCGATTCTTTATAAAATGGTTCATGAAATCAATAAGGTGTAATGGAATGATTTAGGTGAATCAGACCATATAAGCTAAGTTATGGCACTTAGAAATTGATGTGTGAAACGACTTGTGAAGTTGTAAATTGATATACGTACCCCGGGTTTATATGGGATGTATACTTTTGTATTCCATATTAGATGGGTTTACCCACGCTGGTTTCCAGCCTGACCCGGGTGTTACTTTGATGTAATGCTCGGGTCAGATCGAGTATTACAGATTTTCAGTTAGGTACGATCTGGAGCCTAGGAGGCGAGCTGGATGGCAAGAACGTATGGAGTGCTTCTGCTATATTATATTGTTGTATATCTACAACATGGTTATTGGGTATGTCTAGTGTCTGTATATATGTGTAACTCTGATGTATTAAAATAAATCGACAGATATAATATCCTTTGTAAACAGTTATTATTTATTTATTATATTTTATCCGCTGCGAATGTGAGATGTTGGTGTTTTCTGTTTTACTATTTCTTCTATCTCTTTCTTCTTTCTTCCTAACTATCTGGGATTTTCGGGTTCGAAAATTTTGGGTCGTTACAGTTGGTATCGGAGCTGAAGGTTAAACGAGAACCTTCGCTCTGGAGGGAATTTCTCATTAACTATAGTCCGAAGTACTCTAGAATGAGTTAAGTGTATATATATATGAGAGCGTACTTGTTATTTTCTTGTATAAAGGTTTTAAATGATTTTATATAAAAGTATATTTTGATATATAAAGCAATATTTCCCTCTTATAAATATTAAGGAGATTGGTTGTTAAATTATTGGAATTAAATTAAGAAGTAATATAATACAACCAAATTGAAATCTTGAATTGGAATTAAATTAAATGGTAACAGAAAATACAACCAAATTAAAATTTAAATTAATAGAAAAATGAAATTCTAGGATTAGAACTCAAAAAAAAATTAAATTTTTTAAAAACTTTAAATGAACAGAGTTAATTTGGTTTAAAAAGTTAAACTAACCTTTGGGAATTTAACTCGAATTTATATAATTCGAGATGGTTTAATATTGAGATTAGAAATGAATTCAAATTGTAAATAGAATTCGAATTGGATTTGAAAATGAATGGATGTTTTAAAATAAATTAGATGACACCATCCTATTGTCGTTAAAAATCTTTAAATTGTGGATTGGATTTGTTTAAATGGGTGAGAAATGAAGTGTGGTAATATATCTATTATTGAGGTAAAAGAAAAATCTAACGTTATTTTGAAATTAAGGATATAGAATTACTTTGAACTGGAAATTTGAATAATTGAATTTATAAATTAAACTTGTTTGAGAACTGGTTTCAAACTAGAAGATAAAATTGGGTAATAAATTAAATTTTTAAGATAAAATTGTTGAACTCTTATGTAAACTTTGAAATAAGGAAGTAAAGATGATTTAAAATGGAATTTGATTTAAATTCGGAAAGAAATTGAGAATTAATTCAACTTGAATTGGGGTTAAAGCAATTTCAGGGAAATTGAAGTTATTTAAATTGGAATTGGAAGTTGGGAAAGTGAACAGTTTTGGCTCTGGACTATTTTCAATATAAATTGTTTTAATATAAACTTATTTTTCCAAGCTATTTAATACATATAACTTTTTTTAAAAGCCAAATTATTTTACACTTGTTTTATAATTATTTTTGGAGCTATTTAACCATTTTTCAACTATTTTCTAAACTAATTACTGTTTTGCAACTATGATACAAATTAATTACTATTTTACAACTATTTTGCAATTATCTAAAATTTCTGAAACTATTTAACTATTTCTCAACTATTTTACAACTAGTTAACTATTTTACAGTTATTTTGCAAACTAATAATTATTTTTCAACTACTTATCTATTTTAAAATTTTCAAGCTATTTCCCGAATATAAACTGGTCGGAGTTCAAACTGTTATTGGTAAAATACCCAACTGAGATGAGAATTGAAGTAATAATCCAAATGGGGATTAAGGCAAATGTGAATAAGTGAATGAAAATTTAAGTGAATGTGAATGGCAAGGAAATTTATTTGGCTAATAATCAATGAAGTTATTTACGTAGGATGTACGTATATTATTCTATTCGCATAGTGATTTGATCCAGATTCGAGCACAGAATTTCGAGATAGTTTATCGATCCGAGTTGGAATTTTTCACTCGATTTTCGACGGCAAACCTTGATATGTATTGTTGATTGGTTCTGGATATTCTCTATCATAGTTATAGCTGTGCAAGGAGAATTACGGTTTCTGATCAAGAAACTAGATCTAAGTCCGCACTAGGATGTCAGGTGGACGATACTAGTTCGAAAGTGAAATTAGGTGATCGAGCGAGCGATCAGATTGATATAGCGTACGGATGGTATATGTACATCGTACGGATTTGAATGAAATTGATATTGAGAAGAGTAATCAAATTGGAATATTTGATTTTGAATAAACAAAGTAATATATCTTTGTTATATAAGATAAATCTTCCCTTGTTGAATTTATTGCTGGAAGAAAAAGGATTTTTGAAAAAGTTTAAAGTATAAAAAGAGTTTTATACAAGTTGAAATGATCCAAAATTTTAAAAATTATATATATTTTTGAATATATATATATATATATATATATATATATAAAGGATCTTATGAGGATTTTGGAAAAGGTTTTGGGAACCTTTGGATTTGAAAAGGTTTTTGATTTTTGGGTAAAATCAATATTGGAATTTGGAAAGCCTAGTTTGAGAATTATCGATTTTGGGATAATCAATTTTGTGTAAAGGAACTTTGAATGAGATCATACTAGGTGTATGATTTGAAAGATACTATATGGGTATAGTATAAAGTGTTTTGATGATGGCTCTGGGGAAAAAGGCGCTCCCTTGAAATGAACTTCTCAAGAGTGCCACCGGGTGGTGCTGCCTTGAACCCCAAGGGGGGGGTTCTAAAGTTGATCCTGTGAGGAGTCCGGACAAAACTAGTTCATGAGGATTATTGGGTAGCGAAAGTCGAGGGCGCTGATGCTTACAGGGGTATTTGGGTTATGCTATGACGACAGTGTAACTCAATGTCACTGCGATCTACTGTGGGGACCATAGCAAAAATCGTGTGGAGGATGAGTGCCAACAGTCTACACTTGATTTTGTCGAGAAGGCAACGCAACATCGGTAGACTGAGATCTATGGTCAAGTGGAGTGGAGAAGTTTCATTCTTTTGGCAACGAAATTCGAGGGCGCTGATGCCTATAGTTATATGGGTTTTTGCTGTGATAGCTACGTAGCCCCAGTTGTAGCTGCGATCTGTAGCGGGTTCCATGGTGTAACGAGGGGCGCGGAGGCCTACATTTATCTATGGATTTTTTCGGGATGACAACGTAACCATCGGGTTAACTTCGACCATGGATGAGGGTGATGATTTCTAGAGCGTTCTCACCAAAGATATTTCCTCTATTTTCAAAAGCTGTTTTCTATATTTTCAATAAAGTTATTTTCCAAGTATTTTCACTAGATGTTGAAAACGGGTCGGCCAAGCACTTATAGATTTTCAGTCGTATGCCTAATCTACGTATGACCGAATTTCTGTGAGAACGAGGATAGACTTGCGAACATCGAGTTATAAAGGTATTTTTACAAAAACTATTTTAGAAATATTATATAGATTTTTAAAGTAGTTTAAAAATAATCCAAGAAAATTTCTCTGGTTTTAAGCATTTAATAAATCTGGTTTCGTTCCTTTTCGAGGACGAAAAGACTCAAAGGGGGGAGGAATGTGACGAACCTGGATTTTGGCCCTATTTATTTTAATAAATATTTAATCTGATTAAATTAAATGTGAATTGATCATTTTAAAATGAATAAATCTTTTAGAAATAATTGCCATTTGTTTATATAAGTTTGTATTTTTGAAAAGGAAATTGGCTTTCTGGAGATTTAAAATAAAATCTCTTAATAATATTTACAATAAAACCTTTCTTATAAAATTGAATTAAAATGCTTTACATTGTTAACATTTGATAAATAAATACATATGAACGATAAATTTTAAATTAAAATCTAATTCTATCAATATAAAATATAAGTCAAACCTATGAATCTAATTTAATTGTTGATAGTTGAAATACAATTATAAATAAATAAGTAAACTTATGTATATAATTTAAATATTGATAGTAAAGTACAAATAGAAATAAATATAAATATAAAATAGAAATAAAAATAAAAGAAACAAGGATTAAATAATTTTGTTAAACATACAAGATAAAACTGAAGATTTAAAGCACAAATGTATAAAATAAAATAAGCACAAAGTATAAAATGAAACAAGACCAAAGAAAAGTAAACCAGACAAACATTACTCAAACTAGAAGTTAATAAATACAAACATTTGCTGTACATTTGAAAGCTAGTAGTTGATAAAACAAATTTTCTTACTCAAGCCATATGTGTAATTACAAAGTGTACTTCTATATGCAAATATCTATGTTCATAAAACAAAAAGATAAAAAACATAATATCTTAATTTGCAAGCCAAGTGTTTGCCTGCAATATGTATATTTTCTTACAAAATATTTATGTACAGCTAAACATAATTATAGTATGTAAACACAATAGGAAACCTTAGCATTAAATTGCTATCATCTCAGCCCAAATTCAGTCATTTTAAAGGTTTTACAAATATTTATATTTCAGTAATAAAATCTGGTCAAGATAAACAAAGGTAAGAAAGCAACTTAACTAGTTATAACCTCCCTTAAGTACCAGTTCTCTTCTATATATGTGACCATCTTCTTTTTTTGTTCATTTAGCAAACATAAGAAAGCAACCATCTTCATTTTTTTTTCAAAGTTTAAACTCAAGTTCAAACAAAAACAAACAAGAATCAGAAAGTATTCAAGGGCAAGATTCAACTGCAGTTTTCTCAAACATCAAAGTATTCTCTGTTCAAAGATTTTCAGGTGAGTAATCATATCATCTTCGAAATTTAAATCTCGATAATTGGTTCATGAAAATCTTATGTTTGTTGTATATTGTAAAACAAAGTAGTTCTGTGATGTTTGTTGATTTCTGGAACCTCTGCTATATGACGTTCTTCAGTATTTTCAAGTCTCTGAGGCAAGAGAAGTAGAGAAAGATTTATACTCTTCATATAAAAACATTTAAAACTTAGGATTTGAACTAAATAGGTTGTTTAAAACTTAAACCCATAATCTGGAAATTTTTCTTGTGGTGGACAGTGAATATAAATACTGTAAATTATAAATTTACAGTAAAAAGCAAATCAATGTGAAAAATTCGAATATCTTAAATTGTTGATTTGATTTCATTTCTTGAATAAACATACGAAGGTATGATTTTTAAAACGAAAATGAAGATTTTAGTTTAGTGATTCACGAGCAGTATGTTTTTGAACAAAAATTGTATTCTCACACACTTCTAGTGATCGAATCATTAATAAATATTGAAATTGGTTTTGAAGCATGTTCGAATATCTATGATGTTGGAAAAATTGTTGAATAATATATCAAATACGAGAATTGGTCGAACGAGATGGATTTAGGGTTGGGTTTCAAGTTTCTGGTCGTGATAGAATCATGTGTGTTTGTCTTCTATATACGATCGAGTGTCACGAGGTTCATGGAAGTGGAAGAGGAACGTGCTGTCATGGTGTGGCCGAAGCTTGAGGGACTCCGGTGGTCTGTACGGCGATGACGAGGCGTGCTGCTGAGGGAATGTTGGTTACAGTTTTTAGAGCAAATGCCTAAATTTCGATTCGAAGAGTTTAAAGGCGATTCGTGTTGGGTATTCGAGTTTTTGGGTGATTTGTGGTTTGTCTGAAGTGTCGGAGTTCACCGGAATTGGGTGGCACCGCCGTGCACGTGTACGGCGATGAGTGTGTCAGCGTTTGTGAAGAGGGGACGGTCTCGTGTCGCTACTTGAGGAATAGAGTCGATTACTTAGGGTTATACTCAAGTTCGAATGAGTAGCTTGATGCGTGAATTTATATCTTAGGTAAAATTTAAACTTCAGAGAAAAAAAGAGGAGAAGAAGAGTTACGAGAGGGAAAGAGGCGACTTGGGAAAAACTGGTGGGAACTCGAAGTACTACTCGAGTTGATACAAGGGGAATCTCGGGTTTTTCTTCAAACTGCAGTATAAAAAAAATGAAGTTAAGTAAATTTGGTTTCTACAGAATTTAAGCATTGAAGTGTTTGGCAAGTTAAGTTAAAACCTTAATACAAGTTAAATTATTTTAGTTAAGTATAAAGATAATTAACAATTAAGTTTGTGGTTAGTGATAAATTTATTTCCAAAGTTTAAAGGAGCTTTCTTTAAAATGTAAATAATTAATGTTAATTAAATTGAATAATTAATATTAATGAATTATTTTAGAAAGTAATTAAGAATAATTAAATTAAAATTGTAATTAGAGTTGGATTAATTAATGATTAATTGATTGATAAATTTGTAATTAACTACTTAAGGTTAATTAACGAATGATTAGCAGTTAAGTAATTAAGTAATTTAATTAACTAATGATTAATTAACTGGTAACTAAGGAATACTTAATTGGTAATTAAGTTGTGTTAATCAATAATTAAGGTTTATTAATTAATGGTTAAAGAATAAATAATCTGCAATTAAGATTTAATAATTGGGTTTAGGGTAATTAAGGGATGGATTACCCGATTGAAATTAATTTATTAATTAATTAAAGGTAATCTCTTGATAATTAATTAAATATAAATATTTGATGAGATTTAGTGAAGTAATTCATGATTACAGGATGTAATAAATTAAAAGGAATTATTTAATGGAAAGAAATAAAAGGGTAATTACTTAGTAGAAGTAATTAAGGATAAATCACTTGGAGTAATTAATCAAAAGGGATTAATAATTAAGTGAGAGGTTAATTACTTAAGTAATTAATTACAGAGGGGTAATTACTGTTATGAGTAATTGGGGTTGATTAACGAATGCAATTAATTAAGGATAATCATTCATGAAATGTGATTAAGTATAATTATTTAATGGAAGTAATTAGATAATGATGATAATCTTAATGTAATTAAAGGTGAATGATTATGGGATGGTAAATCAATTGAGTTGTAATTAATAAGCAGGACTTAAAGGTAATTGATTTAATTCAATTATGGTTAATTAGATTTATTCGAGATGCCGAGATTGATGATTTTGCTTATGTATGATAAGTGATTGTTTATATGCCCTGAATTGATTGGTACCCTGATATGAAATGGTTTGTGATATGATGTGTTTGGGTGGGCAATGATAATGTGGTTATTTATCAATTTGAATTGCTGAGTGTTAACGCTAAAATGTGAACGCTAACACCCCAAAGTAGTTGAAGTGTAGTTGTGAAAGCACCACCCGATAGATCGGGAAAGAATTACAAGCAAGTAATAGCAGAAAAGCAGTAAACAACAACAATTTTATAGTGGTTCGGCTTAAGGGTATAGCCTACGTCCACTCTAAGTACTTTTATTAATAATCTCGTTACAAGCTGATACAATTCTTCTCAAGTACAATATACTTCAAGCTACAAGTGATTTGGAACAAGTCTTAAGCTTCAATGTCGATTAAAGTCTTTAAATTCATGTTGAAGATGTGTGGTTTCTTCGTGAAGTTCTTTGATGTATTCCTCTAATCTTGAAAGCTCTAAGTGTTGATGAAGTTCTCATTGCAGCAAGGTAACGGTGTATGAAGAGAATGTGCCCCAAAAGTCTTTTGAATGTTGGAGGTGGTTGTCTATTTATAGAAAGTTCCGGTCTGGAATTATTGCCAAGTCCTAAGTCGTGGCCGACTTACGTTTAAGTCGTAGCCGACTTAACATGAGTCGTAGCCGACTTAACATGAGTCGTGGCCGGTCCATCTGGCCCCTTCATGGCTTCACAAGAGTTCACTTGCACAAGTCCTAGGTCGCCTCCGAGTCAACACCACTCCTTCTTAGTAATATGGCCTCGGGTTTGCATTTAATAGCTTTAAGTCGTTCACGACTCAAATTAGGTCGTGAGTCGTGACCGAGATGACTGGGAATTGAATCGTGCACGAGTTAAGAGGCTGCTGTGCTGAGTAGCTGCATTGAACTCATCTTCCTTTTCTTGAGTCGTGAACGAGCTAACATTGGTCCTAAATCGGTTGTGACTTGGGTCGGCAACTATTCTAGGTTGCCAGCTTGGTAAAACATTAGATCGGTAACTCGGTCAAGTCACTGAGTCGGCATCTCTTTTAGGCCTTAGGTCGGCCTTCCTATTAAGTCGGCATCCTCTGAGTCTTAAGCCAGTACCCACGTTAGGTCGTCCACTGTTTTAGCCTTAACTCGGTATTTCTTAAGTCGGTATGCCTCTCAAACCTACTAAGTCGGTAACCCTTTGAGCCTTAAGTCGGTCTCCCTGATAAGGCAGTTAGGTCGGTATCTATGTTGAGTGTTAGGCCGGCATACCCCTTAGGCCTTAGGTCGGCACCCCTGTAAAGCCTCAAGTCGGCATGCTTCTAACTGGTCGAAGTATACGCCTACTGGTTAGGTCGTGTGCTTCGATAGTCCTTAACCCGTCCCCTTTTAGGTCGGTAGGTCGTACGCGAGCTAATAGTTAAGTCGCATGCGCCGCTCCAGATCCCTTCATTGCAAGATATAAATCGCAACCTCTTCTTCTCTCTCATTACTTGCTCTCTCGATCCCGCCATTAAAAAATTTCTCCAAGCTTAAAAAAGGCGATTTTGCTCCATCAACCACCGATAATTATTACGTAAGTGAATTTTCCTCAATCATAGGTTATTGTTGGTCCACGAACTCCATTATTCACACCTAAACCACCACCTCGCATAATGCTTCATCATGAATTCCATTGCACCCATGGCCGATGGAGTTTATGTTGTTTGGTTCGATTTTAACTGACCGATGATGAAGATGATTCAAGCTAGTTGAATTTGATTCGTGCTAGGGTTGTAAGGTGTTGATCTCGTGGCAGTTTCGAACTACTTGGTGGGACGATCCGATAGCTTGAATGAAACGAAGATTGTGGTTGATAAAATAGTTATTGGGTTATCGGGTCGATGGCCGTGGGATGTTGATTCGGGAACGAGTCAGTAAAATTGGATGAACTAGTCTTCGGCCGACCTAGCCCTTAAGTGAAGTGGTCTAAACTCTAAGTCGCGGCCGAGTTGAACCTTGGGGGAAATCTGCCGATTTAACTTTCTACTGATTTAACCATGAATCGCGGCCGAATTAACCCCTAAGTCGTGGCCGAGTTAATCCCTTAAACCGTGACCGAGTTGGCTCTTAAACCGCTGCCGAGTTAACACTTAAGCTTTGGGCATGCTGACTTTTTGAGAGCATAGATCCACTTTGAGTTTCTGACTTGAACTGTCAAACTAAGTTGCCTAAATTTTGAACTGCCCCAACTTTTAAATTTGCTTGAATCTCATTGTATTATTTCACAGATCGTATTAACTTATAAGCTGCTAACCTGCTGAAAATAACAAACAAAGAAAACCAAGGCGAAAATACTGCCATTGACTGCCCACGTCAGATGACAGATTAGTTAAAACAAGACAGGCAACTTAATTATATTGCATGAAATGTTTGTGAATCAATCAATTAGAGTTAAACATTAATGCAAAGTATCAATAATCTGAACTGATTTATCTGCATCAACATCTTACTTGCATATTTAGGCTTAAAACAATAGTCCCCGAATTTCATAACTAACAAATGCTTGCTAGTTTTCATTCCAGTTATATTTGTTTGCTGCTTGATTGATTTTACACAACACTTCACACACTTTAGGAAACGTGCACCTTCATGTTTGAATACCCAGTTGTTTATGTAGAATGACTTCCCACCGAGAAGAAGAAGTGGTGACTCAAGAGGAAGAAACTTTCCTGATAGCTGTTCCCATAGAGAATCCTCCGGAGAGAACCTCGACTATTCTATATTTGAGAGCGTTTATTCAGCTGCGCACTCAATTTGGCTTTGCCGAAAGTGATGTCCAACTCCCTGGGCCAAGTGATACTGCTGACAATCCTCCCTATGGTTTTGTTGCAGTCAACCGCCAAATGTGCTTAAGTGGGGCGATTCCTCCTTTTAACGACTTCCTTCGAATTCTTCTCCTTCGGTTGACGATTTCTCCGTTCCAACTTCATCCTAATGGCTATGCCATCTTGATGGGGTTGTGTGTTTTGTTCAGAAGAACTCTCGATCGCCTACCGAGTTTTGAAGAAATCCGTTATCTGTGCTCGTTTGCAAAGAGTAAAGATCATCCTTCCCTTATTATTGTGAGAAGTGCTAGAAACCGCAAGCTCATCTCCGATCTTACTGAAAGCGTTCATGGATTTTTGAACCAGTTTTTCTTTGCCCGCTGTCCCCCAGGGTTTTACGCCATCTGGAGAGTAGGAAGTAAGATTAGTGTTTTATTTCTTCCGTTTTGAAACCTTTTCGAGATCCGAACTTTCAGTTGCTAATTTCATTCTTTGTTCCTTTCAGCACTTCCTCTCCCTTCTAGAGATCCAATTCATAAGCAAGTTTTTGAGAGGTTGAGTGTCGTGGCCGCAGAAGAGAGGAGCATAAAATTTCTATTAAGGGATGAATTTTTACATCAACATGGGCTTCTACAAGCTTCTCGCTCTATGCATGCTCATGAAGTTCCAACGGAAGTCCCTGATTCTCCGATAAAGACTCCTGAGTCTCCGCTAGTGAAGTGCTCCACTTCTGTTGATGTTGCGGGGCCATCTGATAAACTTGCCCCGGTTATCGAAGAAGAAGAGCCTTTGGGATCTTCCCATCATTCACAAGATTTTGGTGAAAAGGCTAAGAAATCCAGTCCTGTCAAGCAAAGCGGGGACGATACCTTCGAAGGATTGAGCGACCTCTTCGCTACTTCACAAGAGATCTTCAAAGATGACCCTACTACTGCCGGGATTTCTTCTTCAGTAGTTGAAGCTACTTCTATTTTGCAACAGTTGCCGTCGACTCAAGAGTTGACGTTAACTATTACACCCACAACCACTCCCCAAATAAATAGTGGTTCGTAGATTGATGCGCGTAGTTTGCACATCACACACACTTAGAATTCCTGGCACTTTTATGCTCTCTATTTTTCTGAACTTTGTATACTGCTAAAGCTTGTTTTTTTTTATTTCAGATCCTCCGATGGGACGTAGTGGATCTTACTACGATGATTTCCAACGCTACGGGGGGTGCGGCCAATATGATTATAGGCGTTACTTTTCCTCCTACAGAGAATCTGATGAAGAAAGGGCTGCCCGAAAGGCTCATGAAAGGAGGACTAAAAAAGAACGTCGTGAAAGAAGGGAGAGAGAAGAGCGCCATGATTCTTGGCAAAAAGGCGATGACTCCCACAAGAGAAAATCTCATGACGATCGAGGAAAAGGTCACATGGGTGAAGACTTAAGCAAACGAGCCCGTCACAGTGAAAAGCAGGCCTCTACTACTCCTGAGAAAGTTACTACTCCTGCCTCGCTCGACATTCCTTCTGACTCTCCCGCTCTTGGGAAATCAGACATTCAAACGATAATTAGCAGGCCCAAATTTCAAGTTGGACCGGGTCCTGCCACTCTGCAGAGCCGGTTTCCTCAATGGTGCCTTAAGGGAGTGAGGTTCGACCTAGACTTGGTCCCCATCGACAAGTCTGCCATGTTGCGCAATCTTGATGCCGTCAAGCTCGATATTGAGAGGATGTCGAACTGGCAAAAACTTGTTGACGAGCTTCAAAGGGTTAACCGTGCCAACATAGAGGCCATGCTTACTATGGAAAACGATAAGGCCGAATGGCAAAAGGTCGTTGAGCAACACGACACCGAAATGAGGAGCATTGCTTCTTACAATGAGGATCTTGAAGCAAAAGTCAAGGAATTGAAACATGAGCTTGCTGCTTCCTCTACTTCCTATTCTCAAAAAGAAGAAGTGCTCCTGAAACAAGTGAGAGACGCTCACGCTAGCCAAAGGAATGCCGAAGACAGGCTCGAAGTACAAAAAAGAATCAGTGAAGGCTATGCTACTGATATTGCCGAGCTCCGAAAGAAAAACAACTCCCAGGAGGCGGAGATACAAATGCTTAAGCTTCAGCTTGCCAAAACTGAAAGGGAGCGTGATGAGGCTGTCGTCGGCAGAATCGCAGCTGAAGAATCTCATGAGGCGACCAAAAACAGCATCAGCTCAACATTATTCGACTTCTACTTGCACAGCGTCTTGGGGCGTGGAAGCCTCGCTTTTCTAGGCCCCAAGTATGAAATCACTTTAGCTGAGGTGTGGGAGGCCGCCCTTAATATGCTTGGTGCTGAAGGTGCTGGTTATGACGAATCAGCCCTGGAAAGGCATTACTTTGATGATGACGCTCGCGCTGCCCTTGCCAAAGGAAAGGAACAACTTGCCAAATTAAGAACTGAAGTGACGGAAGGGGACCGGCTGGGAAAAACCACTTCAACTACTCTAGTCCAGCCACCTTCTTCGTCTGAAATCAACATTATTGGTTCCAGTTCCCATTTTGCACCTCCTACCAAAGTTACCACTGAGATTACAAGCGTACAGGGTGGAGATGAGGGTGATGAGAGTGCTGACGTGCAAGCCTATGAAGTCGATATCAGGAAACCAGCTTCTCCAGGTAACTTCACTGTTAATCTCGCTACTGTAAATCTCACTCAAGTAGACTGCTCACTTGTTTCTCATGGATTCAATGAGCTTCTTGATTATTTTCTGAATCTTGATGAGCCTCCATCTCCTCTCTTTACTGACTTTAACCTCTTTTCTTCTGTAGAGAAAATACCTTCTCCGGTTATCCCTCCTCCGTCTCTTCAAGCGATTCCTCCTTCTGCTTCACAGCCCAGATCACAAGAGGAGCAAATAGAGGCTCTTCATGGCTTAGATGATCCCATTGCTTCACAAGAGCAGAAGGACGAGGGACTTGAGGGAGGTGAAATATCCCCGGAGCGGACTCCCTCTGATGAGATAACTTTGTCCAAACTCATTACTCCGGGGAGCGAGTCTTCCTCAAAGAGGAGAAGGAAGCAAGGAACATCAAGGAGGAGAGGGAAGAAAACCGTTGCTACCGAGGAGGAACCAGAAGTTGGGCTAGCTGCACCTCCCTCTCCTTCTTCCCTTATGCCCACAGACCGACCTGAAAAGCTAACTATTCGGCCGGGTAAAGGGTCTAAAGGTAGCAAAAGGAAGTGAAGATTTTAGCTTGTTGTCTTTTGTATGTACTGGTCGAGAACTGTGCGAGTACCGGCCCCCGCTTTTCTTTATTTTGAAACCTGTACCTGCATTATAGTTGAATAAAATGATTCTTTGTTTGTACAGACTTTTGTTTGAATTTGAGAATGCATTTATTATTCATTTTGCACAAGTTTACTTATGATATTGCAACGGGCTTGTGGTATGTTGCTTGAGTATTATCTTACCATCGTAGCTATACCGTTTCGTATGTAACTATACCATGTTGCCCCCATACTATAAGCTTGTTGCAATATTTTATATTTCGTGGGGACTTGCACTCTTATTTGCTGAAGAGTAATTATTTTATTCTTGAAGAAATTTTTTGTAGAGTACAATTCCCTTGGTATAAATTTTTACGCTTTGTCCTTTGAAGAAATCACTTTTGCTTATGTACATATTTTACCAAGTGAATTCCTTTTTGTGGTAAAGCGGACCTCTTGAAGGGTACCTTAACTTCTTCTTTTTTTTTTTTTTTTTTTTTTTGAGGAAGATCATTCTCCAGAATAGGTAGATTTCTCTTCCTTTGAAGTCAAAGTATGTTTTTGATGAGGATTTTTTTTTATATAGAAAGTTGTACCTCTGGGGAGGGATTTTTTCACGTTTCAACACTTGGAAGTTTTATTTCGATCTCGGTGAAACGTGTACCTCCAAAGAGTTGTGCCTTTAAGGAAAGCCTTTTCACGTTTCAACACTTGGAAGTTTTATTTCAATCTCGGTGAAACGTGGGCTTCCGAAGAGGTCTTTCTTCTTGCTTGCATTTCAACTCTGGTGAAGTGAAATTCCGAAGAGCGGCTGTTACACTTCAACTCTTGGTGAAATGTGCCTCCGAAGAGGTCTTTATTTTGTTTGCATTTCAACTCTGGTGAAGTGAAATTCCGAAGAGCGGCTTTTACACTTCAACTCCTGGTGAAATGTGCCTCCGAAGAGGTCTTTATTTTGTTTGCATTTCAACTCTGGTGAAGTGAAATTCCGAAGAGCGGCTGTTACACTTCAACTCCTGGTGAAATGTGCCCCAGAGAGGGTTTGCATTGCCTGGAAGTTACTCTCTCATGGTTGGAGGGTCATGACTCCTCCAATCTTTTTTGTTGAGTAGAGAACTTTCTTTTTTGTGGCATATGTCCCATTAGAGGTCTTTGTCCTCCGAAGAGTTGTGCCTCCGAAGAGGAGCATTTTGCCTCTGAAGAGGGCTTTGGTCTCTGAGGAGAAGCATTTGGTCTCCGTAGAGAAGCTTTTTGCCTTCGAAGAGGGCTTCGGTCTCTGAGGAGAAGCATTCGGTCTCCGTAGAGAAACACTTTGCCTCCGAAGAGGGCTTTGGTCTCTGAGGAGAAGCATTCGGTCTCCGTAGAGAAGCATCTTGCCTCCGAAGAGGGCTTCGGTCTCTGAGGAGAAGCATTCGGTCTCCGTAGAGAAGCTTTTTGCCTCCGAAGAGGGCTTTGGTCTCTGAGGAGAAGCATTTGGTCTCCGTAGAGAAGCATTTCGCCTCCAAAGAGGGCTCTGGTCTCTGAGGAGAAGCATTTGGTCTCCGTAGAGAAGCTTTTTGCCTCCGAAGAGGGCTTCGGTCTCTGAGGAGAAGCATTCGGTCTCCGTAGAGAAGCATTTCGCCTCCGAAGAGGGCTTTGGTCTCTGAGGAGAAGCATTCGGTCTCCGTAGAGAAGCACTTTGCCTCCGAAGAGGGCTTGGGTCTCTGAGGAGAAGCATTCGGTCTCCGTAGAGAAGCATCTTGCCTCCGAAGAGGGCTTCGGTCTCTGAGGAGAAGCATTCGGTCTCCGTAGAGAAGCTTTTTGCCTCCGAAGAGGGCTTTGGTCTCTGAGGAGAAGCATTTCGTCTCCGTAGAGAAGCTTTTTGCCTCCGAAGAGGGCTTTTCACATTTCATCTCACGGGAGTATGTTGACCGGTTGTGGTGAAATGCGTGCCCCTAAGTAGGGTTATTGTCAGGAAGTTTGGAGTTTCCTTTCCTCGGTTGGATGGATTCTTGGGAGTATGTCGACCGATAACTCCATGACTTTGTAACAAGAAAGACGCCCTTTTTTTTTTGGTGAAGCCCGCTTGAGGTCTTTATCCTTTGAGGAGTTATGCCTTCAAAGAGGGCTTGTGCTTCTGAAATATTCCTTTTGCTGGCTGACGCTTACTCTCGCATGTCTCTTTGTCGTTGATTCATGTTGACAATCCCCATTGCTTCGCAAGTGTCACCACTTTCAGCTGCCAAGCCTCTCCCTTACCCAAAGGAGTATATTTTATAGTTAAGCAAATTGGTGGTGGCAGATATAGGTTCTTTAACTTGCTGTTTGTTTATTCAAGCATTTGTAGTTAGCTATATATGATCTGCTTCTATCCACCTTGCTTACTTTCGTCTGGAGTTCTCCTTTTGTAGGATTTGAATATGGGAATTTTGAATGGCTCAGTGTTTGACTGCTGGATGATGTCGCGGATCACTTGGTCTTGTGACTGGTAAGCTTTGTTTTTATGGCCTGCATTATTAAATCATTTTTTTTAGTAACACGATTAACGTATTTCATATGCCGAAATAAAACAAAGCAGTTTATAGTAGTAGGGAACACAAGAATTATAGCGGTTTAGCCGAAACTGGGCCTATATTCACTTTATAGCTTTTGTTATTCGCCTGCCTTGCAATTGCCCTTAACAAGGGAATCATATATTTGTAAATTCTTTGCAATATTTCAGCAAAGTTTTCATGTAAAATATGGATGTAAATGGTTGCTGTTCCAAGTTCTTGGAATTGGTTCTCTTTTGACAGTTGTGAATTTGATTGATTATATTAGCAATTCCTTAGTGCCGTCTTTAAGTGTGCATCATCTACTTCTGTTGGCGGGTGGTTTTAACTGAAGAAACATACTCTAGCCAAATCTTATTTGCTTGCTTAGAGTACTTCTTATTCAGGATTTGACCCTGGAATTCTGTTGTTTAAGGCTTGCTTTTGAATGCTACCAAGGGTTGCTTGATATTGCAATGAATCAGCTTGATATTGATTGCCTGCAAATTTAGATCGATAATCTTAGTGATATTCTCAGAGTATTTCACATATCGAAATAAAATAAGCCAGCTGTAATAATAGGGAAAGCAAGACTTATAGTTTTTATTATTTATTGGCATTGCTTTTACAACAGATTTTGATACAAGAATCATTGGATCAGCACTCTTTTACAAATTTGAAACAGAGTGTTCAAGTAAGGTATGGAAGCAATTGCTGCCCCAGGCTTTAGGGATTGAATCTTTTGGCATAAGAGGACTGGATGGCAACATCTTTCAGAATCGAAACTTCCTTTCACTTTGAAGGTCTCCTTGGAGCGTGAGCACGTCTTCCCGCCTCATCCAATTTTTCCTTGCCTGGTGAGGGCTTGCTGTGATGATACTGATGATAGGACCTTCATCTCCCTGTGCCACGGTTCTTTTATTTGAGCTACATTGTTGAGCGGGAACCAGCTGCACCTTAGAGGATGAGGAGTAGTTAATTCCATCTTTTTTCACATACTGTTGCAGTTCATTCTGCTTGATCAATTCTTCAATCTCCTTCCTTAGATGGCGACATTGGTTAGTTTCATGGCCAGGTTGATTGTGGAATTGACAGAATTTCCCATTGTCTGTCGCGCTTCTCCTCATCGGAGATGGTTTGGGGTACACAACAACATCCTTTGTTGCCAAGAAGATGTTTTCCGGAGTGTCGGTCAAGGGAGCGAAGTCGGAGGGTATGAAGCGTCGAGCTTTTTTCAAGAGTTTCTGCTTTCTCCTTCCCCCATTCTTCTCTTTCTGTTCAATCATTTCCGGTATGTATTCTTCATCGTTACCAGGACTCAATGGGTAATCGTCAATTATTCTTCCAAAAGTTCGCCTTGACAAACGTTCGTGGATAGTTGGTCGTGGCCACGAATTCTCTGTTTGGGGGAATGTTCCAATAGTAATGCCAGTTGCTCGTTGAGGAGTATTCCATTCTTCTGAAACCTGGGCCTCTTTAGCAATGGTTTTTATATCACTTTCTAGTCGATGGACTTCTTCCTGCAATGCGTTCATCTTATCCAGTATCCTATTGCTTTGAACTTCCATGTGTTGATATATTCCATATATCACGGCGTTTAATTCAGCCCTTGTGACTCCAATACTTGAAGCTGTTTCACTTAGCGTGGGAAGAGCAATGGCGTTGCTGCAAGTACCTTCAAACCTCAAAAACTTTCGTTTCCTTTCTGAAGCCATGATTTCTGTTAGAATTTTGTTGAACAATGGTTGAAGTTTGTCCTGAGTTCAATTCTCAGTGAAAGCACCAAAAATGTTAACGCTAAAATGTGAACGCTAACACCCCAAAGTAGTTGAAGTGTAGTTGTGAAAGCACCACCCGATAGATCGGGAAAGAATTACAAGCAAGTAATAGCAGAAAAGCAGTAAACAACAACAATTTTATAGTGGTTCGGCTTAAGGGTATAGCCTACGTCCACTCTAAGTACTTTTATTAATAATCTCGTTACAAGCTGATACAATTCTTCTCAAGTACAATATACTTCAAGCTACAAGTGATTTGGAACAAGTCTTAAGCTTCAATGTCGATTAAAGTCTTTAAATTCATGTTGAAGATGTGTGGTTTCTTCGTGAAGTTCTTTGATGTATTCCTCTAATCTTGAAAGCTCTAAGTGTTGATGAAGTTCTCAATGCAGCAAGGTAACGGTGTATGAAGAGAATGTGCCCCAAAAGTCTTTTGAATGTTGGAGGTGGTTGTCTATTTATAGAAAGTTCCGGTCTGGAATTATTGCCAAGTCCTAAGTCGTGGCCGACTTACGTTTAAGTCGTAGCCGACTTAACATGAGTCGTGGCCGGTCCATCTGGCCCCTTCATGGCTTCACAAGAGTTCACTTGCACAAGTCCTAGGTCGCCTCCGAGTCAACACCACTCCTTCTTAGTAATATGGCCTCGGGTTTGCATT
Organism: Allium cepa; assembly: GCA_030765085.1. NCBI lineage: Eukaryota > Viridiplantae > Streptophyta > Magnoliopsida > Asparagales > Amaryllidaceae > Allium > Allium cepa. The sequence continues at coordinate 645,680,607 of CM060937.1, read as the reverse complement.
TAATAGCTTTAAGTCGTTCACGACTCAAATTAGGTCGTGAGTCGTGACCGAGATGACTGGGAATTGAATCGTGCACGAGTTAAGAGGCTGCTGTGCTGAGTAGCTGCATTGAACTCATCTTCCTTTTCTTGAGTCGTGAACGAGCTAACATTGGTCCTAAATCGGTTGTGACTTGGGTCGGCAACTATTCTAGGTTGCCAGCTTGGTAAAACATTAGATCGGTAACTCGGTCAAGTCACTGAGTCGGCATCTCTTTTAGGCCTTAGGTCGGCCTTCCTATTAAGTCGGCATCCTCTGAGTCTTAAGCCAGTACCCACGTTAGGTCGTCCACTGTTTTAGCCTTAACTCGGTATTTCTTAAGTCGGTATGCCTCTCAAACCTACTAAGTCGGTAACCCTTTGAGCCTTAAGTCGGTCTCCCTGATAAGGCGGTTAGGTCGGTATCAATGTTGAGTGTTAGGCCGGCATACCCCTTAGGCCTTAGGTCGGCACCCCTGTTAAGCCTCAAGTCGGCATGCTTCTAACTGTTAGGTCGGAATCTCTTGATGCACTAGATCGGTAAGTCATGGTCGAGGCGGAGTTAACACTGAGTAAAGGTGACATCTTTTTTTTTAAGTTGAATTGCATTTCGCTTGAATAATTTGTGTTATGATGAACTGAATTCGAAGAGACTGGAGTCGAGTATTAGTTAGTACCCGAAACCACTTCGATTCTTTATAAAATGGTTCGTCAAATCAATAGGGTGTAATGGAATGATTTAGGTGAATCGAACCATATGAGCTAAGTTATGGCACTTAGAAATTGATGTGTGAAACGACTTGTGAAGTTATAAATTGATATAAGTACCCTGGGTTTATACGGGATGTATACTTTTGTATTCCATATTAGATAGGTTTACTCACGCTGGTTTCCAGCCTGACCCGGGTGTTACTTTGATGTAATGCTCGGGTCAGACAGAGTATAACAGGTTTTCAGGTAGGTACGATCTGGAGCTCGGAGGCGAGCTGGATGTTAAGAACGTATGGAGTGCTTCTGCTATATTATATTATTGTATATCTATGACATGGTAATTGGGTATGTCCAGTGTCTGTATATATGTGTAACTCTGATGTATTAAAATAAATCGACAGATATAATATCCTTTGTAAACAGTTATTATTTATTTATTATATTTTATCCGCTGCGAATGTGAGATGTTGGTGTTTTCTGTTTTACTATTTCTTCTATCTCTTTCTCCTTTCTTCCTAACTATCTGGGATTTTCGGGTTCGAAAATTTCGAGTCGTTACAGTACATTATAAAATAACCTACAATTTTTCCAGGAATTGGCATCCTCCAAACTACCTTTGACACCAACCCCGATGATCCCAGACCCGCCGATCGTCGGCAATCGATGTAAAACTCAAAAACGTTCAACACGAGATATCTCATTATTCTTGATATTAAAAATCATGATTTCTATCTCCAAATTAATCATTTGCAAGCACTAATCAGATTATATAATCAAAACAAGGAATTTAAACATTTTGTTTTTTTATCTTAAGATGATTATTACTGTAAATATTTGGTTTCCAACAAACTATCTGTTAATTATGCTTAATTATATTTTTATAAATAGGTTTTTGTTATTACAAACAGTTTCTTTTTAGAGTACACAATCTAAAGTTGCATGTATGCGAAGAAATTGAATTGTTGTACTTGATTTAGAAGCTTGTGTAATAGAACAGAGATGAATATATACATATACACAGACATGCATCAAATATTCTATGTTTATATATATGCATATACATGCAGAAATATCTTCACCTATTCAAACATTTCACAATCACACAACAAGCATTTATCACAGGCAGATCAAGATACATACATACATACATACATACATACATACATATATATATATATATATATAGGGTTAAGAGTTTACTCACAGTGTTGTTTTAAACAGAGGACTTGAATTTGTTTTTAACTCGAATGCTTTGTTTTTGAATCTGGAACCTGATGTATTGAAGCCGAATTTGATCGAATCTTGCTTGTTACTTGATGTTAAAGTTGAATCTTTGAATTACTACCAGGTTTTGATTTCAAATTGAAAGCTTCCAGGTTTAAGTTGATCTTTGATTTTCCTTTTCCAGTTTTTTCATTTTGTTTGTAGATTTCATTTTCAGAAAATGATGAAGAGAAAGTATATTGAGAAGTGAAGAAAATATAGTGTGGCTTATCAAATTCTCATTTGTATATAATTAAATTCCAAAAGAAAAAAAAAATACTCTTTTGCCATTTGTTTAGGTCAAATTTGATTATGCTAACACCTGTTTGATTATTATGAGAAATGTTTACATTTGTTAATGCATGTGTTATTATTACACAAATGTCATAATAATGCATTTTTATGTTTCAAACCCTTGTTTTATTTTTATTTATTTACATAGATTTAAGTTTTTATCAATTATACTTATATATATAAACTAAGTTTATATCACATGCAAAAGAATATTAAATCTTATTTCAATTTTAAACTCTAGTTACTGTTCCTTTAAATAATTAAATATCTATCTAACATGTTTTTGAAATTATACGATTAACTTTTAATAGCTTTTGAAAAATTATTATACTTAATTTAAACCATAACTTTCCATTTATTCTTATTTAAAATTTAAAATTCAAGTTATTATAGTTTAAATGAATGAATGTTTATATTTGTACATTTTCCATTATTTATATTTATACAGCTTTTAAAGAAAAGATTTAAAATGTAATTATGCACAAATAAATAATCATACACACATACACACACACATATTTATTAGTTCTTTAAAATATATAGTTTTTTTACTTCAATTTATCTATAAAATATTTACTTTTGAATTCCAAATCAAAAGTCTATTTACCATATACATATATATATATATATATATATATATATATATATATATATTTGCAAACCAAGATTCTATTCATAATCTATTTTTATATACATAAATACATTTTTATTTGTTTTGGAAATTTTCAAATTAATTCACAAATAAATCCAAAATTTAATCAAACTAATTCTGACCTAAAAACTGGGAATGTAACAAATCCCCCCCCCCCCCCTTAAAAAAATTTCATCCTCGAAATTTGCTAGGCAGGGAGACAAACAAAGAACAGATGAACAGATGGAGAAATGGTTTACTATATCAACCAAAATATCAATTCTATATTTGGCTTACCAAATCAGAATATCATCAATAGATATGAGAACAAACTCGTTCAATATTTTACGAAATATTCGGGTCATCGGGTCTATGAAATATGCAGGGGCATTGGTTAGTTCAAAAGGCTAACTAACCGTTCATAGAATATATCGAGACCCAAAGTGTAACAACCCGCATATTTATCGATTTTATATTTAAATATTTTATTTAAATATTTTATCGTTAGTCGGATTTTAGTCTGAAAAGCTACTTTTTGCATACGGTCGAATTAGGACTCGGAACCACTCCCATTGAGTTTAAAATGCCGTTTGCGACCTTTTTGAGTATAAGCTTCGATATGTTTGGAGAAAGTTGATTTTTGCTACTTTTCACTTTGGGTTTGGTTTTGGGCTCAGCCCTATGTTAACTTATGCTCAAATCTGAGCCACTCTTCCCCACTCACCCTCATTCTCTTCTCTTTTCAGTTTTTATAACATTAATGGTGGTAGAGATTGGAAATTAAAAACTCCAAAACCCTAGTTTCTCTTGCAAATCAAATTCCTAGCTCCAAACTCAAGAAGAACCCACTGGTAAGCTTCTCTTCTTCTTCTCCAACTTATTCTCTTACCAATTTCAGAAATTCCTAAACCTAATTTTGGGAATGTTCTTGTTTTTGAGCTTAGATTCAAGCTCAATTGGGTTGTGTTGAAGAGAGGCTGATTCTCCATTTGCTTTCAAGCTTCTTCTTGTTTGATTTTGTGAAAAGGTGAGATTTTTATCTCACATCTATGTCTATATCCATCTTTGTGGTTAGGTATGAATTCGTAACATTTGTGCATATTCATTTGCTTTTGATTTGGATCGAATGGGTGAATATTCCAATTTTTGTGAAAATCCTTTTATGGATGTTTGATTCGATATTTGGGGTGTATCGAAGAGCCTATAAGGCCGGGATGTCATTTGACGTAAATCCTTAGTCGTCGTTGCTCGCTCGATCTCCCCCGACATCGTTTGGGCCATACGGCCTAGGAAAATGGTTGCCCTTACCAGGTTTTCAGACGTCTGGAGACCAATGCCAGACGTCTGGTTTTGCAACCTGGAGAAAAATAAAATTCGGCAGAAGAATAAATAAGGCAGTGGCTAATTTCAGACGTCTGAATTATTGTTTCAGACGTCTGAAATAGACGTCTGATTTGTGTTTTCAGACGTCTGGTTGGTTTTCTGGAATATTTCCAGAAACCAAAACCAGACGTCTGGACTTTCCTCCAGACGTCTGAATGTTTTTCAGACGTCTGATTTTAGGTTTCAGACGTCTGGATGGTTTTCTGGGAAATTTCCAGAAACCAAATCCAGACGTCTGGACAACCCCTCAAACGTCTGGAAATCCCTAGTTTTGCCTATTTGCCAATTTTTGAGTATATTTCCAACTTTAGTCGATTCGTGTTGATTCCCTTTTTGCTGTTATCATTTGTTATTGACTTTGATGACATTTTCTTCGTGATTTTTGGGAATATCCATTTCTATGGATTTGGTATCGATTTCTTTGGATTTTATTCACGTCTTTGAATGTGAATTTTGGTGATTGATTGTCCCACAATCATTTTTGTGATTTGTCACTTTAAAAATATAAAGGTTTCAATACTAGTATTAAATATCAAAACTCTTTCATCAAAACGATTCCAACACTATTTTATTTACAAAGCTCGTTTTTCTCAAACCGTTTTCCAATCTACTAGTATATACAAACCTTTACCTCACTCGTATGAGAAATCTAATTAAACGGCTTAGTATAACAAGTGGTATGAAACGCTTGCGTTTACTTGTTCGGTTAATTCTTGGACTTGTTCGATTGAATCTCTTGTGACAATTTTCTAGTGGAAACTTACAATTTGTTCGTAAATATTTAAGTTAAGCTAGTGGTTATGGGACAAGATGCTAAACTCATATATTTACTAGCTTAGTGTAATTGACACTTCTTGATGATCATGACGATCATCTTTGTGATTTAGACTAGCAATGTGCGATGTCTCTTTGTCTGTGAGGGAGACTAAACCCCGTTTTGTGGAGTTTCGACTCAATTTGGTGGGGTAGCAACCCATGGTCTTCGGGCCGTTTGTGGAGCTTCGGCTCAATTTGTGATGGTTAGCAACCATGGAATTAGCATTCCGTTTGTGATACACGTGTTGGTGGGCTTTATGCTCCCGTTTGTGATAGGCCTCCCCCCCTTTGTGATTTCTGGATTTCTTGAGATGATTTCTAGAATTTGTGTTTCACTAATTTTCGTGATTTCCATTGATAAGTTTTATCAATATTTGTGCATTGGTGAATTTGTGTGTCATTGACTTTTGTGATTGACATTGATATTATTGTCAATATTTTTGCATTGGTGAATTAGTGTGTCATTGACTTTTGTGATTGACATTGATATTATTGTCAATATTTGTGCATTGGTGAATTTGTGTGTCATTGACTTTTGTGATTGACGTTGATATATTCGTCAATATTTGTGGTTTGGTGAACGAAATAAGGAGTATGACATTTCTTTGATTCTTGTGTAGATTTGGTGATATTGATTAATCTCTTGTTGATTTTCAATTACTTATATATATCACAGCTTGGCATAGTGATTATTATGTGTTTAGTCATATCTCTTATTCAATATCGTTTCACCTGATATTTATAGCTAGACTGATCCGTTTATTATTTTCTTATTAAATAATATTCGGGTCAGACCGAGATGTTACAAGTGCTTCTGCTTGACTTCTCTCTTGGGATTGATTCCTCTGACTTTTGGTCAACTACTTAGATTAGTAGTTTTTCTTGTATACATTTGAGATATAGACTCCATAATGTATAATTATTCTTTTGTGTAGTTCATGTAACTATTCTTTTGTGATATTGTGGATCTTTTTAGACCACTACTCTGATATACACTTTCATGTGTAATGTTCATATCTATTTCCGCCTTTGTGATATGAATTGTCTGTGACTGATTTGTGTTATGTTTATTTCTGTATTTGTTTCCGAAGACCTTTATAGCCACTGTGTAGTAGCTTTGAGTTTGTGTCGGTATGTTGGATTTCCTCTTGAGATGAAAAGTTATATTTTTATCCGGTATATCGGTACTCGCACAAAGAAATTATACAGATGGTCGCTCCTCAACAGCCTTATTCTCCGTGCTAGTTGACAGCATTCACAGTAATGTTCTTGGCTAGCGTGGGTATAGAGGTGGGGCTTCACAGCTTGGTATCAGAGCCAAACTTCGGAACAATGTGGAATATTATAACAAGGTTCATCGTCCTAAGTCCATCTTAGGAGTCGTGCTTTAGGATTTTATTCGGGTCTACGTACCGTCTTATCCTATTTTCTTTTATGATTCCTTATTTTGTCTATCAAGATTGCTTGATATTCAATTTGGTGAATAACCTTCTTCTTCCTCTTCTTTCTTTCTAAAGGAAGAGAAATGTCTAGACCTAGCCGCCCCAGAGCCGTGCCATCTAGCACTCTACCCCAGGATGTAGTTTTTATGATTGCTCAACAGCTTCTTGATTTGGTAACTAATGCTCAAGCAGCTGGAGCTAACCCGGAACCTACTCACCCAAAGTCGGGATTTGCACGCTTGTGCAGCGATTACACCAATTTGGGTGGAGAGCCATTCAAAGATTCCGAAACTGTTATTGAAGTCCAAGCTTGGCTTAGAACATGCGATCGCATCTTTTCGCGCATGAATCTTATTGACCTTCACCGAGTTCAGGTGGCCTCTAGTATGCTCCGAGAAAGAGCATTGGACTGGTACGAGCTTCTTATTTCTGAGATTAATGAAGCGGATCTCACTTGGGAGCAATTCCGGGAACGCTTCGAATTAAAATTCGTGCCAGAAGCTAAGAAAGTGACATTGGCTCGACCATTTATAGACCTTGTTCAAGGTGAGTCCTCCGTGACTGATTACGTCGCCTCCTTCGAGTCGCTTTCCCAATATGGGGTTGAATACATCAACACCCCTCTGAAGAAGAATCAGAGATTTGTTTATGGCTTAAACAAAAGTCTCAAGAAGCCATTACTTCTAAAATTAGAAGTTTCTTTCGACCAACTCGTTGATATCGCTCTTCGTCTTGAAGAGGCGGATAGAGAGAATGATGTTGAAGTGGTGGGTTCCAAACTAGACTTCAATAATAACAAGAAGAGGCCAAACAAATTTAAAGGTCCTTATCCCAATAAAAAGGGGAAACAAGCAACCTCCGTGGCAAAGACTTCTTCCTTTGGCCGTGGGGAATGCTATAATTGTGGTTCGAAGGACCATTATGCGAACAAGTGCCCAAAGTCTCTCTCTTGTCGCTACTGCAAAGTTCCCGGACATGTTATATCTTCATGCCCCAAGCTTCAGGGCAAGAAGGAGGGAAAGTAAAATGTTGCTCAAGCCCCTGGCAACACATCTCGTGGTCAAGGTATGCCTCATTCTATCCTTGATCGAATTATTTTATTTCGTGATCATCCTATTCGAGTTCTTTTTGATACGGGTGCGTCCCATTCTTTTATATCAAAAGAACTTGTTGATGCTTTTTCTTTGGATGTTTTGTGTTTGATGACTTCTTTGAGAATTGCGAATCCGGTTGGTGGATCCGCAACAATCAGTTTGTTGTGTAAATATGTCGAAATTATTTTGTGTGATTTTCCTTTCCGAGCCGATTTGCATGTCATGCGTTATTTAGGCTTTGGGATGATTTTGGGAACGGATTGGCTTAACCGTTATGAAGCCCATATCCTATGTCCTGAGTGGACTATTCATCTTCGACATCCTCAATCTGTTAAGCAGGTTTCTATTAATCTTCAAGATTCAGTTTCCAGCTTGGTCGCATCTTTATATTCTTTAAATCCTCGTGATGACGATGATGATGATGATGAGGGTGATATTATTTCTCTTATTCACGTCCTTCGTGAATTTTCCGACATATTCGAGCCCATTTTAGGATTACAACCTAAGCGAGCAATTGAGTTCAGAATTAATCTTATTCCTGGAGCTCAACCTATCACTCGTCCTCCGTATCGTATGTCCAATAAAGAAAACGAGGAGATGCGTAAACAATTATCCGAATTGGAGACGAAGCAATTTATTCGCTCTAGTTCCTCGCCTTTGGGAGCTTCAGCTATTTTCGTGAAGAAATCCGATGGAACACTTAGGCTTTGCGTTGACTACCGCAAGCTTAATGTTCTTACTATCAAAAATAAATATCCTTTACCTCGGATTGATGATATATTCGATCAACTTAGTGGTGCCAAAGTCTTTTCACAATTAGACTTAGCTACTGGATTTCATCAGCTTCGTATTGCAGAGGATAGTATTCCTTTGACCTCGTTCCGTACTCGATATGGATCTTATGAATGGCTTGTCATGCCATTTGGTTTGACGAATGCCCCGGCCTATTTCGTTGACCTTATGAATAGAGTTTTCAAAGACTTTCTCGACCGGTTTGTTCTCATCTTTGTCGATGATATTCTTGTGTATTCAAAAACCGAGGAGGAGCATGAAAAACATCTTCGGATTGTGTTGGAAACTCTTTGGAGTAATCAATTAAAGGCAAAATTTTCTAAATGCCACTTTTGGCAATCTCGTGTGAAATTTCTCGGTCATATTATTTCCGAATCCGGAATTTCCGTGGATCCTTCAAAGATTGAAGCGATTCAAGATTGGAAGAGACCGGAGAGTGTGACAGAGATTCGTAGTTTTCTTGGATTGGCGGGCTATTACCGTCGTTTTATCAAAGATTTTTCTAAGATTGTTGTGCCTCTCACTGGCTTGACAAAGAAAGGTGTTAAATACATTTGGTCGGACAAATGTGAAGCTTCTTTTCAGAAATTAAAAGAACTTCTTTCTGATGCTCTTATTCTCGTTATTCCCGAGGGGAATCAAGATTTCGTTGTCTATACCGATGCTAGTCGCGTTGGTTTGGGTGCCGTTCTCATGCAAAGAGAACGTGTTATTGCTTATGCTTCTAGGCAATTGAAGCCTGCTGAGACTAGATATGCCACTCATGATTTAGAGCTCGCAGCTATTGTTTTCGCCCTTCGTATTTGGTGTCATTATCTTTTAGGAGAGAATTTTGTTCTTTATACCGATCATAAGTCCTTGAAGTATTTATTCTCCCAAAAGGAACTTAATTTGCGTCAACAGCGTTGGCTCGAGTTCCTTGCTCCTTATGATCTTGATATTCTTTATACCCCCCGTAAGGGTAATCGTGTCGCCAATGCTCTTAGCTGTAAACAACAAGCTGTTGTTTCTATGATGATATCCGAATGGAACGATCTCGAGATCTTAACCACTTGTGAGATTCGAGAGCGTGTTCCCGATTTATGTTCATCTCTTGTTTTATGTAGCCTTGAGGCTCATCCTTCTCTTTTAGACCGCATTCTTGAAGCTCAAAGGGAAGATCCCGAATTGGCCCTTCTTAGCCAAAATATTAAGGATAAGATTGATATTGAAGGATTGAAAGACTTTGATATCGATTCTCGCGGCGGCGTTCGGAGATTTGGTAGACTCATCGTGCCAAATATTAGTGATCTTCGTAAAGATATTTTAGAAGATTCACATTGTTCTAAATTCGCCATTCATCCCGGTATTAGTAAAATGTACGCGGATATGAAGCGACTTTATTATTGGGAGGGAATGAAACTTGACATCGCTAACTTCGTTAAGCGTTCCATGACTTGCCAACTCGTTAAAGCCGAACATCAAAGGCCCGGTGGGTTATTGCAACCTTTAGAAATTCCTATTTGGAAGTGGGATCAAATTTCCATGGATTTTATTGACGGCCATCCCCGTTCTCGTTCGGGTCATGATAGCTTATGGGTGATCGTTGATAGACTTACTAAATCCGCCCATTTTATTCCCGTTCGATCTAATCGAACCGTTCCTCTTTTGGCCAAAATCATTATCAAAGAAATTGTTAAATTGCATGGAGTTCCTACTTCTATTGTTAGCGATCGTGATCCATTGTTTACTAGTGATTTTGGAAGAGTCTTCAAAAAGCTTTAGGAACGAAGCTTAATTTTAGCACCGCTTATCACCCCAGTCCGATGGACAAACCGAGCGTGTGAATCAAACTCTTGAACATCTTCTTCGTGCTTGTGTTCTTGATTTTGGTGGAAGTTGGGAAGATCATATTTCACTTGTTGAATTTTCCTATAATAATATCTTCCAATCTAGTATTGGTATGGCACCTTTTGAGGCACTCTATGGAAGGCCATGCCGATCTCCTTCTTGTTGGCTTGAGGCCGGTGAGAAGCTGGTATTAGGTCCAGATTTTATTCGTGATTCCACAGAAAAGATTGACCTTATTCGTTATAAGATGAAAGAAGCCCAGAGTAGACAAAAATCCTATGCCGATAACCGAAGAAGGAAATTAGAATTTTCTGTGGGATATCTCGTTTTTGTTCGTGTTTCACCTATGAAAGGTGTTGTACGTTTCAGTCGATCGGGAAAATTGGCGCCTCGATATATTGGGCCATTTCCTATCATTGAACGTATTGGTTCTATGTCTTATCGCCTTTTATTACCGGCTCAATTTTCTGCTATCCATGACGTGTTTCACGTTTCTCAACTTCGGAAATGTCTTCGAGATTCCGTTTCTGTTCTTGAGCCCGGTGTTGTGGAAGAGATTGAAGTTTCGCCTAATTTAACTTATGAGCAACATCCTATTCGTATCATCGCTTCGGAAGTCAAACGACTTCGAAATAAAGATGTTCCGCTTGTTAAAGTTCAATGGTCTTCAAATCCTAAGGATTGTTCTTGGGAATCTAGAGAGTACATCGAGCGAACACATCCGGACTTACTTTCTCGTGCTCTTTGAGGTGAACTTCTTATTTCAAGTTTCTTTTGTGATTGAATATGCTTTTATGGTTGTTACTTTATGTTCTCTTCTTAAATATTGCGAGGACGCAATTTCTTTAAGGAGGGAAGTCTGTAACAACCCGCATATTTATCGATTTTATATTTAAATATTTTATCGTTAGTCGGATTTTAGTCCGAAAAGCTACTTTTTGCATATGGTCGAATTAGGACTCGGGACCACTCCCATTGTGTTTAAAATGCCGTTTGCGACCTTTTTGAGTATAAGCTTCGATATGTTTGGAGAAATTTGATTTTTGCTACTTTTCACTTTGGGTTTGGTTTTGGGCTCAGCCCTATGTTAACTTATGCTCAAATCTGAGCCACTCTTCCCCACTCACCCTCATTCTCTTCTCTTTTCAGTTTTTATAACATTAATGGTGGGAGAGATTGGAAATTAAAAACTCCAAAACCCTAGTTTCTCTTGCAAATCAAATTCCTAGCTCCAAACTCAAGAAGAACCCATTGGTAAGCTTCACTTCTTCTTCTCCAACTTATTCTCTTACCAATTTCAGAAATTCCTAAACCTAATTTTGGGAATGTTCTTGTTTTTGAGCTTAGATTCAAGCTCAATTGGGTTGTGTTGAAGAGAGGTTGACTCTCCATTTGCTTTCAAGCTTCTTCTTGTTTGATTTTGTGAAAAGGTGAGATTTTTATCTCACATCTATGTCTATATCCATCTTTGTGGTTAGGTATGAATTCGTAACATTTGTGCATATTCATTTGCTTTTGATTCGGATCGAATGGGTGAATATTCCAATTTTTGTGAAAATCCTTTTATGGATGTCTGATTACGATATTTGGGGTGTATCGAAGAGCCTATAAGGCCGGGCTGTCATTTGACGTAAATCCTTAGTCGTCGTTGCTCGCTCGATCGCTCCCGACATCGTTTGGGCCATATGGCCTAGGCAAATTGTTGCCCTTACTAGGTTTTCAGACGTCTGGAGACCAATGCCAGACGTCTGGTTTTGCAACCTGGAGAAAAATAAAATACGGCAGAAGAATAAATAAGGCAGTGGCTAATTTCAGACGTCTGAATTATTGTTTCAGACGTCTGAAATAAGGTTAGACGTTTGATTTGTGTTTTCAGACGTGTGGTTGGTTTTCTGGAAAATTTCCAGAAACCAAAACCAGACGTCTGGACTTTCCTCCAGACGTCTTAATGTTTTTCAGACGTCTGGATGGTTTTCTGGGAAATTTCCAGAAACCAAATCCAGACGTCTGGACAACCCCTCAGACGTCTGGAAATCCCTAGTTTTGCCTACTTGCCAATTTTTGAGTATATTTCCAACTTTAATCGATTCGTGTTGATTCCCTTTTTGTTGTTATCATTTGTTATTGACTTTGATGACATTTTCTTCGTGATTTTTGGGAATATCCATTTCTATGGATTTGGTATCGATTTCTTTGGATTTTATTCACGTCTTTGAATGTGAATTTTGGTGATTGATTGTCCTACAATCATTTTTGTGATTTGTCACTTTAAAAATATAAAGGTTTCAATACTAGTATTAAATATCAAAACTCTTTCATCAAAACGATTCCAACACTATTTTATTTACAAAGCTCGTTTTTCTCAAACCGTTTTCCAATCTACTAGTATATACAAACCTTTACCTCACTCGTATGAGAAATCTAATTAAACGGCTTAGTAAAACAAGTGGTATGAAAGGCTTGCGTTTACTTGTTCGGTTAATTCTTGGACTTGTTCGATTGAATCTCTTGTGACAATTTTCTAGTGGAAACTTACAATTTGTTCGTAAATATTTAAGTTAAGCTAGTGGTTATGGGACATGATGCTAAACTCATATATTTACTAGCTTAGTGTAATTGACACTTCTTGATGATCATGACGATCATCTTTGTGATTTAGACTAGCAATGTGCGATGTCTCTTTGTCTGCGAGGGAGACTAAACCCCATTTTGTGGAGTTTCGACTCAATTTGGTGGGGTAGCAACCCTTGGTCTTCGGGCCGTTTGTGGAGCTTCGGCTCAATTTGTGATGGTTAGCAACAATGGAATTAGCATTCCGTTTGTGATACACGTGTTGGTGGGCTTTATGCTTCCGTTTATGATAGGCCTCCCCCCCTTTGTGATTTCTGGATTTCTTGAGATGATTTCAAGAATTTGTGTTTCACCAATTTTCGAGATTTCCATTGATAAGTTTTATCAATATTTGTGCATTGGTGAATTTGTGTGTCACTGACTTTTGTGATTGACATTGATATTATTGTCAATATTTGTGCATCGGTGAATTTGTGTGTCAGTGACTTTTGTGATTGACATTGATATTATTGTCAATATTTGTGCATTGGTGAATTTGTGTGTCACTGACTTTTGTGATTGACGTTGATATATTCGTCAATATTTGTGGTTTGGTGAACGAAATAAGGAGTATGACATTTCTTTGATTCTTGTGTAGATTTGGTGATATTGATTAATCTCTTGTTGATTTTCAATTACTTATATATATCACAGCTTGGCATAGTGATTATTATGTGTTTAGTCATATCTCTTATTCTATATCGTTTCACCTGATATTTATAGCTAGACTGATCCGTTTATTATTTTCTTATTAAATAATACTCGGGTCAGACCGAGATGTTACAGGTGCTTCTTCTTGACTTCTCTCTTGGGACTGATTCCTCTGACTTTTGGTCAACTATTTAGATTAGTAGTTTTTGCTGTATACATTTGAGATATAGACTCCATAATGTATACTTATTCTTTTGTGTAGTTCATGTAACTATTCTTTTGTGATATTGTGGATCTTTTTAGACCACTAATCTGATATACACTTTCATGTGTAATATTCATATCTATTCTCGTCTTTGTGATATGAATTGTCTGTGACTGATTTGTGTTATGTTTATTTCTATATTTGTTTCCGAAGACCTTTATAGCCACTGTGTAGTAGCTTTGAGTTTGTGTCGGTATGTCGGATTTCCTCTTGAGATGAAAAGTTATATTTTTATCCGGCATATCGGTACTCGCACAAAGCAATTATACATATGGTCGCTCCTCAACAGCCTTATTCTCCATGCTAGTTGACAGCATTCACAGTAATGTTCTTGGCTAGCGTGGGTATAGAGGTAGGGCGTCACACAAAGAATAGACAAATAGATATAATTTAATTTAACTTCCTATTTGTTAATCAATATAATTCAAATATTTCAATTTCATTAGAGTTAAAAAACGAAAAGCTGATAGGAAACCGATGAAGGGAATACGAATTAGGAACTTTATTTTCAACGATACGCAGAGCCACCATCACTCCAAAGCTTCTTCTTGTAGCTGCCACGAAACCACCGAAGAATTGGAACTAGATCAAAGGAGATTGAGAAGAGTTGTTTCCTTGCTGTTACAGGGTATTGATCATTTGTAGTGGTACTCCCCTGTCCCCTATCCCGTCCTCTTCTTGTGCTCATACTCACTATCAGTGTATAGTAAGAGAATTTACTGAGGCATACAGACAAATATCTTAGGGATATACTCGTTCTAGGGCATTTATATCCCTATCTCTAATGAGTCACCTAATGTGTAATACTCCTGAGCTAAAATTTTTACTCAACCTTCAGCTCTGATACCAAGTTGTCATGACCCAAAATCCAACGACTCAATATCGACATCCATACTGTTATCCCGCTTTTTGGCAAAGCCGTGATACCAAAAGATCGATGGAAAATGGAGGATAGTTCGTCTCAGAGATTGGTCATACTTCGTTTTACTACAAAAATCGCTGAATTTTGTCTGATTCCAGATTGAGCTACAATTGATAGGACATGACAAGAAAGATCATAGAAGTCTGCATCTCAAATTTCAAGTCAATCCGAGTTCATACGCTCGAGTTATGGTCGATTCAATTTGAAGGGAAAAACTTAGGTTTCGAATCCATCACCGAACACTGGTTCGAACCGATCACCTTCGTATCCATCAACTTCGAATCCATCGATTTCGTATCGATGGACCTCGTAACCATCAACGAGTGTTTGCTTCGTATCCATCAAATCATTTTACTTCAAATCCATCGAAGGGTTCAAGTTCGCATCAGTTGACTTCGTATCCATGGAGAAGTTACAAAGCTCGTATCCATCGGAGAAAGGCTAGTTCGTATCCATCAAGCATCGATCGTTCGACTCCATCAGTGAAGCCTTGTTCGAGCCCATAAATGAAGCTTCGTTCGAATCCATCAAGTCAACTAGCTATGGTGACGTGTCAATCATCGATACGAACGCTCCGAGATATATGGAGTCGAAGCGGTCAACTCGGAGCGAAATCCAGATCGAGGCGAAGTGTGCGCCCCACGTCAACACGAAGGCGCGTGCCACCATCGGTTCGAAGCGATTGATTCGAACATATCGATTTGAACCAAACAACCACATAGGAAATCCCATTTCGTATCCATGATAACTCGAGATCCACAAGTCCAAATGCCACGAAATTTTCACAGAAGCTTGCATACATGTTGAAGGATGTCCACACCAAATTTCGCCTCGATTGGATGGATTTCTGGTCGATTCGAATGGAGGTCGAATCGATCCCAAAGTAGGCCCAAATTTCCTGAGGACGGGCGCGTGGGCCTCCTCACGTGCCATAAGTAGTCTTCCGAGTTTTCAGCGAAATATCAGCATCCTACGCCTATAAATAGAGCCCCAGGGCCAACAGAAAAAGGATCTTTGGATTCTGAAGCGCCTAGACTCTGCCGGATCGAGATCTCCATCATCCTACATCATATTCGTGCTGTTGAATTCGAATTTCCGGTTGTAACTTGCTGTTGATGGCTGTAACAACTTGTAATCATTGAAAGAGAATCAATAAAACTACAAAAAACTTCACAGTGGACGTAGGCAACACGCCGAACCACTATAAATCGCTTGTCTACGCATTTACCTTACTGTTGATTGGAGTTTTTGTTAGACAATATTCATTTTGAATTTACATTCTTCATTATTATCTCTTCAACGACTCCCAAAGAGTGTTGTGAACAATTTTGGTGCAAACACTTTGGTGCTTTCACCGAGAAAACCCAGATTTACTCCTGCTCTTTGGATCTGTCATCGATATCGGATTGAATAAATATAAGAGAAAGATCTAGATCATCAAGTCCAAGTTCCTTCCTTTCTATTCAGATTTGCACAAAGTCTAGGAAAGGAATTCAACTTTCAAGATGGTTAGCACAAGGACCACCTCAAACGCTGTCAATTAAGAAGAACAGGATAGACAGAATCCTGCTCCGCTACCTCCATCTAATCAAGATGCTATTGAACACTCGGAACCATCAGGTCCGATTACCTGACAAGAGCTACAGTTGCTACTCCAAGGGCTGACCCAGAGTCAGCAGCAACTAGCAGAACAGCTACGTGCTAACGCCGAGCTGATCAACAAGCTGGATCGCCAGAAGCGAAAGAGATCCAAGAGAGACCCCGCTTCTCACTCATCCAGCAAAAGGTCTTCCTCTTCTGATTATCATAATCAATCTCCACGACTCCGGCTAGATGGGAGTCACATGCCAGCTGCTGGAGATCAATCGGTAATGACTATTCGACAATTGAGAGTTGGTCCATCAACCAGGTTCCAAACCGGACCTTCCTCCCAAGGAGGTGCCGTTCCTCGACAGCATGGACGTACTCCTGAACCATACGTCCCAGAGGACTATGAGCCAAGAAGGCAAGACTTGGACCGTCGACAACATCCGATCCAACCCCAAAGTATGGAGCGTAATCATACTCCGGTGCAAGCCGTACAAAACGCGCAAATGCCGGATCTTTCAACTATGATACGCCAAATGATATGTGAGAGCCAGAATTCACGAATGACGATTGGGGAGTTTCCCGAAGTCACGCTCCTTTTACGGACGACATCCTTGCTGCTGAACCCCCACGGCGATTCAGAATGCCAACTCTACCCATGTACGAAGGAAAGTCCGACCCCAACCAACATATTCTGAAATATGAATGGTCGATGATCGCTGCCAGAGCCGACGATGTAGTAAAGTGTCGTAGTCTCCCCATATCCTAAGGGGGCATCGCTACCACGTGGTTCACTCGACTACCACCTCGATCCATCTCTTCATTCAACCAGTTGGCCAAAAAATTCGTTGAACAATTCTGCATGCACGTAGCAAGGCCAAAAGATGTCAACACTTTGTCTAGTGTCACTCAAGATCCTGGAGAAATGCTTAGACACTATTTAGAGAGATTCCATACTGCATGTGCGGAGATCAGCAATCCAAACGACAACTCCATCCTGATGGCGTTGACTAAGGGGATCGACCCCGATTCTTAGTTTGGCAACTGGCTAGCTGGAAAACCACCTGCATCGTTGGACCGTTTCCATGCCAAGGCGGCTCAATTCCTGAGACGAGAAGATGTGAAACAGTCTAGGAAGCAAACCGATGCAGGACCAAGTTTGGAAGGGATCCAAAACAATGTTGCAATCGAACAGTCTGGTGAGAGCTCCGAAAAAGTTCAGTTGAACGTTAAAAACAAACAAGCTCGGCGAAGAGAGAGCGTTAATCAAACTAGAAAACGAGATCAAAATCGTGTCCCACAGCGCAAGAACCCAATGTTTGACAGTTACACTCCTCTGAATACATCACTAGAGGACTTATACTTACAAACCTGTAATACAATTCAGTACCAAAAACCTGCAACAAAACCGTCCTCAGAGAGGCAAATCCAGACGGGAAAATTTTGCAGGTTCCATGAAAGCTACGGGCACAATATGAACAAGTGTCGTCACTTACAAGATCTCGTTGAAAAACTGATCAGAGAAAGGAAGCTGGAACAGTTTGTGCGGGTACCGCAGCCTAGAGAAGCGGGACCATCAAATCAAAACAATAGCCCCTATCGACCGAGACAGGAGGACTCCCCTTGTCCTCGCGGAAGATTGGTGATAAACGCCATCAGTGGTGGACCAACTTTCTCAGGAGCCTGGAACGACGAAGATCCTCGTCACTGTCACACATGACAGGCTCTGTTCAATCTATGAATACTTTACAATTTCCTTCATATTCTGAAGTTTAAACTTGTAATAAGGCACCGACTTTGCCATATTTTCTTATTTCAGCAATAAATTACTATCTCTTCAAGCTAGAACTGTGATTCACCGAATACAACATTCAACAATCACGACACACGAAGAGTTAAGTTCCATCAAACAATGGAATTTATTCAAATAGTGAGTGACTGTGATACGATCGGCCACTCACTAAGTGAAACCCCAGCTCGGGGGCAAGCCATCACATCAAAGGATAAACTGGACCAACACACGACAGTCCTACAACTAACTCCAACTTCCCAGAGTGCGAATTGGAGTATAAACATCAAATAACTCGTTCCCAGAGCGCGAACGGACTCCAACTTCCCAGAGTGCGAATTGGAGTATAGACATCAAATAACTCGTTCCCAGAGCGCGAACGGACTCCAACTTCCCAGAGTGCGAATTGGAGTATAAACATCCAATAACTCGTTCCCAGAGCACGAACAGACTCCAACTTCACAGAGTGCGAATTGGAGTATAAACATCCAATAACTCGTTCCCAGAGCGCGAATGGACTCCAACTTCCCAGAGTGCGAATTGGAGTATTAACATCCAATAATTCGTTCCCAGAGCGGGAACGGACTCCAACTTCCCAGAGTGCGAATTGGAGTATAAACATCCAATAAATCGTTCCCAGAGTGCGAACGGACTCCAACTTCCCAGAGTGCGAATTGGAGTATAAACATCCAATAACTCGTTCTCAGAGCGCGAACAGACTCTAACTTCCCAGAGTGCGAATTGGAGTATAAACATCCAAAAACTCGTTCCCAGAGCGCGAACGGACCCCAACTTCCCAGAGTGTGAATTGGAGTACAAATATAGATTACAGGTTCCCAGAGTGCGAACCGAAGCATCCGTGCTAACTCCAACTTCCCAGAGCGTGAATTGGAGTATAAATATAGATTACAGGTTCCCGGAGCGCGAACCGAAGCATCCGTGCTAACTCCAACTTCTCAGGGCGTGAATGGAGTATAAACATAAGTTATAAGTTCCCGTAGTGCGAACTCAAACATACATGCTATCTCCATGTTCCCAGAGTGTGAACTAGAGCACAAACATCAATTTCAGGTTCCCGGGGCGCGAACCGTGTTACAAACATCGATGGCACTCAAATTCCTGGAGTGCGAACCAGATTATCGATCTCAAATTATCCCAAGTCCCCGGAATGTGGACATGTGTTTAAGATTTGCAACAAGCGCGATCAATCACCAAAATACAAATGTTTTTCCCCAAGACTGGGGGGCAAACAAGCTAAGTGTTAGTCACTAACCAAAGTGATACAATGTCCGAAGTTCAACTTATTCATCACAACATGTGACCAAGATTTTCCGGCTTGACAAATAAGACAAACTCTACTTGACGGTAAAAACACCACAAGTACACCGGACTGAAAGCCAAACACTTAAGCACAAAATAAATGAGAATTGAAACAAAGAAATTGAATTTTATTTCACATAACTAGAGACAAGGACTTACATGCAAATAAGTTCTTCCAAAAAAGAATTCCTACTAGTAGGGGCCGAACCTGCATCTATACACGACCTGCTAAAGGAAAACAAAAACAAATTCCTATCTACCAAGAACATCTGCTTAAGTGGCCGATCTATTTCTTCTTTTTCGACTTCCTTATCAACGGTTCATCATCAGAATCGCTAGGAACAGAGATCCTTCGTTTGGAGAGCTTCCTCTCCGGTGGCTGCTCTTCGGCTGGGGGCATAATGTCAACGTCCTCCTCAGAGCTTGAACTTAAATGAAGGCTCCCCGCCGGAGGAGTTGGAGGGACAGGACCTACGATAGAAGACGGGGCGGACACCCGAGTATCGACCATAGTGCCACTTGGCGATATTACATTTAGAGGTGCTGGACCATGCGTCGTAGTCCTAATTCCAGTGCAGCCACCTTGTCCCGCAGCCTCTAATTCTGTATTAATCTTGCTTGCGCCAAAATTGGCCACAAACCCCAAATACGGTGAAAGCACCAGTGTATGAATACAGCTCAACAATATTCAAACACAAATTACAGATCTCAGCAAATAACCCAAAAATATTTGCACAAGAAATGGGCAAACACCTCCAAGTCGTATGAGTTAGTTGATTTTATGTTGTTTTTAGTGGTTTGGGCAATTTATGCAAATATATGAAAAGCAGGGACTAAACTGTAAAATACACACAGATTTATAGTGGTTCGGCCAGAACGTGCCTACGTCCACTTTATATGTTATTCTCCTTTTTTCCTCATATTACAAGTACAAAGCTTTGGTTACAAGTAACCGAAAGTTGTTTGAAAATTCTATCCGTGCTTGAGCTCTCAAACTTCTCTGCCATTGTTGTACCCCTGCCCCTCTATTTATAGAGTGAGGCTGCGGGTAGGGGTTCTGGATGTAAATAGCTGCTGGTGGGCCTAGGCTGATGCAATCTGGCCTGGCAAAGTTGGTTCGGCAATGCTTTGGTCCGGCGTTGCCTTGGTTCGGCAGTGGATGGAGAATGAGTTGGTTCGGTAGGCATGGGAAGAGTGTTGGTTCGGTGGGATTTGGTCCGGTAGGAGCATGGAGATGGAGCTGGTCCGGTAGCGGCATGGTTCGGTGGAGAGTGGTTCGGCTAGGAGTTGGTTCGGCAGGCATGGGAGGTGGGTTGGTTCGGTAGGAACATGGAGAGGGCGTTGGTTCGGTGGTGGTCTCCTTCATCTTGGTTCGGCGGTAGCACCGGTCTAGTGAAAACACGCCCAACACCGATTGATACGAATATGCTGCTAACCTTCACCATCCCATTGGTACGAAGTGCATCGATATGAACTCCTAAGTGCCTGACCGATTCGAACCATCCTTGCCAATTTGTTAATATTCCAGTTTTGACCAAAAATGGGACAACACTTCTCCCCCCAAAACATGCCTTGTGATAGGAAGGCGTGTTTTGTAATGCCATGAGCTGGACGTTCATATCCTATTGATGTCCTGCAAAGGAATTTACAGTTTTATGTGACCTCAAATGTCGACCGCTCGGGATCGAGATATTTGAGATGAAGTGCGACCGTTCACGGTCAACCGCCTAACTTCAAATGATGATCGTTCGGGATCGACCCATTTGAGGCGAAGTGCGACCGCGCGCGGTCAAGTGGCGGACCTCAAATGATGACCGTTCGTGATCGAGCCATTTGAGGTAAGGTGAGTTGTGCCGTTCGGGGCGATTTGTGCCGTTCAAGGCGAGTTATGACCGTTCGAGGTCGGGTTGTGCCGTTCGAGGCGAGTTGTGACCGTTCGAGGTCGGGTTGTGCCGTTCGAGGCGAGTTGTGACCGTTCGAGGTCGGGTGCCGTTCGAGGCGAGTTGTGACCGTTCGAGGTCGGGTTGTGCCGTTCGAGGCGAGTTGTGACCGTTCGAGGTCGGGTTGTGTCGTTCGAGGCGAGTTGTGACCGTTCGAGGTCGGGTTGTGCCGTTCGAGGCGAGTTGTGACCGTTCGAGGTCGGGTGCCGTTCGAGGCGAGTTGTGACCGTTCGAGGTCGGGTGCCGTTCGAGGCGAGTTGTGACCGTTCGAGGTCGGGTTGTGCCGTTCGAGGCGAGTTGTGAGTGTGCCCGGGGGGGCTTAATATTATCAGTGCCGGAGTTATTGTTTGGGGGAGTTTCCGAATCAAAGACTTCGGCAGTTCGCTGCCATGCAAGAGGTGCTCGTGGACCATTCGCGATCCACGGGCATACAAGTAATTTTTACATAGAATTGTAAATGTTAAAGAAATAATCATATGAACCTTACAGCAGACATGTCCAAACAGGAAGAATTTAAATGTTCAAATCAAAATCAGAGCAAAGAGCAGAATGAAGATATCAAAGCGTAAACTCTTACTATAACGCGGCTGGTAGTCATTCAGAGCATGCCTATGGATCGTGCGCGATCGCTCACATGTGTAAATTATTTAACCGTGTTAGTGAGAGGTTTACAACTTGTTCATCGTTATTTTAATCAAGCAATCAATGGGTAATCAAACGGTGCCCCGATCCAGGGTCATCTCTAGCCGATGTAGACGGTGGTCGCTCTGGCTCCACAGCTGGAGTTCGCCTCCTCACATACTGAAGGAGCATACCGTTCCTGATATTCCCTTCCACCTCGTCCTTCAAATGCCTACAATCATTAGTGTTATGACCGTTTAATTCATGGAATACACAAAACTTATCTGATTTTCTTTCGTCAGAGGTTGGATCCCTTCGCATTGGTCTACGATACGGAACCTTCTCCTTGGTATCCTGATAAATTCGTTCCAGACTCTCACTCAGCTCAGTGTAAGTGGTGAATCGTGGCTCCCTCCATTGCCGCTTTGACCTGTCCTCGTCATTCTCAGTCTTTCTTTTACCTCTACTAGTTTTCGCGCCTTTCTCAGGGGGATTTCCTCCTTTGATCGCATAAATATCAATTCCTTCTTCTTCTTCTCTTTCGGCGTTCGCATCCTTCAATCGTAGAAACTTTTCCGCCTCATGATAGAATTCTCCTAGATCCACGGGTGGATCCTTAGTTAATGAATTTTTGAACTCTGTTCCGTCAGCTATCCCGGACACAGCCGCTATCATAACCATGGATGGATCTGGTCGATCCACCGAAGCTGCCGCTGCATTGAATCGCATTAGGTAACTCCTCAAAGTCTCTCCAGTTTTCTGCTTTAGGGTTGCCAAGGTCATCACATTCTTGGGTCTTGTAATGTGGACCCTGAATTGCCTCATAAATCTCTCAATCAAATCATTCCACGTTTCGATGGATCCATTCTCCAATTGTCTAAACCACAATGCTGCGATATCCGCCAAGTACAATGGAAAGCACCGGGCCATAACCTCCTCTGATGCCCCCAGCACTTCCATATGCCTCATATACTTCGTTAGATGAACCGTGGGGTCCGTTCTCCCGTCATACATGTCCAGCGATGGTAACTTGAAATCTGGTGGGTTCCTAGCTTGTCTGATTGCTGGAGAAAAAGGACTCCTATTAACATCCTCCAAATCTTTATTTACCAAACCGCCTATCATAGCTTTTCTAACCATCTTTGCTAACCTGTCATTGTCTCCGAGATGCAATCTTTGTTCATTACTTTCGACCTGCCCCCCGAGTCCACAAGGGAATTCTGGG
Source organism: Allium cepa (assembly GCA_030765085.1). Taxonomy (NCBI): domain Eukaryota; kingdom Viridiplantae; phylum Streptophyta; class Magnoliopsida; order Asparagales; family Amaryllidaceae; genus Allium; species Allium cepa. The sequence continues at coordinate 645,657,404 of CM060937.1, read as the reverse complement.
ATCTGCCCCCTTGACTGAGCGTTCACTCCTCTGCTGCTCCCAGGTTGTGCAGATGCTTCTCTTTCTCTCTCCGAAATTGGATCTATGTTCTCCATGGGTGTGCCTCCTAATCCAGGTGCTATGTCGGATGGTCCTGCTCCGTTCCGAACTCCATCAGCTTCTCTATTCTGTTCTCCAAGTTGCCCAATCTGCTGAAACAAATTTTGAATCAACTCCTCTTGTCTTTTCATCATTTTCTCCATCTCATCCCTGGTGATGAAGACCGAAGTTTGGTTCTCTCCTGAGGAAGCCCCTTGACTCCCTTCATGCTGACTTCTTTCTGGTCTCTGTCTTCTACTTGTTTTTCTTCCAAGAGCCATAATCTCGGATAGACTTCTAGTTCTTAAAGAGAGTCTCTCAACAAATCTTTGCGAGGCAATGATTAAAACGCTCATTGAGTTCAGCTCTCAATGAAAGCACCAAAGTGTTTGCGCCAAAATTGGCCACAAACCCCAAATACAGTGAAAGCACCAGTGTATGAATACAACTCAACAATATTCAAACACAAATTACAGATCTCAGCAAATAACCCAAAAATGTTTGCACAAGAAATGGGCAAACACCTCCAAATCGTATGAGTTAGTTGATTTTATGTTGTTTTTAGTGGTTTGGGAAATTTATGCAAATATATGAAAAGCAGGGACTAAACTGTAAAATACACACAGATTTATAGTGGTTCGGCCGGAACGTGCCTACGTCCACTTTATATGTTATTCTCCTTTTTTCCTCAGATTACAAGTACAAAGCTTTGGTTACAAGTAACCGAAAGTTGTTTGAAAGTTCTATCCGTGCTTGAGCTCTCAAACTTCTCTGCCATTGTTGTACCCCTGCCCCTCTATTTATAGAGTGAGGCTGGGGGTAGGGGGTCTGGATGTATATAGCTGCTGGTGGGCCTGGGCTGATGCAATCTGGCCTGGCAAAGTTGGTTCGGCAATGCTTTGGTCCGGCGTTGCCTTGGTTCGGCAGTGGATGGAGAATGAGTTGGTTCGGTAGGCGTGGGAAGAGTGTTGGTTCGGTGGGATTTGGTCCGGTAGGAGCATGGAGATGGAGCTGGTCCGGTAGTGGCATGGTTCGGTGGAGAGTGGTTCGGCTAGGAGTTGGTTTGGCAAGCATGGGAGGTGGGTTGGTTCGGTAGGAACATGGAGAGGGCGTTGGTTCGGTGGTGGCCTCCTTCATCTTGGTTCGGCGGTAGCACCGGTCTAGTGAAAACGCACCCAACACCGATTGATACGAATATGCTGCTAACCTTCACCATCCCATTGGTACGAAGTGCATCGATACGAACTCCTAAGTGCCTGATCGATTCGAACCATCCTTGCCAATTTGTTAATATTCCAGTTTTGACCAAAAATGGGATAACAAATCTTGGCCAGGATTTCCTCATCACGAATCACTTGGGCCTGGCGGGGGGCATCTGCAGTCTGCATTGAAGAGCTAGAGGTCGGCAGGAGGTCACTAACGATGAACGACAAGTCTGTGGAGAGGCCACCATGCTGGCTAAGCAACTCGCTCACCATTTGCTCGTCAAGAGATAGTGCGCTCCCCTGCGTTGCCTCAGTTGACGCTGCTGTCGAAACGGTCATCTCGGTGGTGATGGCCTTCTCCTCTTTACTTGACTCTCGAGTCGCGGCAATCGGCGCAACTCCAATCACTAAGCAAAGTTAAGAAGAAGTTATTAATAACTGCGTCAAAACAAACTCCCTATTTGGAATACACTTGAGATAAGTTCGGAATACCTTCCCCAACGTGGCCTGCTGATGACGGAACAGCTTCAGAAACGTGCTCCCGGATAGGATATAGCTGCGGTTGCTCTGGATTATAGGCAGGGACTGACTGTGAGCCAACCGCAGATGTGGGTTCTGACGAAAGTGGAGCGGTGGTCTCAAGAACTGAAGCCCGATGCTCAACACCAGAACCTTCTCCGACTTCCAAATGGCGGGCGCCGACCGTCTCCTTCTCATGAGAAATTATGGCATCATGAAGGATTTTCTTCTCGTTTTCGGTCTGTAACCGGTTTTCAAGCTCAAACTGGTCAATTGATTCATCCGGATGCATCGTTTTCTCCTCCTCAATCAACCAATTCTAGGCGCTGTGAAGATGTACCAGATAATCCTCGAGCCAAGCCAAATTCCTATGCCTTAGCACTTTGGCATTATAAGTGATATGGAGGTCTTCAATGTCAGCCTCCAGCTTGGACTCGGCGATTTCAATTTTTCTATCAGCATCGGCTTCGATCTCCATTATTTTAGCCCTCGCAGCATCACGCTCGGTCCGAAATTCAACCGCCTGATCACATGATTCTTGTGCAGAAATATTGGCGGTATCCCTTTCCTTCATAATTTCAGAAACTTTAGCCTTAAGCTCATTAAGTTCTTTCAAAGCCGCATCTCGCTTGGCGGTGACGATGGTGTTCCGGTGGCCCATGTCTTCCACCGTGACATAGTGTTCTTTTTTCATCCTATCCATAGCCACTTGTGCTTCATCGGCCTTCGTAAGAGCCTCCATCTCTGATTTTCGAGATGATTCAGCTTCTGTGTTCAGCACTTGTATGATGCGATCTCTTTGGGCCAGCTCGGCTTGAAGCTTTTCGATGGTAGGCGCTCGTTCGAAGGCTAATGACGACGCTCGCTCGGCCGCCTTATACCACGCCTTGTATTGGGCATAAAAGTCGTGCACATAATCGTGCGCCACCTGCTCGGCCTCAGGCGGGATTCTTTTATCAAAGAAAATATTCGGGAAGTCCTTCTTTAATTGCGCAAGCCTGATTGCTCCTTCCCACAAAATTTCAGTAGGAGGCTGTTCCGCAACTATCGGGGACATTGCCTCAGATCTGGGATGGTGGGGCTCAGAGCTAGAAGACTGAGAAGCTGACTTGTATCGAGAAGATTCGGAAGGATGAAACACATATCCAGGAGGTTGTATAGGAGCTCTGGGAGGAGGAGTGCGAGATCGAGACCGACGTCTGTAGTCCCTATCTCTTTCATACCGTTCTTGGCTAGAACAGCCGGAGTACCTACGATCATAATCCCTATCTCCTTCTCTTCGTTGTGACTCGTAATATGAGGAAGATTTTCGAGCATGTCGCAGACTTCCTAACATCGAACCGCGTCCAGCCATAATATCTGCAAAGCAGAATGAGAATAAAGTTCATGGTTTTTCGAAACCGATGACCTATGACTAAGGGTTGTGTAGTATCGTGAAATGTGTATGAATATGCATTCCCCCCGACCAACCAGAAGTGTCAACCACGCTAGTAATAAAAGACTCGCTCAATTCTAGAGTACGATGGAATTCCTCCAACACGGCATCATGTTGAAGAGACATATAATCCGGGATTGGAAGATCGGCAAGCCCTTCAAAGAGACTTTCTGTTCTTGGGGGAGACCTCTCCGAAATTCTAATTCCGGGAGTGGGCCGGGACATGACGATTGACTTTCATCTTCCCTTTCCAGGCGACTTAAAAATGGCGGCCTTGCCTTTTCTCTGCTCTGTAACATCCTGAACTACATCTGTAGGCTCGGCCGACGACTCATCATCAGTATGGGTTCTTTCAGAATCTGCTTCCTCGATTATAACAACTTTGGGCTTCTTGTGCTTGACTCATTTTTTCAAGACGGTCCTTAGTGCCCCGTCAAGCTTTATACACTGCCCTCGTTCGATCAACCCAAAAGTCCGGAGATTCCTATCCATCAAGAGCAGTTCGATAACCCTATCTTCGCTCGGGACTTCTCGGAGCACTCGTACTATCTCCTTAAAGTGTTCACCTTCGGGTCTCTAAATCATTGCTGTAAAAAGGAAAAAATATAAGTTTCGCTTCGACTGCAATTGCCTTAGTAATTATTTGAGAACTCAGCTGTACTCACGTCTGAATAACCATCGCCGGGCAAATCCTGGAGGACATCTGACGTAAAACCATTCTGTCTTATAATAGCTTAACCTGGTCCAGGACCCAGTGACCGCTTGACAATTCCTCACCGCTTCCAAAAATGTGAAGGAGGGGTAATCACTTCGAGTTTTGAAATTGACCAGGTATCTGATCTCGATCGGGATCGGTTGCCTATGAAGGTACTCCATGAAGACAATGAACAGGCTATTCATGGAAGCATATCCGTTCGGGTGTAGTTGAGATGGGGCGATCCCCAAAAAAGACAGTACTTCTCTTATGTGCTCATTGAATGAAGGAAGCGTCCCGGCCGCGCACGCGTGGCGATTGAATGCGGTGTATCCCTCCGGTGGATTGTGTGGTCTGTCATTTGGCCCCGGTAATAACACGTCGTCCAGTGACAGGCCATGCCTTAAGCATATCCTCCCCAGCATATCTTCAGAGATATTGGATCGAACAGAGTCCGATGGATTGGCAATAAAAGACACATTGGGAAATTCATCCGGGGCTGGACCGATGATCTCAGGTTCAATATCCGGAACCTCTAGTCTCGAGGTAATTGTACTTTGAATCTCCTGCTGCTGTGAACTTGAAGGTTCCATGACTAGCTAACTCATGAGAAACCATTGTTAGACGACAAAGGACCCGTGAATTCCGCAATGTAAAGTGTATGAACGTGTATTGTGCAGTGCTGTGCATTACGTGAATAAATGTCGCAGGGTTAAAGGGAATATGCAAACGACAAAGCTACGGAGTCCAGTTATAATGACCGTCATCACTGACAATCATCACTAAACTATTTATATGATGGAAATTGATTCGGATAGAAGTTGTTATAGTTCCATCGACGAGCATCAAAAGGTGGTCGAGTATACAGTTTAATTATCAAGTCCAAATGTGCAGGAATGAAGCTCGTCGGAATTATCCTAAGAAATTGTCAAACTTTCGAATCCATCAGGGAGGGTTTCGAATCAATCGCAGGAAGCTCGTTCGAATCCATCATGATACCACTTCGAATCGATATAGAGGGGCACGCTTTGAATCGATGATCAAGTGCCGAGTTCGAATCGATCATTGTAGGAAGACTTCGAATCGATCATTTGGATTAACTGATTCGTACCAATCAGGAAAACCTCAACTTAACATCGATCACGTTCGAATAGATACCTTTTGTATCGTTCATAAATGTAATTCGTATCGATGTGAAGTTAAGGGCTTCGAATCGACCAATAGCTGCTTTTCGAACCAATCATTTCGTATCAATGCGACCCATCACAATAGTCAATCGATGCGAACTGCGTCCCTCCAAAGGGAATCCCAGGTATCGATGCAAATTCCAATGAAAAATGAGGCCGCCCACGTCGATTCGAACACGAGTCCACCGATCGATACGAAGCTCCTCCAAACCAGATCTGGTTTTACAAATCACCAGAGTGGCCAATCGATGACGAAAAGGTAGATCTGAAATAGCTTTGCCGTTTGGACTCGAGGTTAATTACCTAATTAGAGTATGGAATACGACGAATTAAAGATTTGGATCTTGATTGTTTCGAAGACGTGGTGTAGTGTTTATCTCTCTGAAGCTTCGAGTCGATGCAAAGCACAGGAAACACAAGGCAACGGTGAAAAGTAAAAAAGTAAAAAATGGCAAACCCCTTGCTATTTATATGGAGCCTTGAAGGTGACCGGGTCGTTTCACATCCCAGTAAATTTTACCGACCACAACCAGTCAAATGATGGATCGGTTCGAAAACTCCTCTCGAACCCATTTGCCTGAGACCTTATCGATGCGAAGTTACCCTCACGCTTCATCGATACGAAGAATACAACCAAGGCCGTGACGAAGAACGCTGAGTCGCATCGATGCGAAACGAACAGTGGGCAGACCAATTCGAAGCCCCTGTTCACATCAACAAATGCACAACTCCACCCACAACCTACCGATACGAACGAAGATTTTGTATCCATCCTTTCTCATCGGTACGAATGGGAGATTCGTACTCAACCAAGTCATCGATGCGAACGACGATTTCGTATCCATCCTTTCTCATCGGTACGAATGGGAGATTCGTACTCATCCAAGTCATCGATACGAATGTCGATCTCGTACTAGCATAAGCCTACTTCATCAATACGCATGTTGATCTCGTATCCATCGATGCTCATACCCATCGATTCGAAATATTGCATTAGCATAGAACGAAGTCGATTCCCTTAACCTTCTACATTGGTTCAGGAGAGGATCGATACGAAGGGACTTTTCAGAACAACCATCAGGCGTTGTCCCAACTCAAATTTCCAAATCAGTTCAGGAGAGAATCGATACGAAATTCAATAGCAAACAGAACTGACAACGACTCATGGACACATGACGCTAAAAAGGGTAAAACTAACATATGTGCATATATGTCAGACTAACATTCGATTTTAAACATCTACAGAGATCGAATACTCATCTTGTTACGAATGCAGTAGCCAACGGCTAAGCGTTATTGCACAGCAATCAACCATATCAACGCAAGGTTACAGCAATATAGGGTACGAATCTCAACAAAAGACACCAATGATTGTTCAAAGAGAAATTACAGCTCTTTAAAGCACGTCATGTTTCCACAAGACGTACTTTGGGGGGAAAATGTTATCCCGCTTTTTGGCAAAGCCGTGATACCAAAAGATCGATCAAAAACGGAGGACAGTTCGTCTCAGAGATTGGACATACTTCGTTTTACTACAAATATCGCAGAATTTTTTCTGAGTCTAGATTGAGCTACAATTGATAGGACGGGACAAGAAAGATCATAGAAGTTTGCATCTCAAATTTCAAGTCAATCCGAGTTCATGCGCTCGAGTTATGGTCGATTCAATTTGAAGGGAAAAACATAGGTTTCGAATCCATCACCGAACACTGGTTCGAACCGATCACCTTCGTATCCATCAACTTCAAATCCATCGATTTTGTATCGATGGACCTCGTAACCATCAGCGAGTGTTCGCTTTGTATCCATCAGATCATTGTACTTCGAATCCATCGAAGGGTTCAAGTTCGCATCAGTTGACTTCGTATCCATGGAGAAGTTACAAAGCTCGTATCCATCGGAGAAAGGCTAGTTCGTATCCATCAAGCATCGGTCGTTCGACTCCATCAGTGAAGCCTTGTTCGAACCCATAAATGAAGCTTCGTACGAATCCATCAAGTCAACTAGCTAAGGTGACGTGCGAGTCATCAATACGAACACTCCGAGATATATGGAGTCGAAGTGGTCAACTTGGAGCGAAATCCGGATCGAGGCAAAGTGTGCGCCCCACGTCAACACGAAGGCGCGTGCCACCATCGGTTCGAAGTGATTGATTCCAACGTATCGATTCGAACCAAACAGCCACATAGCAAATCCCATTCCGTATCCATGATAACTCGAGATCCACAAGTCCAAATGCCACGAAATTTTCACAGAAGCTTGCATACATGTTGAAGGATGTCCACACCAAATTTCACCTCGATTGGATGGATTTCTGGTCGATTCGAATGGAGGTCGAATCGATCCCAAAGTTGGCCCAAAATTCCTGAGGACGGGCGCGTGGGCCTCCTCATGTGCCAGAAGTAGTCTTTCGAGTTTTTAGTGAAATATCAGCATCCTACGCCTATAAATAGATCCCCAGGGCCAACAGAAAAAGGATCTTTGGATTCTGAAGCGCCTAGACTCTGCCGGATCGAGATCTCCATCATCCTACATCATATTTGTGCTGTTGAATTCGAATTTCCGGTTGTAACTTGCTGTTGATGGCTGTAACAACTTGTAATCATTGAAAAAGAATCAATAAAACTACAAAAAACTTCACAGTTGACGTAGGCAACACGCCGAACCACTATAAATCGCTTGTCTACGCATTTAATTTACTGTTGATTGGAGTTTTTGTTAGATAATATTCATTTTGAATTTACATTCTTCATTATTATCTTTCAACGACTCCCAAAGAGTGTTGTGACCAATTTTGGTGCAAACACATACCTCACCGTATTCAAATGCCGCAGATTCAAACATTGAAATTCGATTCGTACCGGAGCTTTTAACACATTAAGTATAACAACACATCGGAAAAAGAAACGAATATATCATTGATATACAATAGTTGATACAACAATGATACAATTGAGATATCAATACATATATCAGAGACGGACAATAGCGGAAGACACAGCAACAGTAGAGGAATGATATCTTTAGTGCCCAAACTCCAAAGATTCCAAAATCTCCTATAAGCTCGAACCACCATCAAGTTGACTTAAGCTAGGTCAGTTCGGGAATGAAATTGCCAAACTAAAGACTTCGAAGATTGCCAAAGCTACACCTATTATTTGATTATCTGAAAATTGACTCTAGGCTGCCCGTGTGGAAAATTGTGGACACCTAGAGTTTAGAAAGGGAATAATAAACTCCAGGTCAGTCATGGGACTGGTGTGAGAAAATAAAAATAGTTTGTCTTTAACAAAATCAAAACGAAAGAATTTAAAAGAAATCCAGAATGCTTTTTGGAAAATGAAACTACTATAAGGCCTCCCGGCACACACACAATGCAATCGCACACTTGGGGAGATTTCTCCTTATGATAGTCAAACATGCCTAATATGCAAAATCCCTTTGATATTATTATTAGTGCATAGAGTAGAGAACATTTGAAAGTATAATATTAATATTAGCCAACATACTGTAAAGACCCGATTCTTCGACCTCCGAAAATAGACATTAACACGTCCACTGTATCAACTGCCGAACAATCGAATGCCGGAAAACCGAACCCTTAGGGTTTAATAAGAAGAAGAAAAAGATAGAAGAAGAGAGCAAAAGATAGAACAGAACAGAAAGAAACAACAGAACAATATCAGAATCTCACAGTCGCAGCGGAACAACATATAATAGATAAATGAATAATCTTTAAAACGAAGAATATTATCTGTTATTACATTACATCACATTACATCACATTACATCACATTACATTACATTATCAAAGTTTACAACAACAAACAGCGGAAAAGAAATACTATATACTGGTTAATACGGCGCGCCATCCAGCTTGCCTCTAGATCTCTACAGCCACTCCCGAATTCCAAAATGACCTGATAACCTGACTATAGGCTGCCCGTGTGGAAAATTATGGGCACCCAGAGTTTAGGAAGGGAACAATAAACTACAGGTCAGTCATGGGACTGGTGTGAGAACTAAAACAGTTATTTATCTTTAAAACAACAACATTCCATGGCATTACGTAAAATAAACCATTTTTGATATTATTATTAGTGCATAGTGTAGAAAACATTTCGAAAATATAATAGTAACCCTAGTCAGCATGGGCATTACACACTTATGCCAACTATAGCTACCAAGATCAATAGCAGGTTACCGCCACATTCTATGGCAGGTTACACAACTAAAACCGTACAGGGTACGTATTGTTTCTTTGGATTTTCCAACAAATGATCGGCTAAAGAACTTCCCATACCGAAATGGAACGCCTAAGGAAGGACGCCCCCGAGAACCTAACCGGATCTCTGCTAAACAAGGTCGACGCTACCTCACGCTATATAGCTGTGACTAGGTAACTAACACACTGACGCTACCTCATGCTATACAGCTATGACTAGGTAACTAACACACTGAAGCTACCTCACGCTATACAGATGTGACTAGGTAACTAACACACTGACGCTACCTCACGCTATACAGCTGTGACTAGGTAACTAACACACTTACGCTGCCTCACGCTATACAGCTGTGACTAGGTAACTAACACACTGACGCTACCTCACGCTATACAGCTGTAACTAGGTAACTAACACTCAAGCTATGTCATCCCCCGGTCGTTACCGACCTTTACCCGAGGATCCACAACCACAAAGCAAGAACCACAAAGTAGTAAATATGCAGTAACCACATAGGTTCGATATCTGGGCTTTATACCATGATATCACCTTCTATCGAGAAGGAAATGGACATACCCTAGGGCGCTACCCCTAACAAAAAAAACTTGTCGCAACATTCCTGTTTCGACCATTACCAGGTTGTGAGGCCCGACGAAGTCTCGTCCACAAATCTACGCTTTTGCACAAAGCCATTCTTCGATCAACAAATGATCAGCAACACTTCGTATGCCATATTACCAAATTGGGAATGTATCACTAGTAACCATCAACTACATAACCTCTGAGTTCGTACATCTCAGAGAAGAGTGTTAAGCTAAGAGAATAAATTCTCCGCCATCAACAGAAATGTATTTGATAGAAACCAGCTTTACATCTCAAAATGCAACGTCAGACATACATCCTTACAAGTCTGTTCCGGATTCAAACAGAACCGAAGGCACTTTTGAAGAAGCCCTTGCAATTCGGGTATTCACAATATTGGTCGGACTTCCCATCACTTAGGGAATCTCTATACTGGAGCCATGATGCAGAGAAAATCGACAAGTCATCCTATCATTCTCGCAAATATCCGGTTTTCACCATCGGTCTTCAGTGCTATCCATATACGTCGTATCACTATTCGGAATGGGTTATATGACACAAAGGTTCTCCCCCGGCTAAACCGAATAACGAGCGCAATATTTTAAAAATAAGTGTAGCATTCAAATTCAAGAAAATCACAACAATTTTCCACTTCGATCTTTTAAATAAAAGATTCATCACAATCACAAAGGTTCGATGTGGTTTTTGAATATCCACTTGGAATCCGACCCCCGGTCGCATTGAAATTCAAACGCCATTTAAAGGCAAATACTGATAGTCGGTTATTTAACTATCAATCAATATTCACAACAATTTTCAGGTTTAAATAATTTTCCCAATTATTTATTTTCAAAATATCTTTGCAAGATATATTTTCACATTTCAACCCTTTCAAACACAATGGAACATGTTTCGGAAGCCAATTCGATCATATGTGAAGGTTACGGAATTAAACGATCAAATTTAAATTAAATCGATTAAACTAATTTCTATGAGTTTTGGCTTGCCCCGGACAAACCGTAAATCCGATTGACACGAAATTTGCAATCTTACAATAATATTACGTTACGGATCCGATGAAACTAGTTTCGTCAATATCCGAGACTGTTTGAAATATGGCTATTTTAAATCGTCAATTAAATATTAAAATATTCCATTTTCACAAATTAACTTTTAATTTGATTTTAAAAGTTCTACATCATTACTCTAACTCCAATATGATATAATATAACTTTACAAATCATTTTTAATCACACTAGACCCAATTTTCAATTATCTCTGTAATTTCAAATATTAAATTATCAATTTAATTATCCAATTAAATCTAGATATTCAAAATTTAATTTCATTAGCTGATAAAATTCATTCGTGAATATTTAAAATCAATCAAATATACGAATTTTAATTGACTGAAATTCTGGGTCGTTAAAAACTTCCCCCTTAAAAGAATTTCGTCCTCGAAATTACCAAGTAAGAAAAAGTCTTAAAATCCATTAACTTTTCAAAACAAATTGTCCAAAATTAAATTTTAAATTCATTTGAGTGTTTAACTTTCCCAAAATCCATAGTTTAAAATTCTTACAATAAATTTACTAAGTTTTCAAATCATACTTAGTTGTCCTTTTCAAAACCAAAAATTTAGTTATCGAAAGTTTTCTAATTTTCCCAAAAATATTATAACGCCTTAAATTTTCGAAAAATTTCGCCAGTGTCTCCTTTGCACGGCTAGCTCGGTACGACTACAAAAATGGCACCACGGGCCCCAGACTTTAAAAAGAAAAGAAAAAGCCAAGTGGCTAGTCAAGAAAATCATCAAATTTCATACTGAAATTGAATACATACCTTCTTATCGAGCAATTCAATTTTTTTATCTTCGAAATCAAAATCCAATTTCCTTTAATCCACCTGTAAATCCTGCGAACTATAATATCCATTTTCATTCAATCTCACATTATCAATTTCATTCGAATTCAATTTACACTTTCAATTCTGTTTGGATTCAATTTACCTTCTGAATATTAAATTTTATCAATTATTTTTCATACACAACTGATTCATCTTGCTATTTTAAATTGGCTTCTTTTACTAATTCATTACAAGTCCTAACTCATTTCATTTCGCACAGTTCAAATTGGTTTTCAATATTCAACTTTCAATTTCAGTTTATAACCACGTATATTTAAACTGGATTTCAAATTCCATATGAATTTAATTTACCCTTTATTTATAAATGTTGAATTCAATTCATTTCAACCCATATTAAATTTGTCATTTCTTCAATTAGTTTTACTTACTAATTTTATTTTAATACTTAGCTTTATTTGATCCAACTTGACAGATTTTTTTTAATTTACTTGCAATTTCAAGATGAATTTCAACATTAAGTTTCCAATTTCATTTACTTGCAATTGTATATTCATTCATTCATAAATTTATTTCCATAATTCAAACTCAGTTTCAGTTCATTTGTTTCAACCCCAAATTTATTTTCAACTTAATAAATTTTATTCCATAACTATTTTTATCAAATTCCAGAGTCTTTCCAACATTTAAAACCCATTTTTGAAACCAATTCAAATTATCCTTTGAATTTCAAAACCCAAATCCAAATTTTCCAAACACTTTTATTTAAAATAACTTGGCAGCAATCCCTCTTTTGGAAACCCGAAAATGAACACCGATGATGCTGCCGTCATCACCTAAGTTATTTTACAGCGACCGAAAGAATTTAGAGATTTTATCCCTCCAAAAACATTTTTCCCAAAACCCTTGAAAACCATTTTCAAACTCAAAAAGGGATTTAAACTTTCCAAATCTCCAAAATTTTCAAATTCTTTTTAAAACATTTCCAAATACTTCTCTGGAATTCCGTTTCAAATTATAGATCACATTTTCAATTTACATTCTCAAATTTTTTATTTGTATGTGAATTAATTTTCTTAACTCTTTGTTATGATTTCAATTCTTATTCAACTTAATGATAATAATTTAATATCATCACTTTCTAGTAACCAAGCAATCATATATTATAATAACTCACAGAAAAAAAATTCTCTTTTATATACGAAAACAATTTAGGTAAAAAAAATTCATTTACCCAATTTTAAAACGATATTGTGTCGAATTTGTTTTGTACAAGTGTTAGAGATTCCTATCAATAACGTTAATTACTCGTATTGACCAGAATCCATATACCACTCAACAAACCAATCAACAAAATATAAAACAATTTTATATTCACTAACAAATACGCACTCTTATCTATTATTACACTCAAACTCATTCTAGAGTACTGCCGACTCTATCTCTAATGAGTAACACCCAACAGAGCCAAGGTTGTCTCTTAACCATATGCTCTAATACCACATTGTAAAGACCCGATTCTTCGACCTCCGAAAATCGACATTAATATGTCCACTATATCAACTGCCGAACAATCGAATGCCGGAAAACCAAACCCTTATGGTTTAAGAAGAAGAAAAAGATGGAAAAAGAGAGAAAAAGGTAGAACAAAACAGAAAGAAACAACAGAACAATATCAGAATCTCACAATCGCAGCGGAACAACATATAATAGATAAATGAATAATCTTTAAAACAAAGAACATTATCTGTTATTACATTACATCACATTACATTACATAATCAGAGTTTACAACAACCAACAGCAGAAAAGAAATACTATATACTGGTTAATACGCCATGCCATCCAGCTTGCCTCCAGATCTCTACATCAACTCCTGAATTCCAAAATGACCTGATAACCTGACTCTAGGCTGCCTGTGTGGAAAATTATGGGCACCCAGAGTTTAGGAATGGAACAATAAGCTCCAGGTCAGTCATGGGACTGGTGTGAGACCTAAAACAGTTATTTATCTTTAAAACAACAACATTCCATGGCATTACGCAAAATAATTCGTTTTTGATATTATTATTAGTGCATAGTGTGGAAAACATTTCGAAAATATAATAGTAACCCTAGTCAGCATGGGCATTACGCACTTATGCCAACTATAGCTACCAAGATCAACAGCAGGTTACCGCCGCGTTCTATGGCAGGTTATACAACTAAAACCGTACAGGGTAAGTATTGTTTCTTTGGATTTTCCAACAAATGATCGGCTAAGGAACTTCACATACCGAAATGGAACGCCTAAGGAAGGACGCCCCCGAGAACCTAACCGGATCTCTACTAAACAAGGTCGACGCTACCTCACGCTATACAGCTATGACTAGGTAACTAACACACTGATGCTACCTCACGCAATACAGCTGTGAATAGGTAACTAACACACTGACGCTACCTCACGCTATACAGCTGTGACTAGGTAACTAACACACTGACGCTACCTTACGCTATACAGATGTAACTAGGTAACTAACACTCAAGCTATGCCATCCCTCGGTCGTTACCGACCTTTATCCGAGGATCCACAACTACAAAGCAACAACCACAAAGTAGTAAATATGCAGTAACTACATAGGTTCGATATCTGGGCTCTATACCATGATATCACCGTCTATCCAGAAGGAAATGGACATACCCTAGGGCGCTACCCCTAGCAAAAAAACTTGTCGCAACATTCCTAATTCGACCATTACTAGGTTGTGAGGCCCGACGAAGTCTCGTCCACAAAGAAACGCTTTTTCACAAAGCCATGCTTCGATCAACGGACGATCAGCAACACTTCGTACGCCACATTACCAAATTGGGAATGTATCACTAGTAACCATCAACTACATAACCTCTGAGTTCGTACGTCTCAGAGAAGGGTGTTAAGCGAAGAGAATAAATTCTCCGCCGTCAACAGAAATGTATTTGACAGTAACCAGCTTTACATCTCAAAATGCAATATCAAACATAGATCCATACAAGTCTGTTCTGGGTTCGAACAGAACCGAAGGCACTTTTGAAGAAGCCCTTGCAATCCGGGTATTCACAATACCGATCGGACTTCCCATCACTTAGGGAATCTCTATACCGGAGCCATGATGCAGAGAAAATCGATAGGTTATCCTATCATTCTCGCAAATACCCGGTTTTCACCACCGGTCTTCAATGCTCTCCATATACGTCGTATCACTATTCGGAATGGGTTATATGACACAAAGGTCCTCCCCCGGCTAAACCGAATAACGAGCGCAATATTTTAAAAATAAGTGTAGCATTTAAATTCAAGCAAATCACAACAATTTTCCACTTCGATCTTTTAAATAAAAGATTCATCACAATCACAAAGGTTCGATGTGGTTTTCGGATATCCACTTGGAATCCGACCCCAGGTCGCATCGAAATTCAAACGCCATTTAATGGCAAATATTGATAGTCGGTTATTTAACTATCAATCAATATTCACAACAATTTTCAGGTTTAAATAATTTTCCCAATTGTTTATTTTCAAAATATCTTCGCAAGATATATTTTCACACTTTAACCCTTTGAAACAAATTTCAAATCATTTCCCTACACGGGATATATTCACAAATATTTCTTCATTTTCATTTCAAAATGAATCATTTAAATCAATCAAATAAATCCTTGCCGATTTATTTTAATTTTACGTTCCAAATTCGTAAATTTATTTCCAAACTTCAAAAATAAATCAATGTTTATTTTTAAACAAATTTCTCTTTCCTTTATAAATTCCATGATGAATTTAAATTTCCAAATATCCACTGATATACGATTTTCAAATCGATTTCAAATATGCACTTTTAATTTATCTTTAAAAGATAAAATCTCAAAACATTCACTTCATATTGAAAAACATTTCCATACTTATTTAAAAATAAGTAATGCACAAATCTATTTATTTTCAACATTTAGAAAATATTCAATATACTTAAATCACAATTAAGTATATATTTTATTCTTTAAGGAAAACATCCTCTTAAACACATTTATTTGAGTCAAAACGAATGTTGCGTAAAACATCGTTACAACAACCCAAAATCACTAGTATAGGGATTCGAAATTAAGATAGATATATAGATCCCAATACGATATAAAACATTTTCTTTCAAAAATCATTTACTATAACAATAGTGTTATAGTCCACCATTTCATTCTATTTCTCGAAAATGTCTATTTCAACAATGAATGTTGAAATCTATGGTTTTGATACTTAATACAATTTAAAACACCTTTAAATCATTTTAATTCTATTTAGAATATCACTTTCCCAAAGCATTTCTTTAATATATTATTCACTGTCCAAAATCGTGAAAAAACTTCGTTAACCAAATTCAACATTTCTACACATTTTATTTTAAGGATTATCCACTGTCCAAAATCGTGAATATACTTCGTTGACCAAATTCATCATTTCTACACATTTTATTTAAAGGATTATCCACTGTCCAAAATCATGGATATATCTCCTTGAATAATCTAAAATAATTGACTTATCAAAATAAGTCGATTTCGGATTTATAAAACAACGTTTATAAATTCACATTTATATATTTTATAAAAACTTCAACTTATAAAATCCCTTAATTGACAAATTCTATTTATATCTCATTTAAATGCCAAAATCCAATTTATAAGTTAATTACATATAAATCTTATATTTTATAAAATCTATACATTTTATAACTTCACGATTTATAAATCTGTAAATTCCATTGACTTATGAAATCCATTTATACTTAATTTTAACACTTATAAAAACTCGTTTTATAATCCCAACATTTTTAATTTATAAATATCAATTTTATAAATCTTTTCTATAAACCGTTTATAATAATTCAAAAATCCCAATTTAAACAATTTTACAAATTAATCAAATATTTATTTCAAAAATCACATTTCGGTTATATTTCACAAAAATCATAATTTTTACAGCATAAAAATTATAACGTTTATTTATTTAAAATGAATCCATTCCAAAATTCAATAAAACGTATACTTTCAAAAATCACTTGAAAATCCTTTTAAATTCAAAATCGTTACTTTAACATTTTTAAAACTTTAAAAATAGGCCCAATGCTGCAACAACAGTAATATATCAACCACGACATCCACACATCATATATCAATATGATAACAGAATATATCACAATATCTGTATATAAATCAATACGGGTGAGGAATCCAGTTGGATCCCTCCCACCTGTTTCCCTGCATCCACAGATGTTAGCACAATACCAATTCCACTTCGAGGTGGAATATCGTGGTATATGGGATTTATAAAATATTATTCGCTATTATGCGGCGCAATAGGGTCTCATCCGCTATATAATGCGGGAAATCAACTCCAAGTACATATATAATACCAATTCCACTTCAAGGTGGAATATCGCGGTATATGTGTTTAATAAATAACATCTGCTTAATATACGGCGTATAGGGTCTATTTCAATACAACAGAAAATAAATTATCATCCAAGCATACAATCAAGCAATTTTAAATCTAACTATTTAAAATTTAAATTTAAATAAATTCGATAGAGTGAGAAGTTCTCACCTTGCTTTCAATAACGGTTGTAGTGTTTTATTTCGAATAAAATTAAACGCGCATTTAATTTTACCCAAAATTTTCACTAGCTCCAATCGATTCCATTCCAGCTCCATCTCATAGTGCTCGTCAAAACGAAGCCAACGCAATTCGTTTCCTCATTTTCCGATCACGTATGAAATAGTTACAGCCTTTTAAACGTTATACGAATTATAATATGGTCAATCTACAGTTTCTTTTTATATTTTATACTCATCTGGACTGTTCGAACTACTTCACGCAATCAGGGCCATCGTTTTTCTCTTCTTCTCCACGTGAATTCACAGTGCAGCCGAACCCATTTGCCGCCTTCCTAGCCCTAATACACGCGACCAAACGACTCAACTTCACGACGATCGGCTAGTGCCATTTCGAAGCCAGCACTTGACTCCACTTTCGGCTGCAACCCCATGCAACTCGGCCCCCCTTTTGCCTCGTAAATCATGCATGACTTTCGGGTATTCAAGCTCGATTTGTCGTTGATCCACAGCTTTGATTTTGATCACAACCGTTGGATCGCAAGATCTCACCACCTTCTACAACTTTCATGTTGGAAGTTTGTTGAAGTAGTGTGTGGATTTGAAGAAAATTGAGGGAGAAAATCAGAAGATTTCGGCCATTGTTTTCTAGAGTGGCGGCTGAACGTTTAAAACCCTAGGGTTTGTTTTCTTTGCAAAAGTGAAATATGGGGGTCCTTTTATAGAAAATTTCACAAAACACTATTCATCTAAAATTTTCCGAACTCCAAAGGAAGCGTGCCGGCTGGCGTTTCTAGGGTTTACCCCGTGTTTCGAACACAATGGAACATGTTTCGAAAGCCAGTTCGATCATATGTGCGAGTTACGGTATTTAACGATCAAATTTAAATTAAATCGATTAAACTAATTTCTATGCGTTTTGGCTTGCCCGGGACAAACTGTAAATCCGATTGACACTTGCAATCTTACAATAATATTACGTTACGGATCCAATGAAACTGGTTTCATCAAAATCTGAGACTGCTTGAAAAATGGCTATTTTAACTCGTCAATTAAATATTAAAATATACAATTTTCACAAATTAACTTTTAATTTGATTTTAAAAGTTCTACAAAATTACTCTAACTCCAATATGATATAATATAACTTTACAAATCATTTTTAATCATACTAGACCTAATTTTCAATTATCTCTGTAATTTCAAATATTAAATTATCGATCTAATTATCCAATTAAATCTTGATATTCAAAATTTAATTTACTTAGCTTATAAAATTCATTCATGAACATTTAAAATCAATCAAATATACGAATTTTAATTAAAAGAAATTCTGGGTCGTTACACATACGTACCATTATAGTATGCCTACTATAGTTACCATATTAGATGACAGGTTCTACAACTAAAACTATACAAGGCGCATATTGGTTATTGGATTTCCAACAAATGGTCAGGCTAAGAAACTTCCTGGGCCACATGGGTACGCCTTTGGAGGGACGCCCCGAGGACCTAACCGGAGCTCTGCCAACATAAGGTCAGGTTGCCTATATAACTAGGTAACTACTAACATGAGTATGCCATCCTCCGGTCATAACCAACCTTTATCTCGGGATTCACCAACAACCACAAAGCAATAGATTTGCAGCAACCACATAAGTTAAGTATCTGGGCTCCACACCAAGATACCACTTCAATCCAGAAGGAAATGGACATACCCCAAGGGGCACGACCCCCGATAACCTTGCCACATCTTTCCTATTTAGACCATTACCGGGTTGTGAGGTCCTGATGAAGTCTCGTCCCACAAAGCTACGCTTTTCACAAAATCCATGCTTCGATCAACAAATGATCAGCAGCACTTCGTATGCCACATTACCAAATTGGGAATGTATCATTAGTAAATATCAACTATATAACCTCTAAGCTAGTACGTCACAGAGAAGGGAGTTAAGCAAGGAGAATAAATTCTCCGCCACCAAACAGAAATGTATTTGATAGGAACCAGATTTATATCTCAAAGTGTAATGTCAGGCATACATCCATACAAGTCTGTTTCGGGTTCGAAAAGAACCAAAGGCACTTCAAAAGAAGCCCTTGTAATCCGGGTAATCCCTAATCACTTCCGGACTCCCCGTCACAAAGGGTGATCAAACCTCTATACCGAGGTCGTTCGGTGTTGAGACATTCGACAAGTAATCCTTTCGCTTTTGAAAATACCCGGTCTACACCGCTGGTCTTCAAATGCTATCCAATTCGTCCTATCATTATTCGGAATGGGTTATATGACATAAATTCCTCTCCCGGCTAAACCGAATAATGAGGGCAAATTTTGAAAACATATGGATGTATGGGATTTTAGTTAAATCACAACTTAAAGCCCAAAACATTTCTTTTAAATGGTTTCTTACCATTTTAATCTTTTAAATAAAAGATTCACCCTTTTAAGATCCTCTTTAACTTAAAACAAAGTTCACCAATTCTTTCACAAAGATTCATTCATAATATTTAAACAAAAGATCTATCTTTGAGATCCTCTTTTGTTTGAAAACAAAGTTCACCAATCTTTAACAAAGATTCATTTATAGCTTTCAAAACAATTCCATTTCAAATTTGAAACCCTTTCAACAAAAACTGGAAATTCTTTTCTTTATATGAAAGCCATTATCATTTGAAAACAAAGAGTTTTCGTTTTGGGAAAATACGATTACATTTGCTCAAGTTATAGCCCTTAAAGTATAAAATTGGATGAAATTAAAATTCTCGAAATAATACATCTAAAATGGTTTAAAACCCATATAAATACATTACATAACTTGTATAACCTTTTTAAACCATAATTTCCAAATAAACATACATATATATGTATAAAATCTTCAAAATCTTGAATTCAAATTCAAATCAAACAATAAAACTTTAACAAGTTATTCAAAATAATTTTCATCTTAAAAACTCCTTTTCAAAAGCTTTTCATATTAAACCCAATTCAAAAAACATTTTTAGATTCAAAATTCAGCTTATAAAACCATTTTAAATTCAAGTATCTGTGAGTTAACTGAATCCTCGTGAAATACATATTCTTGTGTGTATAGTGTAGTCCAGGGGTTATACACAATAATGCAACATCATCAATCATTACAGATTCAAGCACATCAATATCGATAAGCGGTATAATCCTATAACGCTTATTTTCATTCATAGATTCACAAGTAAATATGTATATTCATTACAGATAAATAAATTACATTTACCACAGCTCAAATCAAAACAATTCATAACACAGAGCATCACACATCAGGTATATCAAACAATTCAAAGCATTCAATACAATCCCAACATCATAAGTAAGATTAATTAATCATCTGGTTAATTTTTAAACTACATTATTTATATATGAATAAATTACTAATCCTGGTTAATTAACATTAATTAATTACAAAACATTTTAATCAATTATCCTTTAAATCATTTATTAACTAACCTTTAATAATAAACTAATTAACCTTTTATTATTAATTAATCAACCTTAATTAATAAATCGATCAACCCTTAATCATTAAATAATTAACCCTTAATTATTAAATTATTCTTTAATTAATTATAATAAGTGGTTATCCCTAATCACTTATATTAATAAATTACAAACTAATTTCATTGAGAAAATATCCTTTAATCACTTGATTAATCAACACTAATGTGACGCCCCACTCCGAGACCCACATTAGCAAAGAGTATTACAAAGTAATACCGTCTGCTAATACGGAGAATAGAGCTGGATAGGAGCGACCATCTATAGCCTTGTCTTAACTATCTATTGAATACGTCGATAAATGTAGCATTTTTTTTTATGTGGATCGACGTATCCAATAGATACTTAATACAAAACTATAATGGCTATAAGATCTAACAGAACAAAATATAATAACTCAAATGTAAACCACATCACAGAACAGTAGATCATCACATACATATACACATATACAGATACATCACAGAGTATACAAAA
Organism: Allium cepa; assembly: GCA_030765085.1. Lineage (NCBI taxonomy): Eukaryota > Viridiplantae > Streptophyta > Magnoliopsida > Asparagales > Amaryllidaceae > Allium > Allium cepa. Next base: position 645,635,999 of record CM060937.1, on the reverse strand, counting down.
TGATACATGTCAAGTGGTATAGCAACCACAATATACAGGCGAGTCAAAAGAATATACATATCAGAGTTACAACCAAGAGGGACTACACAAAAAGGTATAACAAAAGAGGCTAGCAGAATAGTCCACGCGGAAGCAGAATAGGCTAAGTCCAAAGGTACCTAACCTGAAACACCTCGGTCTGACCCGAGTATAAAATACATGGGTCAGTCTAGCTAAACAAATCAGTTAGACGAGCTAAACAACAATGAACATGCAAGGTCATAAAGTAACACAAATATCTCTAAAAGAGATAACTCAATCATCTACAAAAGATGAATCATAACAAGCCTCATATCATCGGCAACTCAATAAACAAAGGATATGAATATCCCAAATCAAGCCAAAAAGGCAAATAACAAATACCAATGAAGGTAACACAAGTTTCCACAAGGTAATCGCTATGTATCGAGTGGTTCAAAAGACCTACTCCGAAAGGCGATACTCTAGGGAAATATAAATATCAATGAAACAAAAGATGCACGTGCTCAGTACTGTATAAACAAGGATCCACAAACCCGAAGGCGACAAACCCAAGTATCTCTCAAGCGGTGACGAAGGACCAACTCCAAAAGCGATACTATAGGGCAACAAACCCGAAGGAAACAAACCCAAGTATCTCTCGAGCGGTGACGAAGGACCAACTCCAAAAGCGATACTATAGGGCAACAAACCCGAAGGCATAAACCCGAAGGCAACAAACCGTAGTGGCGAAGGTCCAGAGGCCCAGTACTGGACACCACTAACTGGCAATATGTGTCACAAACTCTCGGAAAGGAACCCAAAAAGTGTTAACGTGTGTCCCATACCACACGTTCGCACTAAAAGATTTACTAACCGTTAGTCAATTCCACACTTAAAGCAGTACAAAGTTTACCTCATCTCATCGGTAAACCAGACCCAAAGGTCAAAACAATCAAACGAATAGATTAGGAATTAACTAAAAAGATAAACGCACGTGTTCATAGCACGCGTTTTATCTAATCATTTAATTCTCCTCTCTCTTCGCTCGAAGTGCAAAATTGTGTGTTTTATATAGAAATTAAATTGAAGAAAACGAGTTTTAGGAACGCTTCAAAATCGCTTTAGAAATTGCATTTGAAATTCTCCTATTATGGAGTAACTAATTTAATACTTAAAAATAATATTAAATAATAATTTTAAAAGTCAATTTGCTTGAAAAACACTTTGTAGTGCTTTATAAAACCCGTGTACGAAATCTAGAGAAAAATCTCAAAGAAATCGGAAAATATCAGAAAAAGCAGAAAATTATTCTAAGTATAAAAACCCGGTGAAAACAGGCTGCGAACCCAAGTTCGACAGCAGGTTTGGACCTGCAAACCGAGTCCAAATTACATGGAATTTGGTAGGAATGTAGCTCAACATTCCTACTTCAATCTGCAAAAAGAATCATTCAAATCCGATTTGAAACGAAGAATCTGCGTCGTTTCAAATTCGGACCAAAACAAAGTTTAAAATACTGAATTACAGCAAGCTGTGAGTACAAGTTCGACAGTAGTTTAGGAATAGCAAACCAACCCAGATTTTCATGAAATTTTACAGAAATGTAAATCAGCACATCTACTTCAATATGCAAAAAGATTCGCTCAAATCCGATTTGAAACGAATGAGTTATGCAGTCTCAAACATGGACTCGGACCATGTTTGCGACAGTTCAAAAACCAAATAAATGTGCAGGCCTAAAAACACTCCTGGACTCAACTTTCAGGCATAAAACAGGAGATCAAATGATATCATATTGAGCTAAAAATTGATACACATATAGTACAAAACGTCATCTATTAAACATAAAAAGAATGATGCAATTTGGATAAATTATGAGAAAGATATGATCGCTCAAAGTTGTACCCAGACAGTGTTTCACTGTTGGACTCTGGGCAAAAACATGGTTCAGGTGCAAGTTTGACAGCAGATTTATATAAGCTATATATGCCATAATGACCTGAAATTTGTTACGCGTAAAGAAGAGAACTTCATCTTTCATAAAACAAAAGACTCGTGCAATTTGAGAAAGAAACGAAAGAGATATGATGTCTCAAACATGGACTCAGGCCATGTTTGCAACAACTCAGAAAACAAAATGTGCACAGGATATTTGCAGGCTGTGCACTGATTTTGCAGTGACGATTTGAACACTCGAATGACCATATTATTCAACCAAAATTTGCAGAAATGAAGTTTAACATATAAACTTGACTCAAAAAAAGATCCGGCAGCATTTCGTTGCCGGAGATGAAAGTTATGGATGACCCAAGTTGGCACTTTAGGCCAAAACGAAAATAGACATACATTGAATTAACTTTTACATATGCAGCAAATTCAAGCAATTTCACAAGCAATTTAGCTAGTATTTGTGAGATATTGTTCTCACCTTGCTGATTTATCAAAATACTCGGATTTAAGCAAAAAGAATGGAGCTTTGAGATGGATTCGGCTTCAAGAACCTGTAAAAACAAAAGAAAAAGCCATGCAAACCCAAAAGAAGAAATTACATACAACCCAAATCTCAAAACTAGATTTTGATGAAATTATTTGTATTTTGGAGTTGATTACCTGTTGAATTCTCTTTAGATTACAAAAAGACTTTGGTTTGTTGAATTTTAGTTGAGAATTTGGATGGATTTTTTATTTTTGTGGAGTGGGTTTCTAATTCCTTTTTACTGGAAAGAGGAAGAAGAAGGTGAGGTAGAGATGAACGTACACTAAATTCAATCTTCCCACTTCCTTCCTTCAAACTTAGGCTAAGTGGGCTTGGACCCAATAATTAAAAGAAAAATCAAATAGCCTAACTTTTAATTTATTTACATACATAATTATGCATAAGTTACATTATTTTACAAAACAAATCACATTTCTCTCATGTTTTAAAACCAAATATAATATGTAAACTTACATACATATTAAATAAAATGTTTACATCATAAAAATAAGATATTTTTAGTTTTTAAAACATTTTTATTAATGAAAACCTTTATTTTACAAAAATACATAATTTCCACAAATAAATGCACAAAACCTTATTTTTAACTTCCAAAATTCCACAAAATTATTTTTCTTGCTTTGAAAAATATAGCTAACCATTCTAAACTCAAAATTTATAATTAAAGCTGATTTTTACAACAATTTCCACCTTTTTATTTAAATAAACAGCCTTTAAAAATTAAATACTTCCTTTAAAAATCATTAAAAGAAGTATTTGCCAATAATTAATACAATTATTGCATTTTCTCTAAATAAAGACTATTTCCACTTATTATAAACCCGAACAAACAAAATAAAGTTCCAAACTTTATTTTCTCATTTTAATTTCCAAAATTCATCGTTTATTCCAAATAAACAATTTAAAATCTTCAGTTTTATCTTAATTTACAATATTAAATTATAACTACCGTTATAATTTAGTATTAATAGGTAACCTCCAAAATCAGGGTTGTTACAGACTCCCCCCCTTAACAAAATTGCGTCCACGCAATTTCTAGAGCAATTTCTAGAGAAGAGTTAAATTCAACATAATTATATCATCAATCAAAGGAAGATAGATAAGCTCGAGTTTAAAAATTCTCGCCCTCAACACAAGATGATAGAAAACCAAGGTAAGATTGCTCGTTTAATTCTATGTTTTTCCAAGTACAATACTTAGGGCTAGCGGACCATAGAATTTCATAAGCGGAACATTATATTTCGAAGGTGTTAAATCTTCGAAACAACTACACGATTAGAATTCGGCACAATACACAAGTCGGTGAGACTCGTGATTATGCAACACAAGATAATTAACAATCGAGATCAAATCTCGAAGGTACAATAAAATTGGGGTACCTGGAACATATCATGAATACCCAAAACTGAATAGAAATTGATGCATGAAAGCAATTAAAATAAGGCGTTCAATAATATTAGATGGTCATATATAAGTAGGAGTCAACTTTCCGAATATACTGAAATGCACCTAACTCTTTTGAAGGAGTAACACAAATAAGCACAATCATCAAAAGAGGATTCAATAAAAGATATGTGGTATTTCAAGCTACCACCATAACACATGACTGCATGAATGCAAGTCATCACAAAAATCGCACTAAGGCACGACACATAAGAATGGATTACAGGAAATTTTCTCAAAAATTTGTTATAAGAGTTTTCACTCAAGTCCATTTTCTTTTATACACAAAACACAAATTTCAATACAAGAAAATTTTTGAAGCCTCTTACTTAAATTTTCAATTCAATCATCTTTACTTTAAATTTAAAGTAAATTAAATTAGAGTTGTTCCATACTCTAGTTCCAAAAATAAATACACTACAATAAGTAATTTTTTTTTCCACTAAATTTATCAAATTTTAAACCATTATACTTCATGATTTAAAAAGGACACTTATTAGATCCTTCATCGATGGCTCTAAATATTCACTAATTAAATTTTCTCAAAAATTTTCTAAGTCTTTAATTTGTCGAAAAATTCGGCAGATTCTCCTTTACATGGAGAGCCTTTTACAATTTCATAAATATGAATTATAGATATACATCGACCAAAAGGTCGGAACATAATATATATATTTAACACGTAAACACAAAGCAATTCATACCTTTCATTTTTAGCATTTGAGCATGCTTACTTTTATACTTACTATTTTGCTAATTAATTGTTCAAATATCTTCTTGCACCTGCACTTAACTTATTGAAATATATAAGCATGCACTTATAAACATATGAAGCATTAAAATCATAGTTTAAAATAAAACACAACTCAAAACTTCAAATTTTCAAATTCAGGCCTGCTACAAAAACTCAGGCTTTTGACATAGTAAAACCCATAATCTAAAAATACTCATAAAATAAAAGTTATTCTACTCAGTCCATGCTTTCCAGCGATATAAAGATCTTCAAAATCGGATTTACGCTTTGAAAGTTATGCTCAATTTACTTTCAGCTTTAAACTCAGAAATTATAAAAGAGGACAGAGATGTCCATCAGTTTTCAACTCGTTTTTTTTAAATAACCGAACTGCAAAATTTTGAAAAATGTCATAAAGATGATTTCTAGCTTACTGAAAGTACTCTCTTTTGCAAAAATAATGGACCCATTTGGATTTGTAAATCAAAATTTATTGCTGTTTTAAAACATCACTTTTCAATTAAAATTTTCCGACACAAGACCTTTAATTGTCAAAAAAATTAAATCATTGTTAAATCCAAACTACATAATTTAAGATCAAAAATCTTTTCTCTAAAACATTTATTACATGATCCTTTTCTCCGAAAAGCCAAGACATCTAGAATTACACTATAATACATACAACAAACTTTCAAAATGGTTTACAAAGAAAACTTTTTCTCAATTAACAAACAAAGTCTTTTGAAAGAAGACCCATAATTTGATTAAAATACTTACTTTCTTACATTAGTAAGAAACAATTATCTATCCAAACTAGACTTTGGAATTACATATTGAATTTTTTTTTTTTTAAATTGCTTTCACAATTAAAAAGAAATCTTATCTTGTTGCTCTATTTATTATTATTTCAAGCTTTTCACAAAAATTTGCATTTTATAATAAATGAATCTTTTATATTCAATTTTCACTTGATCCATAAAGCTAAACATTTATTTTATTATCACTTAGAACTAGCCAAGTTTGATACTTAATTAAAACTTGTTTTCAATTGAACTTTACAAATACATAATTAACAAGTTTTTAACACTATTTAAATTCAAAACCAAACTTACTCTAATGGATTTTGCTCCTTATTAAATTTCATGCTAATTCAAAAGCACTAAATTAGCATTTCCTTAAATTTTCCAAAAATACTTTACCCAAAAGCTTACTTAAGCATCTAAAATTTTTCATGTATGTAAACTTTCACAAACATGTAATATAATCAATAATGAATAAAATTTATTTAAATAAAACCATATTCATTACCAATTTATAAAATGAAAACATCCAACTAATATATTTATAGTAAATGACATTATCAAGGACTGCAAAGTTGACCAAGATCAACATTGCCTCTCCATTGCCCTCTATGTCACACTATTTTCATAAGTCCTTGAGTATATATAAAATACTTATCTCAAATGCAATTTAAAATTTTCAAAATCTTTGCAATATCTATATATTTTTTGCATTCAATATCCATACTAGTAAATATTATTTATTGTCATTTCAAAAGCATGTATCACATCACCTCGCAAGCGTTTAGGAATCCCTATCGATAACGCTGATCAGAAGCATCGACGAGAGTTCTTAAAAACTTATTAGCCAATTGACACAAGAAATTATAAAAACTGTTTTGATTTCTTAAGAAATCTTAAACTTGGTTGTAACAATGTTTATTTTCAAAACATAAAACGTTTTGTTATTATACAATCATTCAATCAATTCATAAAATAATCAAGTTATATACATAAGTATATCTCTTATTAGAAAGATTTTCCATTCACGTGGATGCTTTCTTTCTGGAAAATTCTTTAAGTAATTTTACTCCTTTAAAATGCATCCATGAAATTCTTAAAAAAATTAAATTTTTATTTCATTTTAACCTTTGGTTAAATACCACTTATGAATTACATTTTATTTTCAAAATTTAATCTTTCTAATAATTCTTGCGGTAGCTACAACTTGAAGGCACCGCAATTCTTATCATTTGCATTGAGTAGGTTTCTAACTCTCAATTATATCACCTACTCAACATTATTTCAACAATTACTATGCTAACACACATTCATGCAATTATCAACCAAACAAGCATTTACTTAAAACAAAGCATTTAATGTGCCCAGCGACAACGGTCACACCATTTCCGCTGCGCAACTCTATTCACTAAGGTTTAAAACTCATAATTTAAAACTAAACCATCTTAGGTCTAATTTCTACTACTTTTTTTTAAAAAACATAGTGATATGTAAAACCCTTATAATGTTTTCAAACTTATTATCCATTCAAAGGAAATGAAAAGACTAAAGGCACGATCGAGGAATACGATAGTGGAAAACTATGTTATCACTTGTATTATACTTGGATGTACTATAATATGTGTTTCTGTTCTGTGTTTATCATATTTTGTTTTGAACTTAGCTCTGATACCAAGCTGTGACGCCCCACTCCGAGACCCACATTAGCAAAGAGTATTACAAGGTAATACCGTCTGCTAATACGGAGAATAGAGCTGGATAGGAGCGACCATCTATAGCCTTGTCTTAACTATCTATTGAATACGTCGATAAATGTAGCATTTTTTTTATGTGGATCGACGTATCCAATAGATACTTAATACAAAACTATAATGGCTATAAGATCTAACAGAACAAAATATAATAACTCAAATGTAAACCACATCACAGAACAGTAGATCATCACATACATATACACATATACAGATACATCACAGAGTATACAAAATGATACATGTCAAGTGGTATAGCAACCACAATATACAGGTGAGTCAAAAGAATATACATATCAGAGTTACAACCAAGAGGGACTACACAAAAAGGTATAACAAAAGAGGCTAGCAGAATAGTCCACGCGGAAGCAGAATAGGCTAAGTCCAAAGGTACCTAACCTGAAACACCTCGGTCTGACCCGAGTATAAAATACACGGGTCAGTCTAGCTAAACAAATCAGTTAGACAAGCTAAACAACAATGAACATGCAAGGTCATAAAGTACCACAAATATCTCTAAAAGAGATAACTCAATCATCTACAAAAGATGAATCATAACAAGCCTCATATCATCGGCAACTCAATAAACAAAGGATATGAATATCCCAAATCAAGCCAAAAAGGCAAATAACAAATACCAATGAAGGTAACACAAGTTTCCACAAGGTAATCGCTATGTATCGAGTGGTTCAAAAGACCTACTCCGAAAGGCGATATTCTAGGGAAATATAAATATCAATGAAACAAAAGATGCACGTGCTCAGTACTGTATAAACAAGGATCCACAAACCCGAAGGCGACAAACCCAAGTATCTCTCGAGCGGTGACGAAGGACCAACTCCAAAAGCGATACTATAGGGCAACAAACCCGAAGGCAACAAACCCAAGTATCTCTCGAGCGGTGACGAAGGACCAACTCCAAAAGCGATACTATAGGGCAACAAACCCGAAGGCATAAACCCGAAGGAAACAAACCGTAGTGGCGAAGGTCCGGAGGCCCAGTACTGGACACCAATAACTGGCAATATGTGTCACAAACTCTCGGAAAGGAACCCGAAAAGTGTTAACGTGTGTCCCATACCACACGTTCGCACTAAAAGATTTACTAACCGTTAGTCAATTCCACACTTAAAGCAGTACAAAGTTTACCTCATCTCATCGGTAAACCAGACCCAAAGGTCAAAACAATCAAACGAATAGATTAGGAATTAACTGAGAAGATAAACGCACGTGTTCATAGCACGCGTTTTATCTAATCATTTAATTCTCCTCTCTCTTCGCTCGAAGTGCAAAATTGTGTTTTTTATATAGAAATTAAATTGAAGAAAACGAGTTTTAGGAACGCTTCAAAATCGCTTTAGAAATTGCATTTGAAATTCTCCTATTATGGAGTAACTAATTTAATACTTAAAAATGATATTAAATAATAATTTTAAAAGTCAATTTGCTTGAAAAACACTTTGTAATGCTTTATAAAACCCGTGTACGAAATATAGAGAAAAATCTCAAAGAAATCGGAAAATATCAGAAAAAGCAGAAAATTGTTCTAAGTATAAAAACCCGGTGAAAACAGGCTGCGAACCCAAGTTCGACAGCAGGTTTGGACCTGCAAACCGAGTCCAAATTACATGGAATTTGGTGGGAATGTAGCTCAACATTCCTACTTCAATCTGCAAAAAGAATCATTCAAATCCGATTTGAAATGAAGAATCTGCGGCGTTTCAAATTCGGACCAAAACAAAGTTTAAAATACTGAATTACAGCAAGCTGCGAGTACAAGTTCAACAGTAGTTTAGGAATAGCAAACCAACCCAGATTTTCATGAAATTTTACAGAATTGTAAATCAGCACACCTACTTCAATATGCAAAAAGAGTTGCTCAAATCCGATTTGAAACGAATGAGTTATGCAGTCTCAAACATGGACTCAGACCATGTTTGCGACAGTTCAAAAACCAAATAAATGTGCAGGCCTAAAAACACTCCTGGACTCAAATTTCAGGCATAAAACAGGAGATCAAATGATATCATATTGAGCTAAAAATTGATACACATATAGTACAAAACGTCATCTATTAAACATAAAAAGAATGATGCAATTTGGATAAATTATGAGAAAGATATGATCGCTCAAAGTTGTACCCAGACAGTGTTTCACTGTTGGACTCTGGGCAAAAACATGGTTCAGGTCCAAGTTTGACAGCAGATTTATATAAGCTATATATGCCATAATGACCTGAAATTTGCTACGCGTAAAGAAGAGAACTTCATCTTTCATTAAATAAAAGACTCGTGCAATTTGAGAAAGAAACGAAAGAGATATGATGTCTCAAACATGGACTCAGGCCATGTTTGCAACAACTCAGAAAACAAAATGTGCACAGGATATTTGCAGGTTGTGCACTGATTTTGCAGTGACGATTTGAACACTCGAATGACCATATTATTCAACCAAAATTTGCAGAAATGAAGTTTAACATATAAACTTCACTCAAAAAAAGATCCGACAGCATTTCGTTGCCGGAGATGAAAGTTATGGATGACCCAAGTTGGCACTTTAGGCCAAAACGAAAATAGACATACATTGAATTAACTTTTACATATGCAGCAAATTCAAGCAATTTCACAAGCAATTTAGCTAGTATTTGTGAGATATTGTTCTCACCTTGCTGATTTATCAAAATACTCGGATTTAAGCAAAAAGAATGGAGCTTTGAGATGGATTCGGCTTCAAGAACCTGTAAAAACAAAAGAAAAAGCCATGCAAACCCAAAAGAAGAAATTACATACAACCCAAATCTCAAAACTAGATTTTGATGAAATTATTTGTATTTTGGAGTTGATTACCTGTTGAATTCTCTTTAGATTACAAAAAGACTTTGGTTTGGTGAATTTTAGTTGAGAATTTGGATGGATTTTTGATTTTTGTGGAGTGGGTTTCTAATTCCTTTTTACTGGAAAGAGGAAGAAGAAGGTGAGGTAGAGATGAACGTACACTAAATTCAATCTTCCCACTTCCTTCCTTCAAACTTAGGCTAAGTGGGCTTGGACCCAATAATTAAAAGAAAAATCAAATAGCCTAACTTTTAATTTATTTACATACATAATTATGCATAAGTTACATTATTTTACAAAACAAATCACATTTCTCTCATGTTTTAAAACCAAATATAATATGTAAACTTACATACATATTAAATAAAATGTTTACATCATAAAAAAAAGATATTTTTAGTTTTTAAAACATTTTTATTAATGAAAACCTTTATTTTACAAAAATACATAATTTCCACAAATAAATGCACAAAACCTTATTTTTAACTTCCAAAATTCCACAAAATTATTTTTCTTGCTTTGAAAAATAGAGCTAACCATTCTAAACTCAAATTTATAATTAAAGCTGATTTTTACAACAATTTCCACCTTTTTATTTAAATAAACAGCCTTTAAAAATTAAATACTTCCTTTAAAAATCATTAAAAGAAGTAATTGCCAATAATTAATACAATTATTGCATTTTCTCTAAATAAAGACTATTTCCACTTATTATAAACCCGAACAAATAAAATAAAGTTCCAAACTTTATTTTCTCATTTTAATTTCCAAAATTCATCGTTTATTCCAAATAAACAATTTAAAATCTTCAGTTTTATCTTAATTTACAATATTAAATTATAACTACCGTTATAATTTAGTATTAATAGGTAACCTCCAAAATCAGGGTTGTTACAGACTCACCCCCTTAACAAAATTGCGTCCACGCAATTTCTAGAGCAATTTCTAGAGAAGAGTTAAATTCAACATAATTATATCATCAATCAAAGGAAGATAGATAAGCTCGAGTTTAAAAATTCTCGCCCTCAACACAAGGTGATAGAAAACCAAGGTAAGATTGCTCGTTTAATTCTATGTTTTTCCAAGTACAATACTTAGAGCTAGCGGACCATAGAATTTCATAAGCGGAACATTATATTTCGAAGGTGTTCAATCTTCGAAACAACTACAAGATTAGAATTCGACACAATACACAAGTCGGTGAGACTCGTGATTATGCAACACAAGATAATTAACAATCGAGATTAAATCTCGAAGGTACAATAAAATTGGGGTACCTGGAACATATCATGAATACCCAAAACTGAATAGAAATTGATGCATGAAAGCAATTAAAATAAGGCGTTCAATAATATTAGATGGTCATATATAAGTGGGAGTCAACTTTCCGAATATATTGAAATGCACCTAACTCTTTTGAAGGAGTAACACAAATAAGCACAATCATCAAAAGAGAATTCAACAAAAGATATGTGGTATTTCAAGCTACCACCATAACACATGACTGCATGAATGCAAGTCATCACAAAAATCGCACTAAGGCACGACACATAAGAATGGATTACAGGAAATTTTCTCAAAAATTTGTTATAAGAGTTTTCACTCAAGTCCATTTTCTTTTATACACAAAACACAAATTTCAATACAAGAAAATTTTTGAAGCCTCTTACTTAAATTTTCAATTCAATCATCTTTACTTTAAATTTAAAGTAAATTAAATTAGAGTTGTTCCATACTCTAGTTCCAAAAATAAATATACTACAATAAGTAATTTTTTTCCACTAAATTTATCAAATTTTAAACCATTATACTTCATGATTTAAAAAGGACAATTATTAGATCCTTCATCGATGGCTCTAAATATTCACTAATTAAATTTTCTCAAAAATTTTCTAAGTCTTTAATTTGTCGAAAAATTCGGCAGATTCTCCTTTACATGGAGAGCCTTTTACAATTTCATAAATATGAATTATAGATATACATCGACCAAAAGGTCGGAACATAATATATATATTTAACACATAAACACATAGCAATTCATACCTTTCATTTTTAGCATTTGAGCATGCTTACTTTTATACTTACTATTTTGCTAATTAATTGTTCAAATATCTTCTTGCACCTGCACTTAACTTATTGAAATATATAAGCATGCACTTATAAACATATGAAGCATTAAAATCATAGTTTAAAATAAAACACAACTCAAAACTTCAAATTTTCAATTTCAGGCCTGCTACAAAAACTCAGGCTTTTGACATAGTAACACCCATAATCTAAAAATACTCATAAAATAAAAGTTATTCTACTCAGTCCATGCTTTCCAGCGATATAAAGATCTTCAAAATCAGATTTACGCTTTGAAAGTTATGCTCAATTTACTTTCAGCTTTAAACTCAAAAATTATAAAAGAGGACAGAGATGTCCATCAGTTTTCAACTCGTTTTTTGTTTAATAACCGAACTGCAAAATTTTGAAAAATGTCATAAAGATGATTTCTAGCTTACTGAAAGTACTCTCTTTTGCAAAAATAATGGACCCATTTGGATTTGTAAATCAAAAGTTATTGCTGTTTTAAAACATCACTTTTCAATTAAAATTTTCCGACACAAGACCTTTAATTGTCAAAAATTTTAAATCATTGTTAAATCCAAACTACATAATTTAAGATCAAAAATCTTTTCTCTAAAACATTTATTACATGATCCTTTTCTCCGAAAGCCAAGACATCTAGAATTACACTATAATACATACAACAAACTTTCAAAATGGTTTACAAAGAAAACTTTTTCTCAATTAACAAACAAAGTCTTTTGAAAGAAGACCCATAATTTGATTAAAATACTTACTTTCTTACATTAGTAAGAAACAATTATCTATCCAAACTAGACTTTGGAATTACATATTGAATTTTTTTTTTTAAAATTGCTTTCACAATTAAAAAGAAATCTTATCTTGTTGCTCTATTTATTATTATTTCAAGCTTTTCACAAAAATTTGCATTTTATAATAAATGAATCTTTTATATTCAATTTTCACTTGATCCATAAAGCTAAACATTTATTTTATTATCACTTAGAACTAGCCAAGTTTGATACTTAATTAAAACTTGTTTTCAATTGAACTTTACAAATACATAATTAACAAGTTTTTAACACTATTTAAATTCAAAACCAAACTTACTCTAATGGATTTTGCTCCTTATTAAATTTCATGCTAATTCAAAAGCACTAAATTAGCATTTCCTTAAATTTTCCAAAAATACTTTACCCAAAAGCTTAATTAAGCATCTAAAATTTTTCATGTATGTAAACTTTCACAAACATGTAATATAATCAATAATGAATAAAATTTATTTAAATAAAACCATATTCATTACCAATTTATAAAATGAAAACATCCAACTAATATATTTATAGTAAATGACATTATCAAGGACTGCAAAGTTGACCAAGATCAACATTGCCTCTCCATTGCCCTCTATGTCACACTATTTTCATAAGTCCTTGAGTATATATAAAATACTTATCTCAAATGACAATTTAAAATTTTCAAAATCTTTGCAATATCTATATATTTTTTGCATTCAATATCCATACTAGTAAATATTATTTATTGTCATTTCAAAAGCATGTATCACATCACCTCGCAAGCGTTTAGGAATCCCTATCGATAACGCTGATCAGAAGCATCGACGAGAATTCTTAAAAACTTATTAGCCAATTGACACAAGAAATTATAAAAACTGTTTTGATTTCTTAAGAAATCTTAAACTTGGTTGTAACAATGTTTATTTTCAAAACATAAAACGTTTTGTTATTATACAATCATTCAATCAATTCATAAAATAATCAAGTTATATACATAAGTATATCTCTTATTAGAAAGATTTTCCATTCACGTGGATGCTTTCTTTCTGGAAAATTCTTTAAGTAATTTTACTCCTTTAAAATGCATCCATGAAATTCTTAAAAAAATTAAATTTTTATTTCATTTTAACCTTTGGTTAAATACCACTTATGAATTACATTTTATTTTCAAAATTTAATCTTTCTAATAATTCTTGCGGTAGCTACAACTTGAAGGCACCGCAATTCTTATCATTTGCATTGAGTAGGTTTCTAACTCTCAATTATATCACCTACTCAACATTATTTCAACAATTACTATGCTAACACACATTCATGCAATTATCAACCAAACAAGCATTTACTTAAAACAAAGCATTTAATGTGCCCAGCGACAACGGTCGCACCATTTCCGCTGCGCAACTCTATTCACTAAGGTTTAAAACTCATAATTTAAAACTAAGCCATCTTAGGTCTAATTTCTACTACTTTTTTTAAAAAAAAATAGTGATATGTAAAACCCTTATAATGTTTTCAAACTTATTATCCATTCAAAGGAAATGAAAAGACTAAAGGCACGATCGAGGAATACGATAGTGGAAAACTATGTTATCACTTGTATTATACTTGGATGTACTATAATATGTGTTTCTGTTCTGTGTTTATCATATTTTGTTTTGAACTTAGCTCTGATACCAAGCTGTGACGCCCCACTCCGAGACCCACATTAGCAAAGAGTATTACAAGGTAATACCGTCTGCTAATACGGAGAATAGAGCTGGATAGGAGCGACCATCTATATCCTTGTCTTAACTATCTATTGAATACGTCGATAAATGTAGCATTTTTTTTATGTGGATCGACGTATCCAATAGATACTTAATACAAAACTATAATGGCTATAAGATCTAACAGAACAAAATATAATAACTCAAATGTAAACCACATCACAGAACAGTAGATCATCACATACATATACACATATACAGATACATCACAGAGTATACAAAATGATACATGTCAAGTGGTATAGCAACCACAATATACAGGCGAGTCAAAAGAATATACATATCAGAGTTACAACCAAGAGGGACTACACAAAAAGGTATAACAAAAGAGGCTAGCAGAATAGTCCACGCGGAAGCAGAATAGGCTAAGTCCAAAGGTACCTAACCTGAAACACCTCGGTCTGACCCGAGTATAAAATACACGGGTCAGTCTAGCTAAACAAATCAGTTAGACAAGCTAAACAACAATGAACATGCAAGGTCATAAAGTACCACAAATATCTCTAAAAGAGATAACTCAATCATCTACAAAAGATGAATCATAACAAGCCTCATATCATCGGCAACTCAATAAACAAAGGATATGAATATCCCCAATCAAGCCATAAAGGCAAATAACAAATACCAATGAAGGTAACACAAGTTTCCACAAGGTAATCGCTATGTATCGAGTGGTTCAAAAGACCTACTCCGAAAGGCGATACTCTAGGGAAATATAAATATCAATGAAACAAAAGATGCACGTGCTCAGTACTGTATAAACAAGGATCCACAAACCCGAAGGCGACAAACCCAAGTATCTCTCGAGCGGTGACGAAGGACCAACTCCAAAAGCGATACTATAGGGCAACAAACCCGAAGGCAACAAACCCAAGTATCTCTCGAGCGGTGACGAAGGACCAACTCCAAAAGCGATACTATAGGGCAACAAACCCGAAGGCATAAACCCGAAGGCAACAAACCGTAGTGGCGAAGGTCCGGAGGCCCAGTACTGGACACCAATAACTGGCAATATGTGTCACAAACTCTCGGAAAGGAACCCGAAAAGTGTTAACGTGTGTCCCATACCACACGTTCGCACTAAAAGATTTACTAACGTTAGTCAATTCCACACTTAAAGCAGTACAAAGTTTACCTCATCTCATCGGTAAACCAGACCCAAAGGTCAAAACAATCAAACGAATAGATTAGGAATTAACTGAGAAGATAAACGCACGTGTTCATAGCACGCGTTTTATCTAATCATTTAATTCTCCTCTCTCTTCGCTCGAAGTGCAAAATTGTGTTTTTTATATAGAAATTAAATTGAAGAAAACGAGTTTTAGGAACGCTTCAAAATCGCTTTAGAAATTGCATTTGAAATTCTCCTATTATGGAGTAACTAATTTAATACTTAAAAATAATATTAAATAATAATTTTAAAAGTCAATTTGCTTGAAAAACACTTTGTAATGCTTTATAAAACCCGTGTACGAAATCTAGAGAAAAATCTCAAAGAAATCGGAAAATATCAGAAAAAGCAGAAAATTATTCTAAGTATAAAAACCCGGTGAAAACAGGCTGCGAACCCAAGTTCGACAGCAGGTTTGGACCTGCAAACCGAGTCCAAATTACATGGAATTTGGTAGGAATGTAGCTCAACATTCCTACTTCAATCTGCAAAAAGAATCATTCAAATCCGATTTGAAACGAAGAATCTGCGTCGTTTCAAATTCGGACCAAAACAAAGTTTAAAATACTGAATTACAGCAAGCTGTGAGTACAAGTTCGACAGTAGTTTAGGAATAGCAAACCAACCCAGATTTTCATGCAATTTTACAGAAATGTAAATCAGCACACCTACTTCTATCAGCAAAAAGTGTCGCTTAAATCCGATTTGAAACGAATGAGTTATGCAGTCTCAAACATGGACTCGGACCATGTTTGCGATAGTTCAAAAACCAAATAAATGTGCAGGCCTAAAAACACTCCTGGACTCAACTTTCAGGCATAAAACAGGAGATCAAATGATATCATATTGAGCTAAAAATTGATACACATATAGTACAAAACGTCATCTATTAAACATAAAAAGAATGATGCAATTTGGATAAATTATGAGAAAGATATGATCGCTCAAAGTTGTACCCAGACAGTGTTTCACTGTTGGACTCTGGGCAAAAACATGGTTCAGGTCCAAGTTTGACAGCAGATTTATATAAGCTATATATGCCATAATGACCTGAAATTTGCTACGCGTAAAGAAGAGAACTTCATCTTTCATAAAATAAAAGACTCGTGCAATTTGAGAAAGAAACGAAAGAGATATGATGTCTCAAACATGAACTCAGGCCATGTTTGCAACAACTCAAAAAACAAAATGTGCACAGGATATTTGGAGGCTGTGCACTGATTTTGCAGTGACGATTTGAACACTCGAATGACCATATTATTCAACCAAAATTTGCATAAATGAAGTTTAACATATAAACTTGACTCAAAAAAAGATCCGGCAGCATTTCGTTGCCGGAGATGAAAGTTATGGATGACCCAAGTTGGCACTTTAGGCCAAAACGAAAATAGACATACATTGAATTAACTTTTACATATGCAGCAAATTCAAGCAATTTCACAAGCAATTTAGCTAGTATTTGTGAGATATTGTTCTCACCTTGCTGATTTATCAAAATACTCGGATTTAAGCAAAAAGAATGGAGCTTTGAGATGGATTCGGCTTCAAGAACCTGTAAAAACAAAAGAAAAAGCCATGCAAACCCAAAAGAAGAAATTACATACAACCCAAATCTCAAAACTAGATTTTGATGAAATTATTTGTATTTTGGAGTTGATTACCTGTTGAATTCTCTTTAGATTACAAAAAGACTTTGGTTTGGTGAATTTTAGTTGAGAATTTGGATGGATTTTTGATTTTTGTGGAGTGGGTTTCTAATTCCTTTTTACTGGAAAGAGGAAGAAGAAGGTGAGGTAGAGATGAACGTACAGTAAATTCAATCTTCCCACTTCCTTCCTTCAAACTTAGGCTAAGTGGGCTTGAACCCAATAATTAAAAGAAAAATCAAATAGCCTAACTTTTAATTTATTTACATACATAATTATGCATAAGTTACATTATTTTACAAAACAAATCACATTTCTCTCATGTTTTAAAACCAAATATAATATGTAAACTTACATACATATTAAATAAAATGTTTACATCATAAAAAAAAGATATTTTTAGTTTTTAAAACATTTTTATTAATGAAAACCTTTATTTTACAAAAATACATAATTTCCACAAATAAATGCACAAAACCTTATTTTTAACTTCCAAAATTCCACAAAATTATTTTTCTTGCTTTGAAAAATATAGCTAACCATTCTAAACTCAAATTTATAATTAAAGCTGATTTTTACAACAATTTCCACCTTTTTATTTAAATAAACAGCCTTTAAAAATTAAATACTTCCTTTAAAAATCATTAAAAGAAGTAATTGCCAATAATTAATACAATTACTGCATTTTCTCTAAATAAAGACTACTTCCACTTATTATAAACCCGAACAAACAAAATAAAGTTCCAAACTTTATTTTCTCATTTTAATTTCCAAAATTCATCGTTTATTCCAAATAAACAATTTAAAATCTTCAGTTTTATCTTAATTTACAATATTAAATTATAACTACCGTTATAATTTAGTATTAATAGGTAACCTCCAAAATCAGGGTTGTTACAGACTCCCCCCTTAACAAAATTGCGTCCACGCAATTTCTAGAGCAATTTCTAGAGAAGAGTTAAATTCAACATAATTATATCATCAATCAAAGGAAGATAGATAAGCTCGATTTTAAAAATTCTCGCCCCCAACACAAGATGATAGAAAACCAAGGTAAGATTGCTCGTTTAATTCTATGTTTTTCCAAGTACAATACTTAGGGCTAGCGGACCATAGAATTTCATAAGCGGAACATTATATTTCGAAGGTGTTAAATCTTCGAAACAACTACACGATTAGAATTCGGCACAATACACAAGTCGGTGAGACTCGTGATTATGCAACACAAGATAATTAACAATCGAGATCAAATCTCGAAGGTACAATAAAATTGGGGTACCTGGAACATATCATGAATACCCAAAACTGAATAGAAATTGATGCATGAAAGCAATTAAAATAAGGCGTTCAATAATATTAGATGGTCATATATAAGTAGGAGTCAACTTTCCGAATATACTGAAATGCACCTAACTCTTTTGAAGGAGTAACACAAATAAGAACAATCATCAAAAGAGGATTCAACAAAAGATATGTGGTATTTCAAGCTACCACCATAACACATGACTGCATGAATGCAAGTCATCACAAAAATCGCACTAAGGCACGACACATAAGAATGGATTACAGGAAATTTTCTCAAAAACTTGTTATAAGAGTTTTCACTCAAGTCCATTTTCTTTTATACACAAAACAAAAATTTCAATACAAGAAAATTTTTGAAGCCTCTTACTTAAATTTTCAATTCAATCATCTTTACTTTAAATTTAAAGTAAATTAAATTAGAGTTGTTCCATACTCTAGTTCCAAAAATAAATATACTACAATAAGTAATTTTTTTTCCACTAAATTTATCAAATTTTAAACCATTATACTTCATGATTTAAAAAGGACACTTATTAGATCCTTCATCGATGGCTCTAAATATTCACTAATTAAATTTTCTCAAAAATTTTCTAAGTCTTTAATTTGTCGAAAAATTCGGCAGATTCTCCTTTACATGGAGAGCCTTTTACAATTTCATAAATATGAATTATAGATATACATCGACCAAAAGGTCGGAACATAATATATATATTTAACACATAAACACATAGCAATTCATACCTTTCATTTTTAGCATTTGAGCATGCTTACTTTTATACTTACTATTTTGCTAATTAATTGTTCAAATATCTTCTTGCACCTGCACTTAACTTATTGAAATATATAAGCATGCACTTATAAACATATGAAGCATTAAAATCATAGTTTAAAATAAAACACAACTCAAAACTTCAAATTTTCAAATTAAGGCCTGCTACAAAAACTCAGGCTTTTGACATAGTAAAACCCATAATCTAAAAATACTCATAAAATAAAAGTTATTCTACTCAGTCCATGCTTTCCAGCGATATAAAGATCTTCAAAATCGGATTTACGCTTTGAAAGTTATGCTCAATTTACTTTCAGCTTTAAACTCAGAAATTATAAAAGAGGACAGAGATGTCCATCAGTTTTCAACTCGTTTTTTTTTTTGAATAACCGAACTGCAAAATTTTGAAAAATGTCATAAAGATGATTTCTAGCTTACTGAAAGTACTCTCTTTTGCAAAAATAATGGACCCATTTGGATTTGTAAATCAAAAGTTATTGCTGTTTTAAAACATCACTTTTCAATTAAAATTTTCCGACACAAGACCTTTAATTGTCAAAAATTTTAAATCATTGTTAAATCCAAACCACATAATTTAAGATCAAAAATCTTTTCTCTAAAACATTTATTACATGATCCTTTTCTCCGAAAAGCCAAGACATCTAGAATTACACTATAATACATACAACAAACTTTCAAAATGGTTTACAAAGAAAACTTTTTCTCAATTAACAAACAAAGTCTTTTGAAAGAAGACCCATAATTTGATTAAAATACTTACTTTCTTACATTAGTAAGAAACAATTATCTATCCAAACTAGACTTTGGAATTACATATTGATTTTTTTTTTTTTAAATTGCTTTCACAATTAAAAAGAAATCTTATCTTGTTGCTCTATTTATTATTATTTCAAACTTTTCACAAAAATTTGCATTTTGTAGTAAATGAATCTTTTATATTCAATTTTCACTTGATCCATAAAGCTAAACATTTATTTTATTATCACTTAGAACTAGCCAAGTTTGATACTTAATTAAAACGTGTTTTCAATTGAACTTTACAAATACATAATTAACAAGTTTTTAACACTATTTAAATTCAAAACCAAACTTACTCTAATGGATTTTGCTCCTTATTAAATTTCATGCTAATTCAAAAGCACTAAATTAGCATTTCCTTAAATTTTCCAAAAATACTTTACCCAAAAGCTTACTTAAGCATCTAAAAATTTTCATGTATGTAAACTTTCACAAACATGTAATATAATCAATAATGAATAAAATTTATTTAAATAAAACCATATTCATTACCAATTTATAAAACGAAAACATCCAACTAATATATTTATAGTAAATGTCATTATCAAGGACTGCAAAGTTGACCAAGATCAACATTGCCTCTCCATTGCCCTCTATGTCACACTATTTTCATAAGTCCTTGAGTATATATAAAATACTTATCTCAAATGACAATTTAAAATTTTCAAAATCTTTGCAATATCTATATATTTTTTGCATTCAATATCCATACTAGTAAATATTATTTATTGTCATTTCAAAAGCATGTATCACATCACCTCGCAAGCGTTTAGGAATCCCTATCGATAACGCTGATCAGAAGCATCGACGAGAATTCTTAAAAACTTATTAGCCAATTGACACAAGAAATTATAAAAACTGTTTTGATTTCTTAAGAAATCTTAAACTTGGTTGTAACAATGTTTATTTTCAAAACTTAAAACGTTTTGTTATTACACAATCATTCAATCAATTCATAAAATAATCAAGTTATATACATAAGTATATCTCTTATTAGAAAGATTTTCCATTCACATGGATGCTTTCTTTCTGAAAAATTCTTTAAGTAATTTTACTCCTTTAAAATGCATCCATGAAATTCTTAAAAAAATTAAATTTTTATTTCATTTTAACCTTTGGTTAAATACCACTTATGAATTACATTTTATTTTCAAAATTTAATCTTTCTAATAATTCTTGCGGTAGCTACAACTTGAAGGCACCGCAATTCTTATCATTTGCATTGAGTAGGTTTCTAACTCTCAATTATATCACCTACTCAATATTATTTCGACAATTACTATGCTAACACACATTCATGCAATTATCAACCAAACAAGCATTTACTTAAAACAAAGCATTTAATGTGCCCAGCGACAACGGTCACACCATTTCCGCTGCGCAACTCTATTCACTAAGGTTTAAAACTCATAATTTAAAACTAAGCCATCTTAGGTCTAATTTCTACTACTTTTTTTAAAAAAAAATAGTGATATGTAAAACCCTTATAATGTTTTCAAACTTATTATCCATTCAAAGGAAATGAAAAGACTAAAGGCACGATCGAGGAATACGATAGTGGAAAACTATGTTATCACTTGTATTATACTTGGATGTACTATAATATGTGTTTCTGTTCTGTGTTTATCATATTTTGTTTTGGACTTAGCTCTGATACCAAGCTGTGACGCCCCACTCCGAGACCCACATTAGCAAAGAGTATTACAAGGTAATACCGTCTGCTAATACGGAGAATAGAGCTGGATAGGAGCGACCATCTATAGCCTTGTCTTAACTATCTATTGAATACGTCGATAAATGTAGCATTTTTTTATGTGGATCGACGTATCCAATAGATACTTAATACAAAACTATAATGGCTATAAGATCTAACAGAACAAAATATAATAACTCAAATGTAAACCACATCACAGAACAGTAGATCATCACATACATATACACATATACAGATACATCACAGAGTATACAAAATGATACATGTCAAGTGGTATAGCAACCACAATATACAGGCGAGTCAAAAGAATATACATATCAGAGTTACAACCAAGAGGGACTACACAAAAAGGTATAACAAAAGAGGCTAGCAGAATAGTCCACGCGGAAGCAGAATAGGCTAAGTCCAAAGGTACCTAACCTGAAACACCTCGGTCTGACCCGAGTATAAAATACACGGGTCAGTCTAGCTAAACAAATCAGTTAGACAAGCTAAACAACAATGAACATGCAAGGTCATAAAGTACCACAAATATCTCTAAAAGAGATAACTCAATCATCTACAAAAGTTGAATCATGTTAACACCGCCTTAACCGTGACTCACCGATCTAGTGCATCAGGAGGTTCCGACCTAACAGTTAGAAGCGTGCCGACCTAAAGCTCAATAGGGGGTGCCGACCTAAGGCCTAAGGGTATGCCGACTTAACACTTCAACGAGGCTACCGACTCAACATAAATACCGACCCAACAGCCTTAGCTCATTGCCGACCTAAAATGAATGACGACTCAATAGTTACCGACTTAATGACTCAGAAGGGACAGCGACTCAATGCCCTTACAAAGTTCCCGACCTAAGGCCCTAAATGGATAACGACCTAATGCCTTAAAGGATGCTGACTTAGGAAGTCTACTGACCTAACTTAAGTACCGATCTAATTACCTAAAGGAGTTGCCGACCTAACTGATCAGGACATGGAAAGGTGCACGACCTATACTTAAGTCGCAACCGACTTAAGACTTATGCCAAGCCGTTCACGACCCAGGCAAATGAAGGAAAATCCTATACAGTTACTTGACACGCGCATGTTAACTCAGCAACGACCCAAGTCACAACCGATCCAGCTCCCCAGTTATCTCGTTCAGACCGTGACTTGCGACTTACCAAGTTAACTCGTCCACGACCTAATATAAGCCCGATGCCATGTTACTGAGAAGAGGTGGTGTTGACTCGGAGGCGACCTTAGACCGGTCACGACTCACCTTAAGTCGGCTGCGTCTTAACTTGAGTCGGCCGCGGTTTAGGACTTGGCAAATTTCAGAATCAGAACTCTCTATAAATAGGCACCCATCTCCAACATTCAGGGGACTTTTGGCACATTCTCTTCATACACCGTTACCTTGCTGCATTGAGAACTTCATCAACACTTAGAGCTTTCAAGATTAGAGGAATACATCAAAGAAATCCACGAAGAAACCACACATCTTCAACATGAATCTAAGGACTTTAATCGACATTGAAGCTTAAGACTGGTTCCAAATCACTTGTAACTTGAAGTATATTGTATTTGAGAAGAATTGTATCAGCTTGTAACGGGATTATTAATAAAAGTACTTGAGTGGACGTAGGCTATACTTTTAGCCGAACCACTATAAAATCGTTGTTGTTTACTGCTTTTCTGCTATTACTTGCTTGTAATTCTTTCCCGATCTATCGGGTGGTGCTTTCACAACTACACTTCACACACCGGGGTGTTAGCGTTCACATTTTAGCGTTAACATTTTTGGTGCTTTCACTGAGAATTGAACTCAGGAAAACTGTCATCATTGCTTCACAGAGATTTGAAGAAAGAATTTCCTTAAAAACCAGAAGTCTATCTGAGATTATGGCTCCTGGAAGGAAAAGTAGATCTATCAGATCTGGAAACATTCAAGAGGGAACCTCCGCTTCCCCTGTACCTAATCAACCCACTCCGTCTGTTGGAGTTACGAAAGCGGAGTTGGATGCTGTGATTCTAGGGCTAAACCAGCAGATAAACGCCCAAAATGCACAATTAGAGGCTCAAAGTGCCCAGAATGCTCTGATTCTGAATAAGTTGAACGATTTACTTGGGGCAAACAATCAACCAGCTGGTAATGAAAGGAACTATGCTGGCAACATTCATGATGTTAGTGAGAGGGATGCTCCGGAAAGGGCTACTAGTCCCTTTGAGCAGGCAGTTCCTGAGGCTGGTGGATCTAGAACTCGGCATGATGAGGAATATCTTTCTGGAATGGTCCGGCAGATCATGAAAGAAAGTATGCAAAGGGTTGAAGATGAGAAGGAATGGGGTTTCGCCCCAAGTAAAACTCCGTTTACTGAAAAAATCTTGAAGGCGGAATTTCCAAGGAAGTTTGTCCCTCCGACTATTCCAGCTTACAAAGGGACAAGTGATCCGAATGAGTTCTTGTATAAATATGATTGGCACATGACAGGTGCCAGGGCCTCTGACGAAATAAAGTGTCGATATTTCCCCGTATACCTGGAAGGTGTGGCTCTACTATGGTTCACCAAGTTGCCAGTCCGATCTATCGATCAGTTTTCAGACTTGACCAGAAAATTCAAGGAGCAGTTTAGACTATATGCTTCGAAGGCCAAGGACATTATGTCACTATCGAGTTTAGAGCAGAATCCTGGTGAGTCTATCAGATCCTTCTTGAACCGCTTTAATATAGCGCTGGCTGAGGTGGACAATGCTGAACCACGAATGATATTGACTTATCTGATGAGGGCTATTGATAAGTCAAGCGAATTTGGGAAATGGTTAAATATGAAGGAGCCAACCTCTCTCGAAAAGTTCTACAAAAAAGCAGATGAATTCATTCGCTTGGAAAGCCGTCCTTTACCAGTAAAGACAGTGTTGGAGAAAGCAGAAGACAACACTGTCGCTCCACGCAAGAATGAATCGGTGGGGCAAAAAAGGGAGAATAATAATGGGAAGAAACAGGGTAATCTGAAGAAGCTCCGATCCTTCAAGCCATCAGAATATACTCCATTATCACATACACCAGAGCACATCTACATGGCCACTAAAGATTCCGTCGATTTCCCTAAACCTATCCCTTTGAGAACCGGGAAAAAAGCCATACAGAGTGGGAAATTCTGCCGCTTCCACAATCAACCCGGTCATGAAACTGATGAATGCCGCCAGTTGAAAAATCTGATTGAAGAGTTTCTAAGAGAAAACAAACTGCAGCAATTCGTGAAGAAAAATAGCAACAATCCTGCATCGTCAAGTCAGGGGCAACAGGTTCCTGTTCATCAGCCTAGGACAGGTGAGAAAGCTACGGGACATGAATCTGGAAGGCCCGTTATCAATGTCATTACAGGAGGGCCTCACCCAGCTGGCAAGAGCTGGGGTGAGATGGAGAGATATTCCAGGGCTTTGAAATATGCTCCAGCCGAAGAAGACGTCTTTGTTTTAGAAGACACTACGCCCCTGAAACAACAGAAAACTTTCAGCGATGATATTGCTTTCAGAGCCAGAGATTCCACAGGTATAGAAGCTCCTACCCTAGATCCCTTGGTCATCTCGGCTGGTATTGGACCGGCCATTGTCAGAAGAGTCCTCATTGACTGCGGAGCATCATGTAATATCCTCTTCAAGAAGACATTTGACCAGATGAAAATCCCTATGATTGATGTACAAGCCTCATCACAGAAGATCGCTGGCTTCATTGGGGAGCCAAAACAACCAATTGGGACCATCGATCTGCTTGTAGAACTTGGGGAAGCAGAAAGGAAAGTGGTCCGCAAGCAAACATTTGTGATTGTCGATGAGTTTTCTGCTTATAATGCTTTTCTTGGCCGTCCAACACTCGCAGCATTCAAAGCTATCCTAGCCCCGTGGTGCCTCACTATTAAATTCCCTACTGACAATGGAGTAGGAGTTATAAAAGGGGCTCAAAATGCTGCGCGAGAATGCTATTTGACAGAGCTGCGAGAGTCAAGAAAAAGAGAAATGGGGAAGGATGCGGCAACCCCAGTCCGCATCAAAGAACCAGCCTTGTAGCAATTACAGGGCGGACCCTGCACTGGCGAGCACAGCGGGGCACGGAAAGAAATGGATCCCAGAAAAGCCAGTGCAGGGGAGAATAGAGTGGTACCGGTGGAAACGACAGTTCCGGTACCTGTTGACCCGAAGGACCCAAATAAGGTGTTAAATGTGGGTTCACAGCTTAATGTGTCAATTCAGAATATCTTGATATCTTTCCTGAAAGCAAATCTGGATGTCTTTGCTTGGACTCATGCCGATATGTGTGGAATATCCCCAGAAGTTGCAGTACACGCTCTGAATATTGACCCAAAGTTTACGCCAGTTAAACAGAAAAGAAGAACCCAAGGTCCAGAAAGGTCAGCAGCATTAAAAGAAGAAGTTGATCGACTCATAGAAAATAACTTCATCAAAGAATCTACATATCCGAATTGGGTTTCAAATCCTGTGTTGGTCAAGAAAGCTAATGGAAAATGGAGAGTGTGCATTGATTTTTCTGATCTAAACAAGGCTTGCCCCAAAGATTGCTTCCCATTACCCAGGATCGATCAACTGGTAGACGGAACTGCGGGACATGAACTGTTATCTTTCATGGATGCCTACTCCGGTTATAACCAAATCATGATGCACGAGCCGGATCAGGAGGATACAAGCTTTATCACAGATGTTGGACTTTATTGCTACAGAGTTATGCCCTTCGGATTGAAAAATGCAGGGGCAACCTACCAAAGAATTGTTAATGCTATGTTCAAACCGCAATTGGGCAAAACTATGGAAGTCTACGTCGACGACATGTTAGTGAAGTCCAGGAAAGCAGCGGATCACATTGAACACTTAGCAGAAATGTTCGCAGTCCTCCGGAAATACAGAATGAAACTTAACCCTCTGAAATGTACATTTGGGGTCGAGTCCGGAAAGTTCTTAGGTTTCATCGTCAGTGCTAGGGGCATTGAGGCTAGTCCAGCTCAAATTACTGCCTTGAAAGAAGTTAAAGCTCCTAGAACCAAGAAGGAATTGCAGAGTCTCAACGGAAAGGTCGCCGCCCTGAGTCGGTTCATTTCCAAAGCCACTGATAAATGCATCCCATTCTTTGACGCCCTGAAGAAAGGAAAGAAGAATTTTGAATGGACTTCCGAATGCCAAAAAGCCTTCGATGAGTTGATCCGTCATATGGAAACGCCTCCGATACTTTCTAGGCCAGGCAATGGTGAGGATCTTCTTATATACTTGGCAGTATCATCTCATGCTCTAAGTGCAGCGCTGATACGGGAAGACAAAAGGATTCAACATCCGGTTTACTATATCAACAAAAGACTCACTGGGGCAGAGCTGAATTACTCCAAGTTGGAAAAACTCGCCTATTGCCTACTAGTTGCATCAAGGAAACTGAGGCAATATTTCCAAGCTCATCCTATCAAAGTACTCACAGATCAACCTCTAAAGCAAGTCCTATTTCGCCCTGAAACTTCGGGTCGCCTTCTAAAATGGAACATTGAACTCAGTCAATATGACATCACCTATCACCCCCGAAAAGCAATCAACGGACAAGCTTTAGCTGATTTCATTGCAGAATTCACAGAGAAAGATAATGGTGAGGAAGAAACGATCAATGATTCCCCAATCCAGTGGAAGATGTATGTTGATGGCGCAAGAATGACTACTGTTCTGGAGCCGGAGTGGTACTTGAAACTCCTGAAGGTCGATCATTATGTTATGCATTAAGATTGGAATTTCCTTCAACAAACAATGAAGCAGAATATGAAGCTCTTATTGCAGGTCTGAAAATCGCTAAAGAGCTAAACATTCGAGCATTACAGATCTTCAGTGATTCTCAGCTTATTGTATGCCAAGTCAAGAAGGAATTTCAAGCAAAAGGTGGAAACCTGCCTTCCTACTTGTCAAAGGCTTGGGAACTCCTATGTGAACTTGATCACTATTCAATAAGCCACATTCCTCAAGAAGAGAATATGAAGGCAGATTCCCTCGCAAAGTATTCAAGTTCTGGTGAAGCTCAACTATTGGGATTGGTCCCTGTAGAAGTCCTTTCAGCACCGAGTATAGACGAGATGGATATAGACTGGATTATGAATGTATCTCAAGAACAAGAGTCATGGATGACTCCAATACTGGACTACCTACTCAGAGGTTCTCTGCCAGAAAATTCGATAGAAAGACGAAAGCTACTAAGGAAAGCCTCTCGCTATGTAATTCAGGATGGCCGATTGTACAGACGGGGATTCTCAATGCAATTGCTTCGATGTGTATCCCGCGAAGAGTCCAAAACAATCCTAGCTGAGGTGCATGGAGGAGAATGTGGTGATCATTCAGGTGGTCAAACATTAGCAAAGAAAATTCTCCGATACGGATATTTTTGGCCAGAAATTAATCGAGATGCTGCAGATTACTCCCGAAAATGTGACAAATGCCAAAGATTTGCCAAAATTCCTAGAGCACCTTCTACCGAACTCACACAGATGGTCAGTCCATGGCCATTTGCAATTTGGGGAATGGATCTCATTGGGCCGCTACCAACTGCTAAATCAGGGATTAAACATGCTATTGTTGCAGTTGATTACTTTACTAAATGGGCTGAAGCTGAACCATTGGCTACTATCACTTCTAAGAAAATGATAAGCTTTGTGACCAAGAATATCATTTGCAGATACGGTGTGCCTCAGAAAATAATCACAGACAATGGTACTCAGTTTGAAAGCGAGGAATTCCAGGATTTTTGCAAACGATTCAAAATCCAGAAAAGCTTTTCGGCAGTAGCTCATCCGCAGGCAAACGGGCAAGTGGAAGCAGTGAACAAGATCATCAAATCAACCATCAAAAAGCAACTCGAAAGAGCAAAAGGTGGTTGGGTCGATAAAATACCACTTGCACTATGGGCATACAGAACTACTCACAAAACTGCAACTGGGCATACTCCTTTTTCGTTAGCATACGGATCGGAAGCAATGATCCCGGTTGAAACAGAGGTCCCTTCACACAGAAGAATCCATTTCAATCAAGCAGAAAATGAGAAGCTACAACTTGAAGCGCTGGATCTCCTTGACGAAAAAAGAGATGAAGCTAACCTCAGAGTTGCAGCTCATCAGCAAAGGATAGCCAGACATTTCAATTCCAAAGTTCGGCAACGCAGCTTTGAAATTGGAGATCTAGTCCTGAAAAGAATTATGACCGCGACAGGTGTGTTTGGGCCAAATTGGGAAGGACCGTATGTAATAGGTCAGAAGCTTCTTGACGGCACATTCAAGCTCACCACTGTTGATGGAGATCAAATTCCAAGGGCATGGAACAGCAACCATTTGCGTCCATACTTTACTTGAAAATTTTGTTGAAACATTGTAAAAAGAATTATGAATGTATGATTCTTGTAATTGAAAGCAATTGTGAAACTGATGCAAGTAAATAATGAAAGAATATAAAGTGGATGTAGGCCCAATTTCATGGCCGAACCACTATAAATCTTGTGTTCCTTATTATTATAATATGTTTGCTTTGTTTTCGATATAAAAATACATAAAATGTATTGCTGAAATGTCGATTTAAATTTTTGCAGACAATGGAAATAGAACTTGCGCATAATAAGACCGAGTGATTCTCACCATCATTCAACAAACAAATTTCAAGTCATAAAGGCCCCGAATTCGAATCCTAGATAGGAAATACTTCAATTGAACGGCTTATGATTTCGATAGAAACGAGCCCTTGCTAATAAATTGAGATTGTTTGAACGAACAAACATCCAATTAGGAAGCTAGTGCCCGTTCTCACGAACTTGCCTGACAATGAAGTACGCTTCCTTGGATTAAACAAGCCACTTGCGAGAAAAGGGGAATGAAAACTTGAAAAGAAAAAAAAAGAGGATCGCTGAAAAGGCATAAGCAAGTGAACAGAGGAACAACCAAAACTACCATCAGCAGCACAAGTCCTCTTCGGAAGCGCAACTCTTCGGAGGATAAAAGACCTCTAATGGGTCATACGCCACAAAAAAGAAAGTTCTCTACTCAACAAAAAAGATTGGAGGAGTCATGACCCTCCAACCATGAGAGAGTAACTTCCAGGCGATGAAAACCCTCTCTGAGGCACATTTCACCAGGAGTTGAAGTGTTATGACCGCTCTTCGGGATTTCACTTCACCAGAGTTGAAATGCAAAAAAAAAAAAAAGCCCTCTTCGGAGGCCCATTTCACCAGGAGTTGAAGTGTTATGACCGCTCTTCGGGATTTCACTTCACCAGAGTTGAAATGTAAACAAAATAAAAGCCCTCTTCGGAGGCACATTTCGCCAGGAGTTGAAGTGTAACAACCGCTCTTCGGAATTTCACTTCACCAAAGTTGAAATGCAAAAACAAAATAAAGACCTTCCTGAAAGCCCACGTTTCACCAAGATTGAAATAAAACTTCCAAGTGTTGAAACGTGAAAAGGCTTTCTTCGAAGGCACAACTCTTTGGAGGTACACGTTTCACCAAGATTGAAATAAAACTTCCAAGTGTTGAAACGTGAAAAATCCCTCCTTAGAGGTACAACCCCCTCCCGGGGACACAATTCAAAGGAAAGACCTCTTCGAAGGCACAATCAAGAAGAAAGACCTCTTCGGAAGCCCACGTTTCACCAAGATTGAAATAAAACTTCCAAGTGTTGAAACGTGAAAAGGCTTTCTTCAAAGGTACAACTCTTTGGAGGTACACGTTTCACCGAGATTGAAATAAAACTTCCAAGTGTTGAAACGTGAAAAATCCCTCCTCAGAGGTACAACTTTGTATAAAAAAAAATCCTCATCAAAAGCGTACTTTAACTTTCAAAGGAAGAGTAATTTACCTACTATGGAAAATGATCGTAAAAAAAAAAAAAAAAAAAAAGAAGTTAAAGTACCCTTCAGAGGTCCGCTTTACCACATAGAGGAATTCACTTGGTAAAATATGCACATAAGCAAAAGAAAAAAGTGATTTCTTCGAACGACAAAGCGTAGAAACTTATACGAAGGGAGTTGTACTCTACAAAAATTTCTTTAAAGAATAAAATAATTATTCTTTAGCAAATAAGAGTGCAAGTCCCCTCGAAGTATAAAATATTGCAGCAAGCTTAAGGTATGGGGGCAACATGGTATAATAGTATAGCTGCATCAGTAAAGTAATACTCAAACAACATACCATAAGCCCGCTGCAATATCATATAAATAAACTTGTGCAAAAATGAATAATAAATGCATTCTCAGATTCAAACAGAAGTATGTACAAATAAAGAATCATTTTATTCAATTGCAGATATTGCAGATACAAGTTTCAAAATAAGAAGCAGGGGCCGGTGCCTGCACAACATCCGACCATTACACAAAAAAGGAATCAAAAAGCTCAACTCTTCATTTCTTCTTGCCGCCTTTAGACCCTTTACCCGGCCGAGTGGTTAGCTTTTCGGGTCTTCCAGGTTGGTCTGAAGGCATGAGGGAAGAAGGGGAGGGAGGTACAACTGGCGCAATTTCCGGTTCCTCTTCAGTGGTGATAATTTTCTTCCCCCTCCTCTTCGATGTCCCAAGCTTCTTTCTTCTCTGCGAAGAAGACTCACTCCCCGGAGTAACGAGAGCGGACAAAACTACGTCGTCAGAAGGAGTCCGCTCCGGAGAGATCTCGCCTCCTTCGAGTCCCTCATCTTTTTGCTCCTGCGAGGCAACAGGGTCATCCAAACCATGAAGAGCCTCAATTTTCTCCTCTTGTGACCCAGGTTGTGAAGCAGAAGGAGGAGTCACCTGAAGAGATGGAGGAGGAATAACCAGAGAAGGCGAAGACTGCACGACACTTGTTGTTTCAACTGCAGAAGAAGAAAAATTGAAAATGTTAGTATCTTCCCGAAAGAAGGGAGATATGTGTTCATCGAGATTCAGGAGGTAATCGAGAAGCTCATCAAATTTTTGAGGAATAAGCAAGCAATCCACCTGAATCGGACCAATGTCGAAATTACCTGAAGATATTGGCTTTGTCAGTTCAATCTCATAATTCTGAGCCGCAATGTCCTCCAAAGCCTCTTCATCAGTAGGGGTGATTACCCCAGTTCTTGTAGGAGGCGGCAAATGAGCACTAGGGCCTGTAATGTCCACCTCGGGAGAAACTAGAGGACGTTCGGAGATGGTAGGCGGTACTTCTTTTTCAGAACGCTCTTCTTCCGCCATCCCGGCCCGCGCTCTGGCAAGCTGCTCCTTACCCTTGGCAAGAGCGGCATGGGCTTCGTCATCAAGATAATGCTCTTCAAGGGCTGACTCAGCATATCCAGCACCTTTACCACCGAGCATATCAAGTGCTGTCTCCCAAACTTCAGCCAGTGTGATTTCATACTTGGGGCCTAGAAAGGCAAGGCTTCCACGCCCCAAGACGCTGTGCAAGTAGAAGTCGAATAATGTTGAGCTGATGCTGTTTTTAGTCGCCTCATGAGATTCTTCAGCCGCGATTCTGCCGGCGACAGCCTCATCACGCTCCCTTTCAGTTTTGGCAAGCTGAAGCTTAAGCATTTGTATCTCCGCCTCCTGGGAGTTTTTTTTCTTTCGGAGCTCAGCAATATCAGAAGCATAGCCTTCACTGATTCTTTTTTGTACTTCTAGCCTGTCTTCAGCATCCCTTTGGCTAGCGTGAGCGTCTCTCACTTGTTTCAGGAGCACTTCTTCTTTTTGAGAATAGGAAGTAGAGGAAGCAGCAAGCTCATGTTTCAATTCCTCGACTTTTGCTTCAAGCTCCTCATTGTAAGAAGCAATGTTCCTCATCTCGGTGTCGTGTTGCTCAACGACCTTTTGCCATTCGGCCTTATCGTTTTCCATAGTAAGCATGGCCTCTATGTTGGCACGGTTAACTCTTTGAAGCTCATCGACAAGCTTCTGCCAGTTTGACATCCTCTCGATATCAAGTTTGACGGCGTCAAGATTGCGCAACATGGCAGATTTGTCGATGGGGACCAAGTCTAGGTCGAACCTCACTCTCTTAAGGCACCATTGAGGAAATCGGCTCTGCAGAGTAGCAGGACCCGGTCCAACTTGAAATTTGGGCCTGCTAATTATCGTTTGAATATCTGATTTCCCAAGAGCGGGAGAGTCAGAAGGAATGTCGAGTGAGGCAGGAATAGTAACTTTCTCAGGAGTAGTAGAGGCCTTCTTTTCACTGTGACGAGCTCGTTTGCTTAAGTCTTCACTCATGTGACCTTTTCCTCGATCGTCATGAGATTTTCTCTTGTGAGAGTCATCGCCTTTTTGCCAAGAATCATGGCGCTCTTCTCTCTCCCTTCTTTCACGATGTTCTTCTTCAGTCCTCCTTTCATGAGCCTTTCGGGCAGCCCTCTCTTCATCCGACTCTCTGTAGGAAGGAAGGTAACGCCTGTAATCATACTGGCTACGCCTCCCGTAGCGCTGGAAATCGTCATAGTACGAGCCGCTGCGCCCCATAGGAGAATCTGGAATTAAAATAATAAGCTTTAGAAATCTTTAAAGTGCAAGAAGATAAGTGCATAGAAGTGATGAGAAATTCTAAGTGTGTGTGTTGTGCAAACTATGCGCATTAATCTACGAACCACTCTTTATTTGGGGAGTGGTTGTGGGTGTAATAGTTAACGTCAACTCTTGAGTCGACGACGGCTGTTGCAAAATAGAAGTAGCTTCAACTACTGAAGAAGAAATCCCGGCAGTAGTAGGGTCATCTTTGAAGATCTCTTGTGAAGTAGCGAAGAGGTCGCTCAATCCTTCGAAGGTATCGTCCCTGCTTTGCTTGACAGGACTGGATTTCTTAGCCTTTTCACCAGATTCTTGTGAATGGTGAGAGGATCCCTGAGGCTCTTCTTCCTCGATAACCGGGGCAAGTTTACCAGATGGCCCCGCAACATCGATAGAAGTGGAGCACTTCACCAGCGAAGATTCAGGAGTCTTTATCGGAGAATCGGGGACTTCCGTTGGAACTTCATGAGCATGCATAGAGCGAGAAGTGTGTAGAAGCCCATGTTGATGTAAAAATTCATCCCTCAACAGAAATTTTATGCTCCTCTCTTCTGTGGCCACGGCACTCAACCTCTCAAAAACTTGCTTGTGAATTGGGTCTCTAGAGGGGAGAGGAAGTGCTGAAAGGAACAAAGAATGAAATTAGCAACTGAAAGTTCGGATCTCGAAAAAGTTTCAAAACGGAGAAAATAGAAACACTAATCTTACTTCCTACTCTCCAGATGGCATAAAAGCCTGAGGGACAGCGGGCAAAGAAAAACTGGTTCAAAAATCCATGAACGCTTTCAGTAAGATCGGAAATGAGCTTGCGGTTCTGGCACTTCTCACAATAATAAGGGAAGGATGATCTTTACTCTTTGCAAACGAGCATAGATAACGAATTTCTTCAAAACTCGGTAGGCGATCAAGGGTTCTTCTAAACAAAACACATAACCCCGTCAAGATGGCCTAGCCATTGGGATGAAGTTGAAACGGAGAGATTGTCAACCGAAGGAGAAGAGTTCGAAGGAAGTCGTTAAAAGGAGGAATCGCCCCACTTAAGCACATTTGGCGATTGACTGCAACAAAGCCATAGGGAGGATTGTCAGCAGTATCACTTGGCCCAGGGAGAAGAACATCACTTTCAGCAAAGCCAAATTGAGTGCGCAGCTGGACAAACGCTCTCGAAGTTAGAATAGTCGGGGTTCTCTCCGGAGGATTCTCTATGGGAACAGCTATCGGAAAAGTTTCTTCCTCTTGAGTTACCACTTCTTCTTCTCGGTGGGAAGTCATTCTACATAAACAACTGGGTATTCAAACATGAAGGTGCACGTTTCCTAAAG
Organism: Allium cepa; assembly: GCA_030765085.1. Lineage (NCBI taxonomy): Eukaryota > Viridiplantae > Streptophyta > Magnoliopsida > Asparagales > Amaryllidaceae > Allium > Allium cepa. The sequence goes on along the minus strand of CM060937.1, from coordinate 645,601,055 downwards.
TGTGTGAAGTGTTGTGTAAAATCAATCAAGCAGTGAACAAATATAACTGGAATGAAAACTAGCAAGCATTTGTTAGTTATGAAATTCAGGGACTATTGTTTTAAGCCTAAATATGCAAGTAAGATGTTGATGCAGATAAATCAGTTCAGATTATTGATACTTTGCATTAATGTTTAACTTTAATTGATTGATTCACAAACATTTCATGCAGTGTAATTAAGTTGCTTATCCTGTCTTGACTAATCTGTCATCTGACATGGGCAGTCAATGGCAGTATTTTCGCCTTGGTTTTCTTTGTTTGTTATTTTCAGCAGGTTAGCAGCTTATAAGTTAATGCGATCTGTGAAATAATACACTGAGATTCAAGCAAATTTAAAGTTGGGGCAGTTTAAAATTTAGGCAACTTAGTTTGGCAGTTCAAGTTAGAAACTCAAAGTGGATCTATGCTCTCAACAAGTCAGCATGCCCAAAGCTTAAGTGTTAACTCGGCAGCGGTTTAAGAGCCAACTCGGTCACGGTTTAAGGGCTTAGCTCGGTCACGACTTAGGGGTTAACTTGGCTGCGGTTCAAGGTTAAATCAGTAGAAGGTTAAATCGGCAGCTTTCCCCAAGGATTAACTCGGCCACGGTATAAGGCTTAGATCGGCAGAAGAATAGGTTGGCAGATTTCCCCAAAGTGCTAACACGGCCACGATTTAAGGATTGGGTCAGCCAAAAGCTAAGTCACTTCAAATCACCGGGTCGCATCTAAATCAATACCTCGCCCCACTCAACCCGTTGACCCGTTAGCCACTCCCTCAACCAAAAAACCTTCATCTCGTTCATACTACCGGATCATCCCTTAAACTGGTTCAAAACCACCACGAATCCAATGCCTTACAATCCTAACGCGAATCAAAATTGGCTACGCCTAAAGCAGTAACCCATCGGCATCATTTCATCGATAGCCTAAAGCCAGATCAAACAAACTAAGGATCATCAACTATAGATATAACGGGATTCGTGATAAAGCATCGTACAAAGAGGCGGTTTAAATTTGATTGGTAAAATTCATGAATCAACGGTGATCTTGGATTGAGGAGGAAGCAAGTTTACTTACGCGATGGATGGCAAAGGTTATCAGTGATTGACTAGAGTGAAATCGCCTTTGGGAGCTCTGGGAAATTTTAATGGCAGAATTGAGCAAGGTAGTAAGTAATGAAAAGGAAGAAGAAGATGGATGTTTTATACCTTACAGCAGGGAGAACTGAAGCGGCAGATGCGGTCTAACTGTTGGGTCGCGTACGACCTACCGACCTAAGAGGGGACGGGTTAAGGACTATCGAAGCACACGACCTAACATTTAGGCGTATACTTCGAGGGGCAAATGTTAACACCGCCTTAACCGTGACTCACCGATCTAGTGCATCAGGAGGTTCCGACCTAACAGTTAGAAGCGTGCCGACCTAAAGCTCAACAGGGGGTGCCGACCTAAGGCCTAAGGGTATGCCGACTTAACACTTCAACGAGGCTACCGACTCAACATAAATACCGACCCAACAGCCTTAGCTCATTGCCGACCTAAAATGAATGACGACTCAATAGTTACCGACTTAATGACTCAGAAGGGACAGCGACTCAATGCCCTTACAAAGTTCCCGACCTAAGGCCCTAAATGGATAACGACCTAATGCCTTAAAGGATGCTGACTTAGGAAGTCTACTGACCTAACTTAAGTACCGATCTAATTACCTAAAGGAGTTGCCGACCTAACTGATCAGGACATGGAAAGGTGCACGAGCTATACTTAAGTCACAACCGACTTAAGACTTATGCCAAGTCGTTCACGACCCAGGCAAATGAAGGCAAATCCTATACAGCTACTTGGCACGCGCATGTTAACTCAGCAACGACCCAAGTCACAACCGATCCAGCTCCCCAGTTATCTCGTTCAGACCGTGACTTGCGACTTACCAAGTTAACTCGTCCACGACCTAATATAAGCCCGATGCCATGTTACTGAGAAGAGGTGGTGTTGACTCGGAGGCGAACTTAGACCGGTCACGACTCACCTTAAGTCGGCTGCGTCTTAACTTGAGTCGGCCGCGGTTTAGGACTTGGCAAATTTCAGAATCAGAACTCTCTATAAATAGGCACCCATCTCCAACATTCAGGGGACTTTTGGCACATTCTCTTCATACACCGTTACCTTGCTGCATTGAGAACTTCATCAACACTTAGAGCTTTCAAGATTAGAGGAATACATCAAAGAAATCCACGAAGAAACCACACATCATCAACATGAATCTAAGGACTTTAATCGACATTGAAGCTTAAGACTGGTTCCAAATCACTTGTAACTTGAAGTATATTATATTTGAGAAGAATTGTATCAGCTTATAACGGGATTATTAATAAAAGTACTTGAGTGGACGTAGGCTATACTTTTAGCCGAACCACTATAAAATAGTTGTTGTTTACTGCTTTTCTGCTATTACTTGCTTGTAATTCTTTCCCGATCTATCGGGTGGTGCTTTCACAACTACACTTCACACACCGGGGTGTTAGCGTTCACATTTTAGCGTTAACAAATCATAACAAGCCTCATATCATCGGCAACTCAATAAACAAAGGATATGAATATCCCAAATCAAGCCAAAAAGGCAAATAACAAATACCAATGAAGGTAACACAAGTTTCCACAAGGTAATCGCTATGTATCGAGTGGTTCAAAAGACCTACTCCGAAAGGCGATACTCTAGGGAAATATAAATATCAATGAAACAAAAGATGCACGTGCTCAGTACTGTATAAACAAGGATCCACAAACCCGAAGGCGACAAACCCAAGTATCTCTCGAGCGGTGACGAAGGACCAACTCCAAAAGCGATACTATAGGGCAACAAACCCGAAGGCAACAAACCCAAGTATCTCTCGAGCGGTGACGAAGGACCAACTCCAAAAGCGATACTATAGAGCAACAAACCCGAAGGCATAAACCCGAAGGCAATAAACCGTAGTGGCGAAGGTCCGGAGGCCCAGTACTGGACACCACTAACTGGCAATATGTGTCACAAACTCTCGGAAAGGAACCCGAAAAGTGTTAACGTGTGTCCCATACCACACGTTCGCACTAAAAGATTTACTAACCGTTAGTCAATTCCACACTTAAAGCAGTACAAAGTTTACCTCATCTCATCGGTAAACCAGACCCAAAGGTCAAAACAATCAAACGAATAGATTAGGAATTAACTGAAAAGATAAACGCACGTGTTCATAGCACGCGTTTTATCTAATCATTTAATTCTCCTCTCTCTTCGCTCGAAGTGCAAAATTGTGTGTTTTATATAGAAATTAAATTGAAGAAAACGAGTTTTAGGAACGCTTCAAAATCGCTTTAGAAATTGCATTTGAAATTCTCCTATTATGGAGTAACTAATTTAATACTTAAAAATAATATTAAATAATAATTTTAAAAGTCAATTTGCTTGAAAAACACTTTGTAATGCTTTATAAAACCCGTGTACGAAATCTAGAGAAAAATCTCAAAGAAATCGGAAAATATCAGAAAAAGCAGAAAATTATTCTAAGTATAAAAACCCGGTGAAAACAGGCTGCGAACCCAAGTTCGACAGCAGGTTTGGACCTGCAAACCGAGTCCAAATTACATGGAATTTGGTAGGAATGTAGCTCAACATTACTACTTCAATCTGCAAAAAGAATCATTCAAATCCGATTTGAAACGAAGAATCTGCGTCGTTTCAAATTCGGACCAAAACAAAGTTTAAAATACTGAATTACAGCAAGCTGCGAGTACAAGTTCGACAGTAGTTTAGGAATAGCAAACCAACCCAGATTTTCATGAAATTTTACAGAAATGTAAATCAGCACACCTACTTCAATCTGCAAAAAGATTCGCTCAAATCCGATTTGAAACGAATGAGTTATGCTGTCTCAAACATGGACTCAGACCATGTTTGCGACAGTTCAAAAACCAAATAAATGTGCAGGCCTAAAAACACTCCTGGACTCAACTTTCAGGCATAAAACAGGAGATCAAATGATATCATATTGAGCTAAAAATTGATACACATATAGTACAAGACGTCATCTATTAAACATAAAAAGAATGATGCAATTTGGATAAATTATGAGAAAGATATGATCGCTCAAAGTTGTACCCAGACAGTGTTTCACTGTTGGACTCTGGGCAAAAACATGGTTCAGGTCCAAGTTTGACAGCAGATTTATATAAGCTATATATGCCATAATGACCTGAAATTTGCTACGCGTAAAGAAGAGAACTTCATCTTTCATAAAATAAAAGACTCTTGCAATTTGAGAAAGAAACGAAAGAGATATGATGTCTCAAACATGGACTCAGGCCATGTTTGCAACAACTCAGAAAACAAAATGTGCACAGGATATTTGCAGGCTGTGCACTGATTTTGCAATGACGATTTGAACACTCGAATGACCATATTATTCAACCAAAATTTGCAGAAATGAAGTTTAACATATAAACTTGACTCAAAAAAAGATCCGACAGCATTTCGTTGCCGGAGATGAAAGTTATGGATGACCCAAGTTGGCACTTTAGGCCAAAACGAAAATAGACATACATTGAATTAACTTTTACATATGCAGCAAATTCAAGCAATTTCACAAGCAATTTAGCTAGTATTTGTGAGATATTGTTCTCACCTTGCTGATTTATCAAAATACTCGGATTTAAGCAAAAAGAATGGAGCTTTGAGATGGATTCGGCTTCAAGAACCTGTAAAAACAAAAGAAAAAGCCATGCAAACCCAAAAGAAGAAATTACATACAACCCAAATCTCAAAACTAGATTTTGATGAAATTATTTGTATTTTGGAGTTGATTACCTGTTGAATTCTCTTTAGATTACAAAAAGACTTTGGTTTGGTGAATTTTAGTTGAGAATTTGGATGGATTTTTGATTTTTGTGGAGTGGGTTTCTAATTCCTTTTTACTGGAAAGAGGAAGAAGAAGGTGAGGTAGAGATGAACTTACAGTAAATTCAATCTTCCCACTTCCTTCCTTCAAACTTAGGCTAAGTGGGCTTGGACCCAATAATTAAAAGAAAAATCAAATAGCCTAACTTTTAATTTATTTACATACATAATTATGCATAAGTTACATTATTTTACAAAACAAATCACATTTCTCTCATGTTTTAAAACCAAATATAATATGTAAACTTACATACATATTAAATAAAATGTTTACATCATAAAAAAAAGATATTTTTAGTTTTTAAAACATTTTTATTAATGAAAACCTTTATTTTACAAAAATACATAATTTCCACAAATAAATGCACAAAACTTTATTTTTAACTTCCAAAATTCCACAAAATTATTTTTCTTGCTTTGAAAAATATAGCTAACCATTCTAAACTCAAATTTATAATTAAAGCTGATTTTTACAACAATTTCCACCTTTTTATTTAAATAAACAGCCTTTAATAATCAAATACTTCCTTTAAAAATCATTAAAAGAAGTAATTGCCAATAATTAATACAATTATTGCATTTTCTCTAAATAAAGACTATTTCCACTTATTATAAACCCGAACAAACAAAATAAAGTTCCAAACTTTATTTTCTCATTTTAATTTCCAAAATTCATCGTTTATTCCAAATAAACAATTTAAAATCTTCAGTTTTATCTTAATTTACAATATTAAATTATAATTACCGTTATAATTTAGTATTAATAGGTAACCTCCAAAATCAGGGTTGTTACAACTAATTATTAATTAATTATTCTTAATTACTTTCATTAAGTAATTATCTTTAAGTAGTTAATTACCCTTAATTACTTACATTAATTAATCTTTAATTAATTAATTATTCTTTAATGTAATTACACAAAGTAATTATCCTCTAATTACGCTAAGTAATAATCTTTTTTGTAAATTATACTAAGTAATTATCCTTAATCAATTTAATTGGGTAATATTCCTTTAACAATTAATCTTGCAACGACCCTGAATTTAAAATAATTTAAATTGAAAATATTTAATTAATTTTGAATATTTGAATGATGGTTTGACTTAAATTTCAAATTATCAGAATAAATTTGGCGGTAAAAATTTTGAATTTAATCTATTGAAAGTTGAATAAAAATTTGAATTCGACTTTGGAGTTGAAATTGAATATTAAATTTGTATTTAAAATTCGAACTAATGACTTAGAAAAATAATTTGGATTTAATAATTATTATTTATGTAAATTAATAAATTGATGGTTAGTTTTAATAACATTTTTCTTTAACATAAATAAAATGGAATAAATTTTATCAATACAAAATACAAGTATAAAATCTAATTGTAAAACATGTTAATATAAATGGATGTTTGATAGTTGAACTTCAAAACGTTTATGTATCTATGAAGCTTACTAAAAGAAAAATCTACAAAACAAATTGAATTCAAAAATTTAAAATAAAAAAAATAAAAAAATAAAAAGATAAAAATAATAATAAACATATTTAAGCATAAACAAGCATGGCATAAGTAACATAAGGTACCAAGGCATTTAATGTCAATATCTTTAGCCACGAACTCGTGTCCTTTCCCCCTTCCTTATAAAATACCCGATACCCCCACCCCTTTCCTTTGCATTCGTTCGAAAACCCTAGCATAAGAAAAAAAATGGTGGCCGCCGTTCGTCCCTCTTTTCAAAATTGGGGCTTGCTCGATTCCTCCTCTTCGAAGCTAGGGCTTGATTGAATCAAAGGCGCCGGCTTCAAATAGTTCGATCGATCGACACCTCCTTCGCCTCGCCGCGGCTACTTCAATTCAGGCTAAGGTGAGTGATCCCCTCACTTGCATCTAGTTCGAATTTTTAGTGATTTTGAATTTGTGATTTCATGTTTTCTTCTACTCTGAATTGATGTTGGACTTCGATCACTATGATTTTGTTAATTTGCTAATTCCTTGATTTTCATTTGCTTTGTTGGCTTCGGCCTTGTTTTCTCTGATGAACTGCGGGCATGTTGGTTTCGTATGGCTCGCATTGACTTCGGTCACTTGATATATATATATATATATATATATATATATATATATATATATATATATATATAATTTGGTGATTTCCACGGCTTCGGCTGCGAGCATTTTTCTGTTGTCTTTGGTAAAAGGGAAATTACTTCGATTTTGATCACTAGATTTGGTTTCTGGTTTGTAATCCCTACGACCTCATTTTATGCTATGGCTTCGGCCTTGACTATTTTTAAAACTTGATTTGGACTTGTTTATTTCGTTCTGAAATATGCTTGTCCGATATTGAACTGTTCGTACTTCAATCCCTGGTTTTATCGAATTCGTGTACTTTGATGAATTTCTGGACATTGATGATTTACTGACTTATTCAGTTCGTTCCATTCGATACTTGTTTTCCATGGCTTTGAATCTGAACTGTTTGTCTCTTTGCCACCACGTCCCTGACCTGTTCAACATATTCTTTGATGTTGAGCCACTATCTTCATTTAATATGTCTTCATTTGTACATATATGTGTCTTTCCATTATCATGTATATATATGCATTTATGTGTGTATATATATGATTGTTATTGCTTCTGGTCTTCATTGTGTATCCACACATCTCAGTAGCATTGTTCCTCAAGATGTATTACAATTGATTCAAACTGCAGTTGTCTTTGTTCAAAACTGCTATTGCCTCTGGTTCATTTGGTTTTCATTTTTGCCTATACTTGATTTTTGGTGGTAATGTGTTACTGCATATCACATGGGGTTGCTTCTTTGATATTGTGTGGTTTTGCTACTGTCTTGGCCAGTTTACTTGTTTGTGCTTTTGTGGTATGATTACAGTGTATATATTCATGCTGCCGGGTCCTTTTTGTCACTGCCCTTGTGGGTTCAGACCAGTAGCACACATGTGCCATTCCTTGGTGCAGTTGCGTATATTTTGTTATTGTTATTTCGTAGTTGCTGCCTTGACCTGTTGCACTGCCTGTATTCAAAAGCCATTGTTGCCGTGCACTTTTCATATCCTTCCCTGAGTACATCTGTGTTTCATTTCGACTTGAATTTGTTTCTCTCAGTTGCTTGTTTCGGTTGTTGATGAATTGTGACCTTGCTTTGTCACCTGTTATTCAAATCTGCATATATGTACATGCATACATATGTATGTTTGTGTAAATATATGGTTGGAATTGTACCAAGCTTGAGTTATTTTGTTGTGCATTTGTAGTTGTGCTTGGTTCAGTTGTAAGTGATTTCCAAACTTGTTTGGATATTGAGGCTGCTTGTTTGATTTCTTGGTAATTTTTGTGCCCTTGCGATCTTGTGGTGGCTGCAGTATTCGTTGCTGTTTACCCTTGTACCTTTGTGGTGGCGGCAGTTCCATTTTTGTTGCATTTTTGGATATATATGTTGACTTGAACCTTTTTATTGTTTTACTACAACTTTGGTTTGCATATTAGATATGCGGTAACCTATAGTATTTGACTTCGGTTGTTCCTTTGATATTAAAGTGTTGTATCACTTACTCATGTATTTATGTGTTGTGGTGCCATATCTATGGTGCCCTCACCTTCATATTGCTGCTTTGAATTCTTTGGCATTCGATTTGATTCTAAATGGCCTTCGTCCATTTTGACTTTTGAAACCCGCTGCTTGATTATTTGGAAACTGCTGTTGTTTAAAAATATTTCGAATGTTTGTTGCACCATCTAGTTTCATTCATTTGTTTACTGGTGCATTATGCTGTATCGAGTTGATGTTTTGGTTGAACTTCGACATTAACTTGATAATGTCTCTGAGTTCTTTGTTTAAGTGCATTTGAATATGTACAGTTGTGACTGCCCTTGACCCTCTGTAGTCGTGGCATTCATTTTGTACTTGCACTTGTATTTCATGGTTGTTGTTTCCACTCTTGTGCATGTTGCTTCAGTCTGGGTTTGATTTCTTTATGCAGCCATGTTGACTTGAAGTCTGATCTCCATGTAGCTTGACTTTGAGTGGTGTGGTCTGGACTTGATTCATATTCGTGTTGTCTGCACATCAACTTGTAAATATGACTTGCTTGCATTTGAACTTTATACCTACTGTGGGCTCGGGTTGCTTCACCTGATTTAGTGCCTGAGTCATTTGTTGTTAGCTTTGTGCTTGTCACTGTGTTGCATTTGCTTGACCCAGTATGGTAGTTGTATATTTGCTGTGCCCTTGAATTCATGTGGTGGCTGCATTTTCGTTGTAGTTTTGCCCTTGAATACTTGCGTTGGTTGCAGTTTTTGGTTGCAGTTGCCCTTGTATTCATTTTTGTGGTTTCTTTTCTTGGCTTGCATTGCATTGATGCAATTGGATTTGTTTCTATACATTAAGTTGAATCCAGCTAAAATGCTCGGGTTTGGCCTTGTGCTCGTTTGAGAACTTTCATTGAGCTTTTGTGTATTTCATCACTGTATTGGCGAGGCAGTGCACGCGTGCGTGTACTACAGCCAATTCAAAATCTGCTGTTTTAAATTGATTGATTTCAATTGATGAAATTGTTTTATGTCGCTAATTCAATATATGTTGAATCGTAGTTTGATTTGGTTTAAATTGATGATTTTGTTGTTAATTGCCGTTTAGGCAATTTTGATGTTTTTTCTGAATTATCTTCATTAAAAATTCCTTCATCTATCTTCGTTGATAATTTGAATCTACTGATTCGTTGTTTAACACTGTTAAGTGTTATGTTAACCGTTATCCGTTTTCTTTGTTGAAAGGATCAGATAGGTGAATTTGTATTTGGTTGTCGTCTAATTGTCAATTGATTATTATTGCCTCTATGCACTAATAACTGAGTTTGAATTAGACTGACCCATGTATTATTTTCTTTTGAATGTAATATTCGGGTCAGACCGAGTATTTACACCTTGAAGATTTTCGGGCAGCGAAGTTAGAGAGAGTTGGGGAAAACGCTTCACTTTAGCTTTTCAGGCATTTTTTGTACTTAAAGAAATATTCCGCTGTATAAAATTTAATGCATTGTATAAACTCTGATATATGTACAAAAAATTCATTTATATGAAATATGATTATTGTTCTGTGTTTCTATGGCTGATTCTGTTTAAACTCTGTAAACTGAATAACAATCCGTCATTTTGAACGTTTCAAGTTGGTTTCATTACCGACTGGGGGCGGTCAGAAGGGCGGGTCGTTACAAAAGTGGTATCAGAGCTTTGGTTTATACAAAGCTCAGTTTATGATGTTTAATATGAATAGTTACTAGAATCACTGTAAACAAAACGTTTTTCAAATTTAATGAAGTATAAAATTGTTTTCTTTGAAAATAAAAGTTATTTTGAAAATTCAAATCTTTTTTGGAAATTTCCCTCTCTAAATTTAGGTTTGCGATAGTTTCTCTTCAATAAGGTCTCCTTAGATTTGAGTCCCGATCATTCGAAAACCCATTATCGAATTGCCGAGATTTATGGAAAATAAAGTATAACTTAAGTGAATTAATGAATTGGTTTGAATCAAATATTTTGAATATCTCCAGAATAATAACTGTGAAATAAAATGACATGTCAATTTAGTTATAGCCAAGGGGGTCATTGAACTATAACTTGGGAATTTGATTCTGAATTCTTTTGAAAATCTATTTCAAATGTTTTGAAGAATGATTTAGTAAATAAATGAATTATAAGTATTTAACTTATAATATAGACTTTTGGTATATAATTGATTTATATAAATTGAATTGAATTAATAAAGGAGATTCATAAATCAAAGTTTTATAAATAGAAATGGAATTTGTAAAGATTGTTTATAAATTCGAAACCAATTGAATTTGATAAATGAAACATAGAATTATTAAAGGAGATATATTCGTGATTTTGGACAGCGAATTATCCTTTAAGTTAAATATTGTGATAATAAAAGTTGGTTGGGAATTTTATCCACCATTTTGGACAGTGGATAATCTTTTAAATAAATGTGTAGAAACATTGAATTGAATAAATAAGTATATTCATGATTTTGGACAAGTGAATATATTATTAAATAAAACGGATATGTTTTGGGAAAGTGATATTATGAAATGAAGTTAATGGTTTTAAAGATGTTTTAAAATGCATTAAGTATCGAATACATAGATTTCAACATTCATTGTTGAAATAGACGTTTTCGAGAGAAATAAAAGGAAATGGTGGACTATAACGCTGTTGTTATAGTAAATGGTTTCTGAAAGGAAATGTTTTATATAGTATTGGGATTTATATATTTATCTTAAATTCGAATCCCTATACTAGTGATTTTGGGTCGTCGTAACAACATTTTACGCAACATTCGTTTTGACTCAAATAAATGTGTTTAAAAGAACGCTTTCCTTAAACATTGGAATACATACTTGATTATGATTTAAGTATATTGAATATTTTCAAAGTGTTGAAAATAAATGGATTTGTGAATTACTTATTATTAAATAAGTATGGAAATGTTTTCCAATATGAAATGAAAGGTTTGAAAATTCTATCTTTTAAAGATAAATTGAAAAATGAATATTTGAAATTTGTTTCAAATGGTTAAGTGTGGAAAATTATATATATCTTGTAAATATGTTTTTGGGAAATTTGAACAATTAGTTCAACTTGAATTTTTTTCAAAAAGATTGAATCTTGAGTTAAATTGAGTTTAACTTCGACACCAAAAACAATATAAGTTGAGTTTTGAATTTCGAATTAGTCGATTTAGATTGTATGTCTAACATTGAGAATTGATGACATAGCAATTGATCTCTATTAAATATATATCTGTGGTGGCGGAGAATTTATTCTTTTAGCTTAGCACCCTTCTCTGAGACGTATGAGCTCAGAGGTTATATATCGGTAGACATTAATTATATGTTGATAATTGACGATGTAACGTGAAATCCAAATCGAATGTGAAATCGATAATGAATTGGATTATGAATGTGAATTGGGTTTGAGATAACCTTAAAAATTTCAAATCGATTTAGAGGAAAATTTTAAACGAGATGGAAAATTTTTGTAATCCTCCATTTGTTATGAATGTGAACTGGGTTTTCGAGACTTATATATGTGAATATAATAATTCAAAAACCATCAGTTTGGAAAGTCATTATTATGAAAATCCTATGTAAGTTTACATAGGTATGATAGGTACGAAATGTGAAATGAAGTACTATATGTATATGACATTATGTTTTCTAAACTGAGGATATGGAAAAGTACCTTCCATTTAAAATTTGTGAAGGTGTTGGAACTCGATGTGAGTGTCCATTTGAAATTCGTAGCTACATAGAATTTCCATAAGTTGGAGTGTCCATTTGGACTAGAATCCCTCATGATGGATCATCATGATGGGATCACGTCAATTGATGATGATGTATGCTAGCGTAATTCGTGGGGCGTGATGCCTACAGTTACAAGCGATTCCACCGGGTTAGTGGCGCAACCGCCGCGTAAACTGCGATCTAGAGGCTAAAGCGTAATTTGAGGGGCGAGATGCCTACGGTCACAAGCGATTCTACTGGGATAGTAGCATAACCGCCGTGTGAACCGCGATCTATGGCAACAACCATGGCGAAATTCAAGAGAGATGTGAAATCTACAGATTAAAAGCGATTCTACTGGGATAGTAGTGTAACCGTCGGGTAAACTGTGATCCATGGGGGAACGTGCTTTCCATATCCATTTTTAAAAGAATTTTAAAAGTATTTTCACTGGGAGTTGAAGCAAGTATATTTAGTACTGGAAGATTTTTAGTCCTGCGCCTGGCCAGCGTATGCCTAATGTCTGTAAGAACGACAATAGACTTGTTAAATTTCGAGTTAGCAAGTATTTTCAAAACTTTATTTAGCAAATCAATAGTCTGAAATAAGAATTACATAATTCCAACCTAATAAACTAAGGAAGAAGATCTTTAAAATGTCTTAAAGGTCCACAACTTTGGAAAAGATATACTATGCAAATCTCTAATATGAAGAATTTCAAGTTTAAATAGGAGATTTGTAAGTTGAAATTTTTTGGTAAAGGACTTTTGAGTCTTTACTATAGAAATAATGAACAAAGCTAGTGAGATAAAATAAATGGAATGAATCCTATATTTATTTTTAATTAGTTTCGAACTTGGTTAAATTGTGTAGGGTATAAATATCGATAAGATTTTAACAATCATTTTTCCTAACTTGTAATTTCGGGACGAAATTCTTTTAAGGAGGGAATGACCCTGAATTTTAAACAATTTAAATTGAAAATATTTAATTAATTTTGAATATTTGAATGATGGTTTGACTTGAATTTCAAATTATCAGAATAAATTTGGTGATAAAATTTTAGAATTTAATCTATTGAAAGTTGAATAAAAATTTGAATTCGACTTTGGAGTTGAAATTGAATATTAAATTTGTATTTAAAATTCGAACTAATGACTTAGAAAAATAATTTGGATTTAAAAATAATTATTTATGTAAATTAATAAATTGATGGTTAGTTTTAATAACATTTTTCTTTAACATAAATAAAATGGAATAAATTTTATCAATACAAAATACAAGTATAAAATCTAATTGTAAAACATGTTAATATAAATGGATGTTTGATAGTTGAACTTCAAAATGTTTATGTATCTATGAAGCTTACTAAAAGAAAAATCTACAAAACAATTTGAATTCAAAATTTTAAAATAAAAAAAATAAAAAAATAAAAAGATAAAAATAATAATAAACATATTTAAGTATAAACAAGCATGGCATAAGTAACATAAGGTACCAAGGCATTTAATGCCAATATCTTTAGCCACGAACTCGTGTCCTTTCCCCCTTCCTCATAAAATACCCGATACCCCCACCCCTTTCATTTGCATTCGTTCGAAAACCCTAGCATAAGAAAAAAAATGGTGGCTGTCGTTCCTCCCTCTTTTCAAAATTAGGGCTTGCTCGATTCCTCCTCTCCGAAGCTAGGGCTTGATTGAATCAAAGGCGCCGGCTTCAAATAGTTCGATCGATCGACACCTCCTTCGCCTCGCCGCGGCTACTTCGATTCAGGCTAAGGTGAGTGATCCCCTCACTCACATCTATTTCTGATGCAGCTTCAGTTAGAAGAGAATAGATAAGTCATACACGACTTAAGAAGGAGTTAAGTCGTCCACGACTTAAGCAGGAAGATATAGGTCGTTCCCGACCGAAGGAGTCACGTGCGGAGGAGCTGCGAGTTAAAAGCTAAGGGCTTAGTGATCTGCCACATTGTTGTAGTGGAGACTTAAGTCGGCTGCGACTTAAGGGCTTAAGTCGGCTACGACCTAAAGGGGCTCGGGCTAAAGAATCAAGACCTAAATCCTTCGATGATGCAGCAACAACTGAAGTCTTAGGTCACATGCGACCTAACGAGATAGGGGATAACATGTTGTGGTTTATGAAATCCGAACGACCTAATGTTAAGCCGTTGTTGGAGATGGGCTGTGCTAAGTCGCATGAAGATTAGGTCGGCACGAAGTTAGGTCGGCCGCGTATATATGTTGGTTGTATTTTTAGGTCGTACCCAGTTAGGTCGGCCGTGTATTGTAAGTCATAAGTTGAGTACAAATGGTTGTAATTCGTTGAGTCATTAGACTTAAGTCGTAAGTCGTGTCATTTTTTGTACTGTTTTTTACTTGTCTAAGTTGTATGTGTTGTATATATGTGCTGTGTTGCAATTGAGGCGAGTAGTATCTGTTAGGTCGGCAACGATCTAGTTGAGTCGTGAGTCATGAGTCGGCAACAACTTAAGGAAGTTAAGTCGGCAACGACTTAAGGGTTTGGGTCAAAAACTCTATAAATAGAGAGTGTGTTGTACATTTTAGGCGTTGATTTTGTTGAATAAAATTTGTTAACTCCCCACTGCTAGCGACCTAACTAGTGAAGCGACCTAGAAGTAGTTGCGACCTAAGGAGGCCACGACCTAAAAAATAGCGGCGACCTAAAGATTATAACGACCTAAGAAGACTCCACGACCTAAGAAGACTCCGCAACCTAGAAGATGTCTCGACCTATGAAACTCCGCGACCTAAGGAAGGCTGCGACCTAAGAGATTCAGCGACCTATAGAACTCACACGACCTAACAGAGTGCTTCGACCTAAGGAAGGCCGCGACCTAAGGGATTCAGCTACCTAAGATCTCGAGCTATGATAACAGGAAGATACTCACGACCTAAGATAGGTCGCTCACGACCTAAGGACATTGCATTAGAAGGCCGCCTTTTCTATGCCGCTACTGGTAAGGTCGCTTACGACCTAGAACTTGTTGAAACGAGCTTGCGTGTTCTTATGGAAGGGGGGCCAGTGCTTCTTAGGTCGGCTACGACCTACGACCTTACTTAGGTCGGTCACGACCTACGACCTAACTCCGAGCAAAGCCTATAAATACACCCCGAGTTCCAACTAGAAAGGGACTTTTGGGCTCATTCATTTCAAGCATCGTTTCTCTGCTGCATTCCGAATTACTTCAACACTTAAAGCTTTTGAGATACAAAGAGCGCTTCAAGGAACTTCACGAAGAAATGATACATGTTCAACATGAATTCAAAGATTTCGATCGACATTGAAGTTGAGGCTACTTGTTCTAAATGACTTTAAACTCAAAGGGTGTTGTAATCGATGAATCTTGTAAAGGGTTGTAATAATATCAGCAATAAAAGAGTTTAAAGTGGCCGTAGGCTCTCTCTTAAGCCGAACCACTATAAATATCGTGTCTTTTAATACTTTTCTGTGATTCTTACTTTTTTCTTGTTCCCGTACCAACGGGTGGTGCTTTCACAACTACACTCTACACACCGGGGTGTTAGCGTTCAATTTTTAGCGTTAACATTTTTGGTGCTTTCACTGAGAACCGAACTTAGGAAAATCGTCATCATTGCTCCACGAAAGTTTGTTGAAGTAACCTCTCTGAAGACTAGAAGTTTATCCGAAATTATGGCTCCG
The DNA here is from genome assembly GCA_030765085.1 of Allium cepa. Classification (NCBI taxonomy): domain Eukaryota; kingdom Viridiplantae; phylum Streptophyta; class Magnoliopsida; order Asparagales; family Amaryllidaceae; genus Allium; species Allium cepa. The sequence continues at coordinate 645,585,120 of CM060937.1, read as the reverse complement.
GGTAGAAAGAGTAGATCTGTAAGATCTGGAAATGCTCAAGAGGGAACCTCCGCTTCCCCTGTATCGAATCAAATAACTCCAGCTATCGGAGTTACAAAGGCAGAGCTGGATGCTGCAATCTTAGGGCTGAACCAGCAGATAAATGCCCAAAATGCACAATTCGAGGCTCCGAATGCCCAAAATGCCCTAATTCTGAATAGGTTGAACGATTTGCTTGGGGCAAACCGTCAACCGGCAGGTAATGAAAGGAACTTTGCTGGCAACATTCATGATGCTGAAGAAAGGAATGCTCCTGAAAGGGATGCTAGCCCCTTTGAACAAACACTTCCTGAGGTTGGTGGATCTAGAACTCGACATGATGAGGAGTATCTTTCTGGGATGGTCCGACAAATCATGAAAGAGAGTATGCCGAGGGTTGAAGACGAGAAAGAATGGGGTTTTGCCCCAAGTAAAATTCCATTTACTGAGAAAATCTTAAAGGCTGAATTCCCAAGGAAGTTTGTCCCTCCAACCATTCCAGCTTACAAAGGAACAAATGATCCGAACGAATTCTTGTATAAGTATGATTGGCACATGACAGGTGCCAGGGCTTCTGATGAAATAAAGTGCCGATATCTTCCTGTATACCTGGAAGGTGTAGCTCTGCTTTGGTTCACCAAGCTGCCAGTCCGATCTATCGATCAGTTTTCTGACTTAACCCGGAAGTTCAAGGAGCAGTTCAGACTATACGCTTCAAAAGCCAAGGATATTATGTCGTTGTCAAGTTTAGAACAGAATCCGGGTGAAACTATCAGATCTTTCTTGAATTGCTTTAATATAGCGCTGGCCGAGGTAGACAATGCAGAACCACGTATGATCTTGACCTATCTGATGAGGGCCATCGACAAGTCGAGCGAATTTTGAAAATGGCTTAACATGAAGGAACCAAATTCCCTTGAAAAATTCTACAAGAAACCAGATGAGTTCATACGCCTGGAAAGCCGTCCTGTACCGGTAAAGGCAGTGTTAGAAAAAGCTGAAGATAACATTGCTGCTCCACGCAAGAGTGAATCTGCTGGACAAAAAAGGGAAAATAATGATGGAAAGAAACAGAAAAATCTGAAGAGGCCTCGTTCCTTCAAACCATCGGAATATACTCCTTTATCAGATACACCAGAGCATATATACCTTGCCACTAAAGATTCTGTCGGATATCCTAAACCTCCTGTTCTGAGAACCGGGAGGAAAGCTGTGCAAAGTGGGAAATTCTGACGCTTTCATAATCAACCTGGTCATGATACCGACGAATGCCGCCAATTGAAAAATCTGATTGAAGAGTTGCTAAGGGAAAACAAGCTGCAGCAATTTGTGAAAAAGAATAGCAACAATCCTGCTTCGTCTAGTCAGGGCAGCAAGCTCCTGCTCATCAGCCTAGGATAGGTGAGAAGGCAGCAGGGGATGAATCTGGAAGGCCCATTATCAATGTCATTACAGGAGGACCTCACCTAGCAGGCAGAAGCTGGGGTGAGATGGAAAGGTATACCCGAGCTTTGAAATACGTACCGACCGAAGAAGATGTATTCATTTTGGAAGGTGCTATGCCCCTAAAGCAGCAAAGAACCTTCAATGATGATATTGTGTTCAGAGCCAGGGATTCCGCAGGTATTGAAGCTCCTACCTTGGATCCCTTAGTCATCTCGGCTGGTATCGGGCCAGCTATTGTCAGAAGAGTTCTCATTGATTGTGGCGCATCCTGCAATATCCTCTTCAAGAAAACATTCGACCAGATGAGGATCCCTATGGCTGATGTGCAAGCCTCATCGCAGAAAATCGCTGGCTTCACTGGGGAGCCAAAACAGCCGATAGGAACCGTTGATCTGTTTGTGGAACTTGGAGAAGGAGAGAGAAAAGTGGTCCACAAGCAAACTTTTGTGATTGTCGACGAATTTTCTGCTTACAATGCTTTCCTTGGCCGTCCAACTCTCGCAGCATTCAAAGTTGTTCTGGCCCCATGGTGCCTCACCATTAAATTTCCCACAGATAATGGAGTGGGAGTTATAAAAGGGGATCAAAATGCAGGGCGGGAATTTTATCTAACAGAGCTACAAGAAACTAGAAAAAGAGAAATGGGAAAGGATGCGGCAGCCCCAGTCCGCATCGAAGAACCAGACTTGTAGCTATTACAGGGCGGACCCTGCACTGGCGAGCACAGCGGAGCAAGGAAAGAAATGGATCCTAGAAAAGTCAGTGCAGGGGAGAATAGAGTGGTACCAGTGGAAACGACAATACCAGTACCTGTTGACCGAAAGGACCCAAACAAGGTGTTGGATGTGGGTTCACAACTTAATGTGTCAATTCAGAATATCTTAATATCTTTTTTAAAGGCAAATTTGGATGTTTTTGCTTGGACTCATGCCGATATGTGCGGAATATCCCCAGAAGTTGCAGTACACGCTCTAAATATTGATCCAAAATTCACACCTGTGAAGCAGAAAAGGAGAACTCAAGGTCCAGAAAGGTCAGCAGCATTAAAAGAAGAAGTTGATCGGCTCATGGAGAATAATTTTATTAAAGAATCTACCTATCCGAATTGGGTTTCGAATCCAGTGCTAGTTAAGAAAGCCAACGGAAAATGGAGAGTATGCATCGATTTTTCGATCTAAACAAGGCCTGCCCCAAAGACTGCTTCCCATTACCCAGAATCGATCAACTGGTAGACGGAACAGCGGGACACGAATTGTTATCTTTCATGGATGCTTACTCTGGATACAACCAGATCATGATGCATGAGCCAGATCAGGAGGACACAAGCTTTATCACTGACATTGGTCTTTACTGCTACAGAGTTATGCCCTTCGGGTTGAAGAATGCAGGGGCAACATACCAAAGACTTGTTAATGCTATGTTCAAACCGCAATTAGGCAAGACTATGGAAGTCTACGTCGATGACATGTTAGTAAAGTCTAAGAAAGCAGTGGATCACATAGAACACTTAGCGGACATGTTCGCGGTCCTCCGAAAATACGGAATGAAGCTCAATCCTTTGAAATGTTCATTTGGAGTGGAATCCGGCAAGTTTTTGGGTTTCATCGTGAGCGCAAGGGGCATCGAGGCTAGTTCAGCTCAAATTACCGCCTTAAAGGAAATCAAAGCTCCTAGAACAAAGAAGGAATTGCAAAGTCTCAATGGAAAAGTCGCCGCCTTGAGTCGGTTCATTTCCAAAGCCACAGATAAATGCATCCCATTCTTTGACGCCCTAAAGAAAGGAAAGAAAAACTTCGATTGGACTCCTGAATGCCAAAAAGCCTTTGATGAGTTGATTCGCCATATGGAAACGCCTCCAATATTTTCTAGGCCTGGCGATGGCGAGGATCTTCTTATATACTTAGCAATATCATCTCATGCTTTAAGTGCAGCGCTGATACGGGAAGACAAGAGGATTCAACATCCAGTTTACTATATCAGCAAAAGACTCACTGGGGCAGAGATGAATTACTCTAAGTTGGAAAAACTCGCCTATTGCCTACTAATTGCATCTAGAAAGTTGAGGCAATATTTCCAAGCTCATCCTATCAGAGTCCTCACTGATCAACCTTTAAAGAAAGTCCTGTTTCGCCCTGAGGCTTCGGGTCGTCTTCTAAAGTGGAATATTGAACTCAGTCAATATGACATCACTTATCATCCCCGAAAAGCAATCAATGGACAGGCTTTAGCGGATTTCATCGCAGAATTCACGGATAAGGGTAAAGGTGAGGAGGAAACGATCGACGATTCCCCAATACAATGGAAGTTATATGTCGATGGCGCGAGAAACGACTACTGTTCTGGAGCCGGAGTTGTACTTGAGACCCCTGAAGGTCGATCATTATGCTATGCACTAAGATTGGAATTTCCTTCAACAAATAATGAAGCAGAATACGAAGCCCTTATCGCTGGCTTAAGGATTGCTAAAGAATTAAACATCCGAGCGTTACAGATCTTCAGTGATTGTCAGCTTATTGTATGCCAAGTCAAAAAGGAATTCCAAGCGAAAGGGGGAAATCTGCCCGCCTACTTGTCAAAGGCTTGGGAACTCCTGGGTGATTTCGATCATTACATGATAAGTCACATTCCTCGAGAAGAAAATATGAAAGCAGATTCTCTCGCAAAGTATTCTAGCACAGGCGAAGCTCAATTTCTGGGGTTAACCCCAGTGGAGATCCTGTCGACCCCAAGCATTGATGAGACGGATATTGATTGGATCATGAGCGTGTCTCAAGAGCAAGAATCATGGATGACTCCAATAACAGAATATCTGCTCAATGGATCTTTACCGGAAAGTTCAAAAGAACGACAAAAGCTACTGAGAAAAGCCTCTCGATATATAATCCAGGATGGCCGATTATACAGACGGGGATTCTCAATGCCATTACTTCGATGTGTATCCAGGGAAGAGTCCAAAACAATCCTAGCGGAGGTACATGGAGGAGAATGTGGTGATCATTCAGGTGGCCAAACATTAGCAAAGAAAATTCTCCGATACGGATATTTTTGGCCAGAAATTAATCGAGATGCTGCAAGCTATTCCCGAAAGTGTAACAGATGCCAAAGATTTGCTAAAATTCCTAGAGCACCTTCTACTGAACTCACACAGATGGTCAGTCCATGGCCATTTGCAATTTGGGGAATGGATCTCATTGGGCCGCTACCAATTGCCAAATCTGGAATCAAATATGCCATTGTTGCTGTAGATTATTTCACTAAATGGGCTGAAGCTGAACCATTGGCTACTATCACCTCTAAAAAGATGATAAACTTTGTGACTAAAAATATCATTTGCAGATATGGTGTGCCTCAAAAAATAATTACAGATAATGGTACTCAATTTAAAAGTGAAGAATTCCAAGATTTTTGCAAGCGATTCAAAATCCGAAAAAGCTTCTCAGCAGTGGCTCATCCGCAGGCAAACGGGCAAGTGGAAGCCGTGAACAAAATTATTAAGTAAACCATCAAGAAGCAACTTGAAAGAGAAAAAGGTGGTTGGGTCGATAAGCTACCACTGGCACTATGGGCATACAGAACCACTCACAAAACTGCGACTGGGCACACCCCGTTTTCATTGGCATACGGGTCAGAGGCAATGATTTCGGTAGAAATAGAGGTCCCTTCACATAGAAGAATCCATTTCAATCAAGCAGAAAACGAAAAGCTACAGCTTGAAGCGCTAGATCTCCTTGATGAAAAAAGAGATGAGGCTAATCTCAGAATTGCAGCTCATCAGCAAAGGATAGCCAGACACTTCAATTCCAAAGTTCGCCAACGCAGCTTTAAGATTGGAGATCTAGTCCTGAAGAGAATTATGACAGCGACAGGTGTGTTTGGGCCAAATTGGGAAGGACCATATGTCATAGGTCAGAAGCTTCTTGACGGCACATTCAAACTCACTACTGTTGAAGGAGATCAAATTCCAAGGGCATGGAACAGCAATCACTTGCATCCATACTTTACTTGAAATTTTTTTTGAAATATTGTAAAAAGAGTTATGAATGTATGATTCTTGTAATTAAAGGCAATTGTAAAACTGATGCAAGTAAATAATGAAAGAATATAAAGTGGATGTAGGCCCAATTTCCTGGCCGAACCACTATAAATCTTGTGTTCCTTATTATTATTACATGTTTGCTTTATTTTCGATATAAAAAGTACATAGAATGTATTGCTGAAATGTCGATTTAAATTTTTGCAGACAATGGAAGTGAAACTTGCACATAATAAGACCAAGTGATTCTCGCCAAATTTCGAGTCACAAAAGCCCCGAATTCAAATCCTAGATAGGAAGTACTTCAATTGAACGGCCTATGATTTCGACAGAAACGGGCCTTTGCTAATAAATTGAGATCGTTTGAACAAACAAACATCCAATTAAGAAGCTAATGCCCGTTCTCACGAACTTGCCTGACAATGAAGTACACTTCCTTGGATTAAACAAATTACTAGTAAGAAAAGGGAATGAAAGCTTGAAAAGAAAAAAAAACAGAGGATCGCTGAAAAGGCATAAGCAAGTGGACAAGGGAACAACCAAAGCCATCATCGGCAGCACAAGTCCTCTTCGGAGGCATAACTCTTCAGAGGATAAAGACCTCTAATGGGTCATACGCCACAAAAAAGAAAGTTCTCTACTCAACAAAAAAGATTGGAGGAGTCATGACCCTCCAACCATGAGAGAGTAACTTCGAGGCGATGAAAACCCTCTCTGAGGCACATTTCACCATGAGTCGAAGTGTAACAACCGCTCTTCGGAATTTCACTTCACCAGAGTTGAAATGCAAACAAAATAAAAGCCCTCTTCGGAGGCCCATTTCACCAGGAGTTGAAGTGTTACGACCGCTCTTCGGAATTTCACTTCACCAAAGTTGAAATGCAAACAAAATAAAAGCCCTCTTCGGAGGCCCATTTCACCAGGAGTTGAAGTGTAACAGCCGCTCTTCGGAATTTCACTTCACCAAAGTTGAAATGCAAAACAAAATAAAGACCTTTCTGGAAGTCCACGTTTCACCGAGGTTGAAATAAAACTTCCAAGTGTTGAAACGTGAAAAGGCTTTCTTCGAAGGCACAACTCTTTGGAGGTACACGTTTCACCAAGATTGAAATAAAACTTCCAAGTGTTGAAACGTGAAAAATCCCTCCTCAGAGGTACAACCCCCTCCCGGAGACACAATCAAGAAGAAAGACCTCTTCGGAAGCCCACGTTTCACCGAGATTGAAATTAAACTTCCAAGTGTTGAAACGTGAAAAGGCTTTCTTCAAAGGCACAACTCTTTGGAGGTACACGTTTCACCAAGATTGAAAAAAAACTTCCAAGTGTTGAAACGTGAAAAATCCCTCCTCAGAGGTACAAATTTCTATTTTAAAAAAAAAATCCTCATCAAGAGCATACTTTAACTTTCAAAGGAAGAGTGATTTACCTATTCTAGAAAATAATATTCCTCAAAAAAAAAGGAAGAAAGTTAAAGTACCCTTCAGAGGCCCGCTTTACCACATAGAAGAATTCACTTGGCAAAATGCGTACATAAGCAAAAGAAAAAAAGTGATTTCTTCGAAGGACAAAGCGTAAAAACTTATATGAAGGAAGTTGTACTCTACGAAAAATTTCTTCAAGAATGAAGTAATTATTCTTCAGAAAATAAGAGTGCAAGTCCCCTCAAAGTATAAAATATTGCAGCAAGCTTATGGTATGGGGGCAACATGGTATAGTTACATACAAAATGGTATAGCTACATCGGTAAAGTACGCTCAAACAACATACCACAAGCTCACCGCAATATCATATAAATAAACTTGTGCAAAAATGAATAATAAATGCATTCTCAAATTCAAACAGAAGTTTGTACAAATAAAGGATCATTTTATTCAATTGTATTGCAGATACAAGTTTCAAAATAAAAGCAGGGGCCGATACCCGCACAATTCTCGACCAGTACATGCAAAAGACAAGAAGCCAAAAGCTGAAATCTTCATTTCTTCTTGACACCTTTGGACCCTTTACCCGGCCGAATGGTTAGCTTTTCAGGTCGGTCTGTAGGCATAAGGGAAGAAGGGGAGGGAGGTGCAACTGGTGCAACTTCCGGTTCCTCTTCAGTAGCAATGATTTTCTTCCCCCTCCTCTTCGACGTTCCGTGCTTCTTTCTCCTCTTCGAAGAAGACTCACTCCCTGGAGTAGCAAGAGCAGACAAAATTATGTCATCAAAAGGAGTCCGCTCCGGAGATATCTCACCTCCCTCAAGTCCTTCGTCTTTCTGCTCTTGCGAAGCGATAGGGTCATCTAAGCCATAAAGAGCCTCTATTTGCTCCTCTTGTGACCCGGGCTGTGAAGCAGAAGGAGGTGTCACCTGAAGAGATGGAGGAGGGATCACCGGAGAAGGCGAAGTCTGAACGATGCTCGATGCTTTCTCTACAGGAGAAAAGAGGTTAAAGTCGGTAAAAAGAGGAGATAAAGGCTCATTAAGATTCAGGAGATAGTCAAAAAATTCATCAAAGTCGTGGGAAGTGAACAAGCAATCAGTTTGAACTGGTTCAGCAATAAAGTTGCCTGCGGCGGTTGTCTTTATCATTTCAATCTCATAATCCTGGGCTTCGGTGCTCTCCTGAGGCTTCTCTACAACATGGGGAGTTGTAACTCCGAGATCAGTTTTATCTTGAGGAATAGAAGATGAGCTAGGGCCAGCTATATCAACATCAGCTGAAACCGAAGGAGGAACAGGGGCATTTACAAGCGCTTCCTTCTCTGAGCACCCCTCCCCTGTCGTTTCAGCTCGAAATTTAGCAAGCTGCTCTTTTCCCCTAGCTAGTGCTTCCCGAGTTGCCTCATCAAAATAATATTCTTGAAGATGGTCTTCGGAGTAACCAGCGCCTCCATGCATATCTACGGCAGCCTCCCATACCTCAGCCAATGTAATCTCATATTTGGGACCCAGAAATGAAAGGCTGCCGCGCGCCCAAGATACATTGAAGATAAAAATCAAATAATGTGGAGCCAATGTCAGCTTTGGTTGCTTGATGGGCCTCTTCGGCCGCGAGTTTACCAGCAACAGCCTCGTCATGCTCCTTTTCAGCCATAGCAAGTCGAGTTTTTAACAACTCTATCTCCAAGCTTTGAGAGCCGGTCTGTTCTCGCAGCTGTAAAGCTTCAGCGCGATATTCTTCTATGACCTTCTCTTTGTGTGTAAGCTTATCTTCGACTGCCCTTTGACTGGCATGCGCATCTCGTACTTGTTGCTGAAGCATGCTCTCCTTTTGAGAATAGGAAGTAGATGAAGTAGCTAATTCTTCCTTAAGCTTTTCTACTTCCGCTTCCAGCTTTTCATTATAGGAAGCAATACTTCTCATTTCGGCGAGTAGTATCTGTTAGGTCGGCAACGATCTAGTTGAGTCGTGAGTCATGAGTCGGCAACGACTTAAGGAAGTTAAGTCGGCAACGACTTAAGGGTTTGGGTCAAAAACTCTATAAATAGCGAGTGTGTTGTACATTTTAGGGGTTGATTTTGTTGAATAAAATTCTTGCTGATTGCTATGTGCTTTCATCTTAAATTGGTAGTTGAGTGTAATCTCCTATCTCCACTTTCAGATAATCGAGTGCGCTCGATTCAACGATCGTTGAAGCCAATTCACTGTATCAAGTGCGCTTGATCAACGTTTGAAGAATTGTAGATCTTCTTTCACGATATCGTGCGCGATCAACGTGTCGAAGATAGCTAGAATTCGGTATCTTTGTGATCAACGAATTTGGGCATTTCAGTATCTTCAATCCACCGTTTGCTACTTTCATCGATCTTTATCGTTTTGTTAATTATCCGCTGCGCAAAGTTTGAATTTTTAGTGATTTTGAATTTTTGATTTCGTGTTTTCTTCTACTCTGAATTGATGTTGGACTTCGGTCACTATGATTTTGTGAATTTTCTAATTCCTTGATTTTCATTTGCTTTGTTGGCTTCCGCCTTGTTTTCTCTGATGAACTGTGGGCATGTTGGATTCGTATGGCTCGCATTGACTTCGGTCACTTGATATATATATATATATATACACATACACACACACACATATATATATAATTTGGTGATTCCCATGGCTTCGGCTGCGAGCATTTTTCTGTTGTCTTTGGTAAAAGGGAAATTGCTTTGATTTTGATCACTAGATTTGGTTTCTGGTTTGTAATCCCTGCAACCTCATTTTATGCTATGGCTTCGGCCTTGACTATTTTTAAAACTTGATTTGTACTTGTTTATTTCGTTCTGAAATATGCTTGTCCGATATTGAACTGTTCGTACTTCAATCCCTGGTTTTATCGAATTCGTGTACTTTGATGAATTTCTGGACATTGATGATTTACTGACTTATTCAGTTCGTTCCTTTCGATACTTGTTTTCCATGGCTTTGAATCTGAACTGTTTGTCTCTTTGCCACCACGTCCCTGACCTGTTCAACATATTCTTTAATGTTGAGCCACTATCTTCACTGTAATATGTCTTCATTTGTACATATATGTGTCTTTCCATTATCATGTATATATATGCATTTATGTGTGTGTATATATGATTATTATTGCTTCTGGTCTTCATTGTGTATCCACACATCTTAGTAGCATTGTTCCTCAAGATGTATTACAATTGATTCAAACTGCAGTTGTCTTTGTTCAAAACTGCTATTGCCTCTGGTTCATTTGGTTTTCATTTTTGCCTATACTTGATTTTCGGTGGTAATGTGTTACTGCATATCACATGGGGTTGCTTCTTTGATATTGTGTGGTTTTGCTACTGTCTCGGCCAGTTTACTTGTTTGTGCTTGGTGGTATGATTACACTGTATATATTCATGTTGCCTGGTCCTTTTTGTCACTGCCCTTGTGGGTTCAGACCTGTAGCACACATGTGCCATTCCTTGGTGCAGTTGCATATATTTTGTTATTGTTATTTCATATTTCCTGCCTTGACCTGTTGCACTGCCTGTATTCAAAAGCCATTGTTGTTGTGCACTTTTCATATCCTTCCCTGAGTACATCTCTGTTTCACTTCGACTTGAATTTGTTTCTCTCAGTTGCTTGTTTCGGTTGTTGATGAATTGTGACCTTGCTTTGTCACCTGTTATTCAAATCTGCATATATGTACATGCATACATATGTATGTTTGTGTACATATATGGTTGGAATTGTACCAAGCTTGAGCTATTTTGCTGTGCATTTGTAGTTGTGCTTGGTTCAGTTGTAAGTGATTTCCAAACTTGTTTGGATATTGAGGCTGCTTGTTTGATTTCTTGTTAATTTTTGTGCCCTTGCGATCTTGTGGTGGCTGCAGTATTCGTTGCAGTTTACCCTTGTACCCTTGTGGTGGCGGCAGTTCCATTTTTGTTGCATTTTTGGATATATATGTTGACTTGAGCCTTTTATTGTTTTACTGCAACTTTGGTTTCCATATTAGATATGCGGTAACCTGTAGTATTTGACTTCGGTTGTTCCTTTGATATTAAAGTGTTGTATCACTTACTCATGTATTTATGTGTTGTGGTGCCATATCTATGGTGCTCTCACCTTCATACTGCTGCGTTGAATTCTTTGGCATTCGATTTGATTCTAAATGTCCTTCGGCCATTTTGACTTTTGAAACCCGCTGCTTGATTATTTGGAAACTGCTTTTGTTTAAAAATATTTCGAATGTTTGTTGCACCGTCTAGTTTCATTCATTTGTTTACTGGTGCATTATGCTGTATCAAGTTGACGTTTTGGTTGAACTTCGACATTAACTTGATAATGTCTCTGAGTTCTTTGTTTAAGTGCATTTGAATATGTACAGTTGTGACTGCCCTTGACCCTCTGTAGTCGTGGCATTCATTTTGTACTTGCACTTGTATTTCATGGTTGTTGTTTCCACTCTTGTGCATGTTGTTTCAGCCTGGGTTTGATTTCTCTATGCAGCCATGTTCACTTGAAGTCTGATCTCCATGTAGCTTGACTTTGAGTTGTGTGGTCTGGACTTGATTCATTTTCGTGTTGTCTGCACATCAACTTGTAAATATGACTTGCTTGCATTTGAACTTTATACCTACTGTTGGCTCGGGTTGCTTCACTTGATTTAGTGCCTGAGTCATTTGTTGTTAGCTTTGAACTTGTCACTGTGTTGCATTTGCTTGACCCAGTATGCTAGTTGTATATTTGCTGTGCCCTTGAATTCATGTGGTGGCTGCATTTTCGTTGTAGTTTTGCCCTTGAATACTTATGTTGGTTGCAGTTTTTGGTTGCAGTTGCCCTTGTATTCATTTTTGCGGTTGCTTTTCTTGGCTTGCATTGCATTGATGTAATTGGATCCGTTTCTATACATTGAGTTGAATCCAGCTAAAATGCTCGGGTTTGACCTTGTGCTCGTTTGAGAACTTTCATTGAGCTTTTGTGTATTTCATCACTGTATTGGCGAGGCAGTGCACGCGTGCGTGTACTACAGCCAATTCAAAATCTGCTGTTTTAAATTGATTGATTTCAATTGATGAAATTGTTTTATGTCGCCAATTCAATATATTTTGAATCGTATTTTGATTTGGTTTAAATTGGTGATTTTGTTGTTAATTGCCGTTTAGGCAATTTTGATGTTTTTTCTAAATTATCTTCATTAAAAATTCCTTCATCTATCTTCGTTGATAATTTGAATCTACCGATTCTTTGTTTAACACTGTTAAGTGTTATGTTAACCGTTATCCATTTTCTTTGTTGAAAGGATCGGATAGGTGAATTTATATTTGATTGTCGTCTAATTGTCAATTGATTATTATTGCCTCTATGCACTAATAACTGAGTTTGAATTAGACTGACCCGTGTATTATTTTCTTTTGAATGTAATACTCGGGTCAGACCGAGTATTTTACAGCTTGAAGATTTTCGGGCAGCGAAGTTAGAGAGAGTTGGGGAAAACGCTTCACTTTAGCTTTTCAGGCATTTTTGTACTTAAAGAAATATTCCGCTATATAAAATTTAATGCATTGTATAAACTCTGATATATGCACAAAAAATTCATTTATGTGAAATATGATTATTGTTCTGCGTTTCTGTGGCTGATTATGTTTAAACTCTATAAACTGAATAACAATCCGTCATTTTGAACGTTTCAAGTTGGTTTCATTACCGACTGGGCGGTCAGAAGGGCGGGTCGTTACACAATTAATCTTTAATTATTTTTATTAATAAATCATTAATTACTTAAGACCTTAAAGATAAAAGATTTTATCTTAATTTATTAGTTTAACTATCATTTGAACCTTGTTTAAAACTCTTGTAATTAATTATTATTAACACTTAAATTAAACCTCTAAGTTAAATTGAGAATTAAAACACTTCATCCTTTAATCATTTGTTTAATCACAATATTAAGTTTATTTAAAATAAACTTTTCAAAAACAAAGGTTATGTATTAAAAACATTTTAAACTCAAAATAATTTATTTGTAAAACCTTTTAATATGTCCCAAACTTAATTAAACATTCATTATATAAAAGAATTAAGTAAGAAATCGTTCAACTTTCAAAACTTGTTTAATTAAATTTTTTAAAACTGCAACAATATTAAACCCGAGATAACTTCGAGTTAAATCCCAAAATCCCGAGCCTTACTTCGAGCTTTACCTTTCCCTCTTCTGCTTCGAGACACTCACGTGAATAACTCGAGTCAATCCCAAGATCATCGTTTCTTATTCAACTAACAACTACATCAGACACAACCATCCACACGTGCACGTGCACCGGAGCTCTGACGAACTACCATCATCCTCGCCACCTTCCATAAGTCAACAACGATCCACCCCAGGTCTCTGACCACCCTGATCCTCAAGTCGATGATGAAATCGACATTTGAGCAAATCGACACAGCTTCAAACAAACTGGGCTACTAAAGATCACCTCGACCCACCTATTTTGATCACCGGAATACTCGCCGTCCCACCTAGAGCCGCGCCACAACACGATGTTTCGATTCCCCTTGATCCAAGCTAGTCCGATGATCTCACGTCGGCGCAAATGTTTCGAGAACGATGCCAAACAAAACCCAGCCTTAAACCCTACATCCTCGATGATCGGCCGCCACAGCACATTATAAAATCACCTGCTATTTTTCCAGGAATCGGCATCCTCCAAACTTCCTTCGACACCAAACCCGATGATCCCAAACCCGCAGATCGCCGGCAGTTGATGTAAAACTCAAAAACATTCAACACAAGATATCTCATTATTCTTGATATTAAAAATCATGATTTCTATCTCTAAATTCATCATTTGAAAGCACTAATCAGATTATTTAATCAAAACAAGAAATTTAAACATTCGGTTTTTTATCTTAAGATGATTATTACTATAAATCTTTGGTTTCCAGCAAACTATTTGTCAATTATACTTAATTATATTTTTATAAATAGGTTTTTGTTATTACAAATAGTTTCCTTTTATAGTTCACAACCTAAAGTTGCATGTATGCAAAGAAATTGAATTGTTTTATTTTATTTAGAAGCCTGTGTAATAGAACAGAGATGAATATATACATATACACAGGCATGCATCAAATATTCTATGTTTCTATATATACATATACATGCATAAATATCTTCATCTATTCAAACATTTCACAATCACACAACAAGCAATTATCACAGGCAGATCAAGATACATACATACATACATATATATATATATATATATATATATATATATAGAGAGAGAGAGAGTTAAGGGTTTACTCACAGTGTGGTTTTAAACAGAGGACTTGAATTTGTTTTGAACTGGAATGCTTTGTTTTTGAATCTGGAACCTGATGTAGTGAAGCTGAATTTGATTGAATCTTGCTTGTTAATTGATGTTAGAGTTGAATCTTTGAATTGCTACCAGGTTTTGATTTCAAATTGAAAGCTTCCACGTTTGATTTAACCTTTGATTTTTCTTTTCCATTTTTTTTCTTTTTGTTTCGAGATTTCGTTTTTAGAAAATGATGAAGAGAAAGTATTGAGAAGTGAAGAAAATATAGCCTAGTTTATCAAATTCTCATTTATCTATAATTAAATTCCAAAAGAAAAATGATTTTTTTGCCATTTGTTTAACTCAAATTTTATTATGTTAACACTTGTTTGATTATTATGAGAAATGTTTACATTTGTTTAATGCATGTGTTATTATTTTACAAATGTCATAATAATGCATTTTTATGTTTCAAACCCTTGTTTTATTTTTATTTACATAGATTTAAGTTTTCATCAATTATGTTTATATATATAAACTAAATTTATATCACATGCAAAAGAATATTAAATCTTATTTTAATTTTAAACTCAAGTTACTATTCCTTTAAATAATTAAATGTCTATCTCACATGTTTTTGAATATATATGATTAACTTCGAAAAACTTTTGAAAAAGTATTATATTGAATTTAAACCATAACTTTCTATTTATTCTTGTTTAAATTTTAAAATTCAACTTATTATAGTTTAAATGAATGAATGTTTATATTTGTGCATTTTCCATTATTTAAATTTATACATATTTTAAAGAAATTATTTAAAATGTAATTATACTGTAACGTATCGAATTTTTCGCGCTCGAAAATCGACATCCAAACTTTAAATCGTATTCGAATGCCGTAGATTTGACCGTTCAAATCCGATATGCCGGAGCTTATAACAACATTAAGTAAACAACACAGCAGAATAAAAAGAATAATACATTGATATACGGCATTGATACAATATCTGGTACAATAGAATGATACAATGAACATCAATATACATCATAGATATGATACAATAAAATAGCAGCGGAAAAGAAAAAAGATAACACTAGAAGCGGAACAAATAACTCTAAGATAGTCTTCAAGAGAGAACTCCAGCAGTAGCTCGAACTCCCAATAACGATGCACAGAGATAAGCAAGTACAGTCGTGTCCAAAGACTGAACTAGCTCCAGAAAATTTACTAAACCTGAGTATCAGAAAAACCCAACTCGAGGCTGCCCGTGTAGAAAATTTTGAGCACCCAGAGTTTAGGAAAGTAAACTCTGGATCAGTCGTGGGACTGGTGTGAGAAACAAAAACAGTTTATCTTTTAAAACAATCAACAAAATATTTTAAAGTCAATTCGCAATGCTTTTTGAAAATGTAACTACCATAAGACCTCCCACCACACACACAATGCAAACGCAGACTTGGAGGAGATTTCTTATGTTAGTCAAAGATGCTTACTATGCAAAATCAAATCATTTGATTATTACTATTAGTGCATAGTATAGAAAACATTTCGAAAGTAGAATATAAATCTTAGCCCGCATAGGTACCATTACATTATAACCGCTGTAGCTACCTCTTGAGGAGGCAGGTTCCATAATTTGAAATTGTAAAGGTTCATATTGTTTCTTTGGATTTCCAACAAATGGTTAGGCCAAAGAACTTCCCATTGCCACATGAGAACGCCTCTGGAAGGACGTCCCCGAGAACCTAACTGGATCTCTGCCAACACAAGGCCGGGTTACCCCTAACTGGGTAATTACTGACACGAGTATGTCATCCCCCCGTCGTAACCAACCTTTATCCGGGATCCCGATAACCAACAACCACAAAGTAATAAATTTGTAGCAACAACATAGGTTAAGTATCTGGGATCCATACCATGATACCACCTCCATCTAGAAAGAAATGAACATACCCTAAGGGGCGCTACCCCCAATAACCTTGATGCATCTTTCTCGTTTCGACCATTTCGGGGTGTGAGGTTCGACGAAGTCTCGTTCACAAAGCCACGCTTTTTACAAAGCAACGCTTTGATCAACAAATGATCAGCAGCACTCAGCATGCCACATTACCAAGTTGGGAATATATTGCTGATAACCTTCAACTACATAACCTCTAAGGGTGTTAAGCTAAGAGAATAAATTCTCCGCCACCAACAGAAATGTATTTGAAAGAAATCCGCTTTATATCCCAAAATGTAATGTCAGACATACAATCCATACAAGTCTGTTCTGGATTAGAACAGAACCGAAGGCACTTCCGAAGAAGTCCTTGCAATCTGGGTATTCACAATCCCGATCGGACTTCCCATCACTAAGGGAATCTCTATACCGGAGCAACTCAGTGCAGAGACAATCAATAGGTCATCCTATCGTTCTCGCAAATACCCGGTCTTCACCACCGGTCCTCAATGCCATCCATAACGTCGAATCACATATTCGGAATGGGTCATATGACAAAGGTCATCTCTCGGCTAACCCGAATAGTGAGCGCAACATTTAAAAAATATGGATATGGGATTTCAATTAAGTCACAACTTAATAATTCAAATCTTTCTTTCAAATGGTTTAAACCGATTACCATTTCAAATCTTTTAAACAAAAGATTTATTTCACAAAGTTCACTCAGTTTCCACAGAGATCCATTTATGGATTTCAAAACAATTTCCATTTCAATTGGATTAACTCGTTAAATCTTTAAATCAAAGATTTAACTCATAGCTTTCAAAATTTGATCAACTCGTTCAATATTTAAGTCAAAGATTCAACTTAGCTTTCAAAGCCGTTTCCAAAGATTCATTCATAGCCTTTCAAAAACAATTTCAATTCAAGTTGGATTAACTTATTCGGTCTTTAAATCAAATACTCATTTCATGGCTTTTAAAACATTTCAATTCTATTTCAAACTTGAAACCTTTTCAACATAATTTGGAGATTCTTTCTTTAAAATGAAAGCTATTATTACTTGAAAACAAGTAGTTTTCGTTTCAGAGAAATTCGATCTCATTTATACAAGTTAAAATCTTTGGGTTAATTCAAATTCCCAAAAACAACACTTTAAAATTGGTTTAAAACCCATATAAACTTGTATACCGTTTAATATCATAAATACTGAATATAGAATTCAATTTCAGATATTGAATTCCAATTTAAATCAAATTATTCAAATTTAAAAACTCAATCAAGTTATCCAAAATAAATTTCATCTTTGAAATTCCATTTCAAAAGCTTTTCACTTTAATCCCAAAACATTTCCAAAACCATTTGGACTTAAATATTCAACTTTTAGACTATTTCAAAATCTACGACTTAATCGATTTCCCCGTGAAATCCATATTTTATGTGTGTACAAGTGTGGTCCAGGGGTTTAACACAATAGTGCAACATCATTCAATCATCATAGATCAGAACACAGAAATATAGTTGATAAGCGATATAAACTGTAACGCTTATCATCCGTGCACAAATTCACAGATAATATACAGATGCATTATCAATAAATGAATAAATTATACATAGCACAATCCACAGAACAACGTGTCACAGATCAGATAGGACAATCAATTTAAGGCATCTCATACAATACAATCATTCATAAGTAAAGTCAAGAATTTAATAATCATTTATAAGCAGGATTAATTAATCGGTTTATCCTGATTAATTCAATTTATTTCCAATTAAATTAATTACTTATGAATTAATTATCTAATCCTGACTTACTAATTACAAATCATTTGATATAGATTAATTAATCAATATCCTTATTTAATTAAATTATTCTTAATTAATCATATTAATTAAGTTAACCTTCAAACTAATTACAAAATTAATTAACCCCATAATTTATCTTTTTAAGAAACTAAACTTTAAATTCTTACCATAAAGTGATTACACTTACTCAATTTCATAAATGATTATCATAAATTAATTAGTCTAATTAATTGTTAAAATTAATCCCATAAATAAATTATTTAAATGATCTTAGTTAATGACCATCATCAACAAATAACAATTCTTTAATTACTTTCCGAATTAATGTCTAATTATAAATAAATCTAATCCTTTCGAATTTCCTGCAATTTTGATCAATAAATCATTAATTAATTTCAAACTTCAAATTGATCACTTCTTAGCTATACTTAAATCAATGAATTAATCTTAATTAATTATTAATTAATCTTATTTATTTCTTTTTATTTTATTTTTTTAAATCTAATTACCCATTTATTTATTCATTAATTACTAAATTACTTTCGTAATCAATAAATTATTACTTCTAAATTCGAATTTAAACTAATTAACTATTATTCTTTAATTAACTCAATTTAGTTAATTTTACCTTTAAATTACAACTTATTAATATTTTAATTAGCAATGACATTTCTTAATTACAATTTCCATTAGGTCTTAAATTTGTAATTAAAAACTTTGTCTTGTATTTATCTTGTATTTATCAAAACCTGTTTATATTTAATGATGTTAAAACCTTGCATTAAAACAAACCCAGGCAAAAACCTAGTTTACCCGTGTCGAACCCGAGTTTCCTGGCCTATTTCCCGGAGCTCCACCCCCATACTTCATCTCCTTGTATTTATCAAAACCTATTTATATTTAATAATGTTAAAACCTTGCATTAAAACAAACCCAGGCAAAAACCTAGTTTACCCGTGTAAAAAATTCCCTCCATCACTCTCTGATACATCAGTACACGTGTGCACCTTCCCCGATCAACTACGACACTCCGACCATCGTCGCCAATGTCCACGCTCCACTGAAGACCCTCGCAACTAAACACCATCACCAGTCCCACTCGATTCGATCGAGAAATGAAATCGACCTCACAACTCACATGGCCTGTACATGCCTTGTCGGAATTTGGCCACCACCGATGATCCCTGCCGCTAAAAACTCCACCAACTTCACCGTAGCTCCGCCACTCTCCTAGCACCTCCAGCACTCCTCACGTTCAACTACGATTTCATTTCGTTGCCGCGAAACCTGATTTAACTCCAACGACAAACTCAGGGTGTTAAACCCTAGTCCACCCAAATTCCAACACCACAATGATCGATCTCCACCTTTACCATTTTTCCCGACCTCGCTAGCTGCCATGCTAGCTTCAACAGGAACAGTAACGACCCGCAAATCCGTACCCCTTGAGCCAACACTATTCTACCTAAATCAACTCAAGTTGTACAGAAATACGAACTATTTGGGTTAAAGAAGAAGAGGTAGAAGAAGAAAATAGAAAAACAACATCAGAATCTAACCATCGCAGCGGAATAAAATATAATAGATATTAACATATCTTTACACCAAACAAATATACATGTTCATATATTACATCATCAGAGTACATCAATCACAGATCAACACCAATAACATACAACTGGATACACTGCTAATCAACACGGCGGAATATATATATATACAAGTACGAAAATATGTATCGTCATCCAGCTTGTCTCCTGAGCTCCACAGCATCATATCCTGTATTCTATAATACTCGGTCTGACCCGAGCATTACAGTTAAATAACACCCGAGTCGGTCTGGAATACCACAGTGAGAAAACCACACTCATATTGATTATTAAAGTTTCAAAATCCTTTTGAAAACAAAGCATCTCGTAAGACCACGCCACAAATAAACATGTCGGGTTTTACCTTACGATAGCTAAAACAATTTTTATAGAAATCCACTTATATTATAATAGAGTCTATATACAAATACTTATAAAATAACCGAAATTATTACATCTATTAAATTCCATCTACTAGCCATAGAGTGGGTAATACAAACAAACTCGTACAAGGTTCGTAAGGAGAATGGATTTCCATCTAATGACTAGGCACTGGGGTACCACATGTCCAGTACGTGGCCTAGATCACATTACCGAGGAGTACGCCAGCTCCCCTGCAACACAAGACCGGAACCATCCCTTACTGGATAGTTCCGAATAAGAACACCCCGCGGTTGGGATCAGCAACCGCCCACTAAGCCAAAATAAAAAAGGGACATCTAGACAGGGATGACCTTACTCTCAAGTGGGGGCTACCCACGAAGCCTTGCTGCATAACCCCTGATTTTTAGTCATTCCCGGTTGATGAGGCTTGAGGCTAAGCGATACCTTTTTAGAACATATCCCTTAGAATGCCCATCGCCCACCTGACGATGTTTCGCAAGCATTCATCCATACAAGTCCGTCCCGGGTTCGAACGGAACCGAAGGCACTATTCCTACTACATCCATTTTGGAAATATCCTCAGGATTAGTAGCGACTAACCCTTGCACTTCACTGCTCCATCTTCGAATCCAAAATCATTTTCCACGAAAGTACAAACCGGATCGAAGTGGTTTTCGAGAAATAAATCCCGATCCCGGTCTCTTCGAAACGATCAACGCATTTGGCCAATATTGATAGTCGGTGATTTAACTATCAATTAATATTCATAAACATCCATCAAAAATAAATAATTTCCCAAATTATTTATTAACCTCAAAATATCTTCACAAGATATATTTCTATTCTCGAAAACCTTTGAAAACAGTTTTCAAAACTATCTTCTCTTATCAGAATAAATTCCAAATATTTCTATTTCCACTGGAATTACCAAGCAAAATATTTTAGATTTTAAAATAATTTAAAAACACTTTATAGTAAAATATATTTAACATACAATATAGAAAAATTACTTTAGTAGTTAATTTAAAATAATACTCTAGAAATAACTAAAATAAGGTTACCTTATAACTATACATTAGATTTTCTTCTTTAAACAAATACCAAATCATTCTTTAAATAATTAGTACGATAATAGATTAACAAATTACTTACTTTAGAATTTACTTTAAAATATTTAAATTAAAACTACTTCAATAATTAATTAAAAATATATACTATAAGAATATTTGAAAATAAGGTTACTTTATAAATATAAGCTAGGTTTTCACCTTTTAAACAGAATTACTAAGTCACTCTTTATAAATTATTACTACGGTAATAGATTTGAATAAATATTTACTTTAGAATTTAAACATTTAGAAATAATAAATTTCCAAGAACGTACTTTGTAAAACAACATTAAAACCTTTATTTTATTTTTAAAAACTTAGTTTGAAAACGTACTTGGCTATCCAGAGGAATATACTTCTCTTCACAACCTTTAAAAATAAATCACTATTTATTTTTAAACAACTTTTCTCATTCCTTTAATAAATTCCCACCTTAAATTTATTCTTCCAAATATCCAATTTCAAACACTTAAAAATCAGTTTCCAAATTGATTTCCAATTTACTTCATTTATTCCAAAATCCTTTAATTTCAGATTTATTCCTTAATTATGATTTAAAATACTTTTAATTGAAATACCAATTTAGATTTCTCAATATACTTCTTATTCCTTTAGATAAATTTAAAACTTTAAGTTTTAAAATAATTCTTTATTCCTTTAAAATAATATCACTTGATTTTACAATTCATTAATTACTGTTTATTCAAACCCCTTTCTTTTCATACTCAAAGTTATTTATTAGTATTTAACATACTTCTATTTCCTTTTCAATTGATCCTAATTTTATTAAATTTTCTAAGATTATTTCGTTTACAACTTTACTTCCTTTATTTTCTTTCCAAAACCCAATTTATATATTTTTGGTACTTCATTATTCCCAAATATATCCAATCAAATCATAACATTCAATATTCCAATATATTCATCATAGAATATCAAGTAATCACAACTGAGAATATTAAATAATAAATGTTGAGGGGTCCAGTTGGATCCCTCCAACCTGTTTTCCCTGCATCCACAGACGTTAGCACAAAAATATGCCAATTCCAGAATATACCATACTATAGCACATCAATCAATTTCAACCATTCAAACAATTATTTAAATTTAATCATTTACGTTTAAATTTAAATTAACTGAGTGTGATTAACTCCCCTTTGATTTGTTTTGCAATCCACACCAAACAGGCTTGTTTTCTTCTAGATTTGGACCTTGAATAAATATTTATTCGATTTATTAATATTTGAACTAATCGAACAATTAATTTCAAATTTAATAATATTTTTAACCCTCGATTTATTTCAACTTACAGTTCAAATAAAAAAATAATTTTAGCACAAAATAACTTCTATAGATTCATTAAACAAATCCATACCTAAAATAAAGTTTCCATTTAATAAATTACTTAGTGACAGGGGTAATTTATTTTAACCAATAAATTTTATTTGAACAAATAACTAAGTTTTAAACTGATTTCTTTCTTAAAATCTTTTAGTAACTAAAATATTAAATAAGTTAATTAGATAAATTAGTTACCCTACTAAATTATTTTTAGAATCTAAGCCAGTGGTTTTAAAATATGTATCTTTACTTTATTATCCCATTTTTAAACTGTTTACATAAATAATCAATATCCCTTTTAAATGAAAATAAAATTCTGTCTTGGTTTCCCGGTTTATAACCTTGTATTACATAATTTTCATCAACATTCGAGTCAATTTGAACAATTAAATTTCCATTTATAATTAAATTGACCAGTGATTTCATTTTTAAATAAGTAAATTTGTTTTAAACTAATTCCCTTTTAATAGAATATTTTAGCATCCAAATAATTAAATAAGTTAATTAAATAAATAAATTTCCAAATATACACTATTTTTTTTCTTTTAGATTCAAACATCTACCCCTTTATAAAATTCTTTGGCATTTAAAATCCTTATATACTTTCCTTAACTACACACATATGTATATAATATATTTATACCTTCTTTTATAAATAAACAAAACATAATTTTTCTTTATTGTAATTATCATTTTTCTGAAATAGCATATACCAGAAAACTGTATGAATCCAACTTATAAAAATTTCTACAAATCAGTTTAAATCTAAAACAGAAGGTTGAGATATTATATGTTCTTAATCTATTTAGCTATAAATACAGAACTAAGAATAAAATAAAAAGAAAATACCCTACTGCTTCTCACCACTCGACAGCTCCTCTGCGACAAGCCTAAGTCGCGAACCCACAACCCTAATCCCTTGTGAAACTCTAGCTCGATGACTCCAAGGACCTCGAAATCATCGGGCCACCCAGACTACACTACGTCGATCTACCTCCTTCCACGCGACAACGCGGACCACTTGGAATCGAGTACAACTCGAGATTGATTTAGGTCAGAAACTCCAAATCGGAACGGCTGCATCGAGGAGTGATTCGACGTCGGTTTTGGCTCAGGAACGAAGTGTAAATCGAAATGAATGGGTCATAACTTGGGAAGAAAGGGACATCCTTGCGATTAAATGCTCAGACGATTCTTTTTTTCTAGAACTTGCGGCCATTTTTTTTTTGTTCCAGAAATCGAATTGAGGAAAAGGGGAAATCGAATTGAAGAAAAGGGGATCAATTTGCTCCAATCCCTTACTTAGTTCGGCAATTAATTTTCTTTGAAAAGCCTTGAACGAGATATTATTAAAAGAGCCTGCATTTTAAAGAAAAAACAGAGGGAACAAGAAAAGATGTTTTCGCGTGCTGTTGATAAAAGTGGGAACATGGATAAGAAAGGAAGTCGGCTGGTGAAATTGACATATAAAATTTAAATTAAGTTTTTATCGTAAATTTCAACGCGCTTAAGTAGAGTATGCTCACACAACAACTCCAAATACTACGAAAATTGAAATCCGATAATAAAAATATTACGGATTCGATGGAACTGTTTTCGTCAAATTCCGAGACTGTGCCCCGGAAGGCTATTTTTAAATTCAATTTAAACAATAAAATTTTAAAACTGAACAAACCACTGTTAATTTCAATTTTACAATTTCTATTATTTTCAGTGATATCAATATAAATTTTACAAGCCTTCAAATTATTTTTAACAGACTTAAAATCCCAGATTTCATATTTTACCCGATTTTAAATTATTTAATTCAAAAATTAATTACCAAATAATTAGTGATATTTGAATTCAAGTTAAAAATTAACTTCTAAATATTAAAATCAATTAAATATTCCAATTTAAATTGCTTAAAAATTTCGGGTCGTCACAATCCTCCCCCCTTAAAAGAATTTTGTCCCCGAAATTACTAGTTAGGAAGAATGATTCAATACCCATTACTACTTTCCAAAACTAAACTGTTTAACATCAACCCAAACAATCTTGTCATTTAAAGACACTACACTCTTATTAATTTCCTAAACTCCCACATAGTTTGCGACCAAAATTATTCGTTCAATCATTCAAGTTTCAACTAAAACCAAATTTTTGAATTATCAAAATTTTCTCAAAATTTTTCTAACTCTCTAAATTTCCGAAAAATTTCGCCAGCGTCTCCTTTGCGCGGCTAGCTCGGTACAACTATAAAATGGCTCTTCGGCCTCCCAAATCCAAAAAAAAAACAAAAAGCCAAGTGGCTAGATCAAAAACCCAATCAAATTCCATATAGAATTTTAAACACATACCTTTTTGTCGAGCAATTCTAATTTATTATCTGAAATAAAAACCAATTTTCTTTTCCCTTTTTCATACCTGCATATCCTGCTTAGCAATAATATATAATCACAACATTCAAAATCGTTTATTTGACTTCTTTCCAAAATTTCAATGTTCATTCCATTTAAGCCCGTACGATGTACCTACATCATTCGTGCGCAATACCAAATCCGATCGCTCACTCGATCACATAATTTCACTTCCGAACTAGTATCGTCCATCCGACTTCCTAGTGCGGACTCAGATCTGGTTTCTGATTAGAAACTGTCATTCTCCTTGCATAGTCATAACTATGATAGAGAATTTATAAAATCAATCAAAACTCCATATCCTGGTTCGCCGTTGAAAATCGAGTGAAAAATTTCAACTCGGATCGGTAAAATTACCTCGAAATTCTATGCTCGAATTCTGGATCAAATAGCTATGGGAATAAATAATATACGTACATCCTACATATTTTCCCCCATTGATTATCAATTATATCAATTTCCTTTTTATTCACATTTATTTTGATTGTTATTCACTTATTCTCGCTTTCCCTTGTCACAACTTCAGTTAAATTTTCATTCAATTATTCACTTGGAATAATTTTCCTCAATACCAATTTACTTGAGAATCTCACCATTCATTTCTTAGGTTTAATATAATTATTTCATACACTTCTTTCATAAATTTGTTTTCACTTCACTATTGGAGTTTATATCTATTTTATTTAATTTGCCTTTACAGTTCCATAAAAATTTCAATTTGCTTCACTTTGTTAATTAATTTCGAATACAAATACTTTTTCCAATTTTACTTGAATTCAATTCATTTCCAAACTTTGAATATTGAATTTTGATTCACCTTATCTCAATCCATATTTAATTAACCATTTCCTTTATTCGTTTTACTTACTAATTTATTTTTATATCTCAAATAAAAGTTAGTTTGCAAACTTTTTCTTCTTTTAGTTTCTTTGAACCATATCTTCAGTTCATCTTACTTTACTTATACAATTTAAATTAAATTTCAATATTCAGTTATAATTCTATTTGCTTAACAAACCTTAATTCATTTGTCGTTAGTGAAAATTTTCAAAAAATTCAAAAAATTTCTAGCTCCCAAAATTTTCGAAATTTTTTGGCAAAGTCTCCTTTGTATGGAGGAGCTTTTGCAATTTGACAAAAGATATAAATATATATACATCGACCCACACGGTCGGAAAATAGAAAAACAGTTCATATTTCCTATTTGTATTGCGTAGACGTACCTTATTTAGCATTTTTAAGTAAGCAGCTATTTATTTAAGCAATTAGCGCGGCAAATCCAATCAAACGGCTTCCAAACCCTGTACTTACTCAATTTAAACAGGTAAGTGCTAAATATATGCAACTTATTAGCATTTCACTTATTTTTAAAATAGCTAACACACGAAATTCGTAAGCGATGCATATAAACAAATTTCCACAAGCAACTTATAAAGTTCCAACCTAAATTTCAATTGCTTACAAGCAATCCTCAAACCATTTTATTCAATCCTAAGTGATTTACACTCTCTTACCTGTATAGAATTCTTTTTCAAACTCACTTTATATTGATTCTATTTTATTTTATTCACCATCATACATTCTTATTTCCTTTACATTTTAAATTTACACATTTTTTTTCAATCCAGTCACTTACATTTCATTTCATTATCCAATCAAGTTTTATTCACAAACCATTTCATAAAGCTTGCCACCAACCATTTAAATTTTACCTTCGTTATTTAGTTACTTCAAGCTATTTCCATCTCAAAACTTAAGTTCATTTTCTTCCTTACACCAATTCTATTTTAATTTGATTCTAATCCAAATCAAACTCCATTTACTAATTTAATTCAGTTAATATACTCATCCAATTTATTTTTAATCCAAACAAGCTCATTTTCAATTTGACTCTATTCGATTTAAATTCAATTAGTGTAGTCATTCAACCTATTTAAACTTTATGTCTCATTTCAATTTACTTCTAACTTATTATATCAATAATAAAGCCATTTCAATTTTATTTCTATTCATTTGAATTTTATTTTGTTTAATTTGAGTTCATTGCCAGCTCCATTCGTTTAAATTAAATTAGTATATTTCATTGAATTAATATGATTTCTAATTCACATCCAATAATTTATTTCTGAATTCCTCTCATTTTATAACGAGGCGGTTTCCAATTTATCTCTACTTAGATTTTTATTTGCAATACAAATCATTTTTATGTAAATTCAATTCCATTCAACTTCAATTCAAATTTAATTCACATACAATTTCAAGTTGAATTTCTATTAATAACTCAAGCTTTACTTTCAAATTCTATCATTTACTCACAACTCAAATTTTTATTAACCAATTCGGGTTCCATATCCATTTCCATATTCCATTAACTAATTTATTACCAATTAGTTTATTCAAATTTTATACCCAATATTTGATTTTCATCTCAAAAATCACGTTAACTATTTTATTGGAGTTCAATCTATTTTATAATTTAAGTTTTGGATTTTATTCATTTCCCAAAATACAAAACAATTTCATTTTGGCTTATTTATTCCACATCTAACTTTTTATAAGTCACACATTTATTTATATTCAGGTTTCATCTATTTACAATCAATCCCATTCACATTTTTACACTTTAACCAGGGATTTTATTTTATTACAATACTGTTCAATTCTTTTATAAGCTGTCGAAACTTATTTATTCCAATTCGATACTTACTCTGTTACATTTATTTAGTCTAGTATATTTTTATTATTCCATAAACATTTAAATAAGATTCAAGAGGTCTTTTTTATTATTTAAACAATTCCCAAAATTTCAAAATCACTTTTGAAATCAACTACATCCAACTCCCATGGCAAATTCAATTATCCCTTTGAATTTCAAAACCAAACCCAGTTCGCACAATTCCGATTTAAAATATTCAGGTAGCAATTCCTCTCTTGGAAACCCGAAAATGAACACCGATGATGTCGCGATCATCATCGGAATTATTTTCTAGCGACCACAGAGAGTTTAGTGCCTTTATCTCTTTAACAACATTTCAAATATTTTTAAATTTTCAAATCTCTCCATATTCGATTCCAATTCAAAAATATTTCCGAAATAATATCATTATTATTTCTCCAAAACTTTTGAAAACCATTTCCAAATCCAAAGGAATTTAAACCTTTCCCAAAATTCCAAATTTGAAATCCATCCAATTTATATTCCAACATTACTCTGGGATTTCATTTCCAATGTTAAATCGCATTCATAGTTTAAATTTACAAATTTCTCTAGAGGTTTATTTCAATTTATAAATTACATTTATAATCTATATTTCAAATTTCATTCTGTTATATAAATTTATTCTTCAACTTTGGTTATAAGTTTTCAATTTCTTATTCAATTTTCTACACAATAGTGTTAATAATTTAACATTATCATTCCTTAACAACTAAGCATCCAAATTCTATAATAATTTCTGAAAATTATTTCTTTCATATACAAAAATAATTTGGGTAAAATTATTTCATTTACCCTACTTTAAAACAATACTGTGTCGAATTGGTCTATTCAAGTATTTAGAGATCCCTATCAATAACGTTAATTACTCGTATTGACCAGAATCCATAAACTACTCAATAAACTAATCGACACAATATAAAATCATTTTATATTCACTAACAAATATGCGCTCATATATATTTATTAATACGCTCAAACTCATTATAGAGTACTACGGACTCTATTTCAATGAGTAATTCCCACCAGAGCCAAGATTATCACCAACCTAAGCTCTGATACCAAGTGTAACGACCCGCAAATCCATACACCTTGAGCCAACACTATTCTACCTAAATCAACTCAAGTTGTACAGAAATACGAATCATTTGGGTTAAAGAAGAAGAGGTAGAAGAAGAAAATAGAAAAACAACATCAGAATCTAACCATCGTAACAGAATAAAATATAATAGATATTAACATATCTTTACACCAAACAAATATATCTGTTTATATATTACATCATCAGAGTACATCAATCACAGATCAACACCAATAACATAAACTGGATACACAGCTAATCAACACAGCGGAATATATATATATATATATACAAGTACGAAAATACGTATTGTCATTCAGCTTGTCTCCTGAGCTCCACAGCATCTATCATGTATTCTATAATACTCGGTCTGACCCAAGCATTATAGTTAAATAACACCCGAGTCAGTCTGGAATACCAGAGCGAGAAAACCACACTCATATTGATTATTAAAGTTTCAAAATCCTTTTGAAAACAAATCATCTCGTAAGACCACGCCACAAATAAACATGTCGGGTTTTTACCATACGATAGCAAAAACAATTTTTATAGAAATCCTATGATATTATAATAGGGTCTATATACAAATACTTATAAAATAGCCGAAATTGTTACATCTATTAAATTCCAGCTACTAGCCAAGGCTCGTAAGGAGAATGGATTTTCAACTAATGACTAGGCACTGGGGTACCACCTGTCACAGTACGTGGCCTAGATCACAGTACCGAGGAGTACGCCCGCTCTCCTGCAACACAAGACCGGAACCATCCCTTACTGGATAGTTTCGAATAAGATCACCCCGCGGTTGGGATCAGCAACTGCCCACTAAGCCGAAATAAAAAGGGACATCTAGATAGGGATGGCCTCACTCTCAAGTGGGGGCTACCCACGAAGCCTTGCTGCATAACCCCTGATTTTCAGTCATTCCCAGTTGATGAGGCTTAAGGCTAAGCATTACCTTTTTAGAACATATCCCTTAGAATGCCCATCGTCCACCTGACGATGTTTCGCAAGCATTCATCCGTACAAGTCCATCCCGGGTTCGAACGGAACCGAAGGCACTATTCCTACTACATCCATTTTGGAAATTTCCTCAGGATTAGTAGCGACTAGCCCTTGCACTTCACTGCTCCATCTTCGAATCCAAAATCGTTTTCCACGAACGTACAAACCGGATCGAAGTGGTTTTCGAGAAATAAATCCCGATCCCGGTCTGTTCGAAACGATCAACGCATTTGGCCAATATTGATAGTCGGTGATTTAACTATCAATTAATATTCATAAACATCCATCAAAAATAAATAATTTCCCAAATTATTTATTAACCTCAAAATATCTTCACAAGATATATTTCTATTCTCGAAACCCTTTGAAAATAGTTTTCAAAACAATCTTCTCTTATCAGAATAAATTCCAAGTATTTCTGTTTCCACTGGAATTACCGAGCACAATATTTTAGATTTTAAAATAATTTAAAAACACTTTATTGTAAAATATATTTAACATACAATATAGAAAAATTACTTTAGTACTTAATTTAAAATAATACTCAAGAAATAACTAAAATAAGGTTACCTTATAACTATACATTAGATTTTCTTCTTTAAACAAAATACCAAATCATTCTTTAAATAATTATTACAATAATAGATTAACAAATTACTTACTTTAGAATTTACTTTAAAATATTTAAATTAAAACTACTTCAATAATTAACTAAAAATATATAATATAAGAATATATGAAAATAAGGTTACTTTATAAATATAAGCCAGGTTTTCACCTTTTAAACAGAATTACTAAGTCACTCTTTATAAATTATTACTACGGTAATAGATTTGAATAAATATTTACTTTAGAATTTAAACATTTAGAAATAATAAATTTCCAAGAACATGCTTTGTAAAACAACATTAAAACCTTTATTTTATTTTTAAAAACTTACTTTGAAAACGTACTTGGCTATCCAGAGGAATAAACTTCTCTTCACAACCTTTAAAAATAAATCACTATTTATTTTTAAAAAAAAATTTCTCATTCCTTTAATAAATTCCCACCTTAAATTTATTCTTCCAAATATCCAATTTCAAAAACTTAAATCAATTTCCAAATTGATTTCCAATTTACTTCATTTATTCCAAAATCCTTTAATTTCAGATTTATTCCTTAATTATGATTTAAAATACTTTTAATTGAAATACCAATTTAGATTTCTCAATTTACTTCTTATTCCTTTAGATAAATTTAAAACTTTAAGTTTTAAAATAATTCTTTATTCCTTTAAAATAATATCACTTGATTTTACAATTCATTAATTACTATTTATTCAAACCCATTTCTTTTCATACTCAAAGTTATTTATTAGTATTTAACATACTTCTATTTCCTTTTCAATTCATTCTAATTTTATTAAATTTTCTAGGATTATTTCGTTTACAACTTTACTTCCTTTATTTTCTTTCCACAACTCAATTTATATATTTTTGGTAATTCTTTATTCCCAAATATATCCAATCACATCATAACATTCAATATTCCAATATATTCATCATAGAATATCAAGTAATCACAACAGAGAATATTAAATAATAAATGTTGAGGGGTCCAGTTGGATCCCGCCAACTTGTTTCCCTGCATCCATATACGTTAGCACAAAAATATGCCAATTCCAGAATATACCATACTATAGCACATCGATCAATTTCAACCATTCAAACAATTATTTAAATTTAATCATTTAAACTTAAATTCAAATTAACTGAGTGAGATTAACTCACCTTTGATTTGTTTTGCAATCCACACCAAACAGGCTTGCTTTCTTCAAGATTTGGACCTTGAATAAATATTTATTCGGTTTATTAATATTTGAACTAATCGAACAATTAATTTCAAATTTAATTATATTTTTAACCCTCCATTTATTTCAACTTACAGTTTAAATAAAAAAAAATTAGCACAAAATAACTTCGATAGATTCATTAAACAAATCCATACCAAAAATAAAGTTTCCATTTAATAAATTACTTAGTGACAGGGGTAATTTATTTTAACCAATAAATTTAATTTAAACAAATAATTAAGTTTTAAACCGATTTCCTTCTTAAAATCTTTTAGTAACTAAAATATTAAATAAGTTAATTAGACAAATTAGTTACCCTACTAAATTATTTTTAGAATCTAAACCAGTGGTTTTAAAATATATATCTTTACTTTATTATCCACTTTTTAAACTGTTTACATAAATAATCAATATCCCTTTTAAATGAAAATAAAATTTTGTCTTGGTTTCCCGATTTATAACCTTGTACTACATAATTTTTATCAACATTCGAGTTAATTTGAACAATTAAATTTCCATTTATAATTAAATTAACCAGTGATTTCATTTTTAAACAAGTAAATTTGTTTTAAACTAATTCCCTTTTAATAGAATATTTTAGCATCCAAATAATTAAATAAGTTAATTAAATAAATAAATTTCCAAATATACACTATTTTTTTTAGATTCAAACATCTACCCCTTTATAAAATTCTTCGGCATTCAAAATCCTTATATATTTTCCTTAACTATATACACATATGTATATAATATATTTATACCTTCTTTTATAAATAAACAAAACATAATTTTTCTTTACTGTAATTATCATTTTTCTAAAACAGCATATACCAGAAAACTGTATGAATCCAACTTATAAAAATTTCTACAAATCAATTTAAATCTAAAACAGAAGGTTGAGATATTATATGTTCTTAATCTATTTAGCTATAAATATAGAATTAAGAACAAAATAAAAAGAAAATACTCTACTGCTTCTCACCACTCGGCAGCTCCTCTGCGACAAGCCTAAGCCGTGAACCCACAGCCCTAATCCCCTGCGAAACCCTAGCTCGTCGACTCCAAGGACCTCGAAAACATCGGGCCACCCAGACTACCGTGCGTCGATCTACCTCCTTCCATGCGACAACACGAACCACTTGGAATCGAGTACAACTCGAGATTGATTTAGGTCAGAAACTCCAGATCGGAACGGCTGCATCGAGGAGTGATTCGACGTCGGTTTTTGCTCAGGAACGGAGTGTAAATCGAAATGAATGGGTCATGACTTGGGAAGAAGGGAACAACCTTGCGATTAAAAGCTCAGACGATTGATTTTTTTTTAGAACTTGTGGCCATTTTTTTCTGTTCCAGAAATCGAATTGAGGAAAAAGGGAAAATCGAATTGAAGAAAAGGGGATCGATTTGCTCCAATCCCTTACTTAGTTCGGCCATTAATTTTTTTGAAAAGCCTTGAACGAGATATTATTGAACAAGCCTGCATTTTAAAGACAGAAAAGAGGGAACAAGAAAAGATGTTTTCGCGTGCTGTTGATAAAAGAGGGAACATGGATAAGAAATGAAGTCGGCTGGTGAAATTGACATATAAAATTTAATTTAAATTTTCATCGTAAATTTCAACGCGTTTAAGTAGAGTATGCTTACACAACAACTCCAAATACTACGAAAATTGAAATCCGATAATAATAAAATATTACGGATTCAATTGAACTGTTTTCGTCAAATTCCGAGACTGTGCCCCGGAAGGCTATTTTTAAATTCAATTTAAACAATAAAATTTTAAAACTGAACAAACCACTATTAATTTCAATGTTACAATTTCTATTATTTTCAGTGTTATCAATATAAATTTTACAAGCCTTCAAATTATTTTTAACAGACTTAAAATCCCAAATTTCATATTTTACCCGATTTTAAATTATTTAATTCAAAAATTAATTATCAAATAATTAGTGATGTTTGAATTCAAGTTAAAAATTAACTTTTAAATATTAAAATCAATTAAATATTCCAATTTAAATTGCTTAAAAATTTCGGATCATCACAGGAACCCTATCATCAAATACATCGTTGATCGTCAGAAAATGGTCAAGATCCATTTCATGTTCAACAAACAAATGCGTCCCCAATTTGAAACTAAAACTCCTGCGTTTTGTTTTGAATATCATCATTTTCGAAATGGATTAAGATTATATAAACGAATCTTAAATTCATATAAGTTGAATTTTGAAAAAAAAAAAATGAATTTCCACTGTATTCTTATTTCCAAACAAACCCATTTCATATTACCTTGAAAATGTATTTTTAAAATTAAGCTATGATGATTCTAAACATACTTTGTTTCAATATCACTGGCTAAAAAAAATTGAGGAAAGCGAGATCGAATTTTTTTTGAACCAAATTAGACACTTGTTTTTCTTACAGAAGCAATACATTTCTTCTTGATTCCAGATGCACGCAATATACACATAGGCAAAAATACATATATACAGGCATATTTCTATCATCATACAAGCATAGTCGATTCATAACTATCCGGATGATCTCACGCATCCAGTGATTCAAATGGAACTCAGGTTAAAAAAAATTGAGTTCACTCACAGTGTTGAGAAAAAAGACAGAGCTTCATATTGAAACAGAGCCCTGGAAATGCAAGCTCAAACATCATTCTTCCTAGATTCTCTGGCTTGATTTGTTTTATTGTTGGATAAGTTTTTGAGATGATTCTACTTTATTTTTCTCTCAGTTTCGAATGAACGAAATGAAGATGTTTGATATATAAAAAGAAAAGTACTGGTGATAAAATTTGTACATGGTATCGCTGTTTTGTTTTGTACAAATTAGAACATGGCTGATATGATACACATCGTGGCTAGAGGTATTATCATTGATTGCTATTTTACAGGCAACATATTATATTTGCCTACATTTCGGCTGAGATGATATTAGAGATATGGCATTAGATGCCCTTGTACAATCTATACTTGAATATTCTTTTGCCTGGTTGCTTTTATAACTTAATATATTTTTGTTTTGTAATATTTCGTACATATGTTTACTTTGTTCATTTTAAAATACTTGTTGACTTCAGCTGATAGAGGATAATGCTATGGTGGCTGCTGATATATTAAAGGTATGGTGCAAGTACTATTTATTTTTACTTTGTTTATTCTTAACTATGCAGATTTGTTTGGTGGCTGATGTTAAAAATGAGTCTACAAGTGATGTCCTGTGCAATACAAATCAAAAATGTATTTTTTTTTCAACAAGATCTCGGCTGATGATTTCTTGAGGGTGGCTAAGCATAAATTTCTAAACCTACATACTTAAATATATGACTGTCTGTTTCATATTTATTTATAAAAATATTGCCTTGTATGTCTTCACATATGTATTTTTATACTTTATTTTGTATGTACAATTTGTTTGTATCAAATACATAATATTTAAAAGACAATGTTTTGAGATTCAATACGTATTTTACTTGAATTTGGAGAAACTCAAACCATCTACCAATTAATTTCTCAAAAACAAAATGAATTAATTATTCATTAAAAATAAATCAAAATCTGGGATCGTTACATATACACAAATAAATAATAAAATATATACATATTTATTAGTTCTTTAAAATATAAATATTTTTTAACTTCAATTTATCTGTAAAATATTTACTTATGAATTCCAAATCAAAATTATATTTACCATATATATATATATTTATTTCCAAACCCAGATTCTATTCATAGTCTATTTTTATATACATAAATACATTTTTATTTGTTTTGGAAATTTCCAAATTAATTCACCAATTAATTCACAAATAAATCCAAAATTTAATCAAATTAATTCTAGCCTAAAAACTGGGAATGTTACAATGTGCTCAGTTTTCAACTGAGCAAACTCGTTCATTTTCAACCGAGCATAGCTCAGTTAAATACTTATTTTTCAACTGAGCATGGGCTCAGTTTTAATCAAAGCATATGATCAGTTTTCAATTGATCATATGCTCAATGTTCAAGTGATCATATGCTCTGTTTTTGACTGAGCATGCCTCATTTTTTAACTAAGCATATGCTCAATTTTTCACGGAGCATACTTGCTCCGTTCTCAGCTGAACATAGCTCACTTTTAGTTGA
The DNA here is from genome assembly GCA_030765085.1 of Allium cepa. Lineage (NCBI taxonomy): Eukaryota > Viridiplantae > Streptophyta > Magnoliopsida > Asparagales > Amaryllidaceae > Allium > Allium cepa. The sequence goes on along the minus strand of CM060937.1, from coordinate 645,549,559 downwards.
GAAAATGCTCAGCTAAATACTCTGTTTTCAACTAAGCATGGGCTCATTTTTCAACAACGCAAACTCGCTTAGTTTTAACTGAGCGATCTCTCAGTTTCTAACCTAGTTTTTAACCGAGCTTATGCTCAGTTTTTTACCTAGTTTTTAACCGATCTTATGTTCCATTTTTAATGGAGCTTGTACTCAGTTTTTTGCTGAGCAACCTCACTCAACTTTAAACTGAGCATATGATTAGTTTTTGACCGAGCATAGACTCGGTTTTTTACTGAGCAACCTCATTCAACTTTAACTGAGCATATGATTAGTTTTTAACTGAGCATAGACTCAGTTTTTAGTTGAGCAAATGCTCGGTTAGATGTTCAGTTTTTAATTGAGAGAACTTGCACAATTTTTAACTGAGCGTTTTTAACTGACTTAGTTTTTTAACTGACTTGCTCAGTTTTTAACTGAGCATATGTTTAAAAAAAAGTTCATGAAAACACTTCGTTATATTTATCTTAGGACATAAATATCATTTTGTGTATTATGATTATTCTTTTACTGAATTTGCTTTTATTTGTATGAAAAATAATATTTATTCATTATAATCATTGTACCGTTATACCATAATTCTATCCATTGATCCACTACAAATCCTGCATAAGTCTGTAAATTGATTGCATAAAAAATGCATTTAGTTTTGTTTCACAAATAATTATGATCTTAGTTGATCCATTACAAATCATGTACAAGTTATATTTCATCCAATCATCTTTTGTAGTGCTTGAGCTTATATTTTTGCATAATTTCAACAACCTGTTGCTACATGCTATCATCTTAGAAATAATAACGGCATTTCATTGTTTGTTGTACAGTTGATACTACATTAAATAAATACATTTGATACCACATCAAGTAAAGCCTTTTCTCCTTAATTTTGATTTCTTTGTTGTGCACTTCAACAACATTGGATGCCTTATTGAACTTGACTTGGAGGAGTAACACTGCAACATATACTTAAATACAAACTAGCATGGGTCGCAGTTCGAATTTTCAGGTTATTCTATTGATGTTAACTACATTATGATTTTCAGATTGGTTTTTATTTTCAGCTGGAGATAGAAGTTCTTACTAATGTCGTTACCTACTTCGAGATAAAAGGAAAAAACATAACTCGTAATTTGAAAAGAAAATCATGTACTCGACTTTATAAAGAATTATTACATAATAATAATTGTACATGTAACCTTAATAGTAATGTATAATTTACGAATTAATTCATATCTATTCATGTATGAAGCAGAGAATCAAGAATGCGAACCTACGCGAATAATGGTGCGGACATTAACTCATAAGTAAGAAAACCAAAGAGGTGCTTCTATGGCAGTAGAAAATTTGTAAGTCCACTATGTCATTCTTCATGAACAGATGTAAGCACACAAATTAAACGTCTTTAATGCTGTTAATTAAATTTATTTGTTGTGTTAGCATATTAAGGATATGTGTCCAGTGGGTTTGATTTTACTTAAAATAATTTTGGGCTTATATTTGAAAGTTTGAGTTTTTCTCATTCTTCCTTTTTCTGAATAAACAGTTAGTATGTGTGAATATGTGAGAATATAGGTATATACACCTTTATTAGGTTGTCCGACTTTTTTCCATTCCGTGCGGTGTGAAAAGGAAAGAAAATAGATTTAAATAGAACTGACCTATGATTATAATGGGAAATAATTGTTCTTGATAGAAATCCCTTAATATCTATCTTTCTCTCCTAGAAAATTATTTCTGCCGTTACCTGACTTCAACACCATTTTTGGGGCTTTGGACCTTGCTAAGATTTTGTTTTTTTCTCGAAGAATCAGGTTAGTAGATCACCTTAAGAAGCCTATAAGTTTGTGCGATTTTAGAAAATGAGCATAGTGGGCATGCTCTAAATAAACTGCTAAATTCAAGAACATTTAAAACAGCTTCATATATTCCACCACATATTGGCCTGTCCATGATGACCATCCATGAACATTGAGACAAACAAAATATTAATCCCTGGCCAACCCAAAAAATAATGCACAAAAATGTTTTTGGGTCTTAATTATTAACTTAATGTTCAACATTGCAGTAAATGCTTTGCATTATTGAGGCTAAAAGCTAAAATGACTTACTGCTTTAAATTAATAGAATCAGAAAGGTCCTTTTCCAGTATACTACTTTAAGTTAATTATTGATATATAAGTTATGCCTTAGTGCCTATAGCTTATTAAACTATTATACTATTTTTCCTACTTTGCAAATCTTTTATTGAGCCATCAGTTGAGGTACTTCTATCCAACTTGGTTATTTTATTAAGATTCATTCTGATAAAAAACTTCAGAAAAAACATATTAAGTGTAAGCATAATTAAATGCTTTTTTCAGTGCTCATATAGTTTGCTATTCTCATATTTAAGATTTTTAAGATTCAGAAGAAAAAAAAGTTTACCGTTTGTTTGAAATAGACAACTCCTTTAATTTACAATTAAGGTTTAACCCTGCCACCATAAAATCTATGCATATCGTTTCTCAAACTGTACACCATTAGCAAAAGTGACTTTATTTTCAATGTGAGTTGAGATAATAGTTACCTTCAAGTGACCTCCATCTTTGTACTTGTAGGTAAAGACACTGGTTGAATCAACAACAAAATAAGCACCAGCCTTGCCCCATGTGATCTCCTTAGGGTTCCTTGATAAAAATAAGCATTGGTAAGTTTGGCATCAAAGCATGATGTCTAATTGAATCTAAAAGTCATAACTCATCCAAATTAAACCATAATAATCTTAACAAGGAATAAGCCATATAATTAATATTTATTACTAATGGATAAGAGAAATCTTGGCAAGCTAAATACTTTGGAAAAAATCTTCAGATATTTGTAAAAGTCATTTACAGCGTGTAGGTGATGTACGAATGCTATAGCTTTCATATTTTCTAGATAATACATGCACGAGCAGGGTGAATTTAAGGAACTCGTATGACAATCCATTGGTTCTAAGTTTCAACTCTTTTGATAAATTTTCTATGTTGAGTACTACTTCAAAATTTTGTATTAAATCCAAGTTTCAACTCTTTTGAAAAATTATAGGTCATGAAAGTAATGTTAACAATAAAAATAACATTACACATATGAAAGTAATCTAAAAGTTTCACATGTGGTAGAAATTGGACACGGGTGGACTTGTACCTGTGCAAATGCAGCACTAACAGCTAAACTATGAACAAAATAGGTAAGAAAAGCCAAATTTATAATGATTCCACTTTACATGGAAAATTGTATGCACAAGTGGAAGGATTTCAAATGATTCGGTACAATAAGTAGCAAAAATAAGAAATTCAAAGTACTAACTCAGAATTGAGCGGAAAGTTCAGCAAATAAATGATCAGGTACAATTAGTAGAAAAATGATTGTATATGCTATTAATAATGTTTTTTCTTGTAGTGGTTTTTCCATTGTTTATGATACTTTAGAATATTTATTTAATGGAGAGTATTTTTACAATCACACTTCTTAAATCTTACTTAGAATTCAATTCAAACATTAAGAGTTAATGATAACTTTAACCTTGTTAATTTTTTCCTATGTTTCTCTCCTACAATAATTTTGGACATACAATTATCTTGATTTGATGGTTATTAATTTTAGTATAAATTTGAATTCTGAGCATAAAATCACTTTCTTCGTTTATTTAAACAAAATTAACATGTTAACTGTGAGACAATTCTATAGTTTACTTATCTTTTTAAAAAATGAACCAGTAGTTAACAAGCAAGCCAAAACTTCTCGCCGTACATCTGAATCTGGCTCTAACGATGTCGAGCCACAACAACCAATCTCTGATGCTCTAACCTCCTCAAATTCTATTGTTAAAAAATTATTAAATGTCCGGTTTATGCGTTTGATATGCGACAATGTCTCAATATAAAAAACCACCAAGAAATAAAAAGGACAGTGCATATATGGCTGAAGAAACACCTGATTTGCCATAGCACACATAAATAATGCAGATAAATTGAATGTTTTAGATGATTTCTTGCCTATAGGTATGAATGATGTGTCAAAATATGTCAGTCAATAAAGGTTACTGGAAAAGTATAGAAAATTCAAAAGAAAAGTGTAGCACATAAACTCCTTCTAAAAGAGCATTGAGGATTAATTTAAGAAGTAATTAACGATCATTATGGAATCTTAGAGGTTTGAACAATGTTAAAAGAATTCAAGACATTTTCATACTTTTAACAAAATATAAATCAACAATAGTTAATTTACTATGATCTTCATGGCTTTACTACTGAATATGGATATGCATAGGCATTGGAAAGCCTAAGAAAGGAAGCGACAATAAAGATGGCTAAATTTGTATAAAACAGTACAATAACCGACATTGTTAGGATAGACCAGGTCATGGAAGATTTGGGAAAAATTTGTCTAACCTTGGTATGATCATACCTATATAGAATCTAAAATTTATATTTTATTCAATTTTGAGAATTAAACAAGTGTAAATAAATTTATTTTGGCTCATCACCTGGTATAGTCAGAACAAAAATTATACACCATTATTTCCCAAACGGTGAAAACAAAAGGTTATTTGCAACTCAGTTTTGCAAACCGAGTTGCATTCCAGTTTGCAAACAAAAATTATACACCATTACTTCCCAAACAGTGAAAACAAAAGGTTATTTGCAACTCAGTTTTGCGAACCGAGTTGCATTCCAGTTTGCAAAACTGAGTTGCAACAAATTGAGTCGCAAATTGCAACTCATTTTTGCAAACTATGTGCATTGTAGTTTGCAAAACTGAGTTGAAAGTTTTGCTACTGAGTTGGTTTTGCTGCTTGGTTCCGTTTTGCAACTCAATTGCAAAACTGGGTTGCATTGCAGTCCAGTTAAAGGACCGTTATAATACTAAAATATAATTCAATTGCTTTGCAAACCCATATATTCTACGTAACAGAATAATACAGCTTTTCATGAAAAACGGGGGATTGTCATCTCAATTGACACGCATTTCATATATGCCAAAGTTTTATTTTCTTCCTAAGTACACATACAAGTGCCTAAAATATGTAGATGCTATAATAATCTCATAGCTACATTTATCTTGATTCATGTATACTAGTGATCTGAATAATGAGTAGTTGTAGTTCAAGTTCCTTAATAAAAATATATACAAAGAAAAATAAACAAAACACAGAATATTTTGAATGATGAAATATCAAAATGAAAAAAATATACCTACACACTGTAATCTTCAGCAACTTTCAAAATAATCTATAAATCAAAATCATTACCATATAAATGGGCACATCAGGCAACCTAGTGGGTCCCTACCTTGCATATGCCTCTCTCATCTTAATCACCACTCCTACAACCTATTGCATCTCCATAATCGACTCATCAGCATCGTATCTCTTCTCACATTTCTTTACTGGTTTCAGTTTAGCATCATTCATGTCAGCTGGGTACTGGATGAGCTCAATGTTCTATTCAACCAAAGTAGGAATAACCAATGAGATTGCGGGATGATGGGGTAATCTCGAAGGATGTGTAACATAGCTTCTAATGTCACTGTTGTTTGATCTTAATATGAAGATGTGAGCCAATAAATTCACTATATGGAGACTAACCTTCTTCATTCCAGGCATCAAGCAAACTACAGGTGTTGTTTATGTTTTGACCAAGGATTAAGACTTACCCAATGGATGCTTCAAGAGATTGGAAGAGACTAGAGATAAACACATAGACAATTTCTCAATTGTTCTTAAGACATGGAAAACTATTGAGGTTGGACTATAGCAGTGGCGTATGGGTACTTTTATTCAAATATCTAGTAATTTGATATTTCAGGGTCTCTTATGTCCTTAAATTCAAATATGTAATGATACGTCACTGTTATATCAACTGTTAAAACAAACATCATGAAATTGGACATCTAAATACATGCAACTGAGTTAAAAACTTCTTAATTCTGCACAATCACCATCAACTTTGCAAAGATCATGGAATGATTTTAAACACTATATCTAATATACTATTTACTACCACACCATTTAATTCAAATACAATTTTTAGCCCTAATAATAATATAGAAATATATTCATGAATTCATAACTTAGTTACCACACCCTATAACCAAATAGTCATAGACTTATTATATGTTACACAACAACCGTAACAATTGTTGCATGATGATAAAGAGACATTACCGTAGCAATTGCATAAGAAGGTCAAATATAAAAGGTAGGTATATATTTGTTCGAAATATTCATTCTGAATATTGTAGCTCTTAGATCTGGCCAAAACTTAGTTACAATTCTGAATTCTGGCCAAAACTACCTGAAACTTATATCTCCGGCTAAAACTAGTCTAAAACTTATATTTATCAAAAGATCAAAATAGTAAAATTTCCTCGATCGTAACAAATCTAGTGCTTTAGCTATACTTATACCTACGCAAATATAACTATCTAGAAAATATGCCGTAGTTAAAACTGAGCAAATAGTGTGTTACCTAAGTTATAGCCGAGATGTGTACGCCTCGGTTAAAATTGAGGCATGTCGCCTTAGTAAAAACCGAGCTAAATATGCCTTAGCTAAAATTGAGGCATGTCGCTTAATTTTAAACTGACATGTGGATAAAAATGAGGCAATTAAGCCTTAACTAAAACTGAGTGTGGCGCCATGGTTGAGGAATCGGAAAAAAATATTGTGTGGAGTATATACGTAAAAGTTGAAAAATATATACCTAAAAGTGGTCGAAGTTCACCACTATTGAGGAACCGAAGCACAATATTGCGTGGTGTAGCTGGCGGATTGGAGTTGCAGTGAAGGTGAGGATTAGATCAACAACAAGCAGTTGGATTGAGGAACAACAAGTAGTGAATTTGAGGAAATGGTGAGCAGCGAAGTTGAGAAACTCTAATCTAGGGGATTTTAAAGTGATGAATAATTTAGGGCTTTGGAAGTGGAGCATGAAATGAGTTTCTGGCTTTATGAGAGGGAGGGTAAAAATTTCCATGCCAACTTTTTCCCTTTAATTAATAGCGTGTTCGTAAGTTATAATTCTAATATAAATGACTATTAAAAAATTAATAATATCAAGTCATGTTGCATTGCTATCGTGCTATCAATAAACCATTTTATTGTAGTGTTCGATGATGTTATATTGTGCGTATAATTCTCATTTTGTTCTCCTGGGACAAATGATAGGGATATCCATTCACTTAAACAGTTAGGAGGTGATCCCTGCTCTTATGTATTGTCTGATTATTTCTAAAAAAACCGAGGTTGAGTTTACTAGAACTATCGAATGTTTTTTCAAAGAAACCGGGAACAAATAAGTATAAATTATCTAAAAGCCACTTCAAACCAACTCAAGCCTTTTGAACTGAAGACATCTTGAAAAATATGGAATCAAAGAGGGGGCTTTTGAAGTTCAAAGGCTACTTGCTACTAATCCTGCGGGTGATTCCAAAATGGATGTAGTGGAGGTAGTGCCTTCGGTTTCCTTCAAACGTAGAATGAACTTGTTTGGATGAGTGTTGGCATTGTAATTCTGCATAGAGGGCTGTGTTAGCAATCCAAAATGGTTTGCGGTAAAAAGGTAAAAGTGTTGCCTCAAGCTCACAACTCGAAATATGGCTAAAACAGGTCATATATAGCAAGGCAATGTGGGTCACTCCCACTAAGGTGTGTCGTCACCTTTCTACATTATCATATTATGGATTTGGTTGTGCATGGGAGCTCTTGATAAGGGTTGGGAACAACCGGGGTGATGACATATTTGGTACAATCCAAGTTTAAGGGTAGGCTAGTTCTATATTGGCAGGGGTGGACCAAGTTAAGGGTGTGACCCCATGTACATTTTATCTAAAGGTATACCGTACGGTAGAGGTAGTCCCTTACCTTGCCATTGTTGCAATCCATTCAACAATAACCATCGTGCATACATGATTGTAAACCTATTATGCTGGAATTTAATAATGTAATAATTTCGGCTATGATTAATATATATTTGTATTCTAAACATTATCATAATATCACTACATTTTCTATAAAAATGTTTTGGGCAGCGTAAGGTAAAAACTCATCTGTATATATGTAAGGCATGGTCTTACAATATACCTTTAATTTTAATAGTGTTTTACAAGTCATAACAAAGTTCCTTGTGATTTTAGTTTATCATGCTAGTTTTACCAGACTGACCAGGCATTGTTTTCCTATAATGCTTTGGTCAACCCGAGCTTATTTTCCAGATTTAGCTGGATTCTTTGGAGCTTTCAGGTGATGAGCTGGATTCTCCAAGATGTATTCATGTACCTTATATTCTTTTGCTATTCTATTTTGTTTTGATCTTGTCTGTATTTATCAGCAATTGTAAAGACATGCTGTTATAACTATCCAGGCTAATAATAGCATAGTGTACTCTGATGTTGTGCATAATAAAGACGATTTATTTTTATAAATACTTGTTTATATTATATATTACTCGTTACGTTTTGTGAGAATCTATTCTTTCTTTTCTTTCACCCCAAAGTACCTGTCTTTCGAACACTTAAATGATCGGCACATGAATACCGATGATGTATTAAGTATTGTCCTTAGGTGTAAGAATGGAAAATTGTTACAATAATGATGATAAAATAGTTTTCAAAATTTGTTTACCAATATAGACGCTTTAAATAAAAATTGAAAATGTGATCGAAGAACGTTTTCCAAAATGTCGATTTTTCGTCGCCCAAAGGTCGTCCTAAACGTTGTGCACATTTGGTCCAACATGCACACACTTATAAACTACGGTTTGATCAAATTTGCGATTAATATACATGCATATACTGTATACATACAGGAATACTTAATAATATAAATTTATACATTCATGATATGACTATGTATGCATATTTATATACATACATACATACATACATATATAATATAATCTAGGTTATTACCTAAACATCACCTAAAACACATAGGTTAGTACATGAGAGTATGAAGGGGGAAGGACACGCGGAGTGGGATGGTGGGAGGTATGGCAAGCATGCTTTCATGAAGGTTTATTATTATTTTATACTAAAAGTCGTTTTATTAAATTACCCTTCTCATTTTCTGTAAATACCTCCTATCTCCACACATTCTTCCTTTACATCATCATTTTCATATTCATTTCTATCCTCTTCATGTGTACATGTCATCCATGGTCTGCAAAAGAAATTCCTAAGCTAAAACTTGTGAATACACTTCTAAAAGTCAAGCTAAATAGCCTTTCTTTATTTACAAATATCATCCTCTACCAAAACAAGCTCCTACACCTCAAAACCACCATTGCCGAGCCCAGACTCCCCTATGGTTATGCTTATTTTCCACTAGGTCAGGCCCATTGTGCCTTTCAAGGGTCCACATCCTCAATTTGTTGAGTTAGGAACAAGTGAGCTAGGTCGAGAGCAAGTTTAGTTTGATTTAGGTCAGTTACGGTAAGTAAAGTTTATGTTTTATAACTCAAGTTACTAACTTTTAAATTTTTTAAAGTTTATGAGTTAAAATGTTGCTTCAGTATGTGATAATGTTATATATTGTGTATGCATGCATATATGTTGATTTGGTGTTGATTGATTATGCCGAAGTTTGAGTAGGCGATAAAGACAATACCTTGAATATTGGAAAAGTTAGTTAGTAATGTGAAGTAATACTTTGTTTATGATGGTGCTACAATGTTATGATGTTATATTACATTTGAATGTTGTGTTTGTTATATGTGCATTCATGACACAAAGGTAGTGACTGGCTAACCAAAAGCGACGTAGAAGTCTACTTTTTATGGAAAGTTTGATTTTTGTTTCAACGTGAAAAGTTTTCAAGTTTAAAGCTTCGATTTGGTTTTCAAAATTTCATTTTCATGTTTCAATGAGGATAATAGTTCAAAAGAGAAGTTTTGAAAGTTAGAAAAAGGAAATTTCAAGTTTTTGAAATTATGGGTCCATATAGCAAAAGTCACATACAAACAGTTCAGAAAATCTAACTATTTTTCTAATCTAAACTTGTTCTAACTTAGAAATCGTTTGGAAATATTTTATAACTTTAATTTAGTAATTCGAGAACAATTATTTAATTATTCAACTATTTATTTATTTAATGGTTATTTAATTGATTAATTAATTAATAAAGGTAATTAGTGCTTAATCATTTGTTAATAATGGTTTTTAAACTTAAATGTTAATCGGTTAAGTTAATCATGATTTGTTAATTAATTAAAATTAATTATTATTTAATTATTAATTAAGGATTAATTAATTATTATTTAATTATCTATTTAAGATAATTATTAATTAATTATTATTTTATAAAGGGGTTTTATTTAATTAATCTTTGATTAAAGTTAATTATGTTTTAATAAAGTTTAATTAATGTTTAATTACCTTTAATTAGAGTTTAATTACTATTTAACAAGAATTTGATTCTCATTTACAAGGGTTTTAATTTATTTTAAAATCACTTTGAGTTTAAGTAATCAGCTTTGTTTTAACTGTTTTATTTTCAAATTTGATTTAAATCAAGTGATTTCTATGTCACTTACTCTTAAATTACCCTATATAATTAGGGAACTAAATGACATCTATTACAAGAATGAAAAACCATTCTGCTATTATAATTAACTTAGACATTTACTTAAGTTGATTGATTTTTATGTGTTGATCCCTGATATACCAATTGTTATGTGGTGCTTTGTTAAACTGGATAAGTAAAATCAAATTAAAAGCATCACTATGGCTGTTAAGCCACCATTTGATTTTGTAAAGATAAATATTTCATTTTCTTTTTGAAATGATTTTAAAGTTATTGCATTTTGAACAAGATATTTAAAGGAATTTGGAAATTTGTCAAGTGTTTTGAGTAAATGGATTTGAGTTTTAAAGGAAAGAAGATTTCGTAAATAAGGAAGATTTATAAAATAGATTTGTGATTAATGGAAGCCAATTTGATTTAAGATTATTTAAGAATTTTTTTAAATAAGAAGGGTTTTTAAAGAAGTTTTATAAATGATTTTGGGGTATTTATGAAAGAAATTTTAGAAAATGACTTGGATATTCATAAAGGAGTTTATAAAAAGGTTTGGATATTTATAAAGGCAATTATTGTAAATGATTTTGAATATTTATGAAAGGGTTTTCTAAATGAATTTGGGAAGTTGGAAAGTATTTTGAAATGAATTTGGATCCAAGTAGAAGAGATTTCATGAATGAAATAAATTTGATTAAAAAGGATTTATCGAAAGAAATAGAAAAAAATAATTAGATCTGGGTTTCTCTTAACCGACCCTTTGAAAGTGGTGGTATGGAAAATCCATACCACACTTAACACCGAAGGGATAATGTTTTGGGTTTTCCTTACCTCTAATTTAAACAACTTTTGTTTAAACCTTTTTAACAATATTTGGAAGTAAGAAGTTATTCACAAATGCTTTGTGAGCATACTTATGTCAGAGATATAAGTATATGAATGTTTTAGATAAACATTTTGAAATGAGATTTATTAAATAAAGATTAGTTTTGAGGTTTAGTGCTTGCTATAGATAAATAAATCTCAAATGGAATTGATTGTTGTTTGTTTATTTGATAGTTATATAACCAACTATCAAATATGGACCCTAAAATGTAACTTTGGAAATATCTAGGAGAAATACATGAGTTATATGGCACAATCATCTCCGATGATGCTGCACTGTGCGTATGAATCTCGTTTTGTTATCCTAGGACAAATGACAAGAAAATCCATCCATAACGGTTAGGAGGTGATCTCCACTCTTATATTTAACTGTTTATTTCCTAAAGAATAGGGGTTGAATTTACTAGAAACTATCGAATGTTGTTTTGAAGAGATCGAGGTCGAATATGTTATCTGAAAACCACTCCAATCCAACTTAAGCTTTTTGAAGTGAAGACATCTTGAAGATGACGGAATTGAAGACGAATCTCTTTGAAGTGCAAGGGCTGCTTGCTACTAGTCCAGAGGGTGATTTCAAAATGGAAGTAGTAGGTTAGTGCCTTCGGTTCGTTCATCTTTTGAACGACTTGTATGGATGAATTCTAACATTATGTTGTCAACTGGAAGGTAATGTAACATTCCAAGTGGGAAGTGCTATATAAAGGTAAAACGTAGCCTCAAGCCTCATCAACCGGGAAATGATAAAAATCAGGTATGCAGCATGGCCATGTGGGTTGCTCCCATCAGGGTATGGTCATCCCAAAATCTAGATCAATTACTATCTACTTATGTATGCTTCAAGGCACAAAGTGGGTTGATCATATTCGGTACTATTAGTCAAGTGGTAGGCCAGTCTTGTGTGGCTGGGGTGCAAGATTTTCTTGTCAGACACCGGTGCATGTTATCTAGAGATGTATCATCGGAAGGTAGTCCCTTACCTTGTCATTGTATGGAATCCATTCTCCAATACGAGCCTTTACGGTTTTAGTTGTATACCTATTATGCTGGAATTTAATGAATGTAACAATTTCGGCTATGTTAATTATTTACTTAAAAACCCAAGACATTATGATAATATCACTTGATTTTCTATAGAAAATGTTCTGGCTATCGTAAGTAAAAACTCGTCTGTTTTAATGTGCGGTGTGGTCTTATGAGATGCCTTTGGTTTAAAGGTATTTTTTATAAAGTTAAAGACTTGTGCTTTACTTACACCAGACCCATGTCTGACCCTGTAACCACCCAGAATTTCAAACATTTGAATTTGGAAATAAATCAAATTAGGAGTTTCTAATAATGTGTGGGATGCTGTTTTAGAAAAATATTTAATTCTACTTTAGGGAATTGAATGTGAGGATAGATTGGGATATATTAATTGTGATGATTTTCCTTTCTTACACCTAAAGAAGAAACTTAATACATCTTCAGTATTCTTGTGCAGATCATTCAAGTGTTCGAAAGACAGGTCGCGGGTACAGGCATACTAGTCAAAAGAAATAAAACACAGATTTCATTACAACATGAGAGTCATACACAACACCACCGAATAGTACATAATGTTACTCTAAAATATTATATTAAGTTAGAACAAGTACTACTCCAAATCCAATTCTAAGGATAGCTAGAGCAAACTGCCCATTAATATTACATAATATACACAACCCAGCAATAATACAAATGTACCTACTAGATAATGGGAGGACTCCTGCTCCATCATACTCCAAAATGCTTCTCTAAACTTGAGTGCTCGACTGCTCAAAAAATTGAGTACCTAAGAGTTTAAGGAAAAGAAAAATAAAATCTGGGTCATATTTGGGTCTGGTGTGAGTAAAGCATAAAGTTTAACTTTATAAAAACCTTTAAACAAAAGTATCTCGTAAGACCACACCGCACATAAACATGAATGGGTTTTTACCTTATGATAACCAAAACATTTTATATTAAAATCATATTGACATTATCATAACGTCTAGATTTAAAATAAAATACAGAATCTTAGCTGAAATTTGTATAATAATTAAATTCGAGCATACTAGGCTCTACAACCAGAAACCGAAGGCTCGTGTTGGGTAATGAATTCCAACTATGAAAGGGTAAGGGTCTACTAGCCGAATTCGTACAACTCTACATAAAATTTGCTGAAGGCTACAAAAAGCTCTTCTACTCAGGACCGGCACTAACCTCTTCTCGAGTAGCACCGAATATTATCACCTCTTGGTTGCGATCAACAACCATACAATGGGATCCTGAAGCATACATGTAAATCCCTCTAGATTTGGGATGGTCATACCCTACTTGGGAACGACACACTTAGCCCTACCGCATGTCCCTTGTTAATTAATTTCCCAGGTGTGAGGCTCGAAGAGGCCATGCTCTTACCATTTCCTCCTAGAAAACCATCTTGGAACGCTAATATTTCCCTCCAAGCTACCAATGCAATACTAGCATTCATCCATATGAGTTGTTCCGGGATCAAACAAACAGTCATAAATTACTACCTTATATGTTGGAATTACCCCGAGGAAGAATAGTATAGCTCCATAGCATACTTCATAAGGATCCAACAAGAATGTTCGTAGTTTGGAGTGCTTTGGAATAATCATATTATCCGAAAACGACATCTTCAAACGAAGCGATAATTCCTACTATCTCCATTCTTGTTCTCTTAGAAGTATGCAAATTTATTCGAGTCCTCACCAGGTAATTCGAAATTACAACCTACTCCTTGAGTCAAAACAAGTCAAGTGATCAATAATGGACAATTTCCTTTTAAAAGGTGATTGTACAAGGTTAATATATGAACAAACATATACTTAATTAAATGTGAAACAGTCATGGAAATTAAATCTCCCATATCTATCACGTTTCTGGCATTTTGATTTTATCCTACCCTCGCCTGGAGATAAACTCTAGATCTCATAGGTAGACGGTCAGCCTACTCATCGGCTTTTAGTGCTAGCTATGGGATGACTTACTTCCCATACATGTGTTACCATATTACTTCGGATTTGATATTTGTTTAATCTTACTTAAGAGTAAACGACACAGAGATCCCTTGATTAAAACATTTGAAAATAGAAAGCACTTACGAAAAGAGATAAATCGATATATGAAAATCAAACGATAATTAAAACTCCTACTTTTTTGTTAATTAGTTACGTAATCAAATTTTAACCTTCCTTAAGTAGTTAATAAACATAATTAAGCCGAAATGAAAACTTGGTTGTCCTTAATCATAAATTAACTAGTATTAAACCCCTTTTTGATAATAATTAATTGATAATAAATGAAATAGTAAAAAAATAATCAATTAATTAATCCTTAATTTAATACTTAATTAATAATTTAATTTAAATACTTTACTAGTCGTGATTAACTTAATTGGTTATTGGTTAAGTACAAACAACTTTTATTAACTAACGATTAGTGCTAATTACCTTAATTAATTAATCATGAAATAAATAATTAACTAAAAAATTACTGATTACCATCAATTAACTTAATTAAAGTTAGAAAAACATTTACTCAAAATTTTTTATGGTTAAACACTTAAATTTTGTAAATTAGCTCGTTTTAACGAACTGCGCATATAACGACTATCGCTATGTAGACCCAAAATTCTAACTTTTGAAATTTGATTCCTAAGTTATATATAAAATCTTCAACTTTGAACCCCTTTTTTCATTTAAAACACAAAAATGAACTTTTGGATGCAAAACTAAAGTTTAGAACTTGAAAACATTTCGCTTTCGAAAACAAATTCAAACCTTTGACAAAAGTGGATTTCTACGTCACTTTTGGTTAGCAATTCGCCAACTTCATGTCACGAACCCATATACGACAAATAACTCATTTCAAACACTATACTACAACATACATCACAACACTAACATAAGAAATAATATTTTTCCCACAATTGCTAACTAACTTTTTCCCAAAACACAAGATATAGGCTTTCTTGCCTACTCAAACTTCGGCATACACAATTATCACAAAATCATCACATAATCAAGCACACATCATATATAACATTCATATACCAATATACGTCATAAGTTAGCTAACTTTAATAAAGTTAACAATTGTTTAAAAAGTGTTAAATTTACATAATAAATCGTTCTAAAACAAGGTCGAACTTCACCGAAATTCGAACATGACCTAAAAGAGCTCCCTAGCATTGAAAATTTTGGACTTTAGGCTCGGCCTATTGATGTTTGGTCTCGGATATCATGGCTTTTGGCTCTACCATGAGGTGTGGAATGTTTGTTTTTCTTGAGTTTCGGAATAAAAGTATTGTAGAAGATGTAGAAGTGATTTTGTGGATTAAAAAGGAGAATTTTTTTTTGGCAAAAATAAGTTGTATTTTTCACTTTAGAAATTATGAAGAGGAAGCCATGGCTAAGTTTACTTAAGCTCTTAGGAAATTTAAATGAAGAAGAAGGTTGTAAAAATGAGAACATGATGATAAACGGGTATTTATAGGCTTAGGATATTAACTAAAAATTATATAAGTGCTTATTATAAAATGTATGCATGCATGCACTACCTTACTCCCTTCCACCATTTCCGTCCATAGTATGTGCCCTCCCTCTCCTTGCACTATTCAAGATATGCACTAGTGTACTTTAGTTTAAAATGTGTATATTTTATATATGTCATGTATTTTTATGAAATAAAATCTTAATTTAACTTAAGTTTTTCTATACATAAGAAGGAAACATGTACATGCACATATACTTGTACACACCAGGTTAACTTAGTCTGTAATGTGTGCATGGGTGTTTAACATAGTACCATATCCATTTGAATAACATTTAAACAATGAAAAAAATGATATTTTGGAAAATGATTTACGGTCACATTTTCTATATCACTATGAACTATATATTTTGGTAAACAAATTTTGAAAATGATTTTATCAACATTAGTTATTATTTAAAATAGTTTTATTTGTTAATAAAAATTCATTTATTAATTAACTAAAATATAATTGAATATTCATTTAAATAGCGATTAAGTTCTGGTTCTTTACACTCTCCCCCCTTTAAAAAATTTTGTCCCGAAATTAGCAAACAACGAAATAATCCAAACAACACAAAATGCCATACATTCATATCATCATATACATACAAAGACATGCACTAAGATCTATAGCAAACAAACATACACCACACAAACAAACATACACCATATAAACAAACAACCAAAGACTGTCTTAACATCAACTCTGGATAGGCTTCCCACATACGATCCACCATCTCTCAAGTACAATCTCAGGATCCTCGCTCCACTAAACCATTACACACTTCACCACTTTATTCCATAATCTTTTCTCATCTCAGTCAACAATATGAACCGGATGCCTAATCATAGCTAGATTCGGCTCTATCTCCAAATCATCTTGAACCGACGATCCCACAATCAAAGGTAGGTCATGAATACTTTTACTTAAATGGGATACATGAAAAACATTATGGACCTCTGACAATTTTTCCGATAACTCAACTCTCTAAGCCATTGGTCCAATCCTTTCTATCACTTTAAATGGTCCGATGCACCTTGGTGCCAATTTTCCAGCTCTTCCAAATCGAACGACTCCTCTAATTGGACCTATCATTACAAACATAGAATCGCCAACTCCAAACTCTAAATTCCTTCTTCTTTTTATCACCATAACTCTTTTGCCGATCCTGAGCCTCTTTCATTCTTTTCTTAATCAATGCAACTTTTTCAGTAGCCTCTTGGATCATGTCTGGCCCAAGTACTAATCTATCTCCCATCTTTACCCAACATGCCAGTGATTTCCATGGACGTTGTAACGTCTCGCCTTTTTGTACACTTTAAATCGACGATAAACCACACACGTCGGACTTAAACCATACAGAAGGGCGGAATGTTATGGGTAAATAAGAAAAAGCAGAGAAAGAAAAAAACAAAATAGAATCTTGCAGTGGAACGATAAAATAAAATAATCAAATAAACAGTTCATGAAGCTGTTTTACAAAATATTCGACTATACTTATACAATACATATCAAAGTTACACATACCAATAAATAAAAATGCAGCGGAGTACATGATGTAGTGAATAATATAATAGATAATAGTAATAATATCTTTGTCTTTGCCCTCCAAAATAAAGTCTTCAAATCATGTAATGCTCGGACTGACCCTTGCGAATTGAAAAACAAAACATTCGAGTCGGAACTAAAAGATCTTATGTAAGTTAAATCAACAGAAATAAATATGAGTGCAATAACTTAAGAGATGCTTGGTATTCACATCTCCTAAGGATTCATTAAACTATTTACTATGTAGTAATATTTCGCTATTATAATAATGTCTACTAGTAAAATAAACTTACTTTTCAATAGCATTAAGGGGTTACTCATATAACAATTAACACGTAATAGTCCTAGTAGTCCATCCATCATCAGCGCATCTCCAGATCGAAGACTACCCTAAATACTCCACAGGCTAGGGGAGAAAAACAACGTAACAACCCGCATATTTTACGATTGAATATTTAAATATTTTATTTAAATATTTCATCGTTAGTCAGATTATAGTCCGAAAAGCTACTTTTTGCAAACAGTTGAATTAGAACTCGAGACCACTTCCATTAAGTTCAAAATGCTATTCGCAACCGTTTGAGTATAAACTTCGATATGTTTGGAGCTAGCTAAAAATTTGACCTTTTCACTTTGGGCTTTGGGTTTGGGTTTCAGCCCATTGACCCAACATATCAACCCAAGCTCCACTCCACTTCTCTTCATTCATTCTTCATTTCCTAATACAACTCAAGCTTTAACAAAAATGGTGGTAGGGATTGGAAATTAAAATCCTAAGCCCTAGTTCCATTGAAAATCCAAGCTCTAACTCTAAATTCAAAGAGAAGCTATTGGTAAGCATCCTCTTCTTCTTCTCCAACTCATTCTCTCTACAATTTCAGAAATTGCTAAACCCTAGCTTAGGAAATGTTTTTCTTTTAAGCCTAGATTCAAGCTTCTTGGGTTAGAATTGAAAAGTGATTGTTCTTGCCTTGCTCTATAGCTTCTTCTTCATTGTTTTGAGTAAAAGGTGAAATTTTTATCTCACATCTATGTCTATAACTATCTTTTATTGTTGGGTATGAATTCCTAACACTTATTCATGTGCATTTGCTTTTGGTTTGGATTGAATTGGTGAATATTTCAATTTTTGGTGTTTTGAAGTCAAATCTTTAAAAATCCTAACTTTGATGTTTGAACATGTTTTTGGTGATGCATCGAAGAGCCTATAGGGCTGGGTTGCCGATTGGCGTAAACCTTTAGCGTCTGTTGCTCGTCCGATTGCAAACGTTGAGAGTTTGCCCTTCATTTAGATAGCCTGGAAATGCTGAAAAACAGGCACCAATCGACTGGCGCTTTGAGACCAGTCGACTGACCTGTAACCCGAGAGTTTTCCAGGGTCTGGTCCAGTCGACTGTTCTCACAGTGCCAGTCGACCGACCTTCTTGTATTTTGCCTATTTTGCCTACTTTCTTGAGGTTCCAATTTTTATCGATTCGTGAATTATCCGATTTGTTGTTATCATTTATTATCGACTTTGATGACTTCTTTTTCAAGATTTTTGGGAATGTCCATTTTGATGGAATTGGTATCGATTTCTTCGGATTTGATTCACGTCTTCGTATGTGAATTTTCGATGATTGATTGTTTTTACAATCATTTTTGTGATTTATCACTTTAAAAATACAAAGGTTTCTATACTAGTAGTAAATATCAAAACTCTTTCGTTAAAACGATTTTAACACTATTTTCAATATCAAACTCATTTATAAAATCGTTTTCCAACCTATTAGTATATACAAACCTTTACCTCATTCGTATGAGAAATTTAATTAAACGGCTTAGCAAAACAAGTGGTATGAAACGCTTGCGTTTACTTTGTCGGTTAATTCTTGGACTTGTTCAATTGAACTCTTGTGACAACTTTCGAGTGGAAATCTATAATTTGTTCGTAAATATTTAAGTTAAGCTAGTAGTTATGGGACATGAAACTAAACTCATATATTTACTAGCTTAGTGTAATTTACACTTGTTTTTGAGTGGAAGCCTACAATTTGTTTGTAAATAATTAAGTTAAGCCAGTGGATATGGGACTGAAGCCTAACTCAATTATTTACTAGCTTAGTGTAATTTACACTTGTGGATCTATGAAGATCCTTTGGTGGAGTTTTGGCTTAATTTTATGGGGTAGCGACCCATGGTCTTCGGACCTTTTTATGGAGCTTCGGCTCAAATGTCTTCGGACCGTTTTGTGGAGCTTCGGCTCAAAGGTCTTCGTGCCGTTTTGTGGAGCTTCGGCTCAAAATTAATGGTTAGCAACCATGGAATAGCGTTCCATTTTTTGATACACGTGTTGGTGAGTTTTTATGCTCCCGTTTTGTGATAGGCCTCCCCCTTTTGTGATTTATGGATTTCGAATTGATGATTTCTAGAATTTGTGTTTCACAAACTTTACGATTGGCATTGATATGTTTGTCAATATTTGTGGTTTGGTGAATAAAATAAAGAATATGACATTCTTTTTTGTGCACCGAGATTTCGTGAGATATTATATGATTTTTGTTGTTATTTAATGTATACTTTTCATAGTATGGCATTATTGTTATCATACGTTTTTATCGTACTCTTATTCTATCTCATTTTTGTCTGATATTTATAGCTAGACTGATCCGTTTATTATTTTCTTATTAAATAATACTCGGGTCAGACAGAGATGTTACAGGTGCTTCTATTTGACTTCTTATCAGGGACTGTCGCCTAATTTTTGGCTAACTACTTTATATTAGTAGTTTTCATTTCATACATTAGAGATAGAGACTCCTTGATGTATAATTATTCTTTTGTCTAGCACTTGTATCTATTCTTTTGTGATGTTGTGGATCTTATATGACCACTACTCTGTTATACACTTCTATGTGTTATATTCACATCTATTTCTGCCTTTGTGATATGAATATCTGTGACTGATTTGTGTTAGGCTTATTTCTATATTTGTTTCCGAAGATCATATAGCCACTGTGTAGTAGCTTTGAGTTTGTTTCGGTATGTCGGATTTCCTCTTGAAATGAAATGCATGTAATACTATCTGACATATCGGTGCTCACACAAAGCAATTACACGGATGGTCACTCCTCAACAGCCTTATTCTTCGCGCTAGTTGACGGAATTACTCCTTAGTGTCCTTGGCTAGCATGAGTATAGAGGTGGGGCGTCACAGCTTGGTATCAGAGCCAAACTTTGGAACAATGTAGAATAATCTAGCAATGATCATTGTCCTAAGTCCTTCTTAGGAGTCGTGCCTTAGGATTTTATTCGAGTCTTAGGACCTGTTCTATCCTATTTTCTTTGTGATGCCTTGTTTTATCAATCATGATTATTTGATATCCATTTTGAGAATAACATTTTTCCTCTTCTTCTTTCTTTCTTAAAGAAGAAGAAATGGCTAGTTCTGGCAGTCCTAGCGCTGGTCAATCCAGTAGCCCTTCTCTGGATGGCGAATTCATGTCTGCCCAACAACTTTTGGATCTTGTGAAGAATCAAAGGTTTATTTGTGCTTTAAGTAAGAACCCCACAAAGGTTTTACCTCTGAAAATAGAAGTTCCTTTCGATCAGCTTGTAGATATCACTCTACCAGAAGAAGAGGTTGATAATGGAAGTGATAGTGATGTTGGAGGTTCCAAAAAGAGCCTCATTAGCAACAAGAAGAGGCATGTTAAGTTCAAAAGCCCTAATCCTAACAAGAAGGAGAAGCAAGAAACTCCAGTAGCAAAGACTCTAATCCCTAATTGTGGACAATGCTACAATTGTGGTTCTAAGGACCATTATGTAATTAAGTGCCCGAAACCCTTTATTGCCGCTATTGCAAAGGTTCGGGTCATCACTTATCTACATGTCCTAAACTTCCAAGCAAGAGGGAGGGACGGCTTAATGTTTTGCAAACGCCTAGTGCACTTCTCTTTGTCAAGGTACTTATCATTCAGTCCTTGATGACACTTTTTTCGTGATTATCCTATTCGAGTTCTTGTTGATATGGGTTCATCTCATTATTTTTATATCAAAAGAACTTGTTGATTTCTTTTCTCTAAATATTTTGGGCTTGATGACTTTGCTGAGAATTGCTATCCGGATAGTGGATCCACAGTGCTCATTTTGCTTTGAAAAGATGTCAAGATTATTTTATGTGATTATTCTTTCCAGGCCGATTTGCATGTTGTGCGTTACTTAGGCTTTGAAATTGATTTTTGTGAAAGGATTGGCTTAATAATTATGAAGCCATATCCTATGTCCCATTTGGACTATCTATCTTTGGCATTTTCAATCTGTTAAGCAGATTTCTATTTTTCTAAATGATTTTGATTCCAATTTGGTGGCATCATTTTATTTTCTAGACCCACTTGTTGAGGAAGATTTTATTCTCCTCATTCAAGTAGTTTGTGAAATTTTCCGGTATCTTTGAGTTTGTCTTAGGATTTTCACCTAAGCAATCTTTTGAGTGGTGCTAAGGTCTTTTCAATTCGACTTTACCACCATTTTTCATTAGCTACGAGTTACGGACGATAGCGTTCCCTTTTACCGCATTCCGCACTCGTTATGATTCTTATGAATGACACATGATGTCATTCGAGTAGTCCAGCTTATTTCATCCATCTTATGAATTGAGTATTCTGCGAATATCTCGATGAATACGTTTATGAATTTACTGATTATGGATGAAAACAGCAATTTAAAATTTTTGCAAATCTTTTTCATAAGATTTATTTGTAAGAATAATTGGACTTTATCCTTAAAACAAGCAAAGAATATTCGTAAAGTTTTTAAGAAACATTTTTATTATAAAGAAGATGATTTTGTGTTGCATTGCCCATTGAGTGCTTTAAGAATTCTGGTCGATGCGCTAGATCAACGTTATCGATAGGATTCTCCTAAACACTATGACGAGATAGTTCGACACAATAAATCGACTTGGAATAAGTAAATTTTTCTAGAAAGATGATTACATAAAATTAATTGTAATTTTGAAAGTTTTAGCTTTTTGAGAATGAGGATCAATTAAAACAATTCTTTCTTTTCGATACTCCTATTCTTGTGATTCCCGAGGAGAACTAAGACTTTATTATTTATACCGATGCTAGTCATGTTGGTTTGGGTGTCGTGCTCTTGCAAAAGAGAACATGCTGTCATTTGTGCTTCTAAACAGTTAAAGCCTATCGAGACTAAGTGTGCCACTCATGATCTAGTGTTCGCGGCTATTGTTTTTGCTTTTAGAATTGGCATCGTTATTTTGGTGGAGAAATTTGTTCTCTACACCGATCATAAATCTTTGAAGTATTTATCTTCTCAAAAAGGAACATAATTTGCATCAACAATGTTGGCTCGAGTTCCTTGCATCTTATGATCTTGATATTCTTTATAATTCTCGAAAAAGGGGAATCGTGTTGCCAATGCACTTAGTTGTGAGCAACAAGCGGTTATTTCTTTGATGATATCCAAATGGAATGATCTCGAGACTTTGTTCACTTGTGAGATTCGAGATCGTGAATCCAATTCGAGTTCATCTCTTGTTTTATGTAGCCTTGAGGCTCATCCTTCTCTTTTAGACCGCATCCTTGAAGCTCAAAAGCTAGATCCCGAATTGGCTCTTCTAAGCCAAAACTATAGGGATAAAATTAATATTAAAGGTTTGAAAGACTTTGATATTGATACTCGTGGCGGCATTCGAAAATTTGGTAGACACATCGTGCCAAATATTAGTGATCTTCGTAAAGATATTTCAGAAGATTCTCATCGTTCTAGGTTTACCATTCATCCTGGTAGTAGCAAAATGTATGGGGATATCAAGCGACTTTATTATTGGGATGGGATGAAATCTGATATTGCTAACTTTGTTAAGCGTTGCATGACTTGCCAACTCGTTAAGGCCGAGCATCAAGGCCCGGTGGGTTATTGCAACCTTTGGACATTCCAATTTGAAAGTGGGACCAAATTTCCATGGATTATATTGATGGTCTTCCCCGTTCTCATTCGGATCATGATAGTCTATGGGTGATAGTAGATAGACTTACAAAATCCGCCCAATTTATTCCCGTTCGGTCTAATCGGACCGTACCTCTTTTGGCCAAAATCTTTATTAAAGAAATTGTTAAATTGCATGGAGTTCCTACTTCTATTGTTAGCGATCGCGATCCATTGTTTACTAGTGGATTTTGGAAGAGTCATAAAAAAGCTTTAGGAACGAAGCTTAATTTTTAGCACCGCTTATCATCCTCAGTCCGATGGACAAACCGGGCATGTGAATCAAACTCTTGAAAATCTTCTTCACGCATGTATTCTTGATTTTGGTGGAAGTTGGGAAGGTCATATTTCTCTTGTTGAGTTTTCCTATAATAATAGCTTCCAATCTAGTATTGGTATGGCACCTTTCGAGGCACTCTATAGAAGGCCATGCTGATCTACTTGTTGGCTTGAGGCCGGTGAGAAGCTGGTTTTTGGTCCAGATTTTATTCGAGATTCCATAGAAATGATTGACCATATTCCTCATAGGATGAAAGACGCTCAGAGTAGACAAAAAAAAATTCCTATGCCGATAACCGAAGAAGGAAATTAGAATTATCTGTGGGAGATTTTGTGTTTATTCGTGTTTCACCTATAAAAGGTGTTGTTCATTTCAGTCGATCGGGAAAGTTTGCACCTCGATATATTGGCCCTTTACCCATCCCCGAACGCACTAGTTCCGTGGCTTATCGGCTTTTATTACCGGCTCGGTTTTCTTCTATTCATGACGTTTCCCACGTCTTTCAACTACGGAAATGCCTTTGGGATTCCCATTTTTATTCTTGAGCCCGGTATTATTGAAGAAATTGAAGTTTCACCTATAAGACTTATGAGCAACATCCTATTCGCATCATTGCTTCGGAGGTTGAGCTCCTTCGAAATAAAGATGTTATTCTTGTGAAAGTTCAATGGTTCTCAAATCCTAAGGATTGATCTTGGGAATCCAGAAAATCCATCGAGCGAACACGTTCGGGCTTACTCTTTCGTGCTCTTTATGGTGAACTTCTTATTTCAAAATTTCTTTTGTGTTGATCTGCATTTATGGTTGTTACTCTTTATTTTCTTCTTAAGTATTGCGAGGACGCAATTTCTTTAGAAGGGGAGTCTGTAACAACCTGCATATTTTACGATTGAATATTTAAATATTTTATTTAAATATTTCATCGTTAGCCGGATTATAGTCCGAAAAGCTACTTTTTGCCAACAGTTGGATTAGAACTCGAGACCACTTGCATTGAGTTCAAATTGTCGTTTGCAACCTTTTTGAGTATAAACTTCGATATGTTTGGAGCTAGCTAAAAATTTGACCTTTTCACTTTATGCTTTGGGTTTGGGTTTCAGCCCATTGACCCAACATATCAACCCAAGCTCCACTCCACTTCTCTTCATTCATTCTTCATTTCCTAATACAACTTAATCTTTAGCACAAATGGTGGTGGAGTTTGGAAATTAAAATCCTAAGCCCTAGTTTCATTGTAAATCCAAGCTCTAGCTCTAAATTCAAAGAGAAACTATTAATAAGCATCCTCTTCTTCTTCTCCAACTCATTCTCCCTTCAATTTCAGAAATTGCTAAACCCTAACTTAGGAAATGTTTTTCTTTTAAGCCTAGATTCAAGCTTCTTGGGTTAGAATTGAAAAGTGATTGTTCTTTCCTTGCTCTATAGCTTCTTCTTCATTGTTTTGAGTAAAAGGTGAGATTTTTATCTCACATCTATGTCTATAACTATCTTTGATTGTTGGGTATGAATTCCTAACACTTATTCATGTGCATTTGCTTTTGGTTTGAATTGAATTGGTGAATATTTCAATTTTTGGTGGTTTAAAGTCAAATCTTTAAAAATCCTAACTTTGATGTTTGAACATGTTTTTGGTGATGCATCGAAGAGCCTATAGGGCTGGGTTGTCGATTGGCGTAAACCCTTAGCGCATATTGCTCGTCCGATTGCAATCGTTGAGAGTTTGCCCTTCATTTAGATAGGCTGGAAATGCTGGAAAACAGGCACCAATCGACTGGCACTTTGAGACCAGTCGACTGAC
This sequence comes from Allium cepa, assembly GCA_030765085.1. Classification (NCBI taxonomy): domain Eukaryota; kingdom Viridiplantae; phylum Streptophyta; class Magnoliopsida; order Asparagales; family Amaryllidaceae; genus Allium; species Allium cepa. The sequence goes on along the minus strand of CM060937.1, from coordinate 645,523,929 downwards.
CTGTAACCCGAGAGTTTTCCATGGTCTGGTTCAGTCGACTGTTCTCAGAGTTCCATTCGACTGACCTTCTTGTATTTTGCCTATTTTGCCTACTTTCTTGAGGTTCCAATTTTTGTCGACACGTGAATTATCCGATTTGTTGTTATCGTTTATTATAGACTTTGATGACTTTTTTATGGGGATTTTTGGGAATTTCCATTTTGATGGAATTGGTATCGATTTCTTTGGATTTTATTCACGTCTTCGTATGTGAATTTTTGATGATTGATTGTTTCTACAACCATTTTTGTGATTTGTCACTTTAAATTTACAAAGGTTTTTATACTAGTAGTAAATATCAAAACTCTTTCGTTAAAACGATTTCAACACTATTTTCAATATCAAACTCGTTTATAAAATCATTTTACAACCTATTAGTATATACAAACCTTTACCTCATTCGTATGAGAAATCTAATTAAATGGCTTAGCAAAACAAGTGGTATGAAACGCTTTTGTTTATTTTTTTGGTTAATTCTTGGACTTGTTCGATTGAACTCTTATGACAACTTTCGAGTGGAAATCTAAAACTTGTTCGTAAATATTTAATTTAAGATAGTGGTTATGGGACATGACGCTAAACTCAAATATTTACTAGCTTAGGATAATTTACACTTGTTTTCAAGTGAAAGTCTACAATTTGTTCGTAAATAATTAAGTTAAGCCAGTGTTTATAGGACATGAAGCCTAACTCATTTATTTATTAGCTTAGGGTAATTTACACTCGTGGATCTATGAAGATCCTTTGGTGGAGTTTCGGATCAATTTTTTGGGGTAGCGACCCATGGTCTTCAGACCGTTTTGTGGAGCTTTGGCTCAAGGGTCTTCGAACCGTTTTGTGGAGCTTCGGGTCAAAGGTCTTCGGACCGTTTTATGGAGCTTCGGCTCAAAGGTCTTTGGGCCGCTTTGTGGAGCTTTGGCTCCAAGGTCTTCAGGCCGTTTTGTGGAGCTTCGGCTCAAAATTAAATGTTAGCAATCATGGAATAGCGTTCCGTTTTGTGATACACGTGTTGGTGAGTTTTTTTGGTCCAATTTTGTGGTAGGCCTCCCCCTTTTGTGATTTTTGGATTTCTATTTGATGATTTCTAGAATTTGTGTTTCATCAACTTTATGATTGGCATTGATATGTTTGTCAATATTTGTATTTTGGCGAATAAAATAAAGAATATGACATTCTTTTTTGTGCTCCGAGATTTCTTGAGATATTATATGATTTTTGTTGTTATTTAATGTATACTTTTTATAGTATGGCATTATTGTTATCTTATTTTTATTGTGCTCTTATTCTATCTCATTTTTATCTGATATTTATAGCTAGACTGATCCGTTTATTATTTTCTTATTAAATAGTACTCGGGTCAGACCGAGATGTTACAGGTGCTTCTATTTGACTTCTTATCAGGGACTGTCACCTGATTTTTGGCTAACTACTTTAGATTAGTTTTTGTTTCATATATCGAGATAGAGACTCCTTGATGTATACTTATTCTTTTGTCTAGCACTTGTATCTATTCTTTTGTGATGTTGTGGATCTTGTATGACCACTACTCTGTTATACACTTCTATGTGTTATATTCATATATATTTCCGCCTTTGTGATATGAATATCCGTGACTGATTTGTGTTATGCTTATTCTTATATTTGTTTTCGAAGATTATATAGCCACTGTGTAGTAGCTTTGAGTTTGTTTTGGTATGCTAGATTTCCTCTTGAAACGAAATGCATGTTATACTATCTGACATATCGGTGCTCACACAAAGCTATTACACGGATGGTCGCTCCTCAACAGACTTATTCTTCGCGCTAGTTGACGGCATTACTCCGTAGTGTCCTTGGCTAGCGTGAGTATAGAGGTGGAGCATCACAAACAAACTCATACAAGGCGTGCTAGGGTAGATGACACGACATAACTAGGCAGTGCCAGGGTAGATATACCAATTACGCTTCCGGACCGGTGGTAGTGCGTAACAGCTACTACCGTCCACCTCGAACAATACCTCCAAATCAAAATCAAAAGTGGCCACCGAATCAATCCAAAGTCAGAGTATAATATCAACGGGATGTGTCAGATAAAAAGTGCAACCTTCTTAGCCTGTCGGTCGCTCCTGTTTTGGCCACCTTATGCCAACTCATGAGAGTCGGGTCCACATATTTACCTCAAAGGAAACGCCGCCACCATCCTACTTCATTCTAGAATCTCCACCGCGTACAACATTGTTAAAGTGTTTTTGAAGTTGGCAGTGAGTATGACAGCTTCCGATCCCGGTCTCCTTAACAATCAAACGTTATTATAACACCGTGGTCAATTTAAAATAATTATACTTCAAAGCCAGAATAAAATATTCATTTCAAAACCATATAAATACGATATTATTTCGTTTAAAAACTGAATCAATATGATATCATTTATAAAACTCAAATCAATATAATATCATTTTTATTTCAAATATATCCTTTTCTCAAAAATCATAGCATTTTCATAGTTATAAAATTTCAAAACCAAAGACTTAAAACTATAACACTTCCAAAACGTAACACTTTGAAATTAATAACTATGAAACATAACTTCCACCCTTACATGGATTAAATATTAAAATATTTATAAAACAAACTAGCTTCTTAAATTTCACAAATCAATTCCGAAACAACCCGAATTTCTAAATTTTAAATTTAATATATTTCAAAGCTTAAATATTCAATATTTCAAAACAAAATTTGTAATTCATATATATACCAATTCCACTTTTACTATTATTTAGTTTTGAAATATTTGCTTACTAAATCCAATATCTTTTAAAAACTTCAAATTTCAAAAACTGAATATTCCTCAATTTATTCACTTAAATCACCTTAAACCCGAATTAAGTAATAAAACTAGATTCTTTTGAAATCTCAATTTCAATAAGTTCCAAATGGTTTCTTATTAAATATAATTCTTAATTAAATAAAATCTCAAATCAATTTCAAAACTATCTTCTCAGCCTTGATTTATAAAAATCAATATAAACTTTATATTAAAATATAATTTAAGTAAATACCTATCCATATTATATTTTAATAAAATCAAACCTTATTATTAAACTTATTTTATGCTTTAAACACTTTTATTCATAGCTTAAAACCAATAATTTAACTATATATAAATAACATTTATAAAATATCCACATCAATATCTCAGAAAATCAAATATTTCTTTCCAAAACCATAGAAATCATTTCAAAACATTTTTATATATAGACCGCGGTGTCTATATATAATTTTCCGTCCTATGATCAAGTGATACGGATATTTATCATTTCAATCCGTAATTAAAAATAAAATACGGTTATATATCATTTCAAACTGCAATCCCGATTTAAATAAAATCAATAACAACTTATAGTTTAAAACAATATAAAATACAACATCCATTCATCCAATATCAATCATCAACCATTTATCACAACCATCATCCAATTCAATCGATAGCATCAATATATAATAGATAATAAATAGTAGGTATCAACTGGCAGTTTATATCCAATAATAAATTAAATAACTATTTAACTGGAAGTTTATATTAAATAATAATTTAATTCAATAAATTCGATCTAACTGAGATGACGATTAAAAATATGCCAAACAGATATAAATAAATTTCTAATCACATCATAAATAAATTTAACAAACACAAGAAATTTTAGAAGTGGTGAGTGGGTTAAAACACTCACCTTTTGAATTTAAATTGAATTCTAATCCAATTTAAACCCAAAAATCGAACAATCTCGGAATTAGTCCAAACCAGCGCCAAAATGTCTGGAATTCCAATACGAACCTAGTGGAGAAAACCGCGCGTGAAACGGACCTCGTACGTGAAAGTTATTCACGTTAGAATGATTGTAATTAAAGTTGAAATAAAATAAATAAGGAAAAAAACGAACCAATCACACCGTGCCATGGCAACATCACACAGCAACGTGCAAAATCCTGCTTCTTCCTCTCGTACGCGAATTCGAGCAACACGCGCTCACCCTAATCTTCACGCACCGCCGCCAAAGGCCAAATGCGGCCTGCTAATGACGCACTCTCGGTCCCTGGCCTCTCCAGCGACGCGCGGCCTCATCTAGCTCGTCCAGCGACGAGTCGCGTCCCCCCAAACCCAGCAGCAGCCACTTACAAACAAAACCCTAATCAAATTTTAACGTAGCATCCAACCGCCGACTTCATCTACGAACGGTAGAGATCTAACCTACTCATTCCTCGTCACAGCCCGGTATAGTTGATTCGCCAATCGGTTGCCGTTGATCACGACAAAAAAGAATGGACGAAAACGATTTTGCGATTTTCGAACAAACGGTGATTCAAAACCAAAAATGAACTGCAGATCCGAGATCCGTAGATCGAGAGCTTCGCTATATAATTTTTCTGAATTTTTTTGAGGAGTTTGAAATTTCAATTTGATTTTTGAATTGCAATTGTATTTGGAATTGTCTACCATTGAAATGAGAAGATGAGGAGGTATTGTAGGTACAGACAAATGAGAAATAGAGGTGGGCTAGGGTTTATAACAAGGTACTTATAGACAAACTGAAATAGAATAGATCGGATCTGATTGATATACGCGTTGAATGATAAAATGGCCCGAAAAGCCCGTTTCGACTCCGGAACGAAATTGGGTCAATGCATACATCAAAATAGATGTTTAAAAATATTTTAAACATGATCGAACATGTTTCCCGTCCAAATTCCATCGTATGAAGAAGTTATGCTAAAATCAAATTATTTCAAATTGATTTCAATTGATTTTAATTTAACTGATTTCTACGCGTTTCGAGTCCGTACGATCAAACGACAAGTCTAATCAATACGAAACTTGAAATCTTACAATAATTCACCGTTACGGATCATATGAAACAGTTTCGTCCAAATCCGAATCAGTGGCCAAAATGGCTATTTTCCAGTTAATTAAATAAATTAAAAATTAATCAATTGAATCCAATTTTTAATTTCAATTCTATAATTGACAATTTCATCATTTTTGATTTCCCAACCATTTACACTGATTAAAACAAACTAAAATGTCAATTTAGAGTTGATTAATTTATCAATTTCAGCGTTAAATTTCATTTTTCTTACATTCAAAAATTATAAATTTAATTCACAATAATTCCAATTAATTTACTTTTCATTCTATTATTCAGTTTATTGATGTGAAATAGATGAAATTAACATTGGACTTAAGATCTATAACATTAATATTCTCCAATTTCAACTCAATTTTCAATTAACGAAATAATTAAATATTTAATTTCATTCATTTACAATTAATCCAATTATTGAATTTTACACTTCAATTAAATTAATAAATCTTACTTTCTATTCTTTAAATCAACTATTTGTCATATTATAAATAGAGTTAGCATTAATTTCAACTAATTCCTTAATTTATACAAATATAACCATAAATTGAGATTCATTGCAATTTATTACAAACTTGATTTAATGGACTACATAAATGATTACTTTATAATAATTGTTGCCACTAACCCTTAACCATATTTATTTAAGTTATCATTTCCAAACAATTACATACAGAACATTGATTTTTATTCAATCACTATTTATTCATTATTAATTCATTGATTAATCCAATATTTACATTTAATTTTCTTATATTAATTTATTGCCAAATATTCCTATTTACCATCAATTATAACCCAAATAGTTGTTTCAATCAATTGGGATTGCATTGAATTAATGATTTATTAGCTTACACTAACATTCTCACATTTCATTCCCGTTATAAATCCATTATTACCAAATAGATAAAATCAACATTATCGCCTTAAATTGCAATTTGATTACCAATTTCATTTAAAACTCTAAATAAATAAGTGACATATATTAGTTGTCACCTATTTACTTTTCTTACATTTAAAAGTTTATTACTTACCATTAACAATGTATTTTTCATAAATTCAAAATACACTTGTTTTACTCATACTCCCATTATAACTAGTTCATAACTTTTAAATTATTATTTTTAATTGGAATTTCATTCAAATTCATTAATTATTAACCTTAAATTAGAATTGGTTATATCTTGATGCATTAATATTTCCCAATGTCATCTCAGTTTTTATTTACGTAATATTCAAACATCAAATTTCATTAAATTCCCATTTGATCCACTGTTTTACATTAAAATTAAAAATATCGGTTCCCATTCTTACTTTATTATCAAATAACAACTATTTTAATTACTCTCAAGAATTAATACTATCAACTACAATTTATTACGTATTATTTTATCAACTAATATAACTTTGAATCTATTTGCCAAATCTACTAATTTCATTCAATTAAAACTTCACAATTGTCGATAATTAGTTTTAATAACCATTGCTGCAATTCACTCTTAACATTTACTTCAATATAAATTATAAATTTTTTCTCTTTATAAATTTAATTACAATTTTTTTTATTAAATAACCAAATTTAATTATTGAAAATTTACAGGTCGTTACACTCTTCCCCACTCAAAACTTTTCGTCCCCGAAAAGAAAAGAAGGGAAAAGAAGAATTAAGAAATCGATATATCTTATTTAAAATATTAAATTTATAAACAAATAAATTTACAAAAATAATTAATTTAAATAAAATATACCAATTTATAACTATTAAATCTTTTTATACTTAAATTAATAAAGTTTGGAAAGCAATTTCAAAATATTTTCTAAGTCCAAAATTCACGGAAAATTTCGGCAGAGTCTCCTTTATACGGGGAGGCTCGGGAGAAAATATAATATCAAATATAACAATATACAACATATATTTTCCAAAATAATATATCCCAACACGGGAAAAATAATATAATAACGCTATAAACCGTAATCCAAAAACGTACCTATTAGTCGGGCAACTAATGCTTAATTATGAAACCAAATGCATTAGCAATTGCTACCATAACCTGTATTTCACTTATATAATCCAATAAAGTTAACAATTATACAAAATGAAATATTTAAAGTGGGTTCAACCAAAAACAAACAAATCAATACAAATATCAATCTCCTGCAACAAGGCATACAACCAAATATAACCTTTATAAAAAAATTATTTTATATATAGAAAATATAACAGGAAAAATTATTTAATTCACCTATAATAAAACAAATATTATGTCGGTCTGTCCTATTAAGTGTTTAGAAATCTGTATTGATGTCATGGCATCCCACGCACCAACCAGAATTTATAAATACAAAACGGAACAAATTAACATAATATTAAAACCCTTTTAAAACACTAACAAGTACGCTCTCTCATATATATACACTTAGTGACTCATTCTAGGGTATTGTTACCCTAAAGAGTCAGACCCCACAAAGATATGGTTTATCGCTGAACCAAAGCTCTTATACCAGATGTAACGTCCCGCCTTTTCGTACGCTTTAAATCGACGATAAACCACACACGTCAAACTTAAACCATACAGAAGGGCGGATTGTTATGGGTAAATAAGAAAAAGAAGAGAAAGAAAAAAACAAAATAGAATCTTGCAGCGGAACGATAAAATATAATAATCAAATAAACAGTTCATGAAGCTGTTTTACAAAACATTCGATTACACTTATACAATACATATCAGAGTTACACATACCAATAAATAACAATGCAGCGGAGTGCATTATGTAGCGAATAATATAATAGATAATAGTAATAATATCCTCGTCTTTGTCCTCCAAAATAAAGTCTTCAAATCGTGCAATGCTCGGACTGAACCGCGCGAATTGAAAAACAAAACACTCGAATCAGAACTAAAAGATCTTATGTAAGTTAAATCAACAAAAATAAATATGTGTGCAGTAACTTAAGAGATGCTCGGGATTCACATCTTCTAAGGATCCGTTAAACTATTTACTATGTAGTAATATTTCGCTATTATAATAATGTCTATTAGTAAATAAACTTACTTTTTAATAGCATTAAGGGGTTACCCATATAGCCTTTAACACTTAATAGTCCCAATAGTCCATTCAGTATCGGTACATCTCCAGATCGGGAGGCTACCCTAAATACTCCACGGGCTATGGGAGAAAAACAAACTCATACAAAGTGCACTAGGGTAGGTGACCCCGCACAACTAGGCAATGCCAGGGTAGATATACCAATTACACTTCCGGACCGGTGGTAGCACATAGCAGCTACTACCGACCACCTCGAACAACACCCCCAAATAAAAATCAAAAGTGGCCACCGAATCAATCCAAAGTCAGAATATAATATCGAAGGGATGTGTCCAATAAAAGGTGCTACCTTCTTAGCCTGTCGATCGCTACTGTTTTAGCCACCTTATGCCAACTCACGGGAGTCGGGCCCATATATTTACCTCAAAGGAAACGCCGCCGCCATCCTACTTCATTAAGGAATCTCTACCGCGTACATGATTGTTAAAGTGGTTTTTGGAGTTGGCAGAGAGTACGAAAACTTCCGATCGCGGTCTCTTTAACAAAAAAGGTTATTATAACACCGCGGTCATTTTAAAATAATTATACTTCAAAACCAGAATAGAATATTCATTTCCAAACCATATAAATACGATATTATTTTGTTTATAAACTGAATCAATATGATATCATGTATAAAACCCAAATCAATATAATATCATTTTTATTTCAAATATATCCTTTTCCCAAAAGTCATAGCATTTTCAAAGTTATAAAATTTCGAAACCAAAGACTTAAAACTATAACACTTCCAAAACGTAATACTTTGAAACTAATAACTATGAAACATAACTTCCACCCTTACATGGATTAAATATTAAAATATTTATAAAACAAATTAGCTTCTTAAATTTCACAAATCAATTCCAAACAACCCGAATTTCTAAATTTTAAATTTAATATATTTCAAAGCTTAAATATTCAATATTTCAAAACTAAATTTTGTAATTCATATATATATATTCCATTTTCACTTTTACTATTATTTAGTTTTGAAATATTTTCTTACTAAATCCAATATCTTTTAAAAACTTCAAATTTCAATAACTGAATATTCCTCAACTTATTCACTTAAATCACCTTAAACCCGATTAAGCTATAAAACCATATTCTTTTAAAATCTCAATTTCAATATGTTCCAAATGGATTCTTATTAAATATAATTCTTAATTAAATAAAATCTCAAATCAATTTCAAAACTATCTTCTCAGCCTTGATTTATAAAAATCAATATAAATTTTATATTAAAATGTAATTTAAGTAAATACCTATCCATATTATATTTTAATAAAATCAAAACTTATTATTAAACTTATTTTATGCCTAAAACACTTTTATTCATAGCTTAAATCGAAGAATTTAACTACATATAAATAACATTTATAAAATATCCACATCAATATCTCAAAAAATCAAATATTTCTTTCCAAAACCATAGAAATCATTTCAAAATATTTTTATATGTAGACCGCGGTGTGTATATATAATTTTCTATCTTATGGTCAAGTGATATGGATATTTATCATTTCAATCTGCAATTTAAAAATGAAATACGGTCATATATCATTTCAAACTGCAATCCCGATTTAAATAAAATCAATAACAACTTATAGTTTAAAACAATATAAAATACAACATTCATTCATCCAATATCAATCATCAACCATTTATCACAACCATCATCCAATTCAATCAACAGCATCAATATATAATAGATAATAAATAGCAGGTATCAACTGCCATTTTATATCTAATGATAAATTAAATAACAATTTAACTTGCAGTTTATATTAAACAACAATTTAATTCAATAAATTCTATCTAACTGAGATGATTAAAAATATGCCAAACATCTATAAATAAATTTCTAATCACATCATAAATAAATTTAACAAACACAAGAAATTTTAGAAGTTGTGAGTTGGCTAAAACACTCACCTTTTGAATTTAAATTGAATTCAAATCCAATTTAAACCCAAAAATCAAACAGTATCAGAATTCATCCAAACTAGCGCCAAAATTTCCGGAATTTCAATACGAACCTAACAGAGAGGACCGCGCATGAAATGGACCTCGTACGTGAGAGTTATTCACGTTAGAATGATTGTAATTAAAGTTGAAATAAAATAAATAAGGAAAAAACAAACCAATCACACCGCGCCACGTCAACATCACACAGCATCGTGCGAAACCCTCCTTCTTCCTGTCGTACGCGAATTCGAGCAACACGCCGCTCACCCCAATCTTCACGCGCCGCCGCCAAAGGCCAAACGCGGCATTCTAACGAAGCGCCCTCGGTCCCCGGCCTTTCCAGCAACGCGCGGCCTCACCCAGCTCGTCCATGCGACGAGCCGCGTCCCACCAAACCCAGCAGCTGCCACTTGCAAACACACCCTAATCGAATTTTTACACAGCATCCAACCATCGATTTCATCTATGAACGGCACAGATCTAACCCCCTCAGTCCTCTCCACAGCCCGGTATAGATGATTCACCAATCGGTTCCCGTTGATCGCGACAAAAAAGAATGGTCGAAAATGATTTTGCGATTTTCGGACAAACGGCGATTCAATACCAAAAATGAACTGCCGATCTGAGATACGTTCATCAAGAGCTTCGATACACAATTTGTATGAATTTTTTTAAGGAGTTTGAAATTTCAATTTGATTTTTGAATTGCAATTGTATTTGGAATTGTCTTCCATTGAAATGAGAAGATGAGAAGGAATTGTAGGTATAGACAAATGAGAAATAGAGATGGGCAAGGGCTTATAATGGGGTATTTATAGACAAACTGAAATAGAATAGATCGGATCTGATTGATATACGCGTTGAACGATAAAATGGCCCGAAAAGCCCGTTTCGACTTCGAAACGAAATTGGGTCAATGCATAAATCAAAATAGATGTTTTAAAATATTTTAAACACAATGGAACAGGTTTTCCATCCAAATTCCATCATATGAAGAAGTTATGCTAGAATAAAATTATTTCAAATTGATTTCAATTTAATTGATTTCTACGCCTTTCGAGTCTGTACGATCAAACGACAAGTCCGATCGATACGAAACTTGAAGTCTTACAATAATTAACCATTACAGATCCGATGAAACAGGTTTCGTCGAAATCCGAGTCAGTGGCCAAAATGGCTATTTTCCAGTTAATTAAATATATTAAAAATTAATTAATCAAATCCAATTTTTAATTTCAATTCTATAATTGACAATTTCATCACTTTTGATTTCTCAAACATTTACACTGACTAAAACAAATTAAAATGTCAATTTAGAGTTGACTAATTTATCAATTTCAGCGTTAAATTTTATTTTTCTTACATTCAGAAATTATAAATTTAATTCACACTGATTCCAATCAATTTACTTTTCATTCTATTATTCAGTTTATTGATGTCAAAATGGATGAAATTATGGAGTCAAGATCCATAACATTAATATTCTCCAATTTCAACTTAATTTTCAATTAACAAAATAATTAAATATTTAATTTCATTCATTTGCAACTAATCCAATTATTGAATTTTACACTTCAATTAAATTAATAAATCTTGCTTTCTATTCTTTAAATTAACCAATTGTCATATTATAAATAGAGTTAGCATTATTTTCAATTAATTCCTTAATTATACATATATAACCATAAATTGAGATTTATTGCAATTTATTACAAACTTGATTTAATGGACTACATAAATGATTACTTTATAATAATTGTTGCTACTAACCCTTAATCATATTTACACAAGTTATCATTTCCAAACAATTACATACAGAACATTGATTTTTATTCAATCACTATTTATTCATTTTTAATTCATTGATTAATCCAATATTTACATTTACTTTTCTTATATTAGCTTATTACCAAATATTCTTATTTACCATCAATTATAACCCAAATAGTTGTTTCAATCAATTGGGATTGCATTGAATAAATGATTTATTAGCTTACACTAACATTCTCACATTTCATTCCCATTATTAATCCATTATTACCAAATAGATAAAATTAACATTATTGCCTTAAATTGCAATTTGATTACCCATTTCATTTAACACTCTAAATAAATAAATAACATGTATTAGATGTCACCTATTTACTTTTCTTGCATTTAAAAGTTTATTACTTACCATCAACACTGTATTTTTCATAAATTCAAAATACACTTGTTTTACTCATATTCCCTATAACTAGTTCATAACTTTTAAATTATTTTATTTAATTGGAATTTCATTCAAATTCATTAATTATTAACCTTAAATTAGCATTGGTTATATCTTAATGCATTAATATTTCCCAATTTCATCTCAGTTCTTATTTACGTAATATTCAAACATCAAATTTCATTAAATTCCCATTTGATCCACTTTATTACATTTAAATTAAAAATCTTGGCTCCCATTCTTACTTTATTATCAAACAACAACTATTTTAATTACTCTCTAGCATTAATCTTATCAACTACAATTTATTACGTATTATTTTATCAATTAATATAACTTTGAATCTATTTTCAAAAATCTACTAATTTCAATCAATTACAACTTCACAATTGCCAATAATTAGTTTTAATAACCATTGTCGCAATTCACTCTTAACATTTACTTCAATATAAGTTATAAAAAAAATTCTCTTTCCAAATTTAATTTCCATTTTTTATTAAATAACCATATTTAATTATTGAAAATTTGCGGGTCGTTACAGACGACAAAGAGTGCTTTATAAGGTGCCATGTCGATGCTCGCTTAGTAACTATTGTTGTAGTAGAACTTAACCAAATGTAGGTGATCTTCCAAGATCCACTAAAATCAAGAATACAAGCCGTCAAAAGATCTTCCAAAATTTGATCCACCGCTCAGTTTGACAGTCTGTTTAGGGGTGATGGGCAATAATTAAGCTCAGTTTAGTTCTTAGAGTTATCTGTAGTGCCTTCGAAAACTGACTAGTAAATTTTGGGTCTCGGTCACTTATTATACTCACGGGACACCATGTAAGCTAACTATCTCTCTCATATGTATTTCGGCTAGCGAAGTTGTGGTCCTTTTTAGTTTCACCGGGAAAAATGTGCATTCTTTGTTAGCCAATCCATGTTAACCCATACACCTTTATTTCCTTTTCTGGTTTTGGGAAAACCATCGACAAAATCCATTAGTATCATTTCCCATTTCCAATCAGGTATTTCCAAGGGTTGTAATAGTCCAGCTGTCTTCCACTATTCACTTTTGATTAATTGATAGTTCAAACATCTACTAATATATATCGAGATATCCATCCACCAAAACACCCTCTTTGTCACGACTCAAATTTCAGCGTTCAAAAATCGACACCCGTACTTCACTTGTACTCGAATGCCACAGATTCAACAGTTGAAATTTGACTCGTGCCGGAGCTTATAACACAGTAAGTACAACAACACAGCGGAAGAAAACGGATGATATCATTGATATACAATGAATACAATATCTGATACAATGTGATACAACGGATCCATAAATATCAGAGACAAGATATAACAGCGGAAAGAGATAACTTGAACTTGAACCACCAAGTGAGAACTCCAATATCCGCATCTCCATCTCCAAAGCACCAAAGCTAGAAAGACTCCAAACCAGAAAGCGAGAATTACCATCCACCCTGAAGTGAAGCAACTCGATCCAAATGCGATTGCCAATATCCAAAGATTGGATGCTATCGATTCTACACCTACTATTTGATTATCTGAAAAATCCAACTCTAGACTGCCCGTGTGGAAATTGTGGGAACCCAGAGTTTAGGAAGGGAACAATAAAGTCTAGGTCAGTCGTGGGACTGGTGTGAGAAAACGAAAACAGTTTTATCTTTAAAAAAACAAAAAAAGAATTTAAAAATTGAGATCCACAATGCTTTTTGGAAAATGAAACTACCATAAGGCCTTCCACCGCACAGACCATGTAAACGCAGAATTGGAGGAGATTTCTCCATGTGATAGTAAAAAATGCTTGATGCACGAAAAACCATTTGATATTATTATTAGTGCATTGTGCAGAAAACCTTTCGAAAATATAACATTAATCTTATCCAGCATAGACATTTCGAACTATGCCAACTATAGCTACCATCTAAACAGTGGTGACCACCATAAGTAAATGACAGGTTATACAACTAAAACCGTACAAGGCGCATATTGGAGATTGGATTTTCAAAAAATAGTCAGGCTAAGGAACTTCCTATTGCCACATGGGAATGCCTATGGAGGGACGCCTCGAGAACCTACCCGGCTCTCTGCCAACACAAGGCCGGTTTACCCCCTTCCTGAGAGTAACACCTAAAGATATGCCATCCACGGTCGTTTGTGACCTCTATCCGAGGGCCCTCAACACCAACAACCACAAAGCAATGTATTTGCAGTAACTACAAAGGAATGGACATACCCTAGGGGCGCGACCCCTGAAACCTTGCCGCATCTTTCCTATTTCGACCATTTTCGGGGGGTGAGGTCCGACGAGATCTCGTCCATAAAGCTACGCTTTTCACAAAAGCCATGCTTTGGTCAATAAATGATCAGCAACACTCAGCAGCATTCAGCATGCCACACTACCAAACTGCGAATGTATCACTACTAACCATCAACTACATAACCTCTAAGCTCGTACGACTTAGAGAAGGGTTTTATGCTAAGAGAATAAATTCTCCACCACCAACAAAAATGTATTTGATAGAAACCGGCTTTACATCTCAAAGTGTAATGTCAGACACACGTCCATACAAGTCTGTTTCAGGTTCGAACAAAACCGAAGGCACTTCCAAAGAAGCCCTTGCAAATTCGGATAATCCCTAATCACATCCGGACTTTCCATCACAAAGGACGATCAAATCTCTACACCGGGGATCAGCCGGTGCAGAGACATTCGACGAGTTATCCTTTCGCTTTCGGAAATATCCGATCTTCAGCACCGGCATTCAAATGTTATCCATAACATCGTATCATTATTCGAAAAATGTTATATGACACAAGGTCCTCTCCCGACTAAACCGAATAATGAGCGCAATATTTAAAAACAATATGGATAATGGGATCTCAGTTAAGTCACAACTTAAAGCCCAAAACCTTTCTTCAAATGGTTTAAACAAATTACCATTTTAAATCTTTTTAAACAAAAAGATTCACTTCACAAAGTTCACCAATCTTTCAAAAAGATTCATTTATAGCCCTTTAAAACAATTCCATTTCAATCCCAAATCTTTTATACAAAAGATACCTTTTTCAATTTCAAAACAAAGTTCAACAATCTTCCATAATGATTCAATTAGAGCCTTCAAAAACAATTCATAATTCAAATCTTTTATACAAAAGATACACCATTTAAAATCCTCTTCAATTTCAAAACAAGGTCCAACCATCTTACTAAAGATTCGTTCATAGATTTCAAACAATCCATTTCAAATCTTGAAATCTTTTTAACGCAAACTGGAAGTTCTTCCTTTACATGAAAGCTATTATTATTTGAAAACAAATAGTTTTTGTTTCGGAAAAATTCGATTATATTTGCACAAGTTAAAGCCCTTCGAGTATAAAACTTGGGTTAAATTTAAATTCCCACAAACGGTACATTTAAAATGGATTAAAACCCATATAAATACATTTTATAACTTGTTAAACCCTTTTTAAATCATAATTTCCAAACATAGAATTCAATTTCAAATCTTGAATTCAAATTCAAATCAAACCATTTAAATTTCAAAAACTTAATCAAGTTATTCAAAATAACTTTTAAAACTCATTTCAAAAGCTTTCCACATTTAACCCAATTCCATTTTCCAAAATCATTCAGATTCAAACTTCAACCTTTAAACAAAATAATATTTAGATTTCAAAATATCTATGACTTAACCGATTTCCTCGTGAAATCCATATTTTTATGTGTATGGTGTAGTCCAGGGGTTTTACACAATAGTACAACAACATCAATCATTACAGATTCAACCAATAAATAAGAATATTAATAATAAATTGAGAAAGATAGCAATTGAAGGTAAATAATTCACATCCATCCATTTCAAAATTCAAGTCCAGCAAGAAAAGGGATTTCTGAAAATACAAGACCAGTGAGCTAATGTTCCAGTATGTGCACTGAACATGAAAGTCCAATAAGCAAAAAGACGTTCATAGTTATTTAAACATGAAAGTCAAATAAGCTTAAAAGTTTAGTGTTGAACTAAGGGCGCCGTCGACTCCCACACTCAGCCACGGTTTGCGATTGTCCGCAAACCATCATAAAAAAAGTATTTTGTTCGCCT
Source organism: Allium cepa (assembly GCA_030765085.1). Classification (NCBI taxonomy): domain Eukaryota; kingdom Viridiplantae; phylum Streptophyta; class Magnoliopsida; order Asparagales; family Amaryllidaceae; genus Allium; species Allium cepa. Next base: position 645,507,611 of record CM060937.1, on the reverse strand, counting down.
TTAACGGTCAAATGTGGTAGCCCAAAACACGACGGACGGTGAACTTAGTAGGCAAAACTACTTCCATAGGCCTACTTGTACCTATTTTAATTTTAGTGACAACTCCTAACAATGAGCTAGAAAAATTGACAGACAATTTGAAATAAGAGAAGTAACGGCTTGTTGATTATGTCTTATGAATATGTTTCCTAACTACATATACATACAAATCGCTATTTAAAACTACTCATAAGTTACCACTAAACTTTTTTAAAGGAGTTTTGAAATAAGTTATTGTTTAACATGCTTAAAGAGCATTTACAACATGCAAACAATATGCATAACAATAACGATAACATTGAGCAAACCTCCAATTGCAATATTGCTTTGTATGCCCAGTCAGCACTACCTGCCTTACATATATCTTAAAAAATGACAAAAAAAAGAACTTTAAAGTGAAACAAAACATGTAATAGATATGCATATAAACAGAGGAGTCTAATTTTACCAACATCTAGGACTCATTAGATAAACCTATAAGCGTTTATTCTGATGGCTCTTTTTAGTTTATCACCATTTAAATCAGCAAAAAATAATTTAATCAAAGTTAAAGAAATATTGAAACGATCTTGAACCAGTCAATCAGATGTTGAAACGCCCAAAACCATTCCTATTTAGACTATCTATTTTATCATAGCTTTTAATCAGCAATTCACCAAATTGAAATTTAGGCAGAAATTTAAATTACAGAAGACAAATAACTTAAAATAGTGGCATGAAACCTTACATCTTCAGCAGTAGTGACAACATAGTAATGAATAGTTATTTATGTACTATCTGATACTACATGCAATGAATGCATCATTAGACGAAGTTTCCATGCCCAAAAAATTGTGAAATAAAAAAAAGAAGCACCAAAGAGATTCCCACCAATACTTAGTCATCCTCCACATCGAAAGCAATTTACTATTAATCAGTTGCTGATGTCCCTATCTGGTTCTTCATCACTTGCTATTCAAACAAAAAAATTTGTATGAAAATATAAAGCTATAGCTTAAGCAGTTAGCAAGACCAAGATAATAGGAACTAGAGCCTCATATTAAAATGTTTTAACATTAAGCAAGTTTCTGTAACTTGCACACAAAATCAGAAACTAGTTAAATTGCAAAAGAGATGAAATAATCCAAAAACGATCAAATTAAACCAAAATCATATGCAAATTGAAAAGGGGATCGTAAAAACAATCTGCGAGTGGAATAACAACTCGGCAAACATTAAATTGCAAATGAGATGAAATAATCGGAAAGTAATCAAATTAAGACATGAGATGAAATAATCTGCATAGTGACGGTATGAAAAACATACATTGATAGCAGGATAGTTATGAAGTAATCATTTTTGAATCTGCATTTCTATTTCTTATATAAATAATACCAGAGTAATGGCCATGTAAGAGAGCAGTATTGACACTATTAATACAAAAATAGACTTGTGGAAGTTGCAATGAAAAATTCTACACAATGACGGTCAGCTGTAGTGATAAAACTATGGAATGAACTGGCCCAAGCATAACGATAATGAAAACGTGCAGGCGGGTTAGAAATAGGTGTGGGATGGGCCTTACTAAGAGAATATGTAGCAGAGTTGGCTGGCATATACGGAGATAAAAGAGAGGAAATGGATACTTCTAATTTAAAATATATGTGTAAAGTGGGTGGTTTACACATGCAAAAATCAAATTCAAGGAATTAATTGACAATTCAGTATATTTTGTATAAGGGATAGATTAATGATTCATCATCCAAACAATTGTATTTTTAGTCTTTTATATCAAATATAATCTGATTTTATAATTGATTTTTGGTGAAAGCGATGCTGAAATAACATCAGGCGTACTGAATCTATATGACAGTATCATAAATATATTGAATGATTTGAATTTCATTAGCCACATTTTACCACATTTCCCCCTTGTACCAGTAAATACAAAAATTTAGTGATGATGTGTCCAGTCAGAAGTCGTCACCGACACCAACGGTTAATTTAAGAAAATTGCATAGATTGAACCATTCTCAATCCTCTCTCGCTACCCTTTCACAACACAAAATACATTTTCTATATCTAAAATTTCTCCATTTGCATCATCTCTACTACTAATAATGAGAATTCCATGAATAGAAATTCAACCGCGTCTTTTTGAAATACCAAAAATACCCTTCGTATAAACTAAAATTTTGCTAAGACAGCTCCTATAGGATGTGCGGAGATGGCTCATAAATGCACCGCGATAACACGCAAATGAAACTATTCAAATGATGACAGCTCATATATAACACAATTGAAATGGGCACTGACAGTTCATACACGAACTAAAGAAATTCATCACAACAGCTCATAATTTATATATACATTATTATGATACATAATTCATCACAACATTACGAACTAAAGAAATTGTTATACAGTGTCAGCTCATATATTCCAAATGTTGTGATACATAAATTGGTATACACTGTCAGCTCATATATTGGACAATAAAGCAAATTTGCTGTCAATGATAGATATGAGCACAGTAAAGCAAATTTTTGTAACATTGCTAATGTTATATATAAATTGTGATACATAATTCATCTCAATATCACGAACTAAATGGACTACATTGAAAGATTCCGGCTTCAACTTCAATCTCATGGACTCATCATCGGGACATTATTGTTTCATGGAATCCATTGTATCATATGAAAGATAATGGTTTATTGATAAATAGCTGAAATCAAGTATGGCACAAATAATTTGAGGATAGAGGATTTGACATTACATGGGACAAGCCAACATCATGCAAATGAATTACCGACGACACACACACGTACATAATTCTACTATTAATAAAGAGATTCCAATCAACATGACTTACACGGTGTCTTTTTGAAATTTCAAAATTATCCCCATTCGTTAATGGAATCTCACGACCCTTTTCCCCTAACCACCAATGGAATTTTACTATCAATTTGTCATCGATATCACCAACAAAACAACTTGAAATATGTTGTGATTACAAAAACATTTGCGCTTGAAACACACATCCATCCAAAGTAAACATCTTTGGATATTAGATTGTAATAACCCGCATATTTTATGATTGTATATTTAAATATAGCATCGTTAGTCGGATTATAGTCCGAAAAGCTACTTTTTGCAAACAGTCGAATTAGAACTCGAGACCACTCCCATTGAGCTCAAAATGGCATTTGCGACCTTTTTGAGTATAAACATCAATATATTTGGAGCTAGCTAAAATTTCAACATTTTCACATAAGGCTTTGGGTTTGGGTTTCAGCCCATTAACCCCAACATGACACCCTAACTCCACTCCACTCCTCTTCATTCATTCTTCATTTCCTAATACATTCAAGCTTTCGCAAAAATAGGGTAAAAGATTGGAAATGGAAATTCCTAAGCCCTAGTTTCATTTGCAAATCCAAGTTCTAGCTCCAAACTCTAGAAGAAGCTTAGGTAAACATCCTCTTCATCTTCTCCATCTCATTTCCTCTTCAATTTCAGAAATTTTCTAAACCCTAACTTAGAAATGTTTTTCTTTTGAGCTTAGATTAAAGCTTCTTGGGTTAAAATTGAAGAGTGATTGTTCTTGCCATGATCTATAGCTTCTCTCTTGTGATTTTGAGTTTAAAGGTGAGTTTTTGAACTCACATCTGCATCTATAACTTTCATTGTTGTTAGGTATGAATTCCTAACATCTATTCATGTTCATTTGCTTTTGATTTGAATCGATTTGGTGAATTTTCCAATTTTGGTGTTTTTAAATCTAAATCTTTAAAGATCTTATCTTGGATATTTGAACATGTTATTTCTGGCGTATCGAAGAGCCTATAGTGCTTGGTTGTCGATTAGCATAAATCTCTAGCATCCATCGCTCGTTCGATCGCATTTCGGTTTGGATTTGCTATTTTTGGTCTAGGCTGTTTTTTTGCCTAGCAGAAAATTTTAGACGTCTGAAATTAATTTCAGACGTCTAAAACAAAATCCAGACGTCTGGTTAAAAAATCTAGACGTCTAGAAAGGGGTCTGGAAACGGCAGAGACTAAATCCAGACGTCTGAAACAAAATCCAGACGTCTGAAACAAAATCCAAACGTCTGAAACAAAATCCAGATGTCTGAAATCAAATTCTGACGTCTGGTTGAAAATTTCAGACGTATGAAATGGACCAGGAATTAAAAATAGAAGGGAAAAAATATATACTTCCGGAACCTAGGGCCAGACGTCTAGGAACACCTATCAGACGTCTGGAACTATTTAATTTGCCTATTTTGGCTATTTTTGAGTAAATTTCCAAGGTTTATCGATTTTTGTTGATCCGGTTAGTTGTTATCACTTATTGTCGTCTTTATGACTTCTTTCTTTGGATTTTTGGAAACTTCCATTTTGATGGATTCGGTATCGATTTCTTCGGATTTGATTCACGTATTCTTATGTGAATTTTGATGATTCATTGTTTCTACAATCTTTTTGTAATTTGTCACTTTAAAATACAAAGGTTTATATACTAGCAGTAAATATCAAAACACTTTCATGAAAACGATTTCAACACTAATTTAATACAAAGCTCATTTATTTAAAACCATTTTCCAATCTATTAATATATACAAACCTTTACCTCACTCGTATGAGAAATCTAATTAAACGGCTTAGTAAAACAAGTGGTATGAAACGCTTGCGTTTACTTCATCGGTTAATTCTTGGACTTGTTCGATTGAAATTCTTGTAACAATTTTCGAGTGGAAATCTACAATTTGTTCGTAAATATTTAAGTTAAGCTGGTGGTTATGGGACATGAAGCTAAACTCATATATTTACTAGCTTAGTGTAATTGACACCTCTTGATGATCGATGATGATCATTTTTTGGTTCAGATTAGAAATGCGCGATGTCCTTTAATTTTGGTTCATCGGACGTTTAGCTGTACGACATAGTTGTTTTGATTTATTATGTTTCTAGTTCATCGGATGTTTCGCTGTATGACGTCGTTGTTCCGATTTATTGTGTTTCTGGTTCATTGGACGTTTCGCTGTTCGATGTCCTTGTTTCGATTTATTGTGTTTTTGGTTCATCGGACGTTTCGCTATACCACGTCGTTGTTCCGATTTATTGTGTTTCTGGTTCATCGAACGTTTCGCTGTACGACGTCGTTGTTTCGATTTATTGAGTTTCTGGTTCATCAGACGTTATGCTGTTCGACATCGTCGTTCCGATTTATTGTGTTTCTGGTTCATCGAACGTTTCGCTGTACGACGTCTTTGTTTCGATTTATTGTGTTTCTAGTTCATCGGACGTTTCGCTGCACGACGTCGTTATTTCGATTTATTGTGTTTCTAGTTCATTAGACGTTTCGCTGCACGACGTCGTTATTCCGATTTATTGTGTTTCTGGTTCATCGGACGTTTCATTGTACGACGTCGTTGTTCCGAATTATTTTATTTCTGGATTTCTAATTGTTTATTTTTGGAATTTGTGTTTCACCAACTTTTACAATTGGCGTTGATATGTATGTCATTATTTGTTGCTTGGTGAATTTAATAAAGAATATGACATTCTTTTTGATGCTATGAGATTCTTGAGATATTGTATGACTTTTGTTGATTTTCTAATGTACACTTGTCTCAGTATGACATTTTTGGTTATCATACGTTTTTATTATATCTCTTATCCTATCTCATTTTATATGATAATTATAGCTAGACTGATGCGTTTATTATTTTCTTCTTAAATAGTACTCGGGTCAGACTGAGATATTACAGGTGCTTCCTCTTGACTTCTTATCTAGGACCATCATCTGTCTTTGGGCTAACTACTTAGCTTGTAGTTTTTGGTGTTATACATTTGAGATAGAGACTTCTTGATGTATACATATTCTCTTGTCTAGCACTTGTTACTATTCTTTAGTGATATTGTGGATCTTGTTTGACCACTACACCGATGTACACTTTTAGGTGTTATATTCATATCTATTTCCGTCTTTGTGATGTGAATATATGTGACTGGTTTGTGTTATGCTTATTTCTATATTTGTTTCCGAAGACCGTACAGCCATTATGTAGTAGCTTTGAGTTTGTATCGGTATGTCAGATTTCCTCTTGAAATTAAATGCGTGACATACTTTCTGACATGTTGGTGCTCGCACAAAGCAATTACACGGATGATCGCTCCTCAACAGCCTTATTCTTCATGCTAGTTAACGGAATTACTCCGTAATGTCCTTGGCTAGCGTGAGTATAGAGGTGGAGCATCACAGCTTCGTATCAAAGCCAAACTTCGAAACAATGTAGAATAATGTAGCAAGGATCATTGTCCTAAGTCCTTCTTAGGAGTCGTGCTTTAAGATTTTATCCGAGTCTTAAGACCCGTTCTATCCTAATTTCTTTGATGATGCCTTGTTTTATCAATCATGATTGTTTGATATTCATTTTGAGAATAACCTTTTTATTCTTCTTTCTTTCTTTCTTTCTTTCTTAAAGAAGAGAAATGGTTAGATCAAACCATCACAGTGCCGGACAATCTAGTACTACTCCTCAGGAGGGAGTATTTATGTCTTCCTAGCAGGTTTTAGATCTTATAAAGAATGCTCAAGCTGCCGGACCCATTCCAGAGCCTACTCATCCTAGATCCGGGTTTGCACGCTTGTGCAGAAACTATACCGATTTGGGTGGAAGGCCATTCAAGGGATCCGAGAGCTTTTAGAAATTCAAGCTTGGCTCAAATCGTGCAATCGCATCTTTTCTCGCATGAATCTTGTTGATTTACATCGAGTCTAAGTGGCTTCTAGCATGCCCCAAGAAAGAGCATTAGATTGGTATGAGCTCTTGACTTCGGAGATTATCGAAGCGGATCTTACTTGGGAGCAATTCAGTAACGATTCGAATTGAAGTTTGCGCCGGAAGCTGAAAAAGTAACTTTAGCCCGGCTTTTTGTTGGCCTATTTTGACTTAATTTGACTTATGAGCAACACCCTATTCGCATCATTGCTTCGAAGGTTAAACGCCTTCTAAATGAACATTTCCCTTTTGTGAAAGTCAATGATTCTCAAATCCTAAGGATTGCTCTTGGGAATCCAGAGAATTCATCGAGCAAACACGTTCGGACATACTCTTTCATGCTCTTTATGGTGAATTTCTTATTTCAAATTTTCTTTTATGTTGATATGCTTTTATGGTTGTTACTCTTTATTTTCTTTTTAAGTATTGCGAGGACGCAATTTCTTTAAGGAGGGAAGTCTATAACAACCAACGTATTTTACAATTGTACATTTAAATATTTTATTTAAATATAGCATCGTTAGTCGGATTATAGTCCGAAAAGCTATTTTTGCAAATAGTCGAATTAGAAATCGAGGCCACTCCTATTGAGTTCAAAATAGCGTTTGCGACCTTTTTGAGTATAAACAGCGATATATTTGGAGCTAGCTAAAATTTCAACCTTTTCATGTAGGGCTTAGGGTTTCAGCCCATTAACCATAACATAACACCCTAACTCCACTCCACTCCTCTTCATTCATTCTTCATTTCCTAATATATTCAAGCTTTCGCAAAAATGAGGGAAAAGGTTGGAAATGGAAATTCCTAAGCCCTAGTTTCATTTGCAAATCCAAGTTCTAGCTCCAAACTCTAGGAGAAGCTTAGGTAAGCATCCTCTTCATCTTCTACATCTCATTTCCTCTTCAATTTCAGAAATTTCCTAAACCCTAACTTAGGAAATGTTTTTCTTTTGAGCTTAGATTGAAGCTTCATGGGTTAAAATTGAAGAGTGATTGTTCCTGCCTTGATCTATAGCTTCTCTCTTGTGATTTTGAGTTTAAAGGTGAGTTTTTGAACTCACATCTACGTCTATAACTTTCATTGTTGTTAGGTATGAATTCCTAACATCTATTCATGTTCATTTGCTTTTGATTTGAATTGATTTGGTGAATTTTTCAATTTTGGTGTTTTTAAATCAAAATCTTTAAAGATCCCATCTCGGATGTTTAAACATGTTATTTGTGGCGTATCGAAGAGCCTATGGTGTTGGGTTGTCGATTGGCATAAATCCCTAGCATCCATCGCTCGCTCGATCGCATTTCGGTTTGGATTTGCCATTTTTGTTCTAGGTTATTTTTTTGCCTAGCAGAAAATTTCAAACGTCTGAAATTAATCTTAGACGTCGACATCTGAATCCAGACGCCTGGTTGAAAAATCTAGACGTCTGGAAAGGGGTTTGGAAAAGGCAGAGACTAAATCTAGATGTCTGAAACAAAATCCAGACTTCTGAAATCAAATTCAGACGTCTTGTTGAAAATTTCAGACGTCTGAAATAGACCAGGAATTAAAAGTAGAAGGGAGAAAAACACATATACTTCCAAAACCTAGGGCCAGACGTCTGGGAACACCTACCAGACGTCTGGAACTGTTTAATTTGCCTATTTTGGCTATTTTGAGTAAATTTTCAAGGTTTATCGATTTTTGTTGATCCGGTTAGTTGTTATCACTTATTATCGTCTTTGATGACTTCTTTCTTTGGATTTTTGGAAACTTCCATTTTGATGGATTCGGTATCGATTTCTTCGGATTTGATTCACGTCTTCGTATGTGAATTTTGATGATTGACTGTTTCTATAATCATTTTTGTAATTTGTCACTTTAAAATACAAAGGTTTCTATACTGGTAGTAAATATCAAAACTCCTTCATGAAAACGATTTCAACACTAATTTAATACAAAGATCATTTATTCAAAACCATTTTCCAATCTATTAGTATATACAAATCTTTACCTCACTCGTATGAGAAATCTAATTAAGAGGCTTAGTAAAACAAGTGGTATGAAACGCTTGCGTTTACTTCATCGGTTAATTCTTGGATTTTTCGATTGAAACCCTTGTGACAATTTTCGAGTGGAAATCTACAAATTGTTCGTAATATTGAAGTTAAGCTAGTGGTTATGGGACATGAAGCTAAACTCATATATTTACTAGCTTAGTGTAATTGACACCTCTTGATGATCGATGATGATCATTTTATGGTTTAGACTAGCAATGCGCGTTGTCTTTTTGTTTTGGTTCATCGGACGTTTCGCTGTACGACGTCGTTGTTCCGATTTATTATGTTTGTGGTTCATCGGACGTTTCGTTGTATGACGTCGTTGTTCCGATTTATTGTGTTTCTCGTTCATTGGACGTTTCGATGTACGACGTCGTTGTTTCGATTTACTGTGTTTTGGTTTATCGAACGTTTCGCTGTACGACGTCGTTGTTCCAATTTATTGTGTTTCTGGTTCATCGAACGTTTTTCTGACGACGTCATTGTTTCGATTTATTGAGTTTCTGGTTCACCGGACGTTTCGCTGTACAACGTCTTTGTTTCGATTTATTGTGTTTCTCGTTCGTCGGACATTTCACTGTACAACGTCGTTGTTTGATTTATTGTGTTTGTGGTTCATCGGACGTTTCGCTGTACGACGTCATTGTTCCAATTTATTGTGTTTCTGGTTCATCGGACGTTTCGCGGTACGACGTCATTGTTTTGATTTATTGTGTTTCTAGTTCATCGGACGTTTCGCTGTTCGACGTCGTTGTTCTGATTTATTGTGTTTCTGGCTCATCGGACGTTTCGCTGTACGACGTCGTTGTTCCGAATTATTTGATTTTTGGATTTCTAATCATTGATTTCTGGAATTTGTGTTTCACCGATTTTTACAATTGGCATTGATATGTATGTCATTATTTGTGACGTGGTGAATTAAATAAAGAATATGACATTCTTTTTGATGCTATGAGATTCTTGAGATATTGTATGAATTTTGTTGATTTTCTAATGTACACTGTCTCGGTATAAAAATTTTGGTTATCATACGTTTTTATTATATCTCTTATCCTATCTCATTTTATCTGATAATTATAGCTAGACTGATCCGTTTATTATTTTCTTCTTAAATAATACTCGGGTCAGACTGAGATATTACAGGTGCTTCCTCTTGACTTCTTATCTGGGACCATCATCTGTCTTTGGGCTAACTGCTTAGCTTGTAGTTTTTGGTGTTATACATTTGAGATAGAGACTCCTTGATGTATACATATTCTCTTGTCTAGCACTTGTATCTATTCTTTTGTGATATTGTGGATCTTGTTTGACCACTCCTTTGATGTACACTTCTAGGTGTTATATTCATATCTATTTCTGCCTTTGTGATATGAATATCTGTGATTGATTTGTGTTATGCTTATTCCTATATTTGTTTCCGGAGACTACACAGCCACTGTGTAGTAGATTTGAGTTTGTATCGGTATGTCGGATTTCCTCTTGAAACTAAATGCATGACATACTTTCTGACATGTTGGTGCTCGCACAAAGCAATTACATGGATGGTCGCTCCTCAACATCCTTATTCTTCATGCTAGTTGATGACATTACTCCATAATGTCCTTGGCTAGCATGAGTATAGAGGTGGGACATCACAGCTTGGTATCAAAGCCAAACTTCGAAACAATGTAGAATAATCTAGCAAGGATCATTGTCCTAAGTTCTTCTTAGGAGTCGTGCTTTAGGATTTTATCCGAGTCTTAGGACCCGTTCTATCCTAATTTCTTTTATGATGCCTTGTTTTATCAATCATGGTTGTTTGATATTCATTTTGAGAATAACCTTTTTCTTCTTCTTTCTTTCTTTCTTAAAGAAGAGAAATGGTTAGATCAAACCATCCCAGTGCCGGACAATCTAGTGATGCTCCTCAAGAGGGAGTATTTATGTCTTCCCAGCAGCTTTTAGATCTTATAAAGAATGCTCAAGCTGCCGGGCCCATTCTAGAGCCTACTCATCCTAGATCCAGGTTTGCACGCTTGTGCATAGACTATATCGATTTGGGTGGAAGGCCATTCAAGGGATCCGATAGCTTTTAGAAATTCAAGCTTGGCTCAAGTCGTGCGATCGCATCTTTTCTCGCATGAATCTTGCTGATTTACATCGAGTCCAAGTGGCTTCTATCATGCTCCAAGAAAGAGCATTAGATGGTATGAGCTCTTGACTTCGGAGATTATCGAAGTGGATCTTACTTGGGAGCAATTCCTGGAACGATTCGAATTGAAGTTTGTGCCGGAAGCTGAAAAGGAAACTTTAGGCCGGCGTTTTATTGACCTTGTTCAAGGAAAATCTTCTGTGATGGATTACGTTGCATCTTTCGAATCTATCTCTAAGTATGGGGTCGAATATATTAATACTCCATTGAAGAAAAATCAAAGATTCGTCTATGGGTTGAATAAGAACCTCAAGAATCCATTACATCTAAAACTAGAAGTTTCTTTTGATCAGCTTATTGATATCGCTCTTTGACTTGAAGAGGCCGTTAAAGAAAGCGATATTGAAGTTGTGGATGCCAAACAAAATTTCAACAATAACATAAAGTGGCCTATTAAATTCAAACGCCCCAATCCCAACAAGAAAGAGAAGCAACAAACTCTGGTAGCAAAGACTCCTACCTCTAGTGGTGGACAATGCTACAATTGTGGTTCCACGGACCACTATGCAAGGGAGTGTCTGAAACCTCTCTTTTGTCGTTATTGCAAAAGCTCGGTTCATCTTATATCCACATGTCCCATACTTCAAATTAGGAGAGAGGGAGAGCTGAATGTTGTGCAAGCTCCTAATGACACTTCTCTTGGTCAAGGTATTTTTCATTCGGTCCTCGATGACATTTGTTTTATGATTATCCTATTCGAGTTCTTGTTGATATGAGTTCATCTTTTATTTTTATATCAAAAGAACTTGTTGAGTCTTTTTCTTTAAACCATCCCAGTGCCGGACAATCTAGTGCTACTCCTCAGGAGGGAGTATTTATGTCTGCCAACAGCTTTTAGATCTTGTAAAGAATGCTCAAGCTGCCAGACCCATTCCAGAGCCTACTCATCCTAGATCCAGTTTTGCATGCTTGTGCAGAGACTATACCTATTTAGGTGGAAGGCCATTCAAGGGATCCGAGAGCGTTATAGAAATTCAAGCTTGGCTCAAATCGTGCGGTCGCATCTTTTCTCGCATGAATCTTGCTGATTTACATCGAGTCCAAGTGGCTTCCAGCATGATCCAAGAAAGAGCATTAGATTGGTATGTGCTCTTGACTTCGGAGATTATCGAAGTGGATCTTACTTGGGAGCAATTTCTGGAACGATTTGAATTGAAGTTTGTGCCGAAAGCTGAAAAGGTAACTTTAGGTCGGCGTTTTATTGACCTTGTTCACGGAAAGTCTTCTGTGATGGATTATGTTGCATCTTTCGAATCTCTCTAAGTATGGGGTCGACTATATTAATACGCCATTGAAGAAAAATCAAAGATACGTCTATGGGTTGAATAAGAACCTCAAGTAGCCATTACTTCTAAAACAAGAAGTTTCTTTTGATCAGCTTATTGATATCGCTCTTCGACTTGAAGAGGCCGATAAAGAAAGCGATGTTGAAGTTGTGGATGCCAAACAGAACTTCAACAATAACATAAAGAGGCCTATTAAATTCAAAGGCCCCAATCCCAACGAGAAAGGGAAGCAAAAAACTCCGGTAGCAAAGATTCCTGCCTCTAGTGGTGGACAATGCTACAATTGTGGTTCCACGGACCACTATGCAAGGGAGTGTCTGAAACCTCTCTTTTGTCGTTATTGCAAAAGCTTGGGTCATCTTATATCTACATGTCCCATACTTCAAATTAGGAGAGAGGGAGAGCTGAATGTTGTGCAAGCTCCTAGTGACCACTTCTCTTGGTGAAGGTATTTCTCATTCGGTCCTTGATGACATTTGTTTTATGATTATCCTATTCGAGTTCTTGTTGATATGAGTTCATCTTATTATTTTTATATCAAAAGAACTTGTTGAGTCTTTTTCTTTAAACCTTTTGGGCTTGATGACTACATTGAGAATTGCGAATCCTGTTGGTGGATCCGCAACACTCAGTTTACTTTGTAAAAATGTCAAGATTATTTTTATGTGATTATGCTTTCCGATCCGATCTTAGGTTTTGGAATTGATTTTTGTGAAAGGATTGGCTTAATTATTATGAAGCCATATCCTTTGTCCTGAGTAGACTATCCATCTTCGACATTCTCAATATGTTATGTAGATTTCTATTTTTCTAAAATGATTTTGATTTCAATTTTTGTGGCACCATTTTATTTTCTAGACCCACTTGTTAAGGAAGATGTTATCCTCCTCATTCAAGTAGTTCGTGAATTTTCTGTTATCTTCGAGCTTGTCTTAGGGTTGTCACCTAAGTAATCTTTTGTGTGGTGCTAAGTCATTTCAGTTCGACTTACCACTAATTTTCATTAGCCACGAGTTGTGGAGGATAGCTTTCCCCTTTTTTCGTATTCCACAGTCGTTATGATTTTTATGAATGACTAATGATGTCATTCGGGTTGTTCAACTTATTTCATCCATCTTATTACGAGTATATTACGAATATCTCGATGAATCTTTTTTTGAATTTATTGATTATGGATGAAAACAACAATTTAAAATTTGCAAATCTTTTTCATAAGATTTCTATAAGTATAATTGTATTTTTTTTCATAAAACAAGCAAAGAATGTTCGTAAAATTTTTAAGAGATATTTTTATCATATAGAAGATGATTTTGTGTTGTTTTATCCATTAAGTGCTTTAAGAATTCTGGTCGATGCGCTTGAACAATGTTATCAATAGGAATCTCCTAAACGCTTTGATGAAACAATCAGACACAGTAAATTGACTTGGAATAAGTAAAAAAAAATTCCTAGAAAGATGATTAGATAAAGTTAATTGTAATTTTGAAAGTTTAGCTTTTCGGGAAAGAGGGTCAATAAAAAGAACTCTTTCTTTTCGATACTTCTATCCTTGTGAGTTTCGAAGGGAATCAAGTACTGATACCAGTCGTATTGGTTTAGGTGCTGTTCTCTTGAAAAAGAGAATGTGCTATCATTTATGCTTCTAAACAGTTAAACCCTATCGAGACTAGGTATGCCACTCATGATCCAGTGCTCGCGGCCGTTGTTTTCGCTTTTATAATTTGGCATCGTTATCTTTTGGGAGAGAAATTTGTTCTCCATACCAATCATAAATCTTTGAAATATTTATTTACTCAAAATGAACTTCATTTGTGTCAACAACATTGGCTTGAGTTCCATGCATCTTATGATCTTGAAAATCTTTATACTCCCGGAAAAGGGGAAATCGTATTGCCAATGCACTTAGTCGTCAGCAACATGTGGTTGTTTCTTTGATGATGTCCGAATGGAATGATCTTTTTACCAATTTCGTCGGACGTTTCGATGTACCTCGCTTTATTGAGCTTCGTCTCATTTCTTATATGAACTAACATCCGATGTTCTTTTATGGTGTTCGGGTTAATTGGATGTAATGTTATTGTACAACATCGATGTCCCGACTTTTCGGTTCATTTGACGCACAGTTTGTACTGCGTCAATGTTCCGAAATATTTGAACTTCGGTTCATTTGACGTACCGTTTGTACCGTGTCAACGTTCCGAATTATTTGAACTTTGGCTCATTTGACATACCATTCATACTGCGTCAGTGTTCCGAATTATTTGAACTTCAGTTCATCTGACGTACCATTTGTACTGCGTCAATGTTTCGAATTATTTGAACTTCGGTTCATTTGACGTACCATTTGTACTGCGTCAATGTTCCGAATTATTTGAACTTCGGTTCATTTGACGTACCATTTGTACTGCGTCAATGTTCCGAATTATTTAAACTTCAGTTTATTTGACATACCGTTTGTATTGTGTCGGTGTTCCAAATTATTTGAGCTTTGGTTCATCTGGCGTACCGTTATTATCTACGCCGTTGTTTCAAACTATTCGAGTTTCTAGTTTCTCGGGCATACCGTTATTGTACTACGTCGTTGCACCGGCTCAATTTTTCTGCTATTCATGACGTTTTCCACGTCTCTCAACTACGAAAATGTATCAGGGATTAAACAATAAAATAAGAATTGAAATTTTATTCACCCAATAGATTTAAGTTTAAAATGAATATTTATTGTGATTAATTGTTTAATTGGTTCGAAAATTCATAACTTGTAAAAATGTCTATTCAAGGACTAAAATGTGAAGAAAACAAGCTGGTTTGGTTGGATTGCAAATTAGAAATCAAAGGTGAGTTAATCTCACTCAGTTTAAAATTTAAATTTAAAATGATTTAATTTAAATAATTGATTGTATGGTTGAATTGATTGATGTGATATAGTTTAGTAAATTTGAAATTGGTATATTATATGATGCTAATGTCTGTGGATGCAGGGAAACCAGTTTGGAGGGATCCAACTGGACCCCTCAACTTTTATTTGAATTATTTAATATTCTTTGCTCTGGTTATTGGATATTCTATAATGCGTTAAATGGAAGTATTGAATGCTATGGTTTGGATGATATAATTGAGAATAATGAATTACCAAAATTATAAATGTGATTTTTGAATGAAAATGAAAGAAGTGAAATTGCAAGTAAAATAATTATAGAATGAATTAAGAATGACTTGGAAAAGAAATAAAGTAACTTTAAAATTCTAATAAGTGAATCCTGAGGATGAAAGGGAAAATTTGAACAAACATGAAGTTGATGAATTTTAAAATTCAGTGTTATTATTTAAAGAACAAAACATTTATTTAAAAGCTAAGATTTAAATTATTGGAAGAATAAAGGAAAAAGTTGGGAAAAATCTGGAATTTATATATTTCAGTTAAAAGTTTTAAAATCGAGTGGAAAATAATAATAATAACAACAATAATTAAGTATATACTTAATGAATTTTGAAGTGAATTAGGTAATTAAAGAAATTTATTTCAAATAAAATAAATTGGAAATCAATTTGGGAAAATTGATTTAGGTGATTGGAGTTGGGATTTTCTCTGGATAGCCAAGTACATGTTTTAAAAAGTAAATCCTATAAAAATTAATTTGATTGATTAAAGTTGTTTTTATAAAAAGCAAGTTTTGTAAAAATTTATTATTTCTAATATTTAATTTCTAAAGTAAGTATTTCCTTTTAATCTATTATAGCAATAATTATTTAAAGAGTAATTTAGTATTTGTTTTAAAAGCGTAAATCTAGTTGTATATTTTATTAAGTAATCTTACTTTCAAATATTCATGTGGTATGTATTTTTATTGAAGTGCTTTTTAAAATAAATGTTTTAAAGTATAAGTTGCAAAGTAAAGTGTTTTAAACTATTTTAAAAATCTATTTTTGTGCTTGGTGATTTCAGAGGAGATAGAAAATATTTGGGAAAATTTATTCTGAAAAGAAAGATGGTTTTGAAACTGTTTTCAAAGGGTTGAAAATAGAAATATATCTTGTGAAGATATTTTGAGGTTAATAAATAAATTGGGAAATTATTTATTGGTTGATGGTTGTTTTGTGAATATAATTGATAGTTAAATAACCGACTATCAATATTGGACAAATACGTTGATCGTTTCGAAGAGACCGGGATCGAGATTTATTTCTCGAAAGCCACTTCGATCCGGTTTGTACGTTTCGCGTAAACGTGTTCGGAGTCAAAGATGGAGCAATGAAGTGCAAGGGCTAGTCGCTACTAATCCTGAGGATATTTCCAAAATGGATGTAGTAGGAATAGTGCCTTCGGTTCCGTTCGAACCCGGGACGAACTTGTATGGATGAATGCTTGCGAAAACATCGTCAGGTGGACGATGGGCATTCTAAGGGATATGTTCTAAAGGTAACGCTTAGCCTCAAGCCTCATCAAATGGGAATGACTGAAAATCAGGGGTTACGCAGCAAGGCTAGGTGGGTAGCACCCAAGCAGGGTGAGGTCATTCCAGTCTAGATGTGCCTTTTATTTCGGCTTAGTGGGCGGCTGCTGATCCCAACCGCGGGGTGATCTCACTCGGGACTGTACAGTAAGGGATGGTTCCGGCCTTGTGATGCAAGGGAGCGGGCGTACTCCTCGGTACGGTGATCTAGGCCCCGTACTGTGACAGGTGGTACCCCAGTGCCTAGTCATTAGTTGGAAATCCATTCTCCCTACGAGCCTTGTACGGGTTTTGTTCGTATTACCCACTTTGTGGCTAGTAGCTGGAATTTAATCATGTAACAATTTCGGCTATTTTATAAGTATTTGTATATAGACCCTATTATAATATTAGAGGATTTCTATAAAAATTGTTTTAGCTACCGTAAGGTAAAAACCCGACATGTTTATTTGTGGCGTGGTCTTACGAGATGCTTTTGTTTTCAAAGGATTTTTGAAACTTTAATAATCAATTGGGTGTGATTTTCTCACGCTGGTATTCTAGACTGACTCGGGTGTTATTTAACTGTAATGCTCGGGTCAGATCGAGTATTATAGGACACAGGATATGATGCCGTTGAGCACAGGAGACGAGTTGGATTAACGATACGTACATTCGTACTTGTATCTATATATGTTCCGCTGTTGAGTTGTTGTGTATCCATTGCATTGTATTGATGTGAGCTGTGACTGATGTACTCTGATGATGTAATGTATGTAAATAGATATATTTGATTTTGAGTAAAGATTATTTACTATCTATTATATTTTATTCTGCTGCGATGGTTAGATTCTGATGTTGATTTTGTTTTCTCTTCTTCTACCTCTTCTTCTTAAACCCAAATGGTTCGTATTTCTGTGCAACTTGAGTTGATTGTTGTAGAATAGTGTTGACTCAAGGGGTATGGATTTGCGGGCTGTTACAACTCTACTCCTCTTCATTCATTCTTCATTTCCTAATAAATTCAAGCTTTCGCAAAAATGGGGGAAAAGATTGGAAATGGAAATTCCTAATCCCTAGTTTCATTTGCAAATCCAAGTTCTAGCTCCAAACTCTAGGAGAAGCTTAGGTAAACATCCTCTTCATCTTCTCCATCTCATTTCCTCTTCAATTTCAAAAATTTCCTAAACCCTAACTTTCATTGTTATTAGGTATGAATTTCTAATATCTATCCATAGTCATTTTCTTTTGATTTGAATTGATTTGGTAAATTTTTCAATTTTGGTTTTTTAAATCAAAATCTTTAAAGATCCTATCTTGGATGCTTGAACATGTTATTTGTGGCGTATCGAAGAGCCTATAGTGCTGGGTTGTCGATTGGCATAAATCCCTAGCATCCATCGCTTGTTCGATCGCATTTCGGTTTGGATTTGCCATTTTTGGTCTAGGTTGTTTTTTTGCCTAGCATAAAATTTCAAATGTCTGAAATAAATTTTAGACGTCTGAAACCAAATGTCGACGTCTGGTTGAAAAATCCAGACGTCTAGAAAGGGTTTTGGAAAAGGCAGAGACTAAATCCAAACGTCCGAAACAAAATCCAGACGTTTGAAATCAAATTTAGACGTCCGGTAGAAAAATTCAGACGTCTGAAATGGACCAGGAATTAAAAATAGAAGGGAGAAAAACACATATACTTCCAGAACCTAGGCCAGACGTCTGGGAACACCTACCAGACGTCTGAAACTGCTTAATTTGCATATTTTGGCTATTTTTGAGTAAGTTTCCAAGGTTTATCGATTTTTGTTGATCCGGTTAGTTGTTATCACTTATTATCGTCTTTGATGGCTTCTTTCTTTGGATTTTTGGAAACTTCCATTTTGTTGGATTCAGTATCGATTTCTTCGGATTTGATTCACGTCTTCGTATGTGAATTTTGATGATTGATTTTTTTTACAATCATTTTTGTAATTTGTCACTTTAAAATACAAAGGTTTCTATACTAGTAGTAAATATCAAAACTCTTTCATGAAAACGATTTTAACACTAATTTAATACAAAGCTCATTTATTTAAAACCATTTTCCAATCTATTAGTATATGAAAACCTTTACCTCACTCATATGAGAAATCTAATTAAGCGGCTTAGTAAAACAAGTAGTATGAAACGCTTGCGTTTACTTCATCGGTTAATTCTTGGACTTGTTCGATTGAAACTCTTGTGGCAATTTTCAAGTGGAAATCTACAATTTGTTCGTAAATATTTAAGTTAAGCTAGTGATTTTGGGACATGAAGCTAAACTCATATATTTATAGCTTAGTGTAATTGACACCTCTTGATGATCGATGATGATCATTTTATGGTTTTGACTAGCAATGCGCGATGTCTTTTTGTTTTGGTTCATCGGTCGTTTCGCTGTACGACGTCGTTGTTCCGATTTATTGTGTTTCTAGTTCATCGGACGTTTCGCTGTACGACGTCGTTGTTTCGATTTATTGTGTTTCTGGTTCATCGGACGTTTCGCTGTACGACGTCGTTGTTTCGATTTATTGTGGTTTTGGTTCATCGGACGGTTCGCTGTACGACATCGTTGTTTCGATTTATTGCGTTTCTGGTTCATTGAACGTTTCGCTGCAGGACGTCGTTGTTTTGATTTATTGAGTTTCTGGTTCATCGGACATTTCGCTGTACGATGTCGTTGTTTCGATTTATTGTGTTTCTGGTTCATCGGACGTTTCGCTGTACGACGTCGTTGTTTCGATTTACTGTGTTTCTGGTTCATTGGACGTTTCGCTATACGACGTCGTTGTTTCGATTTATTGTGTTTCTCGTTCATCGGACGTTTCGCTACACGAG
The DNA here is from genome assembly GCA_030765085.1 of Allium cepa. Taxonomy (NCBI): domain Eukaryota; kingdom Viridiplantae; phylum Streptophyta; class Magnoliopsida; order Asparagales; family Amaryllidaceae; genus Allium; species Allium cepa. The sequence continues at coordinate 645,488,007 of CM060937.1, read as the reverse complement.
GTCGTTGTTTCGATTTATTGTGTTTCTAGTTCATCGGACGTTTCGCTGTACGACGTCGTTGTTCCGATTTATTGTGTTTCTGGTTCATCAGACGTTTCGCTGTACGTCGTCGTTGTTCCGAATTATTTGATTTTTGGATTTCTAATTATTGGTTTCTGGAATTTATGTTTCACCAACTTTTACAACTAGCATTGATTTGTATATCATTATTTGTGGTTTGGTGAATTAAATAAAGAATATGACATTCTTTTTGATGCTATGAGATTCTTGAGATATTGTATGACTTTTGTTGATTTTCTAATGTACACTTGTCTCAGTATGACATTTTTGGTTATCATACGTTTTTATTATATCTCTTATCCTATCTCATTTTATCTGATAATTATAGCTAGGCTGATCCGTTTATTATTTTCTTCTTAAATAATAGTCGAGGTCAGACTGAGATATTACAGGTGCTTCCTCTTGACTTCTTATCTGGGACCATCATCTGTCTTTGGGCTAACTACTTAGCTTGTAGTTTTTGGTGTTGTACATTTGAGATAGAGACTCCTTGATGTATACATATTCTCTTATCTAGCACTTGTATCTATTCTTTTGTAATATTGTGGATCTTGTTTGACCACTACTCTGATGTACACTTCTAGGTGTTATATTCATATCTATTTCCGCCTTTGTGATATGAATATCTATGACTGATTTGTGTTATGTTTATTTCTATATTTGTTTCTGGAGACCATACAGCCACTGTGTAGTAACTTTGAGTTTGCATCGGTATGTCGGATTTTCTCTTGAAATTAAATGCGTGACATACTTTCTGACATGTCGGTGCTCGCACAAAGCAATTACACGGATTGTCGCTCCTCAACAGCCTTATTCTTCATGCTAGTTGACGGCATTACTCCGTAATGTCCTTGGCTAGCGTTAGTATAGAGGTGCGGCGTTACATAGATGCACATATATGTGTTGTATACTAGTGTTCATAATACCCTTTCGGGTGTCTCTTAATCACATGCCCTACCTAGTATTTCCCATCCAACAAACAATTCATATGTTGAACTTTACTTTGAATTTGCGTACTTATGAACAATTATATCAATCATTTTAATTTTATAAAACTACAATTTAAAAACTATGTAATCGCATTGTCATCGTATTCTATTTACCACTTCAACTGAAATCCGGCTTTGGTACGGGAGGTCACAAGTTCGAAACTTGCAAAGCGTGGTTCGAACGTTCATTGACTTGTGAAATGTTTTCCAATGACACGTTGTATATAAAGTACCATTTCAAAAAAAAATTAAAATTCATGATGAACAATAAAAATAATCCACATCCGGTAGGAATTGACACTTTTGATGCAAAAACTAATCATTCATCCATTTGTAATAGAAGATATACAATACACATGATACAACCTTTTACAACATGTACTGCATCCAACCATTCATTATTCATGCACTGATGATGCAGTTTCAACAAAGTGAAAATATGAATTAGGTGGTCTCTGAAGATCTTTTAGAACTTACATAGTACCAAAATGGTACCAACTATATCATCATTAACTCCACTTATCTATCGTTACCTATACACGCATAAAAACATTATGGAATTTAGTTTAGTTTATTTTTTTGGGTTTTACTATCACAATAGCTAAGAAAGCTTGGTAAATATTTGTATTTATATAATATTTGTATTAACTCCACTTATCTATCATTACCTATATATGATAGTTTTAGGAAATCTACTCGACTATGACCAGATCATCACCAAATCAGCTTCTTCATAATAGCTCTACATATATAAAAATTGGAAAACTGAATTATTAGTAAAACTATTACATAAGTACAGATATTTATCAAGCTTTCTTCACTGTAATAATAATAAAACCCAAAAAATAAGCCATTAACATAAAAAACTACTTTATACGACAATGTAATATAATGATGTTATTCACAATGTAATTCCACTAACGCAAGTTTCATCTTGGTTATTGTCAGATAATAAAAAGTCTTCTTTCCTGTCTCACAAACAGTCTACTTCCAATCAAAAGGGTACCTATGTAATAAACCGTTCCTAAATCAAAATCATGACTAAAATTCTCTAATTGAAAGCCCGTCTTTCCGCCATCGATTAAAATAGCTGTTGAAAATTTTATACTCATGTTAAAACTTTTTTTTTGAAATGGTACTTTATATACAACATGTCACTAGGACAACATATCACTTGTCAATAAATGTTCGAACGCAAGTTTCGAACTTGTGACCTCTCGCACCAAAAGCCGAATCACTTAAACTCTATAGCCAAATTTCAATTATCTATAACCAAATTTTAATTAATGACAAGGGTTTTCTATTTCTAATATAGAGAAGAAACAAGATTTTCTTTTTGTTTAAAGATTGTGAAAATGAATCTTTTTGTTTAAAGATTGAAAATGGTAATTTGTTAAGCCATTTGAAGAAAAGTTTTGGGTAATAAGTTGTGACTTAATTGAAATCCCAATATCCATATATTTTTAAAATGTTTCGCTCACTATTCGATTTAGCCGGGAAAGGACCTTTGTGTCATATAACCCATTCTGAATATGTGATTTGACGCTATGGATAGCATTTGAAGACCGGTGATGAAGACCGGGTATTTGCGAAAGCGATAGGATGACCTATCGATTATTTCTGCACCGAGTCGCGCCGGTATAGAAACTCCCTAAGTGATGGGAAATCCGATCGGGATTGTGAATATCCGGATTGCAAGGACTTCTTTGTAAGTGCCTTCGGTTCTGTTCGATCCCAGAACAGACTTGTATGGATTGTATGCCTGACATTACAAGTTGAGATATAAAGCCGATTTCTTTCAAATATATTTCTGTTGGTGGCGGAGAATTTATTCTCTTAGCTTAACACCCTTCTCTGAGACATACGAACTCAGAGGTTATATAGTTGAAGGTTATCAGCGATATATTCCCAATTTTGGTAATGTGACATGTTGAGTGTTGCTGTGAAATGATCATTGTGTTGATTATTTGTGATAGGATCATTTATTTGATCGCCTATCTTGGTGATCATTTCTATGATCATTTGTTGACCCAAAGCATGGCTTTTGTATAAAGTATGTTTTTGTGGACGTGACTTCGTCGAGCCTCACACCTCGGGAATGGTCAAAATAGGAAAGATGCGGCAAGGTTATGAGGGGTAGCGCCCTTTAGGATGTGTGCATTTCCTTCTGGAAAAGGGTGGTATCATGGTATGGAGCCCAGATACTTACTCATGTTGAAACACTTTATTATTATGATTGTGTGAATTGATTAGAGAGCTCTCGGATAAAGGTCCCAAAGGACCGGGGGATGGCATATTCGGTCAGTTGTTACTCAGTTAGGGGTAACCCGGCCTTGTGTTGGCAGAGATCCGGTTTGGTTCTCGGGGATGTCCATCCAAAGGCATTCTCATGTGGCAATGGGAAGTTCCTTGGCCTGATCATTCGTTGGAAATCCAAAGAAACAATACGAGACTTGTACAGTATTAGTTGTATAACCTGCCATGGAATGTGGCGGTAACCTGCTATTGAACATGTTTAGCTATAGTAGGCATACGATAATGGTCGTATGTTGGCTAAGATTTATATTCTACTTTCGAAATGAATTTTTTCTACACTATGCACTAGTAATAATATCAAATGTTTCTTTTAATGCGTATCAAGCATCTTTGACTATCATAAGGAGAAATCTCCTCCGATTCTGCGTTTGCATTGTGTGTGTGTGCGGGAGGCCTTATGGTAGTCTCATTTTTAAAAGCATTGCGAATTGACTTTGAAAATCTTTTGTTGAATGTTTTAAAAGATAAACTGTTTTTGTTGCTCACACCAGTCCCACGACTGATCCGGAGTTTATTGTTTCTTTCCTAAACTCTGGATGCTCATTATTTTCTACACGAGCAGTCTAGAGTTGGGTTTTTCAGATAGTTAGATATAGTGGATTATCTGGAGTTAGTTCAGTCTTTGGATCGCACCAGTCTTGCCTAGCTTTGTGCATTGTTATGGGGAGTTCGAGCTATTGCTGGATTGATTCTTGGAGATGGAGTTACAGTTCTCAGAATTCTCTTTTGAAGACTATTTTAGAGTTATAGATTTCCGCTGCTAGATGTTATCTATCGTTTTCTTTTCCGCTGTTGTTTTATTGTATCATATCTCTGATGTATATTGAAATCTATTGGATCATCTGTTGTGTCAGATATTGTATCAAAGCTGTATATCAATGTATTATTCTTTTATTCCGCTGTGTTGTTTACTTAATGATTGTTATAAGCTCCGGCGAATCGGATTTGAACCGTCGAATCTATGGCATTCGAGTACGATTTGAAGTACGGATGTCGATTTTTGAGCGGGCAAAATCCGACTCGTCACATTTGGTATCAGAGCTAAGGTAAAACTTTAGCTTAGGAGTATAACACATTAAGTAACTCATTAGTGATAGGGTGAAGTATCCTAGAATGAGTAATCCCTAAGATATCTGTTCGTATGCCTCAGTAAATTCTCTTACTATCTACTGATAGTGAGTATGAGTGCAAGAAGAGAACAAGATAGGGGATGAGGAAATACGACTATAATTAGTCAAAACTCTGTAACAACAGTGGAAATAACTTTCTCTATCAAATTCCTTTGATTCATTTCCAAGTTCTTTTGATTTCTTTGTGGCAGTTTCAAGAAGTTTTGGTATGATGAGACGCCCTACGAATCGTTATAGAAAATCTTTACTTCGTATTTCATCGATTTCTTATCAGTTTTTCGATTTAAACTTTAATGAAATTGATTTGAAATTTGAATAAATTGGAAATTTCAATTTGAGTTGAAATTGGTTAATGAAATATAATGATAGATTTGAATTATAACGATAGAACGATTTTGTTTAAAACCAAATTTTGGATTTCTGTTATAACTTCTTGGGTAGAATAAAATCTGAAATATAAACTTGTTGTCTTTCTCAACCTATAAAATTCTAAACCTTAGAATCTTAATAATTGTTTTTTTTATTATTGTAGAGAACAAATAGCTTTAGCCGAGGAGGAAAGGTCAGGAGAGTGGGTGATTATGCTTCATCCAGTAGGGTACGAGATGATGAAGGTGTGTCATCGGTTCATAGGGAATTCCCAGTGGAGCCTATAGTGCAGCCCCAACCGCCAGTGGAAGAAGAAGAAGATGAAGAGGAATTCGAAGAAGAAAATGAAGACGAATTCAAAGAAGAAGATGAAGAGGAATTCGAAGAAGAAAATGAAGACGAATTCAAAGAAGAAAATGAAGAGGAATTCGAAGAAGAATTTGAGGTAGAAGAACCTGAAATGGAGATAGAGTCCGAAGGTGATGAAGAAATTCATTGGGATTTGGATAATGCCATAGAAGGCGAGGAGCTGGATGATGAAGGTTTTATTCAGATAGACTCTGATCCAGAGGATGATTACGAGACTGACGATGAGGCGGAAGTTAGAGATCTGTCAGGGCCCGAGAGGGAGAGCTCTGATAGTGATGATTTGTAGTTGGTTAGATTAACTTCTTTTTGGATAAGGTGTATCTATGTACGCATTTTGAGCCTAGAATCGTAGTGAATGTTATGTTTACTAGTAAGAATATTATGAGTAGCATTTTATTTGATAATTAATTATGAATTAACCGAAAATATCCATATGTTTACTAGTATAGTTTGAATTGGCATTATTCTATTCTGTGTATGTATAATTCATGAAATGAGCTGTACAATTTCGAGGACGAAATTCTTTTAAGGGGGGAAGATTGTAACGACCCCGGATTTTTATGAATTTAAATTGATAATTTAAATGAATTTTTGAATAAAAATTTATAAAATTTATTATAAATGGAAGCTAGTTTCCTCGATTCAAATAGAAAATATATAGAGTCATATGGATTTGAAATTTTGTATATATGTGAATATATATGTATATATTGGATTTTAAATAAAATCTTAAATAAATAATTTTGAAGAATAAATAAATAAATTGATTTAAAAATTTATAAATGATGATAATTTGAGTTGTATAAGATATATGTGTATATAGAGAAATATAAAACAATAATTTTTAAAGTTAAATTTATGATAATTATTTAAACTAAAAGTAGAAGTAAATATGCAGGCAAGGCAAGTAACATATTTATAAAATTATGTAAAATATAAGTAAACATATTAACTAAAATCTAACATTATAGAACTCATGTATATTTCAAAATATAAAACAAAAGAAAGAAACAAAATAAAATATATTTGTACATACAAAATAAATAAAGCAAAGTATTAAAATAAAGTACAAATATGAAACAAGTATGTCTTCAGCCACCAAGCAAATATAAGTATATTCATGCAGCCTTCAAAGTTAAGTACAACAAAAGATATCACCTTGTACAAAGTATAACATCAGGTAAACAAGTAGGTATGGCTGAAGTAAAACAAGCCTTAACATATCACATCAGCCCCAAAACTGCATAATAAAATATGCAAGGCCTGTCTGTTCTTATATATGCATATCATCTCAATTTTGTTCACAATTTGAGACTAAATAAAACCAAAGCAATATCATCAGGAATTCAAATAGATATCAACTTAAAACTTCTACTTGAAACCCTCAAACAAATATTATAAAAAGAAGGAAGAAGAGAAAGTACCTGTAACAACTTCAACTCAGTTTTAACCTTGCAAAGTTAAAAAGGATTTCAACTTAAAGATTTCTGGGAATCAAGGAGCAAGGAAGCTTCAGTTATTAAAACCTGATTACAATCTCAACATTCACTTAAAAGCTTTGAAATATGATCTGGAAGGTGAGTAAACTCCTACCAGAATTTTTATTTTTATTTCATCTATTTGTCTATTGATGCTGTGGGTAAACACATTTTTATCATGGTTAACATGGTGCTTGCCTATGTATTTGTTTTGTATAGTTCTGTGTTTATATAAATGAGTGTGCTGTAACTTTTGAAGATGCTGTTGATTTCCTGGTTGTAGTTACAGAGTTAAGGAGTTAAGCAAAACATATAAAACATCTTCTTCCAATCATATATAGGCTTACATTTTAAAACAAAATAGGTTGTTAAACATAAATCAAAGCTTTAAAAAATTTGTTTTGAGCCTGTTGTTGAAGCATCATCACCAGAGACTCTGGTCTACAGGCAATACGCATTATTATGATAAAATTCGAAAGTAATGAATTGTTGATTCAATTACATAATCGGAATCTACATTCGAAAATATGATTTTCGAAACAAAAATGGAAGCTTTTAGTTAAGTATGTTTCGAACAGTTCAAAAATGAACTGAAATGGTATTTTTATCAATTTCTGGAAATTTAGAAAATTTTAGATGTTGAAATTTTGTTTGGAGATAGGCTGTTGATCGATGATTCCAGGAAAATTGCTAAATATTTTTTTCAATGTAAGAATGTTTGGGACGAAAACGATTTAGGGTTTAATACTGCATTCTGAAACATTGAACTGTCGAGGTCGTGGCATCAACTATATGGCATCGGAGTTGATCGCGATTGTGGGAAAGGCTGCGTATGTCAATGAGGAAGCCTCGGGGATGACGGCAGGCGGTCTCGAGGTCGTGGGCGATGGGGAAGGTGGAGTTTCCGGGCCATGGTGGTTTCCTGATTTGTCGCGAATGCCTAAATTTTGCGTCGTTGGGTTTTTGTACGATCTGGGGTTGCCTTCGTGTTCAGGTAAGTTTGTGTGGTTGTTGGGGATGGTCGTGACCGCCGCCAGAGGCCGAAGCCGTGGGTGCAAGTGCACCGCGTGCACGTTTGGTTTTGGGTTTCTTTGGCATTGGGTTGCGTCGTTGGGGAAGAAGAAGAGGGGGACTCGGGACATTGCTCGAGATTTTTGTAAATTGACTCGAAGCAACTGGGTTCACTCGAAACTCTGGGGGTCGCGTGTGTTTGCCTGGGGATTTAAATCGTAAAGTTATTAAAGTTCACCTGATGCTGAAACTTAAATAACAACATAAACTAAAGAAAAAAAAGAAAAAGGAAATAGGAAGAAGGGTGAAGTAACTCGAGCTTCAACTCGAATGAAAAGAAAGTTTTCTAATTAATACTTAACAAAGTTAAATAAATCAAGCTAAGATTTTATGACAGGTTTAATTATTTAAGCAAATACTTAACAAAGTTTTTCTAAGTAATACTTTAGCTAAATAACTTAATTTAAGTTAAGTATTTAAGTTAATCAACGTTAAAGCTCTTTATGAATTGAAATAAATAAATTTTCAAAATGAAAGAAAGTTTTAAATTTAAAAATTAAGGTTTTAAGTAAATCAATTAAGAGATAGTTAATGAGTAATTAGAAATCATAGACTTCAAAAAAAAAAAAAAAAAATTGTGCCAAAAGAATTTCAATTCGAAATGAAAATGAGTAATTTTATGATTAGAAATTAATTGTAATTAAGAACTAATTCAGCTACCATTAACCCCTAATTAAATAATTCAGATTTATTAATGGATTATTAATGGTAAATCAATTCTTATAAATAATGATTAAAGTTAATTAATCAAGTGATTAAGATAAGATTACATTTAATGTAAATAAATGTTGATTTATTTGTAAAGGAAAATAATTACTTAATGAAATTAATTAAGGTTAAATGATTATGTAATTAACTGAAGGTTAATTAAATTAACGCGATAAATCAAGATAAATTTAAGGTAATTGATTAATTTATTAATATCAAATGATTTGTAATTAATAAATCAGGATTGGGTAATTAATTTATAAGTAATAAATTTACTTGGAAATAAATTGAATTGATTAGGATTAAAAACGATTTAATTAATCCTGCTTATAGATAACTATTGAATTACTCATGAATGGTTGTATTGTATGAGATGCCTTGAATTGATCTTCCTATCTGATCTGTGATAGTTTGTTCTGTGAAGTGAGCTGTGTATTTATTCATTTATTGATGATATATTTGTATATTATCTGTGAATCTGTGAATATATGATAAGCGTTATAGTTTATATCGCTTATCAATTATATTTCTGTGTTTTGATCTGTGATGATTGAATGGTTGTGCACTATTGAGTTGAACCCCTGGACCCCACCATACACACACAAATATGGATTTCACGAGGAAATCGGTTAAGTCACAGATGTTTGAAATAGTTTTAAATTTGAATTTTTAAATTCAAATGTTTTGGAAATGGAATCGGACTAAATGTGAAAAGCAATTAAAAAGGGAATTTCAAAGATGGAAATTTATTTTGAATAACTGGATTAAGTGTTGGAATTTAAATACTTTAAATTAAATTTGAATTCAATATTCAAATTGAATTCTGTAATTTGAAACTAGGGATTAATGATATTATACTAGTCATTATGAGTTAAATCATTTTTTTAAAAAGTATTATTTTTGGGAATTTGAATTTAACCCAAGGATTTCAACTCGTACAAATGAATCAGATTTCCAAAATGAAAACTGTTGTTTTCAAATGATGAACACTTTTAGATAAGAACTGAGATTCCAGTTAATTAGGGGAATTTCAAGATTGAATGGAGAAATGATTTTTCTAAGTTATGAATGAATTTATGAATGAATTCTTTTTGAAAGCTATGAATTAAATCTGCTTTTTTTTTAACAGATTTAAATTGATGATTTGTTTAAATCAAATTGAAATGAAATTGTTTTGAAGACTATAAGTTAAATCTTTGATTTAAAGATTTAACGAGTAAATCAAATTGAAATGAAATTGTTTTGAAAGTTATAAGTTAAATCTTTGATTTGAAGATTTAACGAGTTAAATTGAAATGAAAATTGATTTGGAAAATCTGTGAATGAATCTTTTGTTTAAAATGTGAAAATTGTTTAAAACCGTTAAAGGTTGTGAAAATGAATCTTTTTGTTTAAAGATTGAAAATGGTAATTTGTTAAGCCATTTGAAGAAAAGTTTTGGGTAATAAGTTGTGACTTAATTGAAATCCCAATATCCATATATTTTTAAAATGTTTCGCTCACTATTCGGTTTAGCCGGGAAAGGACCTTTGTGTCATATAACCCATTCTGAATATGTGATTTGACGCTATGGATAGCATTTGAAGACCGGTGATGAAGACCGAGTATTTGCGAAAGCGATAGGATGACCTATCGATTGTTTCTGCACCGAGTCGCGCCGGTATAGAAACTCCCTAAGTGATGGGAAACCCGATCGGGATTGTGAATATCCGGATTGCAAGGACTTCTTTGTAAGTGCCTTCGGTTCTGTTCGATCCCAGAACAGACTTGTATGGATTGTATGCCTGACATTACAAGTTGAGATATAAAGCCGATTTCTTTCAAATATATTTCTGTTGGTGGCGGAGAATTTATTCTCTTAGCTTAACACCCTTCTCTGAGACGTACGAACTCAGAGGTTATATAGTTGAAGGTTATCAGCGATATATTCCCAATTTTGGTAATGTGACATGCTGAGTGTTGCTGTGAAACGATCATTGTGTTGATTATTTGTGATAGGATCATTTATTTGATCGTCTATCTTGGTGATCATTTCTATGATCATTTGTTGACCCAAAGCATGGCTTTTGTATAAATTATGTTTTTGAGGACGTGACTTCGTCGAGCCTCACACCTCGGGAATGGTCAAAACAGGAAAGATGCGGCAAGGTTATGAGGGGTAGCGCCCTTTAGGATGTGTGCATTTCCTTCTGGAAAAGGGTGGTATCATGGTATGGAGCCCAGATACTTACTCATGTTGAAACACTTTATTATTATGCTTGTGTGAATTGATTAGAGAGCTCTCGGATAAAGGTCCCAAAGGACCGGGGGATGGCATATTCGGTCAGTTGTTACTCAGTTAGGGGTAACCCGGCCTTGTGTTGGCAGAGATCCGGTTTGGTTCTCGGGGATGTCCATCCAGAGGCATTCTCATGTGGCAATGGGAAGTTCCTTGGCCTGATCATTCGTTGGAAATCCAAAGAAACAATACGAGACTTGTACAGTATTAGTTGTATAACCTGCCATGGAATGTGGCGGTAACCTGCTATTGAACATGTTTAGCTATAGTAGGCATACGATAATGGTCGTATGTTGGCTAAGATTTATATTCTACTTTCGAAATGAATTTTTTCTACACTATGCACTAGTAATAATATCAAATGTTTCTTTTAATGCGTATCAAGCATCTTTGACTATCATAAGGAGAAATCTCCTCCGATTCTGCGTTTGCATTGTGTGTGTGTGCGGGAGGCCTTATGGTAGTCTCATTTTTAAAAGCATTGCGAATTGACTTTGAAAATCTTTTGTTGAATGTTTTAAAAGATAAACTGTTTTTGTTGCTCACACCAGTCCCACGACTGATCCAGAGTTTATTGTTTCTTTCCTAAACTCTGGGTGCTCATTATTTTCTACACGAGCAGTCTAGAGTTGGGTTTTTCAGATAGTTAGATATAGTGGATTATCTGGAGTTAGTTCAGTCTTTGGATCGCACAAGTCTTGCCTAGCTTTGTGCATTGTTATGGGGAGTTCGAGCTATTGCTGGATTGATTCTTGGAGATGGAGTTACAGTTCTCGGAATTCTCTTTTGAAGACTATTTTAGAGTTATAGATTTCCGCTTCTAGATGTTATCTATCGTTTTCTTTTCCGCTGTTGTTTTATTGTATCATATCTCTGATGTATATTGATATGTATTGGATCATCTGTTGTGTCAGATATTGTATCAAAGCTGTATATCAATGTATTATTCTTTTATTCCGCTGTGTTGTTTACTTAATGATTGTTATAAGCTCCGGCGAATCGGATTTGAACGGTCGAATTTATGGCATTCGAGTACGATTTGAAGTACGGATGTCGATTTTTGAGCGGGCAAAATCCGACTCGTCACATTTCATTTACCCACTTTTAAAACGTTACTATGTCGGTTTATCTTGTTTAAGAGTTTAGAAACCCCTATCGATACGGTTGTACTTCCCGCACCGACCAGAATTCATAAACACTCAACCGATAAGTCAACACAGTATAAAAACAATTTTATATCCACTAACAAGTACGCTCTCATATTTATTAATACACTCAACTCATTATAGAGTACCGTCGACTCTGTTTAATGAGTAATTTTCCCCACCAAAGCCTAGGTTGTCGCCAACCTATGCTCTGATACCAAGTGTGACAGCCCGCAAATCCGTACCCCTTGAATCAACACTATTCTACCTCTATTAACTCAAGTGGCACCGAATTACGAACCATTAGGGTTAAAGAAGAAGAGATAGAAGAAGAAGAAAACTAAACAATATCAAAATCTCACCGTCGCAGCGGAATAAACTATAATGATAAATATAGAACTTTACCCAAAATGAATTCTATAATTTTTTTATACATCATATCATCAGAGTATCTCATACATCAACTATTACCAATCAGATATACCATACAATTCACAGCAGCGGAATATACATATATATAGGTATAAATAATACGCCTCGGACTCCAGCTCCTCTCCTTCTCCATGGCATCAAGTCCTGTACATATAATACTCGGTCTGACCCGAGCATTATAATGAAATAACACCCGAGTCAGTCTGGAATACCAGATGATAATGACACATCCAAATTGATTATTAATGTTTCAAAAATTCTTTTCAAAACAAATGCATCTCGTAAGACCATGCCACAAATAAACATGTCGGGTTTTTACCTTACGATAGCTAAAACACTTTTTATAGAAATCCTCTGATATTATAATAGGGTCTATTTACAAATACTTATAAAATAGCCGAAATTGTTACATCCATTAAATTCCAGCTACTAGCCACAAAAGTGGGTAATACAAACAAAACTCATACAAGGCTCGTAGGGAGAATGGATTTCCATCAATGGCTGGGCTACTGGGGCACCGCCCGTCACAGTACCTGGCCTAGATCAGAGTACCGAGGAGTGCGCCCGCTCCCCTGAAACACAAGGCCGGAACCATTCCTTACTGAACAGTCCCGAACAAGATAACCCCGTGGTTGGCGCGACCAACCACCCACTAAGCCGAAAATAAAAGGGACATCTAGACAGGGGAAAATCTTGTCCTGCTTGGGCATGACCCACCTAACCTTGCTGCACATCCCCTGTTTTAGCCATTCCCGGTTGATGCGGCTTGAGGTTAAACATTACCTTTTAAGAACGCATCACTTAGAATGCTCATCGTCCACCTGACAATGTTCTGAAAGCATTCGTCCATACATGTCCGTCCCGGGTTCGAACGGAACCGAAGGCACTACTCCTACTACATCCATTTTGGAAATATCCTCAGGATTAGTAGCGACTAGCCCTTGCACTTCACTGCTCCATCTTCAACTCCGAACACGTTTTCCGCACGAAACGTACAAACTGGATCGAAGTGGTTTTCGAGAAATAAATCTCGATCCCGGTCTCTTCGAAACGATCAACGCATTTATCCAATATTGATAGTTGGTGATTTAACTATCAATTTATATTCATAAACATCCATAAGCATCCATCACACAATAAATAATTCCCACATTATTTATTTGCCCCCAATATCTTTACAAGATATATTTCCAATTTTCAAAGCTCATTTGAAGCAGTTCCCAAAGTTCTTCCTTTACAAGGTAAATCCTTTACCATTAATTCCCATTGGAAATAACCAAGTTCAAAACATTTAATTTAAAACAGTTAAAATATTTATATTGAATGATACTTTAAAATATGCAAATTTACTTCTAGTTATTTACTCAAAATATAATTTCGAAATATTTAAAGTAAAACTATTTTATAAGATATAACTTGATTTAAAAATAAGGTTTTAGTTAAACTAAATTTAAAAATAGAGTTGTAAAAGGTTTATACTAATTCCAAATAACTTAGGTCAAAACTATCCTTTTAAACAAATCCATTTGTAAAAATAATTACTAAGGTATTTATAAATATTTTACTATCGCTAATTTATTAATAATTACCTTAAAACAATAATTTCCAAAACACTCCTTTAAACAAGTTTAAATTTTAGACTTCCTTTTAATAAAATCTGTTTAAAACTCGAACTTGGTTTTCCCAAGGAACTCATTTCCACTTAAACATCTCAAAAAATCCTTCTTATAAATTCTGTCGATTTATTCAATTTAGTTTTATGGTTAATAATGTAAATTTACTTTTCTCGTTGAAATAACTTCTTACGAAGCATAACCACATTTCCATTTCCGGAAATTCAATTCCAAAATTTAGGTTTACAAACCTTTTAAATAAAACATGTGAGAATTTATTAAAGGAAAATAATACTTATGAATTTCCTAAATAAAATCCCGATGGTGAAAATGTATTTCAAAATCATTTGCCAAATAATCCCATTATTATTTTAAAACAAATTTATAATTTCCATAGAATTCACTTTCAGAAATCTATACTTCACATTTATCGATTGATAAATTTTCCACGGTATTTAAAATCACAAATTTACCAATTTTCAATTTCCATCCAAACAGATTCTAATTTTTACATTTTTTTAAATTCCTTATTTATTAATTTCTTAATTTCTTTTGAAACCCGATTTAATTCCTTTATAATTAAAACTCCAAATTTCTTTATAATTTAACATTCTAGGCTTATAGTTTATCCCACAATTTCACAATACAATTTAATCCAAAATTTATCAATCACAATATAGAACAGGCATCATCATCAATTATAAAAATAATTACTACATTGTGGGGAATCCAGTTGGATCCCTCCAACCTGTTTTCCCTGCATCCACAAATATTAGCACAACACTATAAATATAAATCGATCCAGGCTTATATAAATAAACATTTCAACCAATCACACAATTATTAAATATTAACTACTTAAATCAGCTAACATTCCAGATGTGAGTGAGATTAACTCACCTTGCATTTTGGCGAGCGTTCGAAATTTAAATTAAACCGAACGACGTTCGATTTAACCCAAATTTCTACTTTCCCGGAATGACTCCGGATCTGCACCATCACGTAGTATTCTTTTCTGCGATCCCGGCGCCGCGAATTTTATCGAAATCTGATATCGTACGGACAAGTTATTAAATTTTAAAGTTTGAATTGAATTTAAAAAAAAAAATCTATATAATAAGAAGAACACGGCCGTACCCCCGTCTTCACCATCACGGACGCAAGCTCCAGAAACAAAACGCGATAAGAGCCCAACAACCCTCGCCTAGGGTTTACAACCGCACCCTCGCCGCTCACCCATAGGTCGATCCAAAGCCACCACCTCGACGTTCTACGCCTACTCCACCTCCACCAGGCACGCGCAGGAGCTCGGTGCCTCCTAGGCATGCGAAAACGCATACGAACGGCCACGTTTAACGACCAAATCCCGCCTCCTCCAAGCACCAAAAGCGATCTTGACCGTTGGATGTGTAGTACTCGTCGAGTACTACAATTCTCTAGTTGGGAGATTTCGAAAATATTGAGAGGATTGATCGATAATTGAGGAAGAAAGTAGACAATTTTCGGCCATTAAAGAGTAATGAACGGCAGCCCTGAGAATTCTAGGGTTTTCTTGAATAACGTGAAAATATATATGTTTATTAATATTATTTTATTATTATCTCCAACTCTAACAAGCTTTTACAAACGAACTCCAAATCTCACGTGCCGACAGGCGTTCCTAGGGTTTTTCCGCGTTCCGGACACAATAGAACAGGTTTCGTAAGCTAATTCGATCATATGTGCGAGTTACGGAACTAAACGTTCAATTAAAAATTAAATCGGTTAAATCGATTTCGATGCGTTTCGAGCTGCCACGGTCAAAAGACAACTCTGATTTCTACAAAAATTGAAATCCATAATAACTAACTATTACGGATCTAATGGAACTGGTTTTGTCGAATTCCGAGACTATGCCCCGGAAGGCTATTTTAACTCGTCTATTAAATCGAGCAAATTCCAAAATTAACGAAAACGCTTAAAATTTCACTTTTAAAATTTTAATAACTTAATAATAAATCATATAAAATTTATAAACACAAATAAAATCATTCTGGCTCATTTCGGACCAAAATCTGATTTATTGCATTTTATTAATATTAAATTCATTTTAAATTAATATAAAATCCCAAATATTAATTTATCAACTTTAAAATTCTTCTAAAATTCCCACCATGCTATTTACACTCAAATAACTCAAAATAAATTTTTAGAACCATTTTTGTCACTCTTTACATCCAGATTCTCTTTTATTTCAATTTCGAATATTTAAATTATTATTTTCCCATTATTCAAATTCAACAGGAATTACTATAATTAAAAATTATAGTCTATTTCATTGATTGAACCCGAATCCATTCATTTCAAAATCAACTAGGAATCCACATTAAACATTTAAAACGAATTAAATGTTCAAATTCAATGGTTTAAAAATACGGGATGTTACATTGTATAAGCAATTATACGATTTATTAATATCCGAACCAGTCTAAAAACTAAATTTCCATTCGATAAATTAGATTACCAATGATTTATTTTAAACTAATAAATTTAATTTAACCTGATTTCTCTACGATAAAAAAATATTCGTAACATAGTTAAATTGGTAAATTAATCATGTTAGTCTCCATAGTTCATTATCTTAAAATAAATTTAACCTGGATTAGCGACTTAACATTTACTGAGGTAAATGGTTTAATTTAGAATGATAAGCAAACAATCTATAATATAGTTAACTGATAAATATTAGTTAACAAAGGTAGCACTACCTTCTTCCTTTTTTCGGCCTCGTGCTCGACCAAAACCCTAGATCTACAGCCCAACTTCGAATGCCATCGCAACCTCCTCAGCCTTGTGCCATCGGCTTTGCCACACCCAATTCGCGGTCCCTAATACCGTCGTACCTCTACGCTTTGGCAGATATGTCGTGCTCGCAAGCAGCGCGAAAACCACAATGACACCGCGTTGCCGAAGTCAAGTCACCCCTCGACCTAGAAGCGTCGTCCCTTACCTCTTCGCGCGTGACTCAGGATTGCGATCGATCGATTCGTGACTCTCTTCTTCTTTTTTAAGAAGCAAGAAGAAAAGAGGAAGTTGCGATTTCATTCTGGCCATTACTACATTTTTTTTCCGAGTTCGAATTTTAGGAACGAAGGGGAGATGACTCGCGAATTGAATGTTGAACGAGACTTCCCTGGGCTGGGCCATTATATTTTTCAAATTTTTTATTTCAAAATGCTCGGCTGTTAATATAAAAGAAGAAGGAGACACGATGATGTTGGCGTGTAGAGAAAGACTGCAATGATTTGAAGGCAAAAGTTTTGATTTGAAAGAAAGGCAGCTGGATGTTGGGTTGTAGGGAAGTAAATATACATATATGTGTGTGTGTGTGTGTGTGTGTGTGCGTGTGTGCGTGTGTGTGTATTAAATTTAAATTCAAATCCAAAACGTTCCAATTACGTGGCTTAAAATAGTGAACTCCTATCGAGGCGTGCCACTAGGCGTTTATAATGTTATACCCCTATTCTGAACGCATTGGAATGTGTTTTGGAGGCTAATTCGATCATATGCGTGAGTTAGGGAAATAAACGATCAATTTTAAATTAAATCGATTAAAAAGTTTCTATGCATTTTGAGCTGCCAGGGTCAAACGACAACTCCGATTGCTACGAAAATTAATATTCGACAATAACTAACTATTATGGATCCAATGGAACTAGTTTCTTCGAATTCTGAGACTGTGTCTCGGAAGGCTATTTTTAAAGGTCGATCTAAACGATATATTTTAAAAACTGAACAAAACATTTTCAAATCCAATTCTGAAGCTTCCATTATCTTCAGTATTATCAATATGGATTTTCTAAGCCTTTAAAATATTTTCTTAATCACCTTAAAACTGAAGATTCAAATTTTTATCCAACTTCAATAAATTAAATTCAATAATTAAATTGCCAAATCAATAATTAATTTTGAAATTGAAGTTAAACTAACTTCCAAATATTTAAAATCAATTTAATATTTTGATTTCAAATGTTCAAAATTCTGGGTCGTCACACCTACATCATCACCAACTCAACTTGTTAGCAAAGTGCTTATTTATTTATTTTTTTAAGCACAAACCATTTACTACTCAAAATAAAAAAATGAGAAATTATAAACTCAAAAAAAAATGGTAATGACAACAACAATTTGTACACATGTAAACAAGTAGTATAATTCTCAAAACAAAGATCTCCTCACATAATACATAAACTACACTACCTTTAAATATGTTGTTGTTGACCCAGTGCATCGGTGTATCTAAATAGTAGTTCCCTTCATATATCACTTCTCATAAGGAACATTGACAATTGTTAAGAAGTATAATCCGTAAGATGATGTTGTGGTGATGATGATGATGATAATTGTAATTGCAAGCTACCCTTTAACAAAACTGGTTAAAGAAGGATTTCATTATTTTAAAATTGCTAGGGGATCAGTAGAAAAGTCTACCTCTTAACAAAAAATATATGAAATTACCCATAGTTTTTCAACGATTAAACTTTCTTTTTTAAACTTTTTTCGAATATACCCCGCCAAAAATGATTTCGTTGGTTTTTTCCCAATTTTCGACTGGTGACTGCTAAAGTTTACTTTGCAGGAAGATTAACATTTAAAACGTTTTATTCAGATGAAGTTCGCATAACAAATCATTTTATACATGGAATCCCCCTAAAATTTGCATCTCTTCAAGAATTGAATCTTTTTAACAGTTTCCTAGTAGAAAACAACATAACATTCCCATAAGTAAACGATAAAAAAGCCACATAATCAAATGGCAGGCTCGACCGGTATAATGGTTGCTTTGTCCAAAACTACAACTTATGCTAAAAGCCTATAAAAAAATGTAAAATTTTGTCCCATCTAGGACTTTATTTTGCTGACCACCACTAAACCAAAATGCTTCATATTCATGTAATGCATGTTTTCCAACTTCTTGGAAGAAAGTTAGTAAATTGACTAACTCGACATGAGAAATAACAATTTGTTATTTATGACTTATAAACATGTTACATAACTAGTTTTGACAAATTATTTTGTTTTTTTCCCCTACTATAGTTTCATTTTGCATGACTACCACTTAACCAAATGCTTCATACTCATATAAGGCAAGTTTTTCAACTTCTTGTAAGAAAGTTAGAAAATTGACAAATAAGTAAACATGAGAAATATCAATTTATTGTTCATGACTTATAAACATGTTTCATAACTAGTTTTGATAAATTATTTTATGCAACAAACGTCCAAATATTTTCATTTCTAGATCACTATTCAAAACAACTTATAAGTTATTATCCAAATTTCCTTTCAAGTGTTTTAAAATAAGTTGTTGTCGATTGGGGTCTAACATACCAAACAAGTGTTCATCAACTCCATATTTTTTAAGCTAAAGTCAAACCTTCATGGTTCATGCACATAAAACATATTCAATAATATAAATCTAATATGCATAACAATAAGAGTAACATTTAGGAAACCTGCAATTGCGCTGCATGCCTAGTCAACGCTACCAACGCTAACATATATATTAATAAATGACAACTATGAATTTTAAATTAAAGCAAAACCAGTAATAGATGACATATAAACAGACTAATCTAGATATCAACATTTTGGCTTCATTGGACAAACCAATGAGCATGTACTCTAAAGTCCCTGTCTAGTTTATCATCATTTACAATCAACAAAACTTGAGGTAGGCTTACGACTACAAGGTAGAACTAAAAATGTTTTAATCAGCGCTAAAGAAACATTGAAATGATATTGTACCAATCAATTAGATGTTGAAATGCATCACACTAATTCTCATTTGACAATGGGTAGGTGATAAGTGCTTCCTAGTTTAATTTATCATCACCTGCAATCCGTAATTCACCAAATTGAAATTTAGGTAGAAATTTTGAGTTACAGAAGACAAATAACTTAAAACAGTGGCTTGAAACCTTACATCTCTAGTGGTAGTGACATCATACTATTGAATCGTGATTTATGCACTATATGATATTACCTGCAATGAATGCATCATTAGACGAAGTTTCCATGCCTCAAAGATCACAAAATTAAAAAAAAAAGCATCATAGAGATACCCATCAAAACTTGGTCATCATCCTCATTAAAAACAATTTACTCTTAATGAGTTGTTGATGTTCCTGTCTAGTTCTTCATCACTTTCTCTTCAAACATAAATTTTTTCACAGTATGCAATTAGCATGACTATGAATATAAAAATTTGAGCCGTAGATTAATACGTTTTCATGGTAAGCATGTTTCTGTAACTTACACACAAAATCAAGAAACTTGTAAATTGAAAATAGGATAAAATAATCTATAAAGAACCAGATTAAACCAAAATCATATACCAAATAAAAAGGAGATCAAAAACTAATCCGCGAGCATAATAACAACTAAGAAACAAGCACAAATCATTCAGTTGCAAAAGTGATGAAATAATATAAAAACAATCAACTTAAACGAAAATCTGGGGTTGAACTTCGATTAGGTGAAGGATATTCATTGCTATATAGGGTGATGGAGGTACTGTTAATTTTGGTCCAAACGAGATCGAAAATGATTTGGGCCTCAATATTTCGACCACGTACATTAAAAATGCAATCACAGTTATATCTCAAAGAAAACCATGTTGAACAAATGCAGATTCGAAAACAAATATTGATGTCCGACATAAATCAGGGTTGTAAATTAAACCGAATTGTTCGCTGTCCATCCGATCCAAAAAATAATCTGACTAATTATCGTCCGATTAGAAAAGATATCGAGCTTGAATGATTTTCTTGTCCACTTGAAAGTGTGAATTCGAGCTTGGGCAATATTTCTTCGATCCAAAGATGTCTGTGAACATTAGGTTTACAAATAAAAGTAATTATAATCTATTCATCCTTTCATAAAATTGCTCGCCTTCTATTTTATTAAGTAATATATATACCTATCAAATCTTTAAATGCACTTTCCTAAGAATTCCATGTTTGAAATAGGGCATCATTATGTAACAACCCACCTTTTTAGACAGCTTAAATTGATAATAAACCACACATGTCAACTCAAACCATTCAAAAGGGAAAACTGTTAATGGGGTAAAAATAAGAATAGAAGAAGAAAACAAACACAGAATCTCGCAGCAGGAACGATAAAATATAATAATCAAATCAACAGTTCAGGAAGCTTTTTATACTATACATTTGATAATAATCTATACAACAATTATCAGAGTTATATATACATCAGGGATAAATAAATAATACAGCATACAACATGATGCACGAATACTAATTGTAATAATATACCAAATCTTCGCCTTCGTCCTCTAGAAATCTTCAATAAGCTGAAAAACTCAGGACTGACCCGAGCGTAATGAAAAGACAAAACACTCGAGTCAAGAATAAAATATCCTTATGTGGGTCAAATCGATATCGCAAATAAAATGAGTGTCATGGCTTCAGAGAGGTTTACAGGATTTTGCATCTCTTATCCAGTGTATAGCATGCATGCAATAACTCAAGAGATGTTACGGGATTTTCAATCTCCTAAGGATCTGTCAAATTATTTATATGTAGTAAAATACTCTACATATATAATGTTTAATCAATAAGTTAAATAGTTTTCCTAGCGTTAAGGCTTTACATTTATCCCCATTAACGTGTTTTTAAGCATTGGCGTACAATTTGCATTTGACACCACCAGTAGAACGTCGGTAGTCAGAGATGCGCTGTGATACGACAACACTAAACCAAAATCGTATGGGTCTCGTTTAGGGATAAAAGTATGACAAGGCACGTGAGGTAATGCCCAAGGTAGGATGCTACCAGTTTGGCTTGTTGGGCAGGTGGTAACGCGTCATAGCCATGACCGTCCAATGCGTCCATCCATCCCATATCGAGTCAAAGGGAGGCTATCCCAAATCTAGATGCACTGACCGAAACCAAAAGAGTAATAAAATGGACCAAGTCGAAGAAATCGAAGAACGGATGTCCGCTTGGGGTAATTAGCCCACTTGGCCCTATCAAGCAGTCTTGTTTTAGTCATTTCAAATTGGCACAAGTGCTGGTGTCCATCCATGATCGTTCTGATTCATAAAATCTAGCAATCATCGCCAAATCCAACCATTTTGTTCTGGAGTCTCCTCCTCGTACCCAGTTTTTAAACTGGTTTCGATATCGATACAGAGTACGCCCATATCCAACTCTAGTCTTTTTAACAATCAAACATCGTTTTATACACCGGTTGGTCTTTTACATTTTGAAAAACAGTTCATGCCTGATATCAACATTGTATTCGTTTCAAAATCAAATCCATTTCGAAATCATAATATTTACTCAAATATACAATTTCAATTCAAAATCGTTTTTGTCTTATTATCCCGATTTCGCTTCCAAAATGTTTGGAATTACAATTTGAGTTATAACTTCAATTAACCCAATTCGTGTTTAAATCCATGATTTAAAAATAAACCTTCGACCCTTTACTGGTTTGAAATTTTTGAAAAATAGTTTGAATAGTTTTAAAATAGCTTAAATATTTAAAATAGTTAAAAATACTTTAAATGGTTAGAAATAGTTTATATAGTTAAAATAGTTAAAAATAGTTTAAATGGTTAAATGTTAAAATGGTTTATATGTTAATATAGTTTGAAAAATATAGATAATTTGAATATTTAAAGAATATAGATTTAAAAAAGTTTATACTAAAGTAATTCATTGGAAAATAGTTTCAAAGTCAAACTAATTCAATTCCAACTTCCCAATTCAAATCAATCCGAATTTCCATTCAACTGATTCCATTTCGATTTTAATTCAAATCAATTTCAACTTCGATTTCTAATTAATTCAATTCCACTTTCAAATCCAACTAATTCAATTTCAATTTATATCAATTTCGAGCTCGATTTTCAAATAACGGTCAAAACATTAAAATCAAATTATCCTTCAATATTCAGTTTAAAATCCAAATCATCAAATATAAATCAATTCCGAGCTCAATTTCGAAATATCATTTTTATATCACTTTTACATAGTAATATTCAAAGTTCGAATGAAATTTCAAATCCTTTTAAAAGAAATCAATTTTTGAAATTCAAATCGTATTTCTAATATAACTTCAAAATTCATTTCGATTATTTAAACAATTTCCATTACCAAATTTTAATTTCAACATCTAGGGCTCAAGTTCAAAATAATTTGATTTCCAAAAATTTTGTTTTTATTTCTTAAATCAAAATCATTTAAATAAACTTTAAATCAAAAACTTTAGAGTCGTTTAATTTAACCAATCTGGTGCCCGTATATGATTTTCTATCCTTTGGCCATGTTATCAGTTATTTCAATTTAATTTCAGGGATGGATGTATACCATTTCAGTCCAAATCACAGTGTCATAGGTATATATTGTTATCCCACTTTTTGGCAAAACCGTGATACCAAAAGATCGATCGGAAACCAAAGGCAGTTCGTCTCAAAGATTGGTTATACACTGCTTCGCTATGGATATCGATGAATTTTGTCCGAGCCCGGATCTGGCTACAATTGGTAGGACATGACAAGCAAAGCCATGGAAGTTAGCATTTCAAATTTCAGGTTAATCGGAGTTCGTATGAATGAGATATGATCGATGCAAGTTAGGGAAGATGTGATGTTCGAATCCATCGAAGGACCACGGTTCATATCCATCAGGTTGGTGCGTGTCGTATCCATCAACCATACATAGTTCGTATCCATCGAGCTCGCTTACTTCGTATCGATCGAAATGGCCAGGTCTTCGCATCGATGAACTTCGTATCCATCAAACTGCAGCTAGAGAGTCTTATTCGAATCCATCAATATGTAGTCTACTTTGTAGCGATCACCTAACGTCAACTCCGCATCCATCAGAAATTCACTGCTTCGTCTCCATCATGGGACCATGTTCGAATCCATAAGCAGAGGCTTGTTCGAATCCATCAGGTCGACGAGCCTGGGTGACGTGCCATCCCTCGATACGAACAAAGCGAGATTTATGGAGTCGATATGGTAAACTCGGAGTAAAGACCGGATCGAGGCGAAGTGTGCATGCCACATCATCACGATACCACATGAGGTGATCGAGTCGAAGGGATCGTTTCGAATTGATGGGTTCGAAACAAACAGCCAACTGAAACATTCCAACTCGTATCGATCATATCTCCCAAACCACAAGTCCAAATGCTATGAAATTTTCATAGCATCTTCCATACAAGGTAAAGATTGTTCCTGCCAAGTTTCAGCTCGACTGGATCAATTTTTGATGGATACGAATTCGTTTCATATTGATCGCAGATCGAGTCGAAACTTGGTGGGGTCAGTCGCGTGGGCCCACTCACATGCTACAAGAAGTCTCCCGAAGTTTGAGTGCGATCTCAGTATCCTGCGCCTATAAATAGCCCCCTAAAGCCTACAGAAAAGGGATCTTTTCGCCATTGGACATCCAAACTCTCCCGGATTCAATTCTACATCTTTCAATCACCGTTGTATTCTAGCATCAGAGATATAACTTGTTGTAATCTGCTGTAACAGATCGAAATCATCAAAAGAATTAATAAAATCATAAGCTTCAAAGTGGACATAGGCAAGATTGCCGAACCACTATAAATCCTGCATTTCTGATTGTTATTTCTGAATTACTGTGCTTGATATTGCTTGATCTAAGATTTGTGTTGAATATTGCTGATTTGTATTCATATACGGGCGCTTTCGCGATACTGGGGTTTGTGACCATTTTTGGTGCAAACATTTTGGTGCTTTCACTGAGAAGGCTGATTCAGGAGAAGTTGAATTTGAAGATTTAAGAATTCATATTTAAGGAGCTATGACAAGGCAAACGAGTATAAGGCAGAGGCCAGGGAGAAGTTAACATGAGGGAAGTCAAGAGGCTTCTTCAGGAGATAATCAGGCATCGATCTTCATCACTAGGGATGAGATGGAGGAAATGATGAAGAGGTAGGAGGAGTTGATCCAGAGTTTGTTTCAACAGATTGGGCAACTTGGAGCGCATAACCGAGGAGCAGATGGAGTTCAGAATGGAGCAGGACCATCCGGCGTAGCACCTGTATTAAGGGGTACACACATGGAGCATGTTGATCCAATCTCAGAGAGAGATAGGGGCATCTGAGCAACCTGGAGGTAGCAGAGGGATGAACGCTCAACCGGGGGGCAGATTCCAGAAGCCTCTCATGGACTCGGGGGGCAGGTCGACAGCGATGAACAAGGATTGCATCTTGGAGACAATGATAGATTGGCGGAGATGGTCAGGCGAGTCATGAGAGGCGGACTAGTGAACAGAGATCTTAAAGACGTGAACAGGAGTCCCTTTTCTCCTGCAATTAGGATGGCTAGGAACCCGACAGAGTTCAAGTTACCATCAGTGGAGATGTACGATGGGAGAATGGAACCCGCGGTCCATCTGACAAGGTATATGAGACACATGGAAGTGCTGCGGGCATCATAGGAAGTTATGGCCCAGTGCTTTCCATTATGTCTTACGGATGTCGCAGCGTTGTGGTTTAGGCAGCTGGAGAGTGGCTCCATAGGAACGTGGGCAAATTTAACTGAGAAATTCATGAGGCAATTTAGGGTTCACATTGCAAGACCCAATGTGATGAGTTTGGCAATTTTAAAGCAGAAAGTTGGGGAGACTTTGAGGAGTTTTCTGATGCGGTTCAACGCGGCAGCAGCATCGGTGGATCGACCATATCCATCCATGGTTATGATGGTAGCTGTGTCCGGAATAGCTGATGCCACAGAGTTTAAAAATTCATTGACGAAAGATCCACCTATGGATCTAGGAGAATTCTATCACGAGGCAGAAAAGTTCTTGCGATTGGAAGATGCAACTGCAGAAAGAGAAGAAGGAGAAGAACTTAATGTTTATGCGGTCAAAGATGGAAATCCCCCTGAGAAAGGTACAGAAACTAGCAAGGGAAAACGAAAGGCTGAGAATAGCTATAACAGATCAATGCGACCACAAAAGGAACCAAGATTCACCACATACTCAGAGCTGAATGAGAGTTTGGAGCGATTCTATCAGGATACCAGAGAGCAGGTTCCATATCGTAGACCAATGTGAAGGGATCCAACTGCCGACGAGAGGAAATCAGATAAATATTGCTTATTCCATGAACTGAACGGTCATAGCACAAACGATTGCAGACATCTGAAGAATGAGGTGGAAGGACATATCAGGAACGGTAGGCTACTTCAGTATGTGAGGAGGTGAACTCCAGTGGTGGAGCGAGAGCGGCCACCGTCTACATCAGCCAGAGGTGACCCTGAACCCGAACACCGTATGGTTATCAATTGATTGATTGAAATAAAGATGAACAAGCCGTAAACCTCTCACTAACACGGTTAAATCATTTACACATGTAAGAGATCGCGCACGATCCATAGGCATGCTCTGAATGACTACTAACCGCACCATAGTAAGAGTTTACGGTTTGACATCTTCGTCTTTCTATTTGCTTTGATTTTGATTTGGACATTTGGACTTAGTTTGTTTGGACATTTCTGTTGTGGAATTTGTATGATCATTGCTTTGACATTTGCAATTCTGTGAAAGAATTTACTTGTATGCCTGTTGGACCGCGAACGGTCCATGAGCACCTCGTGTATGGCGATGAACCACAAAAGTCTTTGATTTAGACACTCCCCCAAAACGTGAAATCTGGCATCGATAATACTAAGCCCCCCCGGGCATACCAATTCGCCTCGAACGGCACACGATCACGAACGATCACAATTTGCTTCGAACGGCACCCGACCGCGAATGGTCACGATTCACTTAGTATGATATCCGATCGCGAACGATCACATTCTGCCTCGCACGGCACCCGACCGCGAACGGTCACAACTCACCATATATGACAATCGATCGCGAACGATCACACTCTGCCCGATCGGAACCCGACCTCGAACGGTCACAACTCGCCTCGAGCGCCACCTAACCTCGAACGGTCACAATCCTCCTTGAACGGCACTCGATCGCGAATGATCAACATTTGCCATAAACGGCATCCGACCATGAACGGTCCCATTTCATCTTTTGCCATGAATGGCATCCGACCAGGAATGGTCCCATTGCATCATTCGCCACGAACGGCATCCGACCACGAATGGTCCCATGTCGCCATTTGCCGCGAACAGCATCGACCGCGAACGGTCCCGATTCACCTCAAACGACATACGATCCCGAACGATCGTCATTTGAGGTCATATGAAACTATCGAGTCCTTCACAGGTTGTTGACAGGATATGAACATCCAACTTATGGCATTACAAAACACACTTTCCTATCGCAAGGCATGTTTTGGGGGGGCAAATGTTATCCCGCTTTTTGGCAAAGCCGTGATACCAAAAGATCCATCGGAAACCAAAGTCAATTCGTCTCAAAGATTGGTTATACACTGCTTCACTGTGGATATCGATGAATTTTGTCCGAGCCCGGATCAGGCTACAATTGATAGGAAATTACAAGCAAAGCCACGAAAGCTAGCATTTCAAATTTCAAGTTAATCGGAGTTCGTATGAATGAGATATGATCAATGCAAGTTAGGGAAGATGTGATGTTCGAACCCATCGAAGGACCACGGTTCATATCCATTAGGTTGGTGCGTTTCGTATCCATCAACCATACATAGTTCGTATCCATCGAGCTCGCCTACTTCTTATCGATCAAAATGACCAGGCCTTTGCATCGATGAACTTCGTATCGATCAAACTTCGGCTAGAGAGTCTTATTCGAATCCATCAGTATGTAGTCTACTTCGTAACGATCACCTAACGTCAACTCCGCATCCATTAGAGATTCGCTGCTTCGTCTACATCATGGGACCATGTTCGAATCCATGAGCAAAGGCTTGTTCGTATCCATTAGGTCAACGAGCCTACGTGACGTGTCATCCCTCGATACGAACAAGGCGAGATTTATGGAGTCGATACGGTCAACTCGGAGTAAAGGCCGGATTGAGGTGAAGTGTGCATGCCACATCATCACGAGACCACGTGAGGTGATCGAGTCGAAGGGATCATTTCGAATTGATGGGTTCGAAACAAACAGCCAACCGAAAAATTCCAACTCGTATCGATCATATCTCCCAAACCACAAGTCCAAATGCTATGAAATTTTCAAGCATCTTCCATACAAGGTAAAGATTGTTCCTGCCAAGTTTCAGCTCAATTAGATCAATTTTTGATGGATACGAAATCGTTTCGTATCGATCGCAGATCGAGTCGAAACTTGATAGGGTTGATCGCGTGGGCCCACTCACGTGCCAGAAGAAGTCTCCCGAAGTTTGAGCGCGATCTCAACCATCTACGCCTATAAATAGCCCCTTGAAGCCTACAGAAAAGGGATCTTTTCGCCATTGGACGTCCAAACTCTGCCGGATTCAATTCTACATCTTTCTATCATCGTTGTATTCTAGCATCAGAGATATAACTTGCTGTAATCTGCTGTAACAGATCGAAATCATCAAAAGAATCAATAAAATCATAAGCTTCAAAGTGGACATAGGCAAGATCGCCGAACCACTATAAATCCTGCATTTCTGATTGTTGTATCTGAATTACTGTGCTTGATATTGCTTGATCTAAGATTTGTGTTGAATATTGCTGATTTGTATTCATATACGGGCGCTTTCGCGATACTGGGGTTTGTGACCATTTTTGGTGCAAACACATATCATTTCAACCAATTTCTTAATTTATTCGAAATAATTCTGTTTACATTTTTTATACTGTATATAATATACAGGGTGATAATAAGATACCTCAGAATAAATAAACATCCGAATCATCCAAAATGTCGACCAATGGCATCCATCGCAACCAATCATCTAAACAGTCAATATAATTCACAACAATTTCATAGTTATTAAAATCGAGTGTTTTTATTGGCAATTAAATTCCTATTCGAAGTTTAACTGCCAGTTTTAATTTCCAACAGTTAGTTCAATGACAGTTTAGATGACAATTAAATTTATCAAATAACTATCAATAAATTTATATCATTTCACAATTTCGAATTTAACTAGCATAAAAATATTCTAATACGTGTGAGCGTTATAAAACACTCACCTTGAGTTTTCAATTTCAAATCAAATTGAGCGACGATCGATTTAACCTAAAATTTAACCTACTCCAAATGATTCCAAATATGTTCTAGAATGTAGTGCTCATCGTCACGATTTCAACGCCTCATGTTTCATCTCAATCGAACCTCATATGTGACAGATGTAAAATTTATAAGACCGTACGAATTTAACCAATATAATTTACAAATTCTTTTTATTTATTTTACGTAAAACTGGATCTTCTGTTCGTTTATCCATCAGCAAATCATGGTTGATCATCCTTTCTTCTCCATCGTGACTATCCCAAGCAAGAAAATCGCGTATGAACCCATACACTCGCATTCTGGATGCCGAGCCTTCCAGTGTTGATCGAAGAATGATTCACCTACGTCAAATGAAAGCTCGGTCCTTGCCGCGCCTACAGCCAGAAACTGACCTCCCCTTGTCACACCATGGTCAAGAAACCATCACATAAAGCCAGAACAAACGCGACACCCTCCTAGTCTCCACACTCCATCATTTCAGATCTCCACCGTTGATGTTGTAGAGTTTGGAGAGCTCTACACTTTTCATTTGGAAGTTGAAGCTTGATATCATGTGAATCTCGAAATAATTTGAGAGGAAGATCGACCATCAATGGTCATCAAAATAAAGATGAAGCGGCTTCATAAATTAAGCTAGGGTTTATCGTCCTCTCTTATATATTGGTGAATACGCAATATTTTATTATTATTTTCAATTTTTTCCAGACGAACTCCGAACGAAGCATGCCGCCTAGCATTTATAATATTATACCTCTATTCTGAACGCAACAGATTATGTTTCGAGGCTTAATTCTATCGTATGTGGAAGATGGCTTTTTGAATCGAATTAAAATATTAAATTTTCGATATTACTTTAAATGCGTTTCTATCCCGTACGACCAAACGATAACTCCAAACGCTACGAAATTTGAAACCCGATAATAATACACTGTTACGGATCCAATGAAACAGGTCTCATCGAAATCCAAGACTGATGCCGGAAGGCTATTTTTTAACGTCTCGATTATAATATAAAATTTCCAATTTCTATTTATTCACTTTTAAATTCAAAATCGTCATTGTCGTTTACATAAAATTTACATCAACTTTTGACATTGTTTTCATTAAATTCAGAATTCAATTATTCAAATAATTACCGTATTAAGTGTAATCAATTTGGATAATTCAATAAATCACCATCTTTTGAAATATAAGTTAATGAAATTATAAGATTTAACTTTTAACACAAATTCAAATTATAGAACAAATATTTTCATTTTGCAGTTATTCAATTTCCGTTATTCGGTTATTCAAATAATTTCCAATATTAAATTGAAACAATTTAATTGTGCAATATTCGAACAAATTTCACTATTAGATTTTAAATGAGTTTTATTTACCAACATCATTTTATTTCTACCTAAATAATTCACAATTATTATTCAACTTCAGTTATTGATTATAAACCCAGTTATATATATATATAATTTCATTTCAATCTTATTATTGACAAAACTTCAAAATAAGTTTATTTCAAAATTTTATTCAAGTTCATATCCAATACTTTACATTCAAAATCATTAAATTTTTATTTTTAACAATTTTTGTTTCATAATTACACCAAATCTAATAATTTAAAATAACTAAAAATACGGGTCGTTATAGTCTCCACCACTGAAAATTTTTCGTCCTAAAAAAGCATTAAGTAAAGGATTTAACATTTGATATATTTTATTCAAAATAATCAAATTATAAAACAATAAAATCTTATTGGAAACTTTTACTACGCTTCAGCTAGCAACTCTAATTAGCTTACGGAATTTATAAGTTAGTTATCAAAACAAGTTATAAAAAATTTAAAATTCAAAAAATTTATAAC
The DNA here is from genome assembly GCA_030765085.1 of Allium cepa. Taxonomy (NCBI): domain Eukaryota; kingdom Viridiplantae; phylum Streptophyta; class Magnoliopsida; order Asparagales; family Amaryllidaceae; genus Allium; species Allium cepa. The sequence goes on along the minus strand of CM060937.1, from coordinate 645,457,036 downwards.
ACTCGGATTTACGGAAAATTTCGGCAGAGTGTCCATTGCGTGGCTCGATCGGAACAACTACAAAACACCTTTACGGGCCCTAAACTAACAAAAAAAACAAAAGCTAAGTGGCTCCACTAAAAACCATCAATCAAATGACAAAATAACACGTACCTTTTTGTCGGGTCATCTAAATTTTTCTTGATTTTAAATACTTACATCTTATTTACCAATGATATCCAATCGTATAATTTAAAATCCATTTATATTTTCTGTTTTCATTTTCTGATATTTCTTTTACTTAAGCCCGTACGATGTACATATATCATCCGTACACAACATCAAATATTATCGCTCACTCGACCACATAATTTCACTTCTGAATTAGTATCATTCACACGACTCTCTAGTGCGGACTCAGATCTGGTTTCTTGATCAGAAACCGTCATTCTATAGCCATATACGATGATAAAGAAATTCAGAATTAACCAAAAATCCATATCTAGGGTTCGTCGTCGAGAATCGAATGAAAAATCCTAACTCGGATCGATATAAATTATCTCAAAATTTTATGCTCAAATCTAGATAAAATTGTTATACGAATGAAATAATATACGTACAACTTACGTATTACCTTTCAATAGATTTCTATCCAATTCATCTATATTAAGTTTCTTTTACTTACCTTCATTTCATTTACGATCAATTATTCACAATCCATTATTCATATCCCTTATTTGCTTAGTATCTATTTCTTCACATAGCATGTTCTTTAATACTATCATTTCTTAAACATCACTTCACGGAATTTGCTTACATAAGTTCGTTTTAAACATTCTATACAATTTAATTAAATTCAATTTCATTTTCCATTGATTATTAGTTACACCCAATTCTTGTCATTTACATTCATTTTCATAATTCCTTTAATAACAGATTTATTTATAAAACATTTTATTAATCATCACTATACTTTTCCAAAGCTTTGAAAATCGTTTTCAAAATTCCTCGGTCTAAGATTCAAAACTTCTAAATTTAAATCCATTTTAATTTATAAGTCGCATTTACAAATTATTCTTACAAAATTTCACTTTTTAAAACATTCCACAAAATGTTTTATCATTGTTTATTTCGTAATAAACCTCTTTTATTAAAACACAATAACCACTTAATGATAATAATCAATATTATCATTCCTAACAACCAAACATGCTATATAAACCATAATAATTTCTAGAAATTATTCCTTTATATACAAAATACAATCAAGGTAAAATTATTTCACTTACTCATTTCAAAACATTACTATGTTGAATTGTTTTGTTCAAGTGTTTAGAGTTCCCTATCAATAAAGTAAATTACTCGTATTGAGCAGAATCCACATGCCCCTCAATAGATCAACCGATACAATATGAAACAAATTTTTTAATTCACTAACATATATGCCCTCATATCTATTAATACACTCAAACTCATTCTAGGGTACTAATGAGTTACCCTACAAAGCTAAGGTTATCGCTAAACCAAAGCTTTGATACCAACTGTAACAACCTACTTTTTGGACAGTTTAAGTCGATAATAAACCACACATGTCAACTCAAACCATTCAAAAGGAAGAACATAATAGGTAAATAAAAAATAAGAAAAGAAGAAGAAAACAAACACAGAATCTCGTAGCGAAACGATAAAATATAATAATCAAATAAACAGTTCATGAAGCTGTTTATACTATACATTGAAAAGTGTACAGTAGTGATAGTGTACGAGTGCACGTACAATTATAGTACACACGGATCGTGTAATATGGAATATAATATAAATGCGGAAATAGATGATAATAGCATAGTAAATAAAAATAGAAAAATCACACCAGAGATTTTCATACTGGTTCGGAGCACCGTCCTACGTCCAGTCCCAGACTTCTATCTGGATTTTCACTATTAACTACCTCGCTTTACCCGGAGGAACAGATTTACAACACCCGAGCAAACGAACGGGATTTTACGCCTCTAATACACCGAGGACGTCAACACTTGCCTCTTACAACACCGAGGACTTCAACACTTGCCTCTTACAACACCGAGGACTTCAACACTGATGAATATAATTGTTTGTTGACGGTATGTGTTCTTGCTAACACAGTTTTGTCACTTGTAGTACAAATTTCCTATAATCTTATCCTCATAATATGTGAATGATGTTTTGTGAAGATTAAGGGAAGTATATTACTTATTGAATCAAAAGATATGAAATAATTTCAATGATTCAATAAGCAATTAAAATAATTGAGAGCTTTTTGAATGCAGGAGTGTTTAGAAAGTAAGATCAGAAATTAGAGTAAAAAAAAAATGTTTTCATGTTATTTGAATCAATGATTTAGATGAGTTTATATAGAGAAAAATAGTTGTAACTCTTTGTGAACAGTAGCCATTAATAGATATGATCATTTGATGAAAGGTAAGAGATGCAACCATTGGAGAAAGAAGTGTCTTTTGGAAAAGGTTTCTCTCTGTTTAAAAACGGTCGACAGGTCAAAAATTGGCCAGTAGACAGGATTTCAAATATATAGTCGTTATGTGCATGTGTGCACGTTCATTGTGCATATTATACAGAAACGGTCGACCGCCTCTTTTAATACCGGTCGACCGGTCTCTGAAAATTTGCACAGTGAATGTGCAATGCTATTCAAATGTATATATATTGATTATATTGAAATGCATGATTATTTGAGTATAGATTTTAACAAGTTTATCACTATTACAATATCAAATAATCAACCTATAATCTAGAGTACCATATGTTGCCATGATGTCTTTGTTTTGTCGATCGCCTTTATTTCTTTGTCAGAAATTAAAACCTTCATAGAACCTGTGACTCAACATTCTCCCCCTTTTTGATTGATGACAACATATATCTGAAGTTACGAATCTCCCCCAGAATATGTGATCTTCCCCTGAGATTTTGTTAGTATTCTTTATATATATATTCCTGCAAATAATTGTTAGCACTTTCTCCCCCTTTGTCATCGACAAAAAGGAATATATAATGGAATATTATAGGAGTATGTCAACCAGAATATATCATAATATAACATACCAAAGTATCATATACACCATAATATAGGAGTATCATACATGCCAAACATACCAGAGTATCCAAACATACCAAAGTGTCATACACACCATAATATCATATGAATAAAAGTAACGACACTATTTAGTACAAGTGTCGAATGATGTTTTAAATTACTGAACCAAAAGATAGAAAACAGAATCTAGGATGAGTCAGAAGCTGTCTCCTTATGAATATCTTCTTCCTCATCATCATTTTCCTCTTCATCGTCCTCTCTAGATGATTCTCCACGACCATGTCCACTAGCACCAGCAGACTCCTCAGTTGATGACCAGTTGAAAGCAGGAGGAGCAGGACGTTTGCCTGGGTCTTGAGCAGAGATGGATGTGCTACATGAAATAGCATCCCATAAAATACCAAAGATTGACTTGACTTTGTTGAAGCGTTTATCAATTTTCGTGTCCATGCGCTTGAGTCTTGATTCAAGCAAGAATTGATTACGCGCAATAGTCTCAAGTGATTCTTTTGTGGTGGATTTTGATTTCAACAATTTAACCTCTTCGGAACGAGGTCGAGATGAAGTAGATGTTTGTTTTGATGGACCTCTTTGTTGCCATTGTTCAAACGGCATAATCTCAAGGTAAGGAGGAGGAAGCTTCATGCGTTTGATGGTTACGGAATCAATACATTTTGGCTTCGAGGTGGCAGAGTCAGGAGGCTTTACCCCACAAGCTAGCAAAATACGCATGATATATTCATTGTAGAAAAAATGAGGTCGCGAAGAGTTGTTCACCATGAGAATCTCGTCAAATAGCATATGAACCCAATTGATTTGGATATCCCCATAAATAGCATAGAGAGCCTTGAAGTTTTCTTTAAATACAGCATCGTAATTTCCTAGTCTAGGAAACAGAGAATGCATCAAGACACGATGTAGTAGTCTGGCGGTGGGTCGAAGTCCAATAGATTTTATGCCATCACTGTTGTCCTTTATGAACTGATGGCTGATGCTATTGCGAGTGAAGACTTCACAGAAATTAGATGAAAACTCATCGCCTCGATTTGGTATACCAAGTATAGAAGCAATCCTATCATGAGTGATAAAAATTTGTTTGCTATAAACGACAGACCAAATGACTCCGTTCGGATTATCAGGTTTATACTCGTCCAGGTTCATGATGGCATAGAACAATTTAATCATCGAGTAATTTATTTCCACATTGTTTTCTGAAAAATCGATTAATGGAGAAAGATTGGAGTTATTTGCTAACCTTCGGATTCCATAAGATGTGAAATCATCAAACTTGATGTAAGAACCCGGATGAAATTTGTAGTTAGTCATTTGATTCCATCTTGTGATAGCTTCCGGATTTTGAAGCCATTTATTGGCGGAGATATTGAGAGATGAAGTTTCGGAGGATGTTCCTTTCTTGGATTTCTTTTGCGGAGGAGCCATTTTTGGAGAATTTGGAGAATAGGAACTTTGAAATTTTGGGGAGTGGATTTAGGGTTTTGGTGAAAAAGTTACTGGAAGTAAGAAAATGAGGAAGATAGAGGAATAAAAGGATGGACGATATAAAAAAAACTGAAATTACGTATACCGGTCGACCTATGGATTATGGTCGGTCGACCGTTTTCTAACAGAGGCCAAAAGGTCGACCGGTTATAATATGGGGGGTCGACCGGTTATGTAATAGCCTGTTTTGCAATTTTTTTGAATATATTGTGCTATATTTTCACTCTTATTGTAAAGCACAAGCATTATTACATGAGTGATAGAGAGAAAAAGATACAACAAGTATATATAAATCTAATGAGAAGTGGTAGGTTCGTCATTAGAATTTTTATTATCTTCAATACGTTTTGACCATGGACTCCAGTTTTTCTGAGCACCTTCATTCCTGTCATAATTCCGATCCCAAGAGTTTGGACTCCTAGATGTTGACGGTCTAGACGGCATTGGTTCATGCACATCATGATTGTTGGAACTACAGAAGAATGATGCCACCTTTTCTAAAACACATAAACGTGCCGATGTTCGTTGTTGCTCATGATAAAGCTGGCTTTGCCCATAATGGAGCTGTCTCTGAAGATCTATTTGATGTTTCTGATAGTGGTGAATCTCGTCGATCTGTGCTTTGGTACGAGGAGAACAAAACAGCGTCTTCTTCACTCGTTTTGAGGTTGGTGTACTACCAGGAGTACGAGAGCATTGATGATGATACCTTGGTTTCTGTTTTGGTGTTTTGGGAGAATAATACTCCTCTGACTCAGAACTTGTAATGGAAATGTGTGATTCTTGAGCACATTTATCACAAATGTGAGCCATAGAGAATTATGTAGAGAGTCTTATGCTCAGATAAAAGAATAAAGAGAGAAATTTTTACAAGCTTATAAAGAGTTTCTTTGTAAATAAGTCTGTGGATGAGAATGAATAAAGAAAACTAACCATGAAAGAAAGCAAAGGCTCATATTCAATGTTAAAAAAATAGCTTAAGCAAAAGCTATAGTTAAAATATAACCAAAAGAAAAGACGATCATTAGTAATTACTAATCAAGATCTTTTCTTGAAATTAAACCAAGCTCTCTTCGTAATCTAATAAAACTAGATTCGAGCAGAGGCTTAGTAAAAATGTTGGCTAATTGATTGTCAGTTTGGACATATTCAAGACATATATTTCCTTTTTCAATATTATCTCTAAGGAAATGATAACGGATATCAATGTGTTTCGTTCTAGAATGATTTACTGGATTCTTAGAGAGATTTATAGCACTTGTGTTATCACTGTATATAATAGAATTTTATAAATGAATATCAAAATCTTGAAGTGTTTGTTGCATATATAGTACCTTGAGTACAAGCGAGAGCTGCTGATATATATTCAGCTTCACATGTTGATAGTGAAACACAATTTTGTTTTTTACTAAACCAAGAGACAAGTGATTTTCCAACAAAATGGCACGTACCACTTGTACTTTTTCTATCCGTTCGCGAGCCACCAAAATCAGCATCACTATATGATACTAATTCAAATGGACATCCTTTTGGATAAAAAAGACCGAAATCTCTGGTATTATTAAGATAACGAATTATACGTTTCACTGCTCGTAGATGTGATTCCTTTGGATCTGCTTGAAAGCGCGCACATAGACAAACACTCATCATTATATCTGGACGACTAGCTGTAAGATAAAGAAGAGAACCAATCATGTTTCGATATAATTTCTGGTCAACACTCTTACCATTTTCATCTTTTTCAAGATGTGTAGTTGTACTCATAGGAGTTGATTTACCAGATGTATTTTCTAATCCAAAGCGTTTGATAAGATTTCCGCAATATTTTTCTTGATTGATAAAGATACCACTCGGAAGTTGTTTGATTTGAAGTCCAAGAAAATATGACAGTTCTCCCATATGAGACATTTCGAACTCTTTGGTCATAATACTTGCAAACTCCTTACAGAGTTTATCGTTTGTTGAACCAAAGATGATGTCGTCTACATATATCTGGATAACTAGAATATCCTTTTGAGAATGTTTAATAAACAAAGTTTGATCGACTTTGCCTATTTGAAATCCTGAGTTAATAAGATAGCTACGTAATCGTTCATACCAAGCATGAGGTGCTTGTTTTAAACCATACAGAGCTTTCTTAAGTTTGAACACATGGTTAGGATATTTTTCATGTACGAACAAAGGAGGTTGTTCGACATAGACATTCTCTTTGATAAATCCATTGAGAAAAGCACTTTTGACATCCATCTGATAAAGTTTGAAATTATGGTGATAAGCAAAAGATAATAGGATTCTAATAGCTTCTAGTCGAGCAACTGGTGCAAAAGTTTCTTCATAATCGATACCTTCTTCCTGATTATACCCTTGTGCTACTAATCTTGCTTTATTTTTGGTGATATTTCCTTGCTCGTCAGCCTTATTTTTATAGACCCATTTAGTACCAATAACTGACTGATCAGTTGGTCTTGGAACAAGTTCCCAAATGTCATTACGCTCAAACTGATTTAGTTCTTCCTATATGGCAATGATCCAGTAATCGTCTGTAGCATCTTCTTTTGGATTCTTAGGTTCGATATTTGAGAGAAAAGCGACATGACCCATTTGATTGAGTTGACTCCTTGTTCTGACATGTGATGTTACTTCACCGATTATATTTTGGGCTGGATGGTCTCTTAATATTCTTGGTGGTGATTGTAACTCACATATTTGAGGAATATTCTCAATAATTATTTCCGAGTCAGAGTCAATATTCATGATAATTGGATTGTCAGTGACTATTGATTCGTCATTATCTGATATAGTGTGAGGATGCTGAAAGAATTCTTCAAAAGAGACATGAATTGATTCTTCAATAGTTTTGGTTCGTTTATTAAATATACGATAGGCCTTACTTCGTTCCGAATAACCGACAAATATTCCTTCATCGACTTTTGGATCGAATTTACCAAGCTGGTCTTTCGTATTTAAAATAAAACACTTGGAACCAAAAACTTTGAAGTATGAGATTTTAGGCTTTCTTTTGTTAAGTAATTCATAAGGAGTATTCTTGGTAAGAGGTCTTATGGACACACGATTTAAAACATAACAGGCAGTTGCAACGGCTTCTGCCCAAAAACGTTTTGGTAAGGTGGTTCCATTCAATAATGTTCTTGCACATTCATGTAAAGTTCGGTTCTTCCGTTCTAAAACTCCGTCCTGTTGTGGAGTTTTGGGAAACGAAAAATTATGATATATACCTTTCTTTGTACAAAAATGTTCAAATTCATTATTTTCAAACTCTCCGCCATGATCACTTCTTATATTTTTAATTTTAATCCCTTTTGATTTTTGAATTCTTTTGACGAAGGATTTGAAATGATCAAAAGTGTCACTTTTATTTTTTAAGAAGATTGTCCATGTGTAACGAGAGAAATCATCAACAATTACAAGCACATATCGACTGTGATTTATTGACTGCACCCTAGTAGGTCCAAATAAATCCATGTGTAGTAACTCAAGTGGTTGTAATGTTGATATGACTTTCTTGGATTTAAAAGATGATTTGGTCAATTTTCCTAATTGACATGCATCACAAATGTTGTTAACTTTAAAACTCATTTTGGGTAGTCCCCTAACTAGATTGTTTTTGGCTAGCTTGTCAATAGTTCTGAAGTTAATATGACAGAAGCGTTTGTGCCATAGCCATGGATCATTATCAATAGCCACAAGACACATATCTGAATTATGATTAATATTCATATTCAGAATATATATATTTTTGTCTCTATAACCTTCGAAAACTAAATTATGGTCTTTATCTAAAATACTACACTTATTATTCGAAAAGGAAATTATAAAACCCTTGTCACATAATTGACTAATACTAAGTAAATTGTGTTTTAAATTTCTAACTAGCATGACATTAGTAATAAGAGGTAAGTTAGATGTACCGCAATTGCTCACATCGCCTTTGCCGATGATATAGCCTTTTGAATTATCTCCAAAAGTGACTGAGCCACCATCTGAGTATGTAATATTTGTTAATAAGCTCTTGTCTCCAGTCATATGCTTCGAGCGACCGCTGTCCAATATCCACTTTCCTCTTTTCTTAAGTGGGACCTGCAAAAAATAAAATTAAGTCCATGGTACCCACTTTTTATGGGGTCCTAAGAGTTAGGTCTTAGGAGTCCAAACCCATACGGGTCTGGTATCCCCTTTATATACATAATTAGTATTAAGATGCACAGTATTCATGAATTGCTGAATGTATTTGTTCCTAATCAAATTGTTATTTGTTTTAGGAACCCATATTTTGATAGTCTTTGTATTTTTCTTTTGAAATTTCAAAACTGGCTTTGGTTTGGAATATAATAAACTAAGATTTTTATTAACTTCAGTCTTTTGTACTTTCTTCTTTCTTTTATTACCAAGATGTTTCTTGATTTCTTATTTCTTATATCCCAAACCTTGTTTATCCGAAATAGATTGTGAACTTTCAATGATTTTTGTCAAATTTTCTCGACCTTTGTTAAAGTTAGAAACATTTTGAGTAATGATATCTAAATTAGTTTGTAAACTAGCCTTTTCTAGGTCCAAAATTTTGACTTTTGCCTTAAGCTCATGATTTTCAGTAGTGAGAGCATTATTTTTCTCTTTTTGAGCTTCTATTTCCTGACTCAAAAGAGATAGTTGAGAGTCAACATTAGATGATGATTCTTGAATTTTTTCAAGTTCTTTTTCTAATATTTTCTTCTCATCTTTTAACATCTCTCGTTCAAACTCTGTTCTACCTAAATCTGCTTTGACTACTTTTAATTGATGTTTTATGTCTATATATTTGACTATCAATTCAGCATTAATATCAAGTAATTCATCAAGTGTAGGAATTTGTACCTCATCTTCTGTTGCCATAAAACAAACATTAGCTTGTTCATTCTCCGAATCACTTTCACTTTCTGATGAAGATGAGTCTGAATCATCCCACGTTACTGAGAAGGCTCGTTTTTTTGACTATCCTTCTTATATTTGAATTTGTCATTTTCTGACTTCTTTTTTTGTTCTGGACAATCCTTCTGCATGTGCCCCTTTTTGTGACAGTTGAAGCATTCTATAGAGGATGATGTTGGTTTATTTGATCCAGATTTCTTTCTGTTATAACGACTGGCTTTTCGCTGTTTTAGGAATTTTTTGAAACCTTTTGCTATGAATGCCAGATCTTCGTCTTCAGACTCTGATTCATTTTCGTCTTTTTCAGCATGGAATGCCACGTTCTTCTTTTCTTCTTTTTGTTCCTTTCTAGTCTGCAAGTTGCTTCATAGGACATTAGATTTCTTATCAATTCATCTAGCTTCATGACGAAAGGTCATTAGCTTCTTCAATTGCTAATACTTTTCCTTCCCATTCACTAGTCAGAGAATGTAGGACTGTTGAAACAACATCAAAATCAGAATACTTTTGTCCTAAGCCAATAAGTGCATGGTGGATAGTTTGAAACCATGAGTACATATCATTGATTGTCTCATTTGGTTTCATTTTGAAATTTTGAAATTGACTTTTCAGCATGGCTATTTTGGCTTGTTTAACCTTGTTAGTACCTTCATGAGTGATTTTTAGCATTTGCCAAATTTGATATGCAGTAGTGCAGATACTAACTCGGTTATATTCATTTTGGTCTAATGCACAAAACAACATATTAATTGCTCTTGCATTTACGGCTGCTGCCGTTTTCTCAGCCGCAGTCCATTCTGAATAATCAGTTGTTGGATTTACTATTTCTTTTTGAGTTGCATTCCAAGCATCATAACTATTTGATTGCATAAAAAATGACATACGTGTTGCCCAATAACTATAGTTAAGACCATTGAAAAATGGAGGTCTTTGTGTCGATTGACCTTCCATGCAAGTGGTGTTTTGAGTGCTAGTACTTGCGTTATTTGCCATATTACAAGAATATATCAAATAACTGTGTTACGATTATATGATAAAGTGTACAGTAGTGATAGTGTACGAGTGCACGTACAATTATAGTACACACGGATCGTGTAATATGGAATATAATATAAATGCGGAAATAGATGATAATAGCATAGTAAATAAAAATAGAAAAATCACACTAGAGATTTTTATACTGGTTCGGAGCACCGTCCTACGTCCAGTCCCAGACTTCTATCTGGATTTTCACTATTAACTACCTCGCTTTACCCGGAGGAACAGGTTTACAACACCCGAGCAAACGAACGGGATTTTACGCCTCTAATACACCGAGGACTTCAACACTTGCCTCTTACAACACCGAGGACTTCAACACTAGCCTCTTACAACACCGAGGACTTCAACACTGATGAATATAATTGTTTGTTGGCGGTATGTGTTCTTGCTAACACAGTTTTGTCACTTGTAGTACAAATTTCCTATAATGTTATCCTCAAAATATGTGAATGATGTTTTGTGAAGATTAAGGGAAGTATATTACTTATTGAATCAAAAGATATGAAATAATTTCAATGATTCAATAAGCAATTAAAATAATTGAGAGCTTTTTGAATGCAGGAGTATTTAGAAAGTAAGATCAGAAATTAGAGTAAAAAAAAAATATGTTTTCATGTTATTTGAATCAATGATTTAGATGAGTTTATATAGAGAAAAATAGTTGTAACTCTTTGTGAACAGTAGCCATTAATAGATATGATCATTTGATGAAAGGTAAGAGATGCAACCATTGGAGAAAGAAGTGTCTTTTGGAAAAGGTTTCTCTCTGTTTAAAAACGGTCGACAGGTCAAAAATTGGCCAGTAGACAGGGTTTCAAATATATAGTCGTTATGTGCATGTGTGCACGTTCATTGTGCATATTATACAGAAACGGTCGACCGCCTCTTTTAATACCGGTCGACCGGTCTCTGATAATTTGCACAGTGAATGTGCAATGCTATTCAAATGTATATATATTGATTATATTGAAATGCATGATTATTTGAGGATAGATTTTAACAAGTTTATCACTATTACAATATCAAATAATCAACCTATAATCTAGAGTACCATATGTAGCCATGATGTCTTTGTTTTGTCGATCGCCTTTATTTCTTTGTTAGAAATCAAAACCTTCATAGAACCTGTGACTCAACATTCTCCCCCTTTTTGATTGATGACAACATATATCTGAAGTTACGAATCTCCCACTGAATATGTGATCTTCCCCTGAGATTTTGTTTGTATTCTATATATATATATTCCAGCAAATAATTGTTAGCACTTTCTCCCCCTTTGTCATCGACAAAAAGGAATATATAATGGAATATTATAGGAGTATATCAACCAGAATATATCATAATATAACATACCAAAGTATCATATACACCATAATATAGGAGTATCATACACGCCAAACATACCAGAGTATCCAAACATACCAAAGTGTCCTACACACCATAATATCATATGAATAAAAGTAACGACACTATTTAGTACAAGTGTCGAATGATGTTTTAAATTACTGAACCAAAAGATAGAAAACAGAATCTAGGATGAGTCAGAAGCTGTCTCCTCATGAATATCTTCTTCCTCATCATCATCTTCCTCTTCATCGTCCTCTCTAGATGATTCTCCACGACCATGTCCACTAGTACCAGCAGACTCCTCAGTTGATGACCAGTTGAAAGCAGGAGGAGCAGGACGTTTGCCTGGGTCTTGAGCAGAGATGGATGTGCTACATGAAATAGCATCCCATAAAATACCAAAGAATGACTTGACTTTGTTGAAGCGTTTATCAATTTTCATGTCCATGCGCTTGAGTCTTGATTCAAGAAAGAATTGACTACGCGCAATAGTCTCAAGTGATTCTTTTGTGGTGGATTTTGATTTCAACAATTTAACCTCTTCGAAACGAGGTCGAGAGGAAGTAGCTGTTTGTTTTGATGGACCTCTTTGTTGCCATTGTTCAAACGGCATAATCTCAAGGTAAGGAGGAGGAAGCTTCATGCGTTTGATGGTTACGGAATCAATACATTTTGGCTTCGAGGTGGCAGAGTCAGGAGGCTTTACCCCACAAGCTAGCAAAATACGCATGATATATTTATTATAGAAAAAATGAGGTCGCGAAGAGTTGTTCACCTTGAGAATCTCGTCAAATAGCATATGAACCCAATTGATTTGGATATCCCCATAAATAGCATAGAGAGCCTTGAAGTTTTCTTTATATACAGCATCGTAATTTCCTAGTCTAGGAAACAGAGAATGCATCAAGATGCGATGTAGTAGTCTGGCGGTGGGTCGAAGTCCAATAGATTTTGTGCCATCACTGTTGTCCTCTATGAACTGATGGCTGATGCTATTGCGAGTGAAGACTTCACAGAAATTAGACGAAAACTCATCGCCTCGATTTGGTATACCAAGTATAGAAGCAATCCTATCATGAGTGATAAAAATTTGTTTGCCACAAACGACAGACCAAATGACTCCGTTCGGATTATCAGGTTTATACTCGTCCAGGTTCATGATGGCATAGAACAATTTAATCATCAAGTGATTTATTTCCACATTGTTTTCTGAAAAATCGATTAATGGAGAAAGATTGGAGTTATTTGCTAACCTTCGGATTCCATAAGATGTGAAATCATCAAACTTGATGTAAGAACCCGGATGAAATTTGTAGTTAGTCATTTGATTCCATCTTGTGATAGCTTCCGGATTTTGAAGCCATTTATTGGCGGAGATATTGAGAGATGAAGTTTCGGAGGATGTTCCTTTCTTGGATTTCTTTTGCGGAGGAGCCATTTTTGGAGAATTTGGAGAATAGGAACTTTGAAATTTTGGGGAGTGGATTGAGGGTTTTGGTGAAAAAGTTACTGGAAGTAAGAAAATGAGGAAGATAGAGGAATAAAAGGACGGACGATATAAAAAAAACTGAAATTACGTATACCGGTCGACCTATGGATTATGGCCGGTCGACCGTTTTCAAACAAAGGCCAAAAGGTCGACCGGTTATAATATGGGGGGTCGACCGGTTATGTAATAGCCTGTTTTGCAATTTTTTTGAATATATTATGCTATATTTTCACTCTTATTGTAAAGCACAAGCATTATTACATGAGTGATAGAGAGAATAAGATACAACAAGTATATATAAATCTAATGAGAAGTGGTAGGTTCGTCATTAGAATTTTTATTATCTTCGATACGTTTTGACCATGGACTCCAGTTTTTTTGAACACCTTCATTCCTGTCATAATTCCGATCCCAAGAGTTAGGACTCCTAGATGTTGACGGCCTAGACGGCATTGGTTCATGCACATCATGCTTGTTGGAACTACAGAAGAATGATGCCACCTTTTCTAAAACAGATAAACGTGCTGATGTTCGTTGTTGCTCATGATAAAGCTGGCTTTGCCCATAACGGAGCTATCTCTGAAGATCTATTTGATGTTTCTGATAGTGGTGAATCTCGTCGATCTGTGCTTTGGTACGAGGAGAACAAAACAGCGTCTTCTTCACTCGTTTTGAGGTTGGTGTACTACCAGGAGTACGAGAGCATTGACGCTGATACCTTGGTTTCTGTTTTGGTGTTTGGGAGAATAATACTCCTCTGACTCAGAACTTGTAATGGAAATGTGTGATTCTTGAGCACATTTATCACAAATGTGAGCCATAGAGAATTATGTAGAGATTCTTATGCTCAGATAAAAGAATAAAAAGGGAAATTTTTACAAGCTTATAAAGAGTTTCTTTGTAAATAAGTCTATGGATGAGAATGAATAAAGAAAACTAACCATGAAAGAAAGCAGAGGTTCATATTCAATGTTAAAAAAATAGCTTAAGAAAAAGCTATAGTTAAAATATAACCAAAAGAAAAGACAGTCATTAGTAATTACTAGTCAAGATCTTTTCTTGAAATTAAACCAAGCTCTCTTCGTAATCTAATAAAACTAGATTCGAGCAGAGGCTTAGTAAAAATGTCCACTAATTGATTGTCGGTTTGGACATATTCAAGACATATATTTCCTTTTTCAATATTATCTCTAAGGAAATGATAACGGATATCAATGTGTTTGGTTCTAGAATGATTTACTGGATTCTTAGAGAGATTTATAGCACTTGTGTTATCACTGTATATAATAGAATTTGATAAATGAATATCAAAATCTTGAAGTGTTTGTTGCATATATAGTACCTTGAGTACAAGCGAGAGCTGCTGATATATATTCAGCTTCACATGTTGATAGTGAAACACAATTTTGTTTTTTACTAAACCAAGAGACAAGTGAGTTTCCAACAAAATGGCACGTACCACTTGTACTTTTTCTATCCGTTCGCGAGCCACCAAAATCAGCATCACTATATGATACTAATTCAAATAAACATCCTTTTGGATAAAAAAGACCGAAATCTATGGTATTATTAAGATAACGAATTATACGTTTCACTGCTCGTAGATGTGATTCCTTTGGATCTGCTTGAAAGCGCGCACATAGACAAACACTCATCATTATATCTGGACGACTAGCTATAAGATAAAGAAGAGAACCAATCATGCTTCGATATAATTTCTGGTCAACACTCTTACCATTTTCATCTTTTTCAACATGTGTAGTTGTACTCATAGGAGTTGATTTACCAGATGTATTTTCTAATCCAAAGCGTTTGATAAGATTTCCGCAATATTTTTCTTGATTGATAAAGATACCACTCGGAAGTTGTTTGATTTGAAGTCCAAGAAAATATGACAGTTCTCCCATATGAGACATTTCGAACTCTTTGGTCATAATACTTGCAAACTCCTTACAGAGTTTATCGTTTGTTGAACCAAAGATGATGTCGTCTACATATATCTGGATAACTAGAATATCCTTTTGAGAATGTTTAATAAACAAAGTTTGATCGACTTTGCCTATTTGAAATCCTGAGTTAATAAGATAGCTACGTAATCGTTCATACCAAGCATGAGGTGCTTGTTTTAAACCATACAGAGCTTTCTTAAGTTTGAACACATGGTCAGGATATTTTTCACGTACGAACAAAGGAGGTTGTTCAACATAGCCATTCTCTTTGATAAATCCATTGAGAAAAGCACTTTTGACATCCATCTGATAAAGTTTGAAATTATGGTGACAAGAAAAAGATAATAGGATTCTAATAGCTTCTAGTCGAGCAATTGGTGCAAAAGTTTCTTCATAATCGATACCTTCTTCCTGATTATACCCTTGTGCTACTATTCTTGCTTTATTTTTGGTGATATTTCCTTGTTCGTCAGCCTTATTTTTATAGACCCATTTAGTACCAATAACTGACTGATCAGTTGGTCTTGGAACAAGTTCCCAAACGTCATTGCGCTCGAACTGATTTAGTTCTTCCTGCATGGCAATGATCCAGTAATCGTCTGTAGCAGCTTCTTTTGGATTCTTAGTTCGATATTTGAGAGAAAAGCGACATGACCCATTTGATTGAGTTGACTCCTTGTTCTGACATGTGATGTTACTTCACCGATTATATTTTGGGCCGGATGGTCTCTTAATATTCTTGGTGGTGATTGTAACTCACATATTTGAGGAATATTCTCAGTAATTATTTCCGAGTCAGCGTCAATATTCGTGATAATTGGATTGTCAGTGACTATTGATTCGTCATTATCTGATATAGTGTGAGGATGCTGATAGAATTCTTCAAAAGAGACATGAATTGATTCTTCAATAGTTTTGGTTCGTTTATTAAATATACGATAGGCCTTACTTCGTTCCGAATAACCGACAAATATTCCTTCACCGGCTTTTGGATCGAATTTGCCAAGTTGGTCTTTCGTATTTAAAATAAAACATTTGGAACCAAAAACTTTGAAGTATGAGATTTTAGGCTTTCTTTTGTTAAGTAATTCATAAGGAGTATTCTTGGTAAGAGGTCTTATGGACACACGATTTAAAACATAATAGGCAGTTGCAACGGCTTCTGCCCAGAAATGTTTTGGTAAGGTGGTTCCATTCAATAATGTTCTTGCACATTCTTGTAAAGTTCGGTTCTTCCGTTCTAAAACTCCGTTCTGTTGTGGAGTTCTGGGAAACGAAAAATTATGATATATACCTTTCTTTGTACAAAAATGTTCAAATTCATTATTTTCAAACTCTCCGTCATGATCACTTCTTATATTTTTAATTTTAATCCCTTTTGATTTTTGAATTCTTTTGACGAAGGATTTGAAATGATCAAAAGTGTCACTTTTGTTTTTTAAGAAAATTGTCCATGTGTAACGAGAGAAATCATTAACAATTATAAGCACATATCGACTGTGATTTATTGACTGCACCCTAGTAGGTCCACATAAATCCATGTGTAGTAACTCAAGTGGTTGTAATGTTGATACGACTTTCTTGGATTTAAAAGATGATTTGGTCAATTTTCCTAATTGACATGCATCACAAATGTTGTTAACTTTAAAACTCATTTTGGGTAGTCCCCTAACTAGATAGTTTTTGGCTAGCTTGTCAATAGTTCTGAAGTTTATATGAAAGAAGCGTTTGTGCCATAGCCATGGATCATTATCATCAGCCACAAGACACATATCTGAATTATGATTAATATTCATATTCAGAATATATATATTTCTGTCTCTATAACCTTCGAAAACTAAATTATGGTCTTTTTCTAAAATACTACACTTATTATTCGAAAAGGAAATTATAAAACCCTTGCCACATAACTGACTAATACTAAGTAAATTGTGTTTTAAATTTCTAACTAGCATGACATTAGTAATAAGAGGTAAGTTAGATGTACCGCAATTGCTCACATCGCCTTTGCCGATGATATAGCCTTTTGAATTATCTCCAAAAGTGACTGAGCCACCATCTGAGTATGTAATATTTGTTAATAAGCTCTTGTCTCCAGTCATATGCTTCGAGCAACCGCTATCCAATATCCACTTTCCTCTTTTCTTAAGTGGGACCTGCAAAAAATAAAATTAAGTCCATGGTACCCACTTTTTATGGGGTCCTAAGAGTTAGGTCTTAGGAGTCCAAACCCATACGGGTCTGGTATCCCCTTTATATAAATAATTAGTATTAAGATGCACGGTATTCATGAATTGCTGAATGTATTTGTTCCTAATCAAATTGTTATTTGTTTTAGGAACCCATATTTTGATAGTCTTTGTATTTTTCTTTTGAAATTTCACAACTGGCTTTGGTTTGGAATATAATAAACTAAGATTTTTCTTAACTTCAGTCTTTTGTACTTTCTTCTTTCTTTTATTACCAAGATGTTTCTTGATTTCTTGTTTCTTATATCCCAAACCTTGTTTATCCGAAATAGATTGTGAACTTTCAATGATTTTTGTCAAATTTTCTCGACCTTTGTTAAAGTTAGAAACATTTTGAGTAATGATATCTAACTTAGTTTGTAAACTAACCTTTTCTAGGTCCAAAATTTTGACTTTTGCCTTAAGCTCGTGATTTTCAGTAGTGAGAGCATTATTTTTCTCTTTTTGAGCTTCTATTTCCTAACTCAAAAGAGATAGTTGAGAGTCAACATTAGATGATGATTCTTGAATTTTTTCAAGTTTTTTTTCTAATATTTTCTTCTCATCTTTTAACATCTCTCGTTCAAACTCTGTTCTACCTAAATCTGCTTTGACTACTTTTAATTGATGTTTTATGTCTTTATATTTGACTATCAATTCAGCATTAATATCAAGTAATTCATCAAGTGTAGGAATTTGTACCTCATCTTCTGTTTCCATAAAACAAACATTAGCTTGTTCATTCTCCGAATCACTTTCACTTTCTGATGAAGATGAGTCTGAATCATCCCACGTTACTGAGAAGGCTCGTTTCTTTGACTGTCCTTCTTATATTTGAATTTGTCATTTTCTGACTTCTTTTTTTGTTCTGGACAATCCTTCTGCATGTGCCCCTTTTTGTGACAGTTGAAGCATTCTATAGAGGATGATGTTGGTTTATTTGATCCAGATTTCTTTCTGTTATAACGACTGGCTTTTCGCTGTTTTAGGAATTTTTTGAAACCTTTTGCTATGAATGCCAGATCTTCGTCTTCAGACTCTGATTCATTTTCGTCTTTTTCAGCATGGAATGCCACGTTCTTATTTTCTTCTTTTTGTTCCTTTCTAGTCTGCAAGTTAGCTTCATAGGACATTAGATTTCCTATCAATTCATCTGGCTACATGACGGAAAGGTCATTAGCTTCTTCAATTGCTAATAATTTTCCTTCCCATTCACTATTCGGAGAATGTAGGACTATTGAAACAACATCAAAATCAGAATACTTTTGTCCTAAGCCAATAAATGCATGGTGGATAGTTTGAAACCGTGAGTACATATCATTGATTGTCTCATTTGGTTTCATTTTGAAATTTTGAAATTGACTTTTCAGCATGGCTATTTTGGCTTGTTTAACCTTGTTAGTACCTTCATGAGTGATTTTTAGCGTTTGCCAAATTTGATATGCAGTAGTGCAGATACTAACTCGGTTATATTCATTTTGGTCTAATGCACAAAACAACATATTTATTGCTCTTGCATTTACGGGTGCTGCCGTTTTCTCAGCCGCAGTGCATTCTGAATAAACAGTTGTTGGATTTACTATTTCGTTTTGAGTTGCATTCCAAGCATCATAACTATTTGATTGCATAAAAAATGACATACGTGTTACCCAATAACTATAGTTAAGACCATTGAAAAATGGAGGTCTTTGTGTCGATTGACCTTCCATGTAAGTGGTGTTTTGAGTGCTAGTACTTGCGTTATTTGCCATATTACAAGAATATATCAAATAACTGTGTTACGATTATATGATAACCTTGCTCTGATACCAAATGAAAAGTGTACAGTAGTGATAGTGTACGAGTGCACGTACAATTATAGTACACACGGATCGTGTAATATGGAATATAATATAAATTCGGAAATAGATGATAATAGCATAGTAAATAAAAATAGAAAAATCACACCAGAGATTTTTATACTGGTTCGGAGCACCGTCCTACGTCCAGTCCCAGACTTCTATCTGGATTTTCACTATTAACTACCTCGCTTTACCCGGAGGAACGGGTTTACAACACCCGAGCAAACGAACGGGATTTTACGCCTCTAATACACCGAGGACTTCAACACTTGCCTCTTACAACACCGAGGACTTCAACACTTGCCTCTTACAACACGAGGACTTCAACACTGATGAATATAATTGTTTGTTGACGGTATGTGTTCTTGCTAACACAGTTTTGTCACTTGTAGTACAAATTTCCTATAATCTTATCCTCAAAATATGTGAATGATGTTTTGTGAAGATTAAGGGAAGTATATTACTTATTGAATCAAAAGATATGAAATAATTTCAATGATTCAATAAGCAATTAAAATAATTGAGAGCTTTTTGAATGCAGGAGTATTTAGAAAGTAAGATCAGAAATTAGAGTAAAAAAAAATATGTTTTCATGTTATTTGAATCAATGATTTAGATGAGTTTATATAGAGAAAAATAGTTGTAACTCTTTGTGAACAGTAGCCATTAATAGATATGATCATTTGATGAAAGGTAAGAGATGCAACCATTGGAGAAAGAAGTATCTTTTGGAAAAGGTTTCTCTCTGTTTAAAAACGGTCGACAGGTCAAAAATTGGCCAGTAGACAGGATTTCAAATATATAGTTGTTATGTGCATGTGTGCACGTTCATTGTGCATATTATACAGAAACGGTCGACCGCCTCTTTTAATACCGGTCGACCGGTCTCTGATAATTTGCACAGTGAATGTGCAATGCTATTCAAATGTATATATATTGATTATATTGAAATGCATGATTATTTGAGGATATATTTTAACAAGTTTATCACTATTACAATATCAAATAATCAACCTATAATCTAGAGTACCATATGTAGCCATGATGTCTTTGTTTTGTCGATCGCCTTTATTTCTTTGTCAGAAATCAAAACCTTCATAGAACCTGTGACTCAACATACATTTGATTATAGTCTATACAACAATTATCACAGTTATATACATCAAGGATAAATGAATGATGCAGCGGACAACATGATGCAGGAATACTAATAGTAATAATATACCAAATCTTCATCGTCGTCCTATAGAAATCTTCAATAAGTTGAAAAACTCAGGACTGATCCAAGCGTAATGAAAAGACAAAACACTCGAGTCAGGGCTAAAATATCCTTATGTTAGTCAAATTGATATTGCATATAAACTGAGTGTCATGGCGTCAGAGAGGTTTACGAAAATTCACATCTCTTATATGGTGTATAACGTGCATGCAATAAATCAAGAGATGTTAAAGGATTTTCCATCTCCTAAGGATTTGTCAAAAAATATATATGTAGTAGAATACGCTACATATACAATGTACAATCAATAAAATAAATATATGTCTTAGCGTCAAGGCTTTACATTAATCCCCTCTTAACGTGTTTTTAAGCATTGGTGTAAAGTTTGCATTTGACACCACCAGTTGAACTTCGGTAGTCAGGGATGCGCCTTGATACGACAACACTAAACCAAATCGTATGGGTCTCGTTTAGGGATAAAAGTATAAAAAGGCACGTAAGGCAATGCCTAAGGTAGGATACTACTAGTTCGGGTCGCAAGGCTGGTGGTAACGCATCATAGCCATGCCCGCCCACCGCGTCCATCCACCCCATATCGAGTCAAAGGGAGGCTATTCCAAATCAAGGTGCACCAATCGAAACAACAAGAGTAATAATACGGACCAAGTCCAAGAAATCAAAGAACGGATGTCCGCTCAGGGTAATTAGCCCACTTGGCCCTGTTAAGCCGTCCTGGTTTAGTCATTTCAAATTGGCACAAGTGTCAGGGTATATCCATCATCGTTCTCTTACTTCAAATCCAGCAATTGTTGCCAAATCCAACCACTTCGTTTTGGAGTTCTGCGAACACAGTTGTTAAAGTGGTACGGTATCAACAGAGAGTATGCCCGTATCTGACTTCGGTCTCTATAACAACCAAACGTCGTTTTACACAACGGTTGGTTCTTTTACATTTCAAAAATAGTTCATACTTGATATCATGATATCAGATTAGCTTTAAAATTAAATCCATTTCGAAATCATAATATTTAGTCAAAATGTACAATTTCAATTCAAAATTGTTTTCGTCTTAATATCTCGATTTCGCTTCCAAAATCATTTCGAATTCCAATTTGAGTTATGACTTCATTTAACCCAATTCGTGTTTAAATCCATGATTTAAAAATAAACATTCCACCCTTTGCCAGTTTGAAATTTTTGAAAAATAGTTCGAACATTTTTAAAATAGCTTAAATAATTAAATTAGTTAAATATAGTTTAAATGGTTAATTTAATTAAAATAGTTTATATAGTTAAAATAGTTGAAAATTGTATAAATGGTTAAAATCGTCTAAATATTAAAATCGTGTATATATTAATATAGTTTGAAAAATCAAGACAATTTGAATATTTAAAGAATATAGATTCAAAACAGTTTGTACTGAAGTAATTCATTGGAAAATAGTTTCAAAGTCAAATCGATTCAATTCCAACTTCCCAATTCAAATCAATTCCAATTTCCATTCAATTGATTCCATTTCGATTTTAATTCAAATCAATTTCAACTTCGATTTCAAATTAATTCAATTCCACTTTCAAATCTAATTAATTCAATTTCAATTTCAATTTATATCGATTTCGAGCTCGATTTTCAAAATCGATTCAAAACATTTAAATCAAATTATCCTTCAATATTCAGTTTAAAATCCAAATCTTCAAATATAATTTAATTCCGAGCTCAATTTTGAAATATTATTTTTATATCTCTTTTACCTAGTACTAATAAATGTTCGAATGAAATTTCGAATCCTTTTAAAACAAATCAATTTTTGAAATTCAAATCGTATTTCTAATACAACTTCAAAATTCATTTCGATTATTTAAACAATTTCCATTACCAAATTTTAATTTCAACTTCTCGAGCTTAAGTTCAAAAATAGTTTTATTTTTATTTCTTAAATCAAAATCATTTAAATAAACTTTAGAATCATTTAATTTAACCAATCTGGTGCCCGTATATGATTTTCTATCCTATGGCCATGTGATCAGTTATTTCAATTTAATTTCAGGGATGGATATATATCATTTCAATCCAAATCACAGTGTCATAGGTATATATCATTTCAACATATTTCTTAATTTATACGAAATAATTCAGTTTACTGTTTATATACTGTAAATAATATACAGGGTGATAATAAGATATTTCAGAATAAATAAACATCCAAATCCTCCAAAATATCAACCAATAGCATCTATCGCAATTAATCAACCAGGCAGTCAATATAATTCATCACAGTTTAATATTCATTAAAATCGGGTGTTTTTATTGGCAATTAAATTCTTATTCCATGTTTAACTATCAATTTTAATTTCCAACAGTTAGTTCAATGACAGTTTAGATGACAATTAAATTTATCAAACAACAACCAATAAATTTATATCATTTCCCAATTTCGAATTTAACTAGCATAAAAATATTCTAGTGCGTGTGAGCTTTATAAAACACTCACCTTAAGTTTTCAATTTTAAATATAATCGAATGGCGTTCGATTTAACATAAAATTTAACTAGCTCCAAATGATTCCAAATCTATTCCAGAACATAATGCTCGTCGCAATGATTCCAACGCTGCGTATTTCATCTCAATCGGACCACGTATGTGAGAGATGTAAAATTTATAAGATTGTACGAATTTAACCAATATAATCTACAAATTCTTTTTATTTATTTAACATAAAACCAGATCTGCCATTCGTTTATCCATCTACAAATCAATGTCGATCATCCTTTCTACTCCATCGCGACTATCCCAGGCAAGAAAATCGTGTGCGAACCCATACTCACGCTCGCGTTCTCGATGCCAAGCCTCCTAGTATTGGTTGGAGAATGATCCACCTACTTCAAACGAAAGCTCGCTCCTTACCGCATCTACAGCCAGAGATCGGCCTCCCCTCAACGCACCATGACCACGAAACCATTACCCAAAGCTAGAATGAACGCGACGCCCTCCTAGCATCTGCACTCCATCGTTTCAGATCTCCGCCGTTGATATGGTAGAGCACAAAGAGCTTTACACTTTTCATTTCAAAATTGAAGCTTAACATCATGTGGAAGTCAAAATAATTTGAGAGGAAGATCGGCCATTAATGGCCATCGATATAGAGTTGATGCGGCTTCATAAATTAGGCTTGGGTTTACCGTGCTCTCTAATATATAGGTGAATACTCAATGTTTTATTATTATTTTCAATTTTTTCAAAAAAACTCTGAAAAAAGCATGACGGCTGCCGTTTATAATGTTATACCCCTATTTTGAATGTAATGGAATATTGTTTGGGGCCTAATTCAATCGTATGTGGAAGATAGCTTTTTGAATCGAATTAAAATATTAAATTTTCGATGTTACTTTCAAAGCGTTTCTATCCCATATGCCATACGATACCTCCAAACACTACAAAATTTGAATTCCAATAATAATACACTATTACGGATTTAAAGGAACCGGTTTCGTCGAAATCCGAGACTGTACTTTAGAAGGCTATTTTTTAACATCTCGATTATAATATAAAATTTCCAATTTCTAGTTATTCACTTTTAAATTCAATTTAAATGTTAACAATCTTCATTGTTGTTTACATAAAATTTACATCAACATTCGATATCATTTTCATTCATATTAAATTCACAATTCAATTATTCAAATAATTACAGTATTTAGTGTAATCAATTTGGATAATTCAATAAATCACCATCTTTTGAAATATTAGTTAATGAACTTATAAGATTTAACTTTTAAAACAAATTCAAATTATAGAACAACTATTTTCATTGTACAATTATTCCATTTCCGTTATTCAGTTATTCAAATAATTTCCAATATTAAATTGAAACAATTTAATTGTGTAATATTCAAACAAATTTCACTATTAGATTTTAAATGATTTTTAGTTACCAACATCATTTTATTTCTATCTAAATGATTCACAATTATTATTCAAATTCAGTTATTGATTATAAACCCAGTTTTATATATATTTTCATTTCAATCTTGTTATAGCCAAAGCTTCAAAAAAAGTTTATTTCAAAATTTTATTCAAGTTCATATCCAATACTTTACATTCAAAATCATTAAATTTTTATTTTTAACCATTTTTATATGATAATTATATCAAATCTAATAATTTAAAATACCTAAAAGTATGGGTCGTTACACATTATCTCAATAAATATGACCCTAGGGCTTCATTGCCTCAATTTATATATGGGTATATTTGCATATATTTAAAAACACTTATTAACTCAAAAAAATGGACTTGCCTAAATTTCAAATGCATATCAAAATCAAATTAATCATCACCATATATTTTGAACAGATTCTAAGTACAATCGATTGACCTTCACCATGACTTCACGTTACTTTTACTCATGCCATTCCATTTTTTTCCTATTTTAAATGTAACAACCCGCCTTTTCGATCCTTAAAAGTCGACACTGGTACATAATGGGGTACTGTCCTCCATGCGGACAAAGAGACATCACATATCGCTAGTATAAACCATAAAATGATCATCATTGATCAACAAGAAATGTGAATTACACTAAGCTAGTAAATAAACGAGTTTAGCTTCATGTCACATAACCACTGGCTTAACTTAAATATTTGTGAACAAATTGTAGATTTCCACTCAAAAGTTGTCACAAGATTTCAATCGAACAAGTTCAAGAATTAACCGACAAAGAAAACGCAAGCGTTTCATATCACTTGTTTTGCCAAGTCGTTTGATTAGATTTCTCATACGAATGAGGTAAAGGTTTATATATACTAACAGATCAAAAAAAGTTTTCAAAACGAGTTTTGTATTAAAGGTAATGTTAAAATCATTTTTGTGAAAAAGTTTGAATATTTACTACTAGTATTAAAACCTTTGTATTTTAAAAGTGAGAAATCACAGAAAACGATTGTAAAAACAATAGATCACCAAAAATTCACATTCGATGACATGAATCAAATCTATAAATATCGATATCGAATCCATCAAATTGATATTCCCAAAAATCCAAAAAGATGTCATCAAAGTCGATAATAAATGACAACGACCAATCAGATCAACCAAAAATCGATATAAATGGAAACCCATCAGAAACAAGCAAGATGGATGAAACGAACAGCTCTAGACGTCTGGTGGTTCTCCTAGACATCTGAGCTGAAAGACTGGAAGTTTTATTCCAGATCACCCAGACGTCTGGGAAGTATGCTCAGACGTCTGAGCTAAGTATCTGGAATTTTATTCCCATAGCTCCAAACATCTGACTTTAATACCAGACGTCTGATCTGAAGCTCAAAGCAAAAATCTGCTAGGCCAAAGATGGCCAATTCATCTCAAAAACGATCGAACGAGCACGATGGCTAATGATTTATGCCAAGCGACAACCCAATCCTCTAGGCTCTTCAATACACTCCAAACAACATGTCAAAACATGCAATGTAGGATTTTCATAGATTTTGACTTCAAAATACCAAAAATTGAAAAATTCATCAAACCAATTCAAATCAAAAGCAATTGGTCATGCAATAGATGTTAGGAATTCATACCTAACAACGACATCTATAGACATAGATGTGAGTTCAAGAACTCACCTTTAAACCAAAACACAACAAATGAGAAGCTCTAAAACAAAGGAAAGATCAACCACTCTTCAATTTCAAATCTAGAAGCTCCAATCGATGATCAAATGCAAATATTTCCTAAGTTAGGATTTAGGAATTTCTAAAAATTGAAGAGAGATTGAGGTAGAGAAGAAAAAGAAGAGGATGCTTACCTAAGCTTCTCTTTGATTTTAGAGCTTGAATTTGAATTTCTTATCAAAACTAGGGTTTAGGAATCTTGATTTCTTTTCTCTTCCCCCATTTTTACTTTAGCTTGAAGTGTTATGAAAAATAGAATGAATGAAGAGAAGGGGGGTGGAGTTAGGGTGTTATGTAGGGTTAATGGGCTGAAACCCAAACCCAAAGCACAATAGAAAAATAGCAAAATTCAAATAAACTTCAAACATATGGATGCTTATACTCAAAAAGGTTGCAAACGTCGTTTTGAACTCAATGGAAGTTATCTCAGGTCCTAATTTGACAGTTTACAAAACGTATCATTTCAAACTTTAATCTAACTAACGATGCTATATTTAAATAAATCATTTAAATATACAATCATAAAATATACGGCTTGTTACAGACTCCCCTACTTAAAAAATAACATCCCCATAATATTTAAGATGAAAACAATGAGTAACAACCATAAAAGCATCTCAACACAAAAGAAAATTTGAAATAAGAAGTACACCTCAAAGAGCTCGAGAGAGTAAGTCCGGATGTGTTCGCTCGATGAATTCTCTGGATTCCCAAGAGCAATCCTTAGGACTTGAGGACCATTGAACTTTCACGAGTGGGACATCTTTATTACGAAGACGTTTAACCTCCATAGCAATGATATGAATAAGATGTTGCTCATAAGTCAAATTAGATGAAACTTTAATTTCTTAAATAAAACCAGGCTCAAGAATAGAATAGGAATCGCTAAGGCATTTCCGTAGTTGAGAGACGTAGAAAACGTCGTGAATAGCAGAAAATTGAGTCGGTAATAAAAGGCGATAAGCCACAAAACCAATGCGTTCGGTGATGGAAAATAGACCAATATAACGAGATGCTAATTTTGCTGATCAAATGAAACGCACAACACCTTTCATAGGCGAAACACGATAAACACCAAATCTCCCACAAAAAATTCCAAATTCCTTCTTCAGTTATCGACATAGGATTTTTGCCTACTTTGAGCCTCTTTCATCCTATGGCGAATAAGGTCAATCTTTTCTGTGGAATCACAAATAAAATCTGGACCTAAACCAGCTTCTCACCAGCCTCAAGCAGACAAGAAGGAGATTGACATGGCCTTCCGTAAAGTGCCTCGAAAGGTGCCATATTAATACTAGATTGGAAGCAAGTATTATCGGAAAACTCAACAAGAGAAATATGATCTTCCCAACTTCCACCAAAATCAAGAACACATGCACGAAGAAGGTCTTCAAGAGTTTGATTCACACGCTTGGTTTGTCCATCGGACTAAGGACGATATGCAGTGCTAAAATTAAGCTTTGTTCCCAAAACTCTTTGAAGACTCTTCTAAAACCCACAAGTAAATAATGGATCACGATCACTAACAATAGAAGTAGGAACTCGATGCAATTTAACAATTTCTCCGACATAGAGTTTGGCCAAAGGAGGTACGGTCCGTGTGACGAACAGGGATTTTTCACGCTCGAAAATTGACATCCATACTTGATATCATATTCGAATGCCATAGATTCGACCGTTCAAATCCGATTCGTCGGAGCTTATAACAATATTAAGTAAACAACACAGCGGAAGAAAAGAATAATACGTTGATATACAACTTTGATACAATATCTGATACAACAGATGATCCAATAGATATCAATATACATCAGAGATATGATACAATAAAATAGCATCGGAAAAGAAAAAGATAACACCAGCAGCGGAACAAATAACTCTAAGATAGTCTTCAAGGAAGAACTCCAAAAACTGCAACTCCATTTCCAAGAACCAATCCAACAATAGCTCGAACTCCCAATAACGATGCACAAAGATAAACAAGTGCAGTCTGATCCAAAGACTGAACTAACTCCAGATAATCCACTACATCTGACTATCTGAAAAACCCAACTCTAGACTGCTCGTGTTGAAAAATTTTGAGCACCCAGAGTTTAGGAAAGAAACAATAAACTCCGGATCAGTCATGGGACTGGTGTGAGCAACAAAAACATTTTATCTTTTAAAACAATCAACAAAAGATTTTAAAATCAATTCGCAATGCTTTTAAAAATGAAACTACCATAAGGCCTCCCGGCACACACATAATGCAAACGCAGACTTGGGGGAGATTTCTCCTTATGATAGTCAAAGATGTTTACTACGTAAAATCAAATCATTTGATTATTATTATTAGTGCATAGTGTAGAAAACATTTCGAAAGAAGAATATAAATCTTAGCCAGCATAGTAACAATTATATTATGCCTACTATAGCTACCATATTAAATGGCAGGTTCTACAACTAATACCGTACAAGGCTCGTATTGTTTCTTTGGATTTCCAAAAAATGGTCAGGCCAAGGAACTTCCCATTGCCACATGAGAACGCCTTTGGAAGGACGTTCCCAAGAACCTAACCGGATCTCTGCCAACACAAGGCCGGGTTACCCTTCAAACTGGGTAACTATGACACGAGTATGCCATCCCTCGGTCGTAACCAACCTTTATTCGGGGCCCCAACAACAATCACAAAGTAAGATATATATATATATATATATATATATATATATATATTTGCGATATCCACATAAGTTAAGTATCTGGGCTCCATACCATGATACCACTTCTATCCAGAAGGAGATATACATACCCTATGGGGCACTACCCCCAATAACCTTGCTGCATCTTTCCTGTTTTGACCATTCCGGGTTGTGAGGTCCGATGAAGTCTCGTCCACAAAGCTACGCTTTTTACAAAAGCCACGCTTTGATCAACAAATGATCAGCATCACTCAGCATGCCACATTACCAAATTGGGAATATATTGCTGATAACCTTCAACTACATAACATCTGAGCTCATATGTCTTAGAGAAGGGTGTTAAGCTAAGAGAATAAATTCTCCGCCGCCAAGATAAATGTATTTGAAAGAAATCTGCTTTATATCTCAAATTGTAATGTCAGGCATACAATCCATACAAGTCTGTTCTGGGTTCGAACAGAACCGAAGGCACTTCCAAAGAAGTCCTTGCAAATCTGGGTATTCACAATCCCAATCGGATTTCCCATCACTTAGGGAATCTCTATACCGGCGCGACTCGGTGCAGAGACAATCGATAGGTCATCATATCGCTCTCGCAAATACCCGGTCTTCATCACCGGTCTTCAAATGCTATCCATAACGTCGAATCACATATTCGGAATGGGTTACACGACACAAAGGTCCTTTCCCGGCTAAACCGAATAGTGAGCGCAATATTTAAAACATAGGGATATGGGATTTCAATTAAGTGACAACTTAATAATTCAAACTTTCTTTCAAATGGTTTAAACCAATTACCATTTCAAATCTTTTAAATAAAAGATTTACCTCATAAAGTTCACCTAGTTTCACAAAGATTCATTCCTGGATTTGAAAACAATTTCATCTTAATTGGATTAATTCATTTAAATCTTTAAATCAAGATTTATCTTATAGTTTTTAAACAGTTTCCATAACTTGGGAAATCATTTTCATTTTTAACTTGAAATCCTTTTTAACACAATTTGGAAGTTCACTTCCTATATGGAAACTTTTATTATTTAATAACAATAGTTTCATTTCAGAAAGATCCAATTTTATTTACACGAGTTGAAGCCTTTGAATTTAAATTCAAATTCCCAAATCAATACTTTTAAAATTGTTTAACCCATATAAACTGGTATAACATCTTTAGTCCCTAGTTTCCAGATCATAGAATTCAATTTTCAATATTGAATTCAAGTTTAAATCAAAATATTTAAATTCCAAAACTCAGTCAAGTAATTTAGAAATAAATTTTATCTTGAAATTCCATTCCAAAAGCTTTTCACATTTATTCTGATTCCATTTCCAAAATATTTGAATTTAAAAATTCAAATTCAAAACTATTTCAAAAATCTGCGACTTAACTGATTTCCTCGTGAAATCCATAATTGTGTGTGTATGGTGTGGTCCAGGGGACACAATAATGCAACATCATTCAACCATCAAAGATCAAATACAGAAACTTATTTGATAAGCGGTATAAACTATAACGCTTATATTTGATAAGCGGTATAAACCATAACGCTTATCTTTTATTCACAGAACGCAGATATATATATCACAGATAATAGTTACATTTATCTCAGATAAATAAATTACATTTCAGATCATAACACCAAATCAGGATATATCACAAAGCATCAATATCAGGGATATCAGACAAATTAATTATTCAGTCAAGTTCAAACATCCACAAGAAAAATTCATTAGTTAACTGATAAATTTGAATCAACTGTATTATAAATCTGGGTTAATTATCCTAAGTTAATTTCAATTTATTTTAGAATAAAATCCCCTTTTATCATTTATTAATTCACTTTTACTTACGGACTAATCAATCTTAATTAATGAATCAATTTAACCTTTAATTATTTAATTTATCTTAATTTATCACAATTATTAATTAGTTCTTTAATTAATAAATTAAACTAACCCCTTAACACATAATTATACCCAAATTACTGATTATCATTTAATCAATTTCATCCGGTAATTATCAATTAATTACTTTTATAAGTAATTAAAATTTCTAAAATTTTCAGGTGGTTATTCTAAGTTAATTAGCTTAAGTGATAAATATGAACTAATCCAATTAACTCATTTAATTATATTTAATAATTAATTCTTTAATTACTGTCATTAAGTAATTACACTTCATAATTCCACAAATAATTATTATTAAATAAATCAATCTAATTTATTGTTTCAAATTCCCTTTTCAATTCCATTTTAAATTCAAGATTGAAATGAATTCTTATTTATTTTTATTTTTTTACCTTTCCACTTTTTAACTTTAGTATATTTTAATTTATTTTTAAAACACTTAAGTTATAAATTAAAATTTTATTTTAAAATTTAAAAAATCTAATTTAAAATTTATTTCAGGTTTAAACCTTTAAATCTTCAACTTGTTTAAATTTCCATTTACAATTCAATTCTATTTTTGAATTCAAACATCTTTAATACACTTAAGTGCTTTGAAATTATTAAACCAAATTGAATTTAAAACTTTATTTTATTTGCAAACTGAGTTCCAATTTAAACTTGAATTTTTATTTACATTTTGATTTAAACCTCAGTTTTTAAAATCTGGATTTAAAATTTAAATTTTGGTTTAAAATTCCCAAACCAGGAAACAGTTTCAGGTTGAAAACCTGTAATAACCTTAACTCGAGCACCCCTTGTTCTTGCTTCGAGTATGCTACTCGAATTACTCGAGTACGATGTGAGACTCCCCCCGTTCTTCCTAGGCAAACCGAAAAAAATAAAAACATTCCCAAATCAGACCAACGTGCTCGTGCACGTGCACACCGTCGACCATCACCACCGGTCTTCGCCACACCCTCCAACACATCAAACATCGTCGCGGCAACACACTTCAACCACACCACCGTCCAGATACCGAAATTCGAACAGAAATTCAAAACTTGGAAACATTTGAACCCTTCACCCCTCCAACCTGTCATCGCGCCTTACTCCAAACTCCGACCACCGGCCAGTCAGCAACTTCGGCCTCGACTTTGTCAACCCCACGTCCACCTTCACCCAGCACCCCGAGCAACTCGACGTTCAAATGAAGCCACGGCAATCAAAGTTTCGACCCCAAAGAAAATTAGGTTTACAAGCTTTCACCTCACGCCGCCGATGCCACCGTCACCTTCGCCACCTCCGGTCATTTTTCGCCGACACCCAGTAGGCTCCTTCACCTCCACAAACAACCCCGACATCCATGACTCAATTGATCACCAGTAATTGGTAAAAATCCACTTTTTAAACAAAAATAAACTGCTCCTAATCCCCATTACTAAAGATCACCAATCCTATCTTAAAAATTCTAACTTTCAATTAGGCTTTAAATCATATACTTGAATCAATGTTCTATGAACTCAACATTTCCAGAAAACAAAGTCTTCACTGTAAAAAAAATTGGATTTCCCATGCTATATACATTTTTATGTCATGAAACTATTTTAAATTGTAACTCACTCTTAAATGCAATTATTTTGTTTTGAAACTACGGTATGATATGGATTAGATTTTTTTTTTGAAGTTTTCTAGTTGAGTTATATTCTGGAACTAAACAGAAAAGAAAAAAAACACATTCACTGATACATACATGTACACAGAGCCATTGCAATAGATAACTTAAGTTTAAATGATGAGTTGTTACTCACCTTCCAAATCATGTTTTAAAGCTTTCAGATTGAAGTTGAAGTTGAAATCAGGTGTTGAACTTGATAACTGAAGCTCCTTTTTAAATCTTCAAGTTTTTTTGATTAATGTCTCTGATGTTTGGTTTGAGTTTTGAGATGATGCTGCTTTATTTTTTTTATCAGTTTCGAATGAACGAAATGAAGATGTCTGATATATATAAATTTAAAAAGAAAATTGTACAGGGTGACATATTGTACAGGGTGAAAATAATATGGTTTGTATAATACAGGGCATGGCTGAAGTGATATGTTATGGTGGCTGATAGGATGAGCATTGTACTAAAGATGTTTGCATTAATTCCTTCTTGTTTATTTTATTATGCAGATTTTACTTTGGGGCTGATAGATGCATTTTTATGTACTAAAAAGAATGTTGCTTTTTTTCTAGCACTAAATGCCATTGTCAACTTCTTTTGTTTTATTATCTTACTTTTACTTGCCTACATTACTTAGTTTACTTACCTGCACATTTTATTTACAAAATCTTTTTACCAGTTTTGTTTATTTCCAAATTCTACACAATATTTTACTTATTCTAGCCTTTGCATTTTCTTACTTCATGTATATTACAAAGTTACTCTAGTTATTGATATAAACTTTTAGCTTAAGTTTTTAGTTTCATTCTAACATAATTGCTTATCTCATCACTCTTTTATTTTAACTTAAACTATCAATATCTAATTACCTATTGTTATTTTATTTTATACTTGTGTTAATATTAATAAATAAGGTTTATTTTATTTTAAACATCTTTTTAAAACTTTTTAAAGAAAATTCATTCTAAATATATTTTAACTTTCCAAATCATTATTTTATTTCTAATCCAATTCGATTACTTTTAATTTTTCAAATTTTACTAAAGTAAATAAGTAAATACATCTTATAATTTAAAAAAAATTCAAACAAATCTACAATTTAACCCAAAAATTAAATTAAATTACAAAATTAAATTCGTCTTTAAATCGGGATCGTTACAGTCCGATTAGACTGAACGAGAATAAAATGGGAAGATTTTGTAAGCCTATCTACAATCGCCCATAAACTGTCATGATCCAAATGAGAACAGGGAAGGTCGTCAATAAAGTCCATGGAGACTTGATCCCACTTTCAAACCGGAATGTCCAAAGAGTGTAATAACCCACCGGGCCTTTGATGCTCGGCCTTTACGAGTTGGCAAGTCATGCAACATTTAATAAAGTTAGCAATATCAGATTTCATTCCATCCCAACAAAATAAAGTGGCTTCATATCCGTGCATATTTAACTACTACCGGGATGAATGGTAAATTTAGAACGATGAGAATCTTCTAAAATGTCTTTACGAAGACCACTAATATTTAACATGATAGGTCTACCAAATTTTCGAATGCCGCCACGAGCATCGGCATCAAAGTCTTTCAAACCATCAATATTACTATCTCAACAACCGTGGCTAAGATGAGCCAATTTGGGATCATGCTTTTGAGCATCAAGAATGCGATCTAAAAGAGATGGATGAGCCTCAAGGCTACATAAAACAAGAGATGAACAAGAATCGAATTCACGATCTCAAATCTCACAAGTGGACAAAGTCTCGAGATCATTCCATTCGGATATCATGTTAGAAAAAACCGCTTGTTGCTTACGACTAAGGGCATCGGCAATACGATTTCCCTTTTCGAGAGTATAAATAATATCAAGATCATAAGATAGAAGGAACTCAAGCCAATATTGTTGATGAAAATTAAGCTCCTTTTGAGAAAATAAATACTTCAAAGATTTATGATCGGTATAGAGAACAAATTTCTCTCCCAAAAGATAATGACATCAAATTCTAAGGGCAAAAACAATAGCAGTGAGCTCTAAATCGTTAGTGGCATGTCTAGTTTTGGCAGGCTTTAATTGCCTAGAAGCATAAGCAATAACATGTTTCCTTTGCATGAGAACGGCTTCCAAACCAACACGACAATCATCGGTATAAACAATAAAGTCTCGGTTCACTTCGGGAATTACAAGAATTAGAGCATCATAATGGAGTCCTTTTAATTTTTGAAAAGAAGCTACACATTTGTCTGACCAAATGTACTTAACTCCCTTCTTTGTCAAACTAGTAAGAGGCACAGAAATTTTAGAAAATCTTTTATGAACTGATGGTAATAGCCCGCCAATCCAAGAAAGCTACGAATTTCCGTCATACTCTCCAGTTTCTTCCAATTCTGAATCGCTTCGATCTTTGAAGGATCCATGGAAATTCCATATTGAGAAATAATATGTCCCAGAAATTTCATACAAGATTGCTAAAAGTGGCACTTAGAAAAAATTTCTGTCAATTGATTGCCCCTAAGAGTTTCCAATACAATCCGAATTTTTTTTTATGCTCTTTCTCGGTTTTAGAATAAACAAGAATATCATTTATAAAGATGAGAACAAATCGATCGAGGAAGTCTTTGAAAACTTGATTCATAAGGTCAACAAAATAAGCTGGAGCATTTGTTAAACCAAATGGCATAACAAGCCATTCATAAGATACATAACGAGTGGGGAACAACGTCAAAGGAATGCTATCATCTGCAATACGAAGCTGATGATAATCAGTTGCTAAGTCTAACTGTGTAAAGACTCTAGCACCTCTGAGTTGATCGAATAGATCATCAATCTGAGGTAAAAGATATTTATTCTAGATGGTGACGTCATTAAGCTTACGGTAGTCAACACAAAGCCTAAGTGTACCATCGGATTTCTTCACGAAGATAGCTGAAGCTCCCCATGGAGAGAAGCTAGAATGAATAAATTGTTTCACTTCCAATTCGGATAATTGTTTACGCATCTCCTCATTTTCCTTATTAGACAAACGATAAGGAGGACGGATAATAGGTAGAGCTTTAGGTATTAGATTAATTATGAACTATATTGCTCGCTTAGGTGGTAATCCTACAACGCGCTCAAATATGTCAGGAAATTTATAAACAACCTGAATGAGGGAAATGACATCTTCCTCGTCATCATTACCGTCATCATGCGGATTTAGAGAATATAAGGATGCTACCAAATTAGAATTTGAATCTTTAAGAACAATATAAATCTGCTTAACAGATTGAGGATGTCAAAGATGGATATTCCTCTTGGGATATTGGATGTGGGCTTCATAGCAGTTAAGCCAATCCATTCCCTAAATCATTCCGAAGCCTAAGTAACGCATAAGATGCAAATCGGTACGGAAAGCATAATCACGTAAAATAATCTCGACATCTTTACAAAGTAAACTGAGTGTTGCGGATCCACCGACCGGATTCGCAATCCTCAAAGAAGTCATCAAGCACATAACATTTAAAAACAAAGTACCAACAAGTTCTTTTGATATAAAAGAGTGAGATGCACCCGTATCAAAAAGAACTCAAATAGGATGATCATGAAACATAATAATGCCATCAAGGATAGAATGAGAAATACCATGACCAAGAGAAGTGTTATTAGGCGCTTACACAACATTTAGTTTTCACTCCTTCTTGCCTTGAAGTTTGGGACATGAAGATAAAAGATGACCCGAACCTTTGCAATAACAACAGAAAAGGGATTTCAGACTCCTATCAGCATAATGGTCCTAGGAACCACAGTTGTAGCATTGCCCATGACTAGATATAAGAGTCTTTTCTACCGAAGCTGCTTGCTTCCCTTTCTTGTTGGGGTTAGGCTTGAACTTAATAGGCCTTTTCTTGTTGATGGTGAAGTTCTGTTTAGCACCCACAACTTCAACATCACTTTCTTTATGGGCATCTTCAAGTCAAAGAGCGATATCAACAAGCTGATCAAAAGAAACTTTCAGTTTCAGGAGTAGAGGCTTTTTGAGGTTCTTATTCAACCGATAAACATACCACTAATTTTTCTTCAATGGGGTATTAATATACTCGACCCTATATTTAGAGAGAGATTCAAAAGATGCGACGTAATCCATCACAGAAGATTCACCTTGAACAAGGTCAACAAAGCATCGAGTTAAAGTTTCTTTTTCAGCTTCCAACACAAATTTCAACTCGAACCTTTCCC
Source organism: Allium cepa (assembly GCA_030765085.1). Taxonomy (NCBI): domain Eukaryota; kingdom Viridiplantae; phylum Streptophyta; class Magnoliopsida; order Asparagales; family Amaryllidaceae; genus Allium; species Allium cepa. Next base: position 645,420,324 of record CM060937.1, on the reverse strand, counting down.
GGAATTTCTCCCAAGTAAGATCTTCTTCGATAATCTCATAAATCAAAAGTTCATACCAATCTAGTGCTCTTTTCCGGAGCATTCTAGAATCCACTTGGACTAGATGGAGAGCAACAAGATTCACGCGAGAAAATATGCGGTCGCATGATCTATGCCAAGCTTGGATTTCTATAGTGCTTTCGAAACCCTTAAAGGGCTTTCCACCCAAATTGTTATAGTCACTACATAGGCGTGTAAACCCAGATTTAGGGTGAGTAGGCTCCGGAATGGGTCTGACAGCTTGAGCATTCTTTAGAAGATCTAAAAGCAGTTGGGCAGATACAAATACTCCATCCCGAGGAGCACTGAATTGACTGGCGCTGGGACGGTCAGGTCTAACCATTTCTCTTCTTTAAGAAAGAAAGAAAGATGAGGAAAAAGGTTATTCTCGGAATGAATATCAAACAATCATGATTGATAAAACAAGGCATCACAAAAGAAAATAGGATAGACCGGGTCCAATGAATTGAATTAAGTCCTAAGGCACGATTCCTAAGAGAGATTTAGGACAATGATCCTTGCTACAATATTCTATATTGTACCGAAGTTTGGCTTTGATTCCATGCTGTGACGCCCCACCTCTAAACTCACACTATCCAAGGATACTACGAGGTAATGCCATCGACTAGCACGAAGAATAAGGCTATTGAGGAGCGACCATCTGTGTAATTGCTTTGTGCGAGCACCGATACGTCAGATAGTATTACATGCATTTCGTTTCAAGAGGAAATATGACACATCAATTACAAACTCAAAGCTACTACATAGTGGTTATATGATCTTCCGAAGCAAATATAAAATAAACATAACATAAATCAGTCACGGATATTCATATTACTAAGGCGGAAACAGATATGAATATATCACATAAAAGTGTACATCAAAGTAGTGGTCATGTAAGATCCACTAAGTCAAAAAAGAATAGGTACAAGTGCTAGACAAAAAAATATGTATACATCAAGGATTCTCTATCTCGAATGTATAATAACATAAACTACTAAACTAAGTAGTTAGCCAAAAGTCAGATGACGGACCCTGATAAGAAGTCAAGTAGAAGCACTTGAAATACCTCGGTCTGACTCGAGTATTATTTAAGAAGAAAATAATAAACGGATCAGTCTAGCTATAAATATCATGTAAAATGAGATAGGATAAGAGATATGATAAAAATGTATGATAACAATAACACCATACTGTGACAAGTATACACTAAATAATAGCAAAAATCAAACAATACCTCAAATTTCCCCAAACACCAAAAAGAATGTCATATTCTTTAGCTTATCCAAACCACAAATATTGATAAAGCTCATCAATATAAATCACCAAAGATTGGTGAAACACAAATTCTAGAAATCATCAATTAGAAATCTAGAAATCACAAATGGGGAGGCCTATCAAAAATGGAAGCATGAAAACTCACCAACACGTGTGTCACAAATGGGACGCTATCCCATGATCGCTAACCATAGAGCCAGCGCAACGACGTAGTACAATATCAATACACCCGAGGAACCTGAAACTCAAATAATTCGAAACAACGACGTAGTACAATGGTACGCCCGATGAACCTGATAAGCCGGAACAACGACGTAGTACAATAACGGTACGTTCGATAAACCGAAATCTATAAAAGTACATGGGTCGCTAGCCCATAAAAGTGATTCGAAACTCCAAAGAACGGTCAAAAGACCATGGGCCGTTAGCCCATAAAAAAATGAGACGAAGCTCCATAAAATTGAGGTATAGTCCTCCACGTGGACAAAGAGAGATGAAACTCAACATAAAGGGGTACTCCCCCCCCCCCCCCAAGGGGAAAAAGAGACATCGCATATCGCTAGTCTAAACCATAAAATAATCACCATTGATCGATAAAAAGTGTGACTTACACTAAGCTAGTAAATAAATGAGCATAGCTTTATGTACCATAACCACTGGCTTAACTTAGATATTTATGAAAAAATTGTAGATTTCCACTCAAAAGTTGTCACAAGATTTCAATCAAACAAGTCCAAGAATAAACCGACAAAGAAAATGCAAGTGTTTCATACCACTTGTTTTGCTAAGTCATTTAATTAGATTCATACGAATGAGGTAAAGGTTTGTATATACTAATAGATCAGAAAGCGGTTTTCAAAACGAGTTTTGTATTAAAGGTAATGTAAAAATAATTTTTGTGAAAGAGTTTGAATATCTACTACTAGTATAAAAGCCTTTGTATTTTTGAAGTGACAAATCACAGAAAATGATTGTAAAAACAATCGATCACCAAAGATTCACATTCGATGACGTGAATCAAATCCATAAAAATTGATATCAAATCCATCAAATTGATATTCCAAAAAATCTAGAAAAAAGTCATCGAAGTCTATAATAAATGACAACGACGAATCAGATTAACCAAAATTCGATATAAATGAAAACCCATCAAAAATAAGCAAGATGGCTGAAACGAGCAGCTCTAGATGTCTGGTGGTTCCCCCAGACGTCTGAGCTGAAAGACTAAAAAATTTATTCCAGATCACCCAAATGTCTGGAAAGTAAGCTCATATGTTTAAGCCAAGTATCTGGAATTTTATTCCCGTAGCTCCAGACGTCGGACTTTAATACCAGACGTCTGAGCTGAAGCTTAGAGCAAAAATCTGCTAGGCCAAAGATGTCCAATTCATCTCAAAAGCGATCGAACTTGTAACAACCCAGAATTTTTGGTATTTGAATTTGAAAATATTTAAATGATTTTGAATGTTTGAAGGATAGTTTGACTTGAATTTTAGATATCAGAATGAATTTGGCAATTTAATTATTGAATTTAAATTATTAAAGTTGGATAAAAATTTGAATCTTCGGTTTTAAGCTGATTAAAAATATTTCAAAGACTTGTGAAATTCATATTGATAATACTGAAGATAATTGAAGCTTCAGAATTGAATTTGAAAGTGAATTGTTCAGTTTTGACATTTTATCATTTAAATCGATATTTAAAAAAATAGCCTTACGAGGCACGGTCTCGGAATTCGACGAAACTAGTTCCATTGGATCCGTAATATTGGATTATTATTGGATTTCAAATCTCGTAGCTTTTGGAGCTATCGTGTGATCGTACAAGATATAAACGCCTAGACAATAATTAAACAATTTAATTTAATATAAATTTGTACACTCTAATCAACAGCCATAATTCCATCCACATCAAACCCTTTTCTTTCTTTTCTATTACTGTAGCTCTGCAGGATTCCTACGCAAGGCATCTTCCTACTAAAACTTTAGCCGAGCCGTTCATTTTAATCTCAAAGAAAAAAAATCTTCAAAAGAAAAAAAAAGGTGGTCTCTCCCTTATCTAGTTCAAATCGAATTTCCTCGATAAAAAATAAAATAAAATAAAATCAGTTCGAAATGAAGGCCACGATTTACAATAGCTTCAAATCGTAAGTTCATACGAGCTCGGCATCAAGGAAATTGCATGGCTATTACGCTCGGAGGGGCAGCTTTCCCTTCAAGTTGTGTCTTGCGTTCGATAATTGGGGTAGGGTCGGCAATACCTATGCACGATGGAAGCTCTAAGGCGAGCAAGCCACGAAGGCGATTTCGTGGCTGTGATAAGGGGTCGCGATAGCAGTTGTCGAGTCGAGCTAGGGCAGATGAGTTGTGACTACGCACGTACGCGTGGAGGTGATGTGGTTGTAGGGAAATTGAGTTACACGCAAGGCAAGAGAGAGAAGGATGGCAGTGCTATTTGGGGCCGAAGTTGATTAGGGTTGGTGACAAATTTTCTGGTCGAGGCTAGGGTTCTGTTCAATCTCGAACTAGGCAGTAAGGTAAAATCTATCTATTTCGATTAGTGTGTGTGTCTATATATATATATATATATATATATATACACACACACACACACACACATATGTATGTATGTATGTATGTATGTATGTATGTATGTATATGTATATGTAGAGTATAGGTAAACAATTTAAATATATATTTAAAGATTTCAGGATACAGGTATATATGTATGTTATAACTGGGCTTTTAAAATACAGTAGGATATTAACACATTTGATTTGTTTTTATTTAAAGATTGAAATATAAGTACAAAAGCCATACCTGGTTTAAATTTATATATATGGTTGAACAGAAAGTAAGGGGTTCAAAATGCTGAAAGTTTTATATAGAATTAGATTTTGAAATCTATATAGCTTCATATACACGTAATTCATAAAGAAAATAAATATAGTTTATTTTCGAAGAATATGTGTTTTCAAAAAAAAAGAAATAAAACAGGTATACATTTTAAATCTGCTATTTTATTTTAAAATAATGTCTTAAGGTGGTTAAATCATTTAATAAACTTATTTAAATATTTTGGTAACCAAGAATTATTTACTACAGAAAGGATAGTTAAAAAAAATCATTAGTTAAAAATTAGATTTATTAGTTGAATTAAAATTTTAAATTGGAAATTGAATTGTTCGATTGATTCAAATATTATAAAAACTATATAATTGTTTATACAAGGTCTAAAATCGAAAAACAAGCCGGAATGGAAAATGGATTGCAAATAAAAGGTGAGACCTTCTCACTCAAAATTATAGTAACTGAATATTTCAGTTATTGATTGGTTGTTGAATTGTGATAGTTGAATTTAAAAAAAAATTGATTGTGTGTTTGGATGACTAATTTATTATTAGTTATATTAAAATAGGCCCTATACTCCCATAATAGTGGAGGTTATTATATTAAACCCATATACCACGATATTCCACCTAGAAGTGGAATTGGTATTATATATGTATTTGGAGTTGTTGATTTCCCGCATTATATAGCGGATGAGACCCTATTGCACTGCATAATAGCGGATAATATTTTATAAATCCAATATACCGCGATATTCCATCTCAAAGTGGAATTGGTATTTCATTGTTGTACTAACGTTTGTGGATGCAGGGAAAACAGGTTGGAGGGATCCAACTGGATTCCTCAAATAATTGAATTTGTTTCAATATTGTATGTTGATTTTTTTTTATAATCTGTATGTGACTATTTATGATTGAAACTGTTGAAGGCTATAATTTAGCCAAAAAAAAATTTGTTATCGTAGGATACCAGAAATAAATAAAATTTGGTTTTCTTTGAAATTTAGTAGAAAATTTATAGTAAATTAATTTTAGGAAAAATTGAATAGATTTAAAGGAAGGAATTTGTTTCCATAGATAATAAATTTGGTGTTGAAATAAATTTAGAAATCAATTTTGGACATTGATTTGGTATTTGGAAATAAATTTAGAAATCAATTTAGAATTTAATTCAGTGCTGAAAATGAATATTTAGAAATCGATATGAAAATCGTATATCAAGGGATATTTAGAAGTTTAAATTCATAGTAGAAGCTTATAAAAGAAAGGGGAAATTGTTTTAAAATAAAAGTGTGGAAAGGAATTTACCAATTTGGAACGTAAATTTAAAGTAAATCCGGAATGATTTGTAAATTGATTTGAATGAACCATTTTAGAATGGAAAGTGTACTTTCCCAGGAAAACCGAGTATGTTTTCAATATAGTCTATAAATATGAAATTGAAGTTGTGAAGATGGTTTTAAGAAAGATTATTTTGGAGAAATTATTCACTTGGGTTATTTTGAAAATCTTTAAAGTAAAGATTTATTTTAATCTACTATAGAAGTGATTATTTGAAGTTTTAATTGACATTTGTTTTAGGAAGCGGATATTTAAATAGTTATATCCTATCTACTAATTTTATTTTAAAAGTAGTTTGGCCTTGAATTTTTATACGAGATTTTTATATAATATTTTCACAACTAATATTTAAGTAAGTGTTTTAAAATAGTTTTATTTTAAATATTTCCAAGTATATATGTTTGGATAAGTAATTTAAATTATTTTAAAGTATTTTAACTCGGCAGACTTTCAATGGAAACAAATAATATTGGGAATCTTATTCCGCGAGTGAAAAATGATTTGAAATTAGTTTTCAGAGCATTGAAAGGTGAAAAGTAATTTGAAATTTGTTTTCAAATGGTTGAAGTGTAAAATTGTATCTTGCAAAGATATTTTGAAAATAATAATTGGGAAAAATTTTATTTGAAATCTAGTGAATGTTGATTGATAGTTAAATAACGGACTATCAATCTTTGCCTTTTAAAGGACAATTGAATTTCGATGCGACCGATGGTCGGATTCCAAGTGGATATCCGAAAACCACATCGAACCTTTGTGATTTGTGATAGATCTTTTGTTTAAAAGATCAAAGTGGAAATTGTTATGATTTGTTTGAAATCTGAATGAACACTTATTTTTAAAAATAAGCGCTCGTTATTCGGATTAGCCGAGAGAGGACTTTGTGTCATAAAACCCATTCCGAATAACGATACGACGAAATGGGATTGCATTTAAAGACGGTGTCGAAGACTGGGTATTTTCGAAAGCGAAAGGATTACCTGTCGAATGTCTCTACATCGGGTTGCTCCAGTATAGAGATTTTACCACCTTTGTGATGGGGATTCCGGACGTGATTTGTGAATATCTGGATTTGCAAGGGCTTCTTTGAAGTGCCTTCAGTTCCGTTCGATCCCGGAACGGACTTGTATGGATGTGTGTCTGACGTTACACTTTGAGATGTATAGCTGGTTTCTATCAAATACATTCCTGTTGGCGGCGGAGAATTTATTCTCTTAGCTTAGCAACTTTCTCTGAGACGTACGAGCTCAGAGGTTATGTAGTTGATGGTTGCTAGTAATATATTCTCAAATTTGGTAACGTGACATACGAAGTGCTGCTGATTATTTGTTGATCAAAGCATGAATTTGTGAAAAATGTAGCTTTGTGGACGAGACATCATCGGACCTCACACCCCGGAAATGGACGAAACAGGAAAGATGCGGCAAGGTTATGAGGGTTGCGCCCTTTAGGGTATGTCATTTTCTTCTGGAAAAGGGTTGTGTCAGGAATGGAACCTGATATTTAACCTTTGTGGTTACTGCAAATACTTTTCTTTGTGGTTGTTGGTGTAGAGGATCCTCGGATAAAGATCCCAAAGGACCGAGGGATGACATACTCGTGTAGTAATTACCTAGTTACAGAGGTAACCCGGCCTTATGTTGGTAGAGAGCTGGTTAAGTTCTCGGGACGTCCCTCCAGAGGCATACCCATTGGCAGTAGGAAGTTCCTTTGCCTGACCATTTGTTGGAAATCCAAAGAAACAACACGTGCCCTGTACGGTTTTAGTTGTATAACCTGCCATTGAATGTCGCGGTATCCTGCTATTGAACATGGTAGCTATAGTAGGCATAAGTGTGAAATGCCTATGCTGGCTAAGATTAATATTATAGTTTCGAAATGTTTCCACACTATGCACTAATAATAATAATATTAAAGGATGTTTCGTATCAAGCATGTCCGGCTATCATAAGGAGAAATCTCCTCCAATTCCGCGCTTGCATTGTGTGTGTGGTGGAAGGCCTTATGGTAGTTTCATTTTCCAAAAAGCATAGCAGTTTTATTTTTATTTTCTTTGTGAAAATAACTGTTTTTGAGATCTCACACCAGTCCCACGACTGACCTGGAGTTTATTGTTCCCTTTCTAAACTCTGGGTGCCCACAATTTTCCACACGGCCAGCCTAGAGTCAGGTTATCAGGTCATTCTGGAATTCAGGAGTTGTTGTGGAGCTCAAGAGGCAAGCTGGATGGCGAGACGTATTATTTATACTATGTAGTATCCGCTGTGTTGGGATTGCTTTTGTTGTAAGTTCAGTTTACATATGGATTAGTTGTCGTAAGTGTTGTATCATGTTGTTGTAAACTCTGATAATGTAACGTGTCGTAATGTAATAACTGATATAGTTTTTTTTCTGTTTGAAAGATATTCATTTATCTATTATATTTGTTCTGCTGCGATATGTGAGATTTTGCTATTGTTTCTGTTTCTTCTTCTATCTTCCTCTTCTTTAAACCCTAACGGTTCGGTTTTAAGGTATTCGACTGTGCGGCATTCGATACAGTGGGCGTATTGATGTCGACCTTCGGACGTCGAGAAATCGGGTTGTTACAATGTGGTATCCGAGCGTTTGGGTAAGCGATAACCTTGGCTCTATTGGGTGTTACTCGTTAGAGATAGAGTCGGCAGTACTTTAGAATGAGTTTGAGTGTATTAATAGATATGAGCGCGTATTCGTTAGTGAATATAAAATTGTTTTATATTGTTTTGATTGGTTTGTTGAGTGGTATATGGATTATGGTCAATACGAGTAATAACGTTATTGATAGGGATCTCTAAACACTTGTACAGAACAAATTCGACACGACATTGTTTTAAAATAGGGTAAATGAAATAAATTTACCCAAACTATTTTCGTATATAAAAGAAATAAATTTTCTTTGAATTATTGTAGTATATGTTTGCTTGATTGTTAGGAAGTGATAATATTATTATCATTTGAATAGGAAATTGAAATCGTAACTCCAAAGTTAAGAAATAATCCATATACAAATGAAAATTGTAAATTGTAAATATGATTTATAATTTGAAATAGAATTCCAAAGAAATATTTGGAAATGTTCTTGACAATATTTGAAATTCGGGTAGTTTGGAAATTAAATTCCTTTTGGGATTGGAAATAGTTTTCAAAGGTTTTGAAAACTATGTTTTGAAGGGATAAAAGCAATTCCTCTTTTGAAGGGATAAACTCTTTTCGGTCGCTGGAAAATAACTTCGGTGATGACTGCGGCATCATTGATGTTAATTTTCGAGTTTCCAAAAGAGGAATTGCTATCAAATTGTTTTAAATTAAAGTTGTTTGGAAAATTTGGGTTTGGTTTTGAAATTCAAAGGATGATTTGGATTGTTTTCAATAATGGTTTTGAAACGTTGAAAAGACTCTGGAATCTTATAAAAAATAGCTATGGAATAATAAATAAGTTTGAAAACTTGGAAAATTCAGATTTAAACTGAAGTTAACTTGAGTTGATTCGAATAAAGGTGAATTTGAGAAGTCTTGTAGACTAAATGATTGAAACAAAATTATTAAGGTGGAAAATAAATTGTGAATGAATAAATAAATTTACAATTGCAAGTAAATGAAAGTGAAATTGAATGTTGAAATTCATTTTGAATTTGTAAGTAAACAGAACTGGAGTTGGAATTGAAATTGATTTGTGATGAACAAAGTGAAGTATTAAACTAAAATTAGTAAGTGAACTAATTGAAGAATGACCAAATGGATAAGGTTTAAAATGAATTGAATCCAATATTTTTAAATGGAAGTAAATGGAATTCATATAGAATTGAATTTGGTTTGTATTAAACAAAGTGAAATATTGAAATAAAAATTAGTAAATAAAACTAATTAAAGGAATGACGAAATTGAATATGATTTGAACTGAATCGAAATTCAATAGTTGTAGACGAAAGTAAATATATTAATAGAGGTGAATAAAATTGAATTTTTAATCAATTGGAATAATATGGGTTTGTTTAAAATTAAAAATGAATTGAACGTAAGCACGTGGGTTGTAAACCCTTCAAATTGAATGAAAATTGTATATGAATTAATTGAAAACAGTTGAATTAGTATTAAAACTATATAAATTGCTAACGGAAAGTGTTTAGTGTGCATTGCTTTTAGAATTCATGTGTTTAACTTTTGCAAATAAGTGAAATGTTGTTAAACTTCATATATATGACACTGACATGTTTTAGTTGAGTAAGTACAGGTTCAGGGAAGTTGTTGGGCTGGATTTGATTGCGCAAAATGCTAATTAAATAAGCCGTTTGCTTAAAAATGTTAAATAAGGTACGCCTACGCAATAAAAAATAGGAAATATGAAATGTTTTTTGTTTTTTCCGATTGGGTGCATCGGTGTATATATATTTATATCTTTTGTCAAATTGCAAAAGCTCCTCTGTACAAAGGAGACTCTGCCAAAAAAATTTGAAAATTTTGGGAGTTAGAAAATTTTTGAACAAAAAAATTGTTAGCGACAAACGATTTCAAATTTGAAATTGAAGTAAATTAGTGGATGAAACTAATTTAAAATAATAATATGAATCGGTTATAATTGAAAGATAAAATTCAATATTCAGAACTGAAGATAAATTGAATTCATATGGTAATGCGAAAACTAATTGAACAGAAGTAGATATGAAAACTTCTGTTAAGAAACGTAAAATGATTTTAAAGGCTATGAATGGATATTATTGCTAAGTAGGATATACAGGTGTATTAAAGGAAATGGAATTGGGATTTTGATTTCGAAGATAAAAATTAAATTGCTCGACAAAAAGGTATGTATTTAAATTTCTATATGAAATTTGGTGATTTTCTTGTCCAACAGCTTGGCTTTTTGTTTTCTTTTGGAATCTGAGGGCCTGTGGTGCTATTCTGTAGTCATACCGAGCTAGCTACGCAAAGGAGACGCTGGCGAAAATTTTCGAAAATTTAGGGAGTTAGAAAAATTTTGAGAAAATTTTGAAAGTTTGAAATTTGAATTTAAATTTGAATTTTTAAGAAAACAATGTTGTTTGGAATCTATGGAAGATTTTAGAAAGATAATTGAAGTGATAATGGATCTTTAGTAAAAAGATTTGCTTTGACAAATTGTTGAAAACTATTTGTTTTGGGAAAGTACTAAATGTGTAAGGATCATTCTTCCTAACTTGTAATTTCGGGACGAAATTCTTTTAAGGGAGGAGGATGTGACGATCCAGAATTTTTGATATTTGAATTTGAAAATATTTAATTGATTTTAAATGTTTGAAAGATAGTTTTACTTGAATTTTAGATATCAGAATGAATTTGGCAATTTAATTATTGAATTTAAATTATTAAAGTTGGATAAAAATTTGAGTCTTTAGTTTTAAGCCGATTAAAAATATTTCAAAGACTTTTCAAATTCATATTGATAATGCTGAAGATAATAGAAGCTTCAGTTTGAAAGTGAATTGTTCAGTTTTTAAATTTTATCGTTTAAATCGATATTTAAAAATAGCCTTCCGAGACGCAGTCTTGGAATTCGACGAAACCAGTTCCATTGGATCCGTAATATTGGATTATTTTCGGATTTCAAATCTCGTAGCTTTTGGAGCTATCGTGTGTTTGTACGAGATATAAACGCCTAGATAATAATTAATCGTTTTAATTTAATATAAATTTATACGCTTTAATCAACAGTCGTAATTCCATCCACATCAAACCCTTTTCTTTCTTTTCTATTACTGTAGCTCTACAGGATTCGTACGCAAGGCATCTTCCTACTAAAACTTTAGCTGAGCCGTTCATTTTAATCTCAAAGAAAAAAATCTTCAAAAGAAAAAAAAATGGTGGTCGCTCCCTTATCTAGTTCAAATCGAATTTCCTCGATAAAAAATAAAATAAAATAAAATCAGTTCGAAATGAAGGTCGCAATTTACAATAGCTTCAAATTGTAAGCTAGTACGAGCTCGGCGGCGAGGAATTGCACGACTATTACGCTTGGAGGGGGCAGCTTTCCCTTCAAGTTGTGTCTTGCGTTCGATAATTGGGGGTGGGGTCGGCAATACCTATGCACGATTGAAGCTCTCAGGCGAGCAAGCCACGAAGGCGATTTCGTGGCAGTGATAAGGGGTCACGATAGTAGTTGTCGAGTCGAGCTAGGGCAGATGAGTTGTGACTACACGCGTACGCGTGGACGTGACACGGCTATAGGGAAATTGAGTTACACGCAAGGCAAGAGAGAGAAGGATGGCAGTGTTGTTTGGGCCCGAAGTTGATTAGGGTTGGTGACAAATTTTCTGGTCGAGGCTAGGGTTCTGTTCAATTTTGAACTAGGCAGTAAGGTAAAAACTATCTATTTCGTTTAGTGTGTGTGTGTGCGTGTGTGTGTGTGTGTGTGTATGTATGTATGTATGTATGTATGTATGTATGTATGTATGTATGTATGTATGTATGTATTTATGTATGTATGTATGTAGAGTATAGGTAAACAATTTAAATATATATTTACAAATTTCAGGATACAGGTATATATGTATGTTATAACTGGGGTTTTAAAATACAGCAGGATATTAACACATTTGATTTGTTTAAATTTAATGAGTGAAATATAAATATAAAAGCACATACCTGGTTTAAATTTATATATATGGTTGAACAGAAAGTAAGGGGTTCAAAATGCTGAAAGTTTTATATAGAATTAGATTTTGAAATCTATATAGTTTAGTATACACGTAATTCATAAAGAAAATAAATATAATTTATTTATGAAGAATATGTGTTTTCAAAAAAATGAAATAAAATAGATATACATTTTAAATCTGCTATTTTATTTTAAAATAATGTCTTATGGTAGTTAACTCATTTAATAAACTTATTTAAATATTTTGGTAACTAAGAATTATTTACTACAGAAAGGATAGCTAAAAAAAATTCATTAGTTAAAAATTAGATTTATTAGTTGAATTAAAATTTTAAATTGGAAATTGAATTGTTCGATTGATTCAAATATTATAAAAACCATATAATTGTTTATACAAGGTCTAAAATCGAGAAACAAGCCGGAATGGAAAATGGATTGCAAATAAAAGGTGAGACCTTCTCACTCAAAATTATAGTAATTGAAAATTTCAGTTATTGATTGGTTGTTGAATTGCGATAGTTGAATTTAAAAAAATTTGATTGTGTGTTTGGATGACTAATTTATTATTAGTTATATTAAAATAGACCATATACGCCGCATAATAGCGGAGGTTATTATATTAAACCCATATACCATGATATTCCATGTAGAAGTGGAATTGGTATTATATATGTATTTGGAGTTGTTGATTTCCCGCATTATATAGCGGATGAGACCCTATTGCGTCGCATAATAGCGGATAATATTTTATAAATCCCATATATCGCGATATTTCACCTCGAAGTGGAATTGGTATTTAATTATTGTGCTAACGTCTGTGGATGCAGGGAAAACAGGTTGGAGGGATCCAACTGGATTCCTCAAATAATTGAATTTGTTTCAATATTATATGTTGATTTTTTTATAATCTGTATGTGGCTATTTATGATTGAAACTGTTGAAGGCTATAATTTAACCAAATATATTTTTTAGTATCGTAGGATACCAGAAATAAATAAAATTTGGTTTTCTTTGAAATTTAGTAGAAAATTTATAGTAAATTAATTTTAGAAAAAATTGAATAGATTTAAAAGAAGGAATTTGTTTCCAAAGATAATAAATTTGGTGCTGAAATAAATTTAGAAATCAATTTTGTACATTGATTTGGTATTTGGAAATAAATTTAGAAATCAATTTAGAACTTTTCAGTGCTGAAAATAAATATTTAGAAATCGACTTGAAAATCGTATATCAAGGGATATTTAGAAGTTTAAATTCATAATCGAATCTTATAAAAGAAAGGGGAATTTGTTTTAAAAATAAAAGTGTGGAAAGGAATTTACCAATTTGGAACGTAAATTTAAAGTAAATCCAGAAGGATTTATAAATTGATTTGAATGAACTATTTTAGAATGGAAAATGTACTTTCCGAGGAAAGCCGAGTATGTTTTCAATATAGTCTATAAATATGAAATTGAAGTTGTGAAGATGGTTTTAAGAAAAAATTATTTTGCAGAAATTATTCACTTGGGTTATTTTGAAAATCTTTAAAGTAAAAATTTATTTTAATCTACTATAAAAGTGATTATTTGAAGTTTTAATTGACATTTGTTTTAGGAAGCGGATATTTAAATAGTTATATCATATCTACTAATTTTATTTTAAAAGTAGTTTGGCCTTGAATTTCTATACGAAATATTTATATAATTTTTTCACAACTAATATTTAAGTAAGTGTTTTAAAATAGTTTTATTTTAATATTTCCAAGTATATATGTTCGGATATGTAATTTAAATTACTTTAAAGTATTTTAACTCGGCTGACTTTCAGTGGAAACAAATAATATCGGGAATCTTATTCCGCGAGTGAAAAATGATTTGAAATTACTTTTCAGAGGATTGAAAAGTGAAAAGTAATTTGAAATTGGTTTTCAAATGGTTGAAGTGTAAAATTGTATCTTTCAAAGATATTTTGAAAATAATAATTGGGGGAAAATTTGTTTGAAATCGAGTGATTGTTGTGAATGTTGATTGATAGTTAAATAACTGACTATCAATATTTGCCTTTTAAAGGACATTTGAATTTCGATGCGACCAGTGGTCGGATTCCAAGTGGATATCTGAAATACACATCGAACCTTTGTGAATTGTGATAGATCTTTTGTTTAAAAGATCAAAGTGGAAATTGTTGTGATTTGTTTGAAATCTAAATGAACACTTATTTTTAAAAATAAGCGCTCGTTATTCGGATTAGCCAAGAGAGAACTTTATGTCATAAAACCCATTCTGAATAACGATACGACGAAATGGGATTGCATTTAAAGACGGTGTTGAAGACCGGGTATTTTCGAAAGCGAAAGGATTACCTGTCGAATGTCTCTGCATCGGATTGCTCCGGTATAGAGATTTTATCACCTTTGTGATGGGGATTCCGGACGTGATTTGTGAATATCCGGATTTGCAAGGGCTTCTTTGAAGTGCCTTCGGTTCTGTTCGATCCCGGAACGGACTTGTATGGATGTGTGTCTCTGACGTTACACTTTGAGATGTAAAGCTGGTTTCTATCAAATACATTTCTGTTGGTGGCAGAGAATTTATTCTCTTAGCTTAACAACTTTCTCTGAAACGTACGAGCTCATAGGTTATGTAGTTGATGGTTGCTAGTAATATATTCTCAAATTTGGTAACGTAACATACGAAGTGCTGCTGATCATTTGTTGATCAAAGCATGACTTTGTGAAAAGTGTAGCTTTATGGACGAGACATCATCGGACCTCACACCCCGGAAATGGTCGAAACAGGAAAGATGCGGCAAGGTTATAAGGGTTGCGCCCTTTAGGGTATGTCGTTTTCTTCTGGAAAAGGGTGGTATCAGGTATGGAGCCCTGATATTTAACCTTTGTGGTTACTGCAAATACTTTTCTTTGTGGTTGTTGGTGTAGAGGATCCTCGGATAAAGGTCCTAAAGGACCGGGGGATGACATACTCGTGTAGTAGTAACCTAGTTACAGAGGTAACTCGGCCTTGTGTTGGTAGAGAGCTGGTTAAGTTCTCGGGACTCCCTCCAGAAGCATACCCATTGGCAGTAGGAAGTTCCTTAGCCTGACCATTTGTTGAAAATCCAAAGAAACAATACGCGCCCTGTACGATTTTAGTTGTATAACCTGCCATGGAATGTGGCGGTATCCTGCTATTGAACATGGTAGCTATAGTAGGCATAAGTGCGAAATGCCTATGCTGGCTAAGATTAATATTATACTTTCGAAATGTTTCCACACTATGCACTAATAACAATAATATTAAAGGATTTTTCGTGTCAAGCATGTTTGACTATCATAAGGAGAAATCTCCTCCAATTCCGCGTTTGCATTGTGTGTGTGTGGCGGGAGGCCTTATGGTAGTTTCATTTTCCAAAAAGGATAGCAGTTTTCTTTTTATTTTCTTTGTGAAAATAATTGTTTTTGAGATCTCACACCAGTCCTACGACTGACCTGGAGTTTATTGTTCCCTTTCTAAACTCTAGGTGCCCACAATTTTCCGCACGGGCAGCCTAGAGTCAGATTATTAAGTCATTCTGGAATTCAGGAGTTGCTGTGGAGCTCAAGAGGCAAGCTGGATGGCGAGACGTATTATTTATACTATGTAGTATCCGCTGCGTTGGGATTGCTTTTGTTGTAAGTTCAGTTTACATATGGATTAGTTGTCGTAAGTATTGTATCATGTTGTTGTAAACTCTGATAATGTAATGTAACGTAATGTAATAACTGACACAGTTTTTTTCTGTTTTAAAGATATTCATTTATCTATTATATTTGTTCCGCTGCCATATGTGAGATTCTGTTATTGTTTCTGTTTCTTCTTCTATCTTCCTGTTCTTTAAACCCTAACAGTTCGGTTTTACGGCGTTCGACTGTGCGGCATTCGATACAGTGGACGTATTGATGTCGACTTTCGAGCATCGAGAAATCGTGTTATTACAGAACGAGCACGATGGCTAAAGATTTATGCCAAGCGACAACCAAACCCTATAGGCTCTTCAATATACTCCAAACAACATGTCAAAACATCCAATGTATGATTTTCATAGATTTTGACTTCAAAATACCAAAAACTGGAAAATTCATCAATCGAATTCAAATCAAAAGCAATTAATCATGCAATAGATGTTAGCAATTCATACCTAACAGCAATGAAGATTATAGACATAGATGTAAGTTCAAGAACTCACATTTAAACCAAAACACAACAAATGAGAAGCTCTAAAACAAAGGAAAGATCAACCACTCTTCAACTTCAACTCTAGAAGCTCCAATCTATGATCAAATGCAATTCCTAAGTTAGGGTTTAGCAATTTCTGAAAATTGAATAGAGATTGAGGTGGAGAAGAAGAAGAGGATGCTTACCTAAGCTTCTCTTTGATTTTGCAGCTTGAATTTGAATTTCCTAGCAAAACTAGGGTTTAGGAATTTTGATTTCTTTTCTCTTCCCCCATTTTTACTTTAGCTTGAAGTGTTAGGAAAAATGGAATGAATGAAGAGAAGAGGGGATGGAGTTAGGGTGTTATGTAGGGTTAATGGGCTGAAACCCAAACCCAAAGCCTAATAGAAAAATAGCAAAATTCAACTCAACTCCAAACATATCGATGCTTATACTCAAAAAGGTTGCAAACGCTGTTTTGAACTCAATGGAAGTGGTATCGAGTCCTAATTCGATAGTTTACAAAAAGTAGCTTTTTGGGCTTTAATCCTACTAGCGATGCTGTATTTAAATAAATCATATAAATATACAATCATAAAATATGCAGGTTGTTACAATCTGTTTCCATGTTATCCGTTGACAGACCTATTTACAATGGAAGTCATCCTTAATTTCTATTAGTCGTCTTTGAATCATTGTTATGAACGGACATATCTTTGTTGAATATTTTTAAGAACATAAGATTTTTGAAATATGGCACTGATTGACGTATGTTGATACATAATCAAACACTTCACTATATGTTGGTTTCGCAGTAATATCATACTTCTATACATGGTAATAGATATAGCTTATCATTTTTGGTTATTCGTAAAAAGAAATGGCACAATCAAAAGTGGTGCTTTGAACATGGAAGAAATAGGGAAGGTGCAAAATGTAGATATGATTTTTTAATGGGAATGGAGCAGCGAAAATGGATTGTTTGCACTTACTGCTCTACTTTATCTTAAGCGTTGTTGAATAATGGAAACCAGGAACATATCTAAACTTACGTATTTTACATCCCTCCGTTTTTAAAATTTATTTTGTACATTTTTTTCTTTTTCACTTCTTCTGTTTTTAAATTTCGAAGTGGTTGTTCCGACGTGTATAACTACGGTTTTGAGTTATGAAAATATACCCTAAAAGCATATGTTAAGAATGTTAAATTACTCAAATGCGTCGCTGGATTTCAACTTTTCTTTAGATAAAGATGTAATTTATAAAAGAAAATTGGAAGGGAACTAAGCCTAATTTTTTATAGTCATAGAGATGAATGTCAAAATTTCCTGATAGAATAAATGTTTGTAGTTAATATTAAATTATAGATCAATCCAAAATTTGAGGGACTAAAAGTAGATATATTACAAAGAAAAATGGTACACTCAGATTGAAATAAAAAATGCAACGAACGTAATAAGAATTAGCAAAGAATATATAAAAACGAAAACAACAAGATTAGGATCTAGTAATGATTTTGTAACAAATATTGTCACTGTATTTTATTTACCATTTCAACAAAAATTCATGATGGACAACATGAACAATAAAAATAGTCCACATTCATAAGAATTGACACTTCCCATGCAAAAACTAATCGTTCATCCATTTGTAATAGAAGATGTACAATACACGTGGTTTGACCCTTTACAACATGTACTGCATCCAACCATTCATTATTCATGGACTGATGCGCACAGCAATAAACATAATATTTTATGTTAATATTGCAGTTCCACTACAGCAAAAAATGATACTATGAACTGGGTTAAAATCACCAGCACCCATTTCTATGGGCTTGTGGACCAAACGAATATTCAATGTTAATTTTAGTTTTTTATGTTTAGTAAATATAAAAAAACTGAAAACGAAATGTTTGATTTCACATGGTCCATGGAAACTATATAAAAAGGGACCAGGTGATTGACATTGTTATAAGAAAAGTAGCTGCAAAAATGAATATGTAAATTTGGTCCTTTTTTTTGAAAAATAGAAAACGCAAGACGCTTGCATTTTTTTGGTAAAAAATGCAAGGTAACTAAACTTTTGAAATTTTTGAAAATTCCACCAGGAAATTGCAAGTTAGTTTGCGTTTTTGTATTTTAAAATCATTTTGAAAATTCTAAAAATTTTATAACTTTTGGAAAGCGCGCTTTCTGATTTTGATTTTTTTTTTTGAAATTTTCGTTGAATATCGCAAATTAATTATTTTGTGCTTTATAATTTAGGAAAAAACATAGATTTAATTTATATATTAATTTATATATAGACTTTTCTTGTAATAACATAAAAAATAGATACCTTCTATGCAAAGCCCTTTTTTAAATATTTAAGAACAAACCACTTTGAACGCTCCAGACGAACATGATTTTCTATTTTTTTCATTAGTAACCTATGAAAAACAAACAAGTACTTATATAGTTACACCCACCAAACCATTGCAGAGCTTTATTTCTTAAATAAAATCAGCAAACGAGCGGATCTGAACTTCATCAGCCTCAAGCAGTTGACAATGTCTAAAAACAAGTTCCATTTGTTTAATCCGTGCTAACACGTATGAGGCATTGATTCAATACCTGATACACGAGCAGATCGCAAACCACTAGATGATGAGTTCTGATGCAGATGATTATAAGGTGCTAGAATTTCTTCGGTATCTCCGCTTTGCTGACCCTGTGTAAATCAGCTGCAATGATTGTTGAAACTTCTGAATTGAAGACTGGATTTGGCTACTGTTGGCTGTAATTTACGACGCAATGTGAGTGTTAAGTAGCTCATGTTTTTGTAATTGGGCTTCTTTTTTTTTTTGCTGAACTTCCCTTTGGATTTTAAACTACGATTCTATCCATGATACTAAAGTAATTATTTCCCACGAGCGTTATGACACATGCTTCGCGCGTGATGAACAATGCCGAATTGTTTTTCTACAAATTGTATTTATTTAATATATTCAAAAGAAAATGATTTCCACATATATTTAGTGATATTTTTGTGTTGAACCATGTGTAGGTAATTCGAAATTTTATTTCTAAGTTATAATATCTAATTTCTTGTTAGTTTAAATTTTTATTTATATTACTAATTAATAAAAAAAACAAATTTGTATAGTAGTTTATTTGCTAGATCTTATTTTTAAGTGATATTAAGACTTAGTAAATATTCGCAGAGGAAATTTTGAATTTGTAAAAGAAGCTTAATTGTTAGATCCTAATTTTAAGCGATACTAAATTTTAATAATATCTGTAGAGAGGCGTTTTTGGTATTTCATGCTAATACCAAAAAAGTATGACATCAAATGTATAAAGATATAAAAGGTAATTTTGAAAGTACGTGGTAGGAAAAAAATTTGCGCTTCCAAACCAACTACTAATAAAGATTTACAGAATTACATTTGATTAACTGAACCAAAAACAATATGAATCCTTAAAGTTTACTTCACCAAAACAATTCCTTCAGTACTCATATTGCTTGCTCATGCATAATTATGTCAAATCGTTCAAACTTTTTAACTCAAACAACAAAATTATGTTAAAACGTTTTAGCTTATTTTAATTACCACTTCGACTGAAATTCATAATGAACAAGAACAATTAAAATAGTCCACAACCCATTGGAATTGTGACTTTCAATGCAAAAACTAATTGTCCATATCAAACATGCTACAACCTTTTAAAACATGTCCTATATCTAACCATTCATTATTCACACGCACCCATGCCTACAATACCAGACAAACTATTTTACGTTAATACTGCAGTTTCAGCAAAGTGAAAATATGAAGTAGGTGGTTTGTGAAATATTTTTTCACCTTTAAAAATCAACCCCTTAAGAAAAACAAATCTGAAACCACGCATTATTTTTCAATGATTAAACATTTTTTTCACCATTTTTCGAATAGACCCCGTCAAAAATGATTTTCGTTGGTTTTTTCTCATTTTTCAATGGATGATTATTGGATTTTACTTTGGAGGAAGAGTAAAATTTAAAACGTTTATTCGGATAAAGTCTGTGTAACAAATCATTATATACATGGAATCCCCCTAACTTTTGCATCTCTTCAAAAATAGAATTCTTTTGATAATGCCCTAATCAAAAACAACTTCACATTCCCATGAATAATTGATAATTTTTTCTTTTATGTTCTTAGTGTGACAAAGAAAATAGTAAGAAAGTCTCCTTACCAAAAGTAATAATAAAGTCCCATGACAGATTCTCGTTATTTCTCTATATCTATCTATGTTAATGAAGTCTCTCTTATCCGACACCTAAAGTGCTTACTCAGTGCTTAAAGAGCTTACTAAACAAAGAATAAATTTGGAGAGATGGTAAGGAAGCGAACATAAAAAGTAGCTATGAAATGAATTTACTCAAATATAACATATAATATTTTTTATAGCAACAGCCTTGTACGCATTCAAAAGTTTCTCAGTTTTATGCATAAAAGTTGTAGCTATATATTTTCAAATCTTATATTGTAGGATCATTACTTGATTTTTCTCAATGTAAAACTACTTGTAAGTATTACCAAATTAACTATAATTTTACAGCATGATATGAATGCATACCACAGGTACAAAGCTTGCTAATAAATAACAACTATTAAGTTACAGATGGAACGCTAGAAAAATAGTTAGCGTGGGTACAAAGCTTGTTAACATATTACATTAGTATTCATATCGTTTTATTTATATGTGTTTATATACATATAACCTAGGAGAATGTAGGGCAACGTCCCGTCAAAAAAGGCATATGTTATTAGTAGTATTTTTATTTATAAAATATTCATATCGTTTTATTTAAATATACACACACACAAAGGTTTAGTTTTTATTTTTACATAAAGAATACGCAACAGCGAGCAACACATCCATAATATCATCGTATAACATAAAGAATAAACACATTTAGTTCTATTGATATTTTTACTAGAAATAATTATTTATATTTATTTAAAGTTTATTATTTTCTAGTTATTTTTATAATTTTGTTATTATTATCATTTTAAATTTTGTATCACTAAAATTAACATTTGACATGCGACGTCGCCAAAACATCCAATTTTCGTGTACATTTAAGTCATTTAGTGGTCTGCTCCCATTTTGTCATGTCGACGCGTTTGGCAGTTGGAAATGATGTGAGTATTTTACCACATTCCTCTTTGTACTAGTAAATAGGATTGGGAATGATGCATCTGACCACTTGTAACAACCCCTTTTTTAGGGATGCTAAATTGGGAATCAATTCATAAATTGATAATTAATCTGTTAAAAATAACAAACAATTAAATATTTATGTAAGAATAATAAGAATAAATAAATAAGAAATAAAAAAAGGAAATAAAATGGCAATTTAATATTAACAGCGTTGAGAGGAAAATAAATGGTAACAAATTCATTTACTTTTATTTGGAGTTATAAATTATGTTTTAGTGGTCGTGTAATTTATTTTAATAAATAAACCATTTTATTAACCTAAATTATTTAGAAAGTTAGACATTGAGAGTGTAATGTTTTTTTTATGAGAGAATGATAACTAATTACATAAGATAAAATGCGTATTTATGTATGAAAAGTTTAGATAAGAATTTTTTTTATGTTGATTTACAATTTGGTATAAAAGGAAAAAAGAAAAGAAAGAAGGAAAGGTTAAAATAATAATAGTAATAAATAATAAATAATAATGTCTTTTTTTATGATGTCATGTAGTAGGAAAGTTCTAGAATTGAATAAAATAATGTTGAGGAGAAGAAAAATCTAGAATAAAAACAAAATAAAATGATTACACTTTATTTTAAAAAAAATGAGAAATAATAAAATAAAGGGCGAATTGGGAGAAGATTCTAGAGGAGGGACTTTATAATAAAAATACCATTCTCTATCCTCATCTCCACTTTACTGTACGTACAGTTCAGAAACAGAAACGAGAAAAGGAAGAAAACCTAATTTCTAATCTCCACAATCAAACACAAATTTTAATTTGCAATTAAAGGTTAAAGAGAAAAGATTCCCAATTCTAAGAGTAAGTATCCCTATAATCTCTTAACATCTTTCTTTTTCAGTGAATACCTATTTAGGGTTTTTGATTTTGTTAGCATTTGAAGGGGGGAAGGTTAAAAAATCAAGGGTTAGCTGAATTAGAGCTTGAAGATTCCTATTTAAAGCTTTAGGTGAGTGAAGTTATAATCATGTTTTTTTTATTATTTATCATATATGCATGCAAATATTGGATGAAATTCTTGAATTATTATTGTCTAATCATTCTCTAATGCATGTGTTGATTGGAAAAAAAATGCATGCATGGTGTTTGGTTATTTGCCACAATAAGTTGTACCTTTCTCCTCTCTGAAAAAAAGAGAATATTTTCGGAACTTCAAAAAAGTCCAGCACGGCATAAGGCGGAACTGTGCAGCTCGGACGGAACTGCGCTGTGCAGTCCATACAGGACTACCAGTGCAGCCCCAGAGTAGGCTGCACAGGTGCAGCTCCGTACAGGCTGCACGGCTGCACAGGTGTGCAGCACTGGCCGACTGCACAGGAGTGCAGCCGGGCTGCACTGTGCAGCCCAGGCGGGATGCACAGGTGCAGCCAGGCTTGGGCTACAGTTGCAACCCAGGCAGGCTGCGCAACTACAGCCCAACTTTGAAGGGAAAAAAATAATAAAATAGAACTTCTTATTTAGAATTTTGATTAGATTTTTTTTATTACTAAAGCTTGTTTTTTTTAAAATTAAATTAATTTGTATCTAACTTAACGAATTTTTTTTATAATTTTAATCCAATAAAATAGGTTTCTGTGTTTCGTCTTGATAGATAAGTATTATGGGGTACTTGTGTGTCAATGCGAAACGGAGATGTAATTATTTTCTTTTATACGCATAATTGTTTGCTAAATTTTATTTGCTTTTGAATATTATACTGGGTTTATCAAAGATTTTATTGGAAGATGTTGTCGCCAATGATTTTTTTAGAAGTGTTTCAAAATTACAAACACTTTGATTTTTGATCGGGATAGATTGGACTCTGTTGTACCAATGGGCCAAAACTCCACATTGGCCGACATGATTCATGATCGCTACCTGAATCGGTGGTATATCACATGCCCTTTTACCACCAAAAGTCAACGGTCTGCTAAATAGGGCTAATCTTATTTTTGATCGGGATCCCCGATCGGCGGGTCACGGACTATAATGGATGGAGGAGTGGAGGTCTCACGTGTAGATCCGTGAACGGGTAGCATACGGCCTTTGCCCTAGACCGTCTTGGTTATCCTGGGTTGATCGCCAGGTGTATTATGGCGTTATGAGTAGGTTACGGTGTTGATGTCTCCGCGCGCGCTCGAGCTCTACCACTGTGATTTTACAATACTAGCGTCTGTTTATTTGGTATATTTTACGAGCCATGTTATATTTATCCCATAATTCCCATAATACAATTTTCTTTATCTTATGTTTTTTTTGGAAAATATGAAAGTTGATTTTGAAAACCCAGTAGCTTTGGAGAATGTGTGTATGAACTTGTTGTTTTACCTATGATAATTAGGTTGCCATCGTATTGAATTACATACGATATTTTTGACCTAAAACCATTGTTTGATTAAATGAATTATTTATGAAACCAAATTTGCATGTTGGTTCACACACACATAAGTGCCTCATGTTGGTTTATACATGCGGCGCTTTCTTTTCCTTTTTGTTGATTGAGACAATTATTGTTCATAGATCTTACTTCACTCACACTAGAAATAGTCTGACCCGTGTGATTTGTTTTATAATCCTCGGGTCAGTCTGAGGATTTTGGTTGCAGCTTAGGTTGCGTGGACTGCAGCAGCATTCTTATCATTTTCCACGTTTTGGGGTTTTTTGGACTTTACAGTTTGGACTTAGCAGTAGTTAATATATGTATTATGGTATGTATGTTATTATGTATTTTGGGAGTGATATGTACTATGGACTATGTATTGTGGACATTACTATTATGATATGTATTATGCATTATGCTGTTTTTGTGCTGAACTGTACATTCTATTATATTCTGTACTATGTAACCTGGTAAAAAAATATCTTGTACCATTGCTTTGAACCAACACTGCGCATGAATGGTAAGTAGGAAAAAAATCGTAATTTTTCTCGTGCCAGTGTTAGTTCAAGGGAATGAGTACAACATTTAGCCCTATCGAGTCTCATTCTCCGTGCTTTCTGACAGTAATACTTCGTATTGCTCTTGGTTGGCATGAGAATAGGGGTCGGGCGTTACATTTTTGGTATCAGAGCCCAGGTTAACAATAGTATAGAATATATTTAGAATATAAGTTAGCACAAAGCAGTAGAAGCATTGTACATGTCTATATACCATAAGTATCACTTTCATAATATAATAATAGTCATACATGCCTAAACCAAAACTCCAAATCTTTGATCTTTTTAGTATGAGAATTATTTTGGTTCCAGCTTAACAGCATTTCTCACTATGCAGAGTAGTGAGAAAGATGGCTGGAAGAGCTCCCCGTTTGACCGTGGAGCAGTGGTTAGATTTGATGCGGAACATACCACAGGCCGCACCCGCTCCTAATGCTGCTCCTAGAGTTGATTTCGCTCGTATGTGTAAGGATTTTGTAAGCCTTGGAGGGAAGCCCTTTCATGGTAATGAAGGTGTGGTTGGAGTTCAGGCTTGGTTGAAGACTTGTGAACGAGTCTTTGGGAACATGGGTGTGACGGACCGCCAGAAGGTCCAGATTGCTTCCAGATTCCTCCAAGATGGTGCATCTGACTGGTTCGATGTGGTTAGTGCTGAGATAGGCAAGGAGGAGCTTACATGGGAGAGATTTAAGGAACGATTCGAGTTAAGGTTCATTCCTGAGGCGGAGAAGGCCATTCTTGCTCGTAGATTTATTGAGTTGAAGCAGAGAGATATGACAGTTCAGGAGTATGTCAATACCTTCAACTCCCTCTCTAAGTATGGCCCCGATTTGGTCAACACTCCCTTCAAAAAGAACCAGAAGTTTGTGGATGGTCTACGTAGGAAGCTGAAGGAAAAACTTTTGACTCAGCTTCGCTCCACTTTTGATGAGATAGTTGATTTAGCCATGAGGTATGAAGACTTGTATAGGGAAAGAGATGATGATGCACCACCGAACCGACAGAGCTTTGTGCCTAAGAGGAAAGCTCCATTCTTCCCTAAGAAGAAGCAGAATCCTCAAAAGAAGCAAAAGAAAGGTCAAGCTTCGGGCTCCCAGAAGCAAGATAGAAGTGGAGTGAAGTGCTATATGTGTGGAGTAATGGGGCATTTTGCTAATAATTGCCCCAGAGGCAGTGCTATGAGTGTCACCAGACTGGTCATTTGAAGAACAACTATCCACATCTTATGAAGAAGAAGCAAGCAGCTAAGCTGAATGTGATGGAAGGAGATCCAGTCCCGAGTCAGAGGAAGGGAAAGTAGGAGGCGGTCATGGAAGGTACGTCCTTTTAGAGATACTTTTATTCGTATACCTTTGACACTGGTGCCTTCCATTCTTTCATATCTAAGGAATTAGTTGATAGATATGATTTGGAAGTTGTTTACCTCGTGACATCTCTAAGGGTTGCGAATCCCATTGGTGGGTCCGCAACACTTGGAATGTTGTGTAAAGGCTTTGAGCTTTCCTTTTGTGGGCTCTCTTTTCTCTGTGATTTGCATGTATTTGAGTGCCTTGGCTTTGATATTATCTTGGGGATGGACTGGTTGGATCGTTATGATGCATAGCTTTCCTGCTCAGATAGAGTTGTTACTTTGAAGCATCCATTTCTATAAAGGGCTTGTTAATATGACTCTGGATGTACCGAGCTCTAGTGCTTATGTTTCTTTGTTTTCCATGGAGTCATGAGAGGAAGATGAGATAGCCAGAGTACCAATTGTCAGAGATTTTGGTGATGTATTTGAGCCTGTTACTGGCTTACCACCAAAGAGAGCCGTGAAGTTCCACATAGATCTAATTCCTGGAGCCCAACCAATAGTCGACCACCTACTCGTATGCCTCGAGTTGAGATGGAGGAACTTCGTGAGCAGTTGACTGAATTGGAAGGGAAGCAGTTTATCCGATCTAGTAGCTCTCCTTGGGGAGACGCGGCTATTTTTGTAAAGAAGGAGGATGGCTCTCTTTGTTTGTACATTGACTATAGGAAGCTTAATGAGCTGACTATAAAGAATAAGTATCCATTACCTCGTATTGATGATCTTTTTGGTCAGTTGAGTGGAGAAAAGGTATTTTCCCAGCTGGACTTAGCCACCGGATTCCATCGATTGAGAGTAGCGGAAGATAGCATTTCCCTTACTGCTTTCCGCACTCGTTGTGGTTCATACGAATGGCTGGTGATGCCGTTTGGGCTTACGAATGCTCCTGCATACTTTGTAGACCTAATGAATAGAATATTCAGAAGTTATCTTGACCAATTTGTCCTGGTCTTTATTGATGACATTCTAGTGTATTTCAAGTCTGAGCAAGAGCATGAAGGGCATTTAAGGATGGTTTTGGAGACCTTAAGGGAACATAAGCTAAAAGCTAAGTTCTCCAAGTACCACTTTTGGCAGAAAGATGTAAAGTTTTTGGGCCATATAGTCTCCGAAGTCGGTCTGGCAGTGGATTCTTCTAAGATTGAGGCCATACAGAAATGGAAGAGACCAGAATCTGTTACCGAGATACGGAGCTTCTTGGGACTAGCTGGTTACTACCGGCGTTTTATTAAAGATTTCTCCGAGATTGTGACTCCTTTGATGAGGCTGACGAGGAAAGGAGTCAAGTATGAGTGGACAGATAAGTGTGAAGAAGTTTTCACAAAGTTGAAGGAGATGCTCACTAACGCTCCAGTTTTGGTGATTCCAGAGGGTAATCAGGATCTTGTGGTCTATACTGATGCCAGCGGGTCTGGCCTTGGAGCAGTACTGATGCAGAAAGGACGGGTTGTAGCTTATGCATCCAGGCAATTGAGGTCCAATGAAATTCGGTATGCAGTTCATGATTTGGAGCTAGCAGCCGTGGTTTTTGCTTTGAAGTTGTGGCGACACTATCTTATGGGGGAGCAGTTTGTTCTCTATGCAGACCATAAGTCCTTGAAATACCTATTTTCCCAGAAGGAACTGAACATGTGCCAACAAAGGTGGTTGGAGTTTTTGGCAGCTTATGATTTTGATATTCAGTATACTCCTGGGAAAGGAAACCGTGTTGCGGATGCCCACAGCCGTAAACACCAGGCAATTGTATCGATGATGGTGGCTGAATGGCGTGACTTGGAGGTGTTAGCTTATAGTGGGATCTGTTACAGTATGCCTACTCATAGCTCAGGGAGGATGTTAGCTAGCTTGGTTGTGGGACCAAGTCTTATGGACAGAATTTCTCTTGCTCAGAAGGAGGATTCGGTTGTTTTAGATCGTATTCATCGGTTGAAGAATGGAGAGGAAGCTGATGACCTGAAAGGTTTTGAGATGGATGCTCTTGGTTGTTTGAGGAAGA
Source organism: Allium cepa (assembly GCA_030765085.1). NCBI lineage: Eukaryota > Viridiplantae > Streptophyta > Magnoliopsida > Asparagales > Amaryllidaceae > Allium > Allium cepa. Next base: position 645,392,471 of record CM060937.1, on the reverse strand, counting down.
AGGGTAGAATCTTTGTACCTAATGTTGCAGGGCTTACACAAGAGGTGATGAAGGACTGCCATTGTTCGCGATACACTATTCACTCTGGTGGCAGCAAGATGTACATGGACATGAAGCGCATATATTACTGGGAAGGAATGAAGCGTGATATAGGTGAATATGTTAAGAATTGCATTACTTGCCAACTGGTGAAATGCAAGCATCAAAAGCCTAGCGGTCTTCTTCAGCCCTTGGAGATTCCATTATGAAAATGGGATCGGGTATAAGTGAATTTTGATTTTATAACGTTTCACTTATATAAACCCTTATTTGTGATCCAATTAGTGTTCCATTAACACTTTATTTAGGTATCAATGGATTTCATTGATGGCTTGCCTCGATCGAAGCAAGGGCATGATAGCATATGGGTAGTAGTGGATCGTCTGGCGAAATCTGCCCATTTTATCCCTGTCAAGGCAAAGAGGACTGCATCTTATTTGGCGAAGCTGTATGTGAAGGAAGTTGTTCGTCTGCATGGTGTACCTAGCGCTATAGTTTGTGACAGAGATCCATTATTTACTAGTGGATTTTGGAGGAGCGTACAAGCAGCTTTGGGGACGAAGTTGAATATTAGCTCAGCCTATCATCCTCAGTCCGAAGGACAAACTGAGCGAGTCAACAAGATATTGGAGAATTTGTTGCGATCCTGTATTCTGGAATTTGGAGGGTCTTGGGAGGACCACCTGTACTTGGTAGAGTTTTCATATAATAACAGCTTTCAGTCCAGTATAGGCATGGCTTCTTTCGAAGCACTGTATGGAAGACCATGTAGATCTCCTGCATGCTGGCTTGAGATTGGAGATAAGTTAGTTCTTGGTCCCGACACTGTACGTGAAGCCTCGGAGAAGGTAGAGATAATTAGGAGGAGGATGAAAGAAGCACAAGATAGACAAAAGTCCTATGCAGATAAAAGAAGAAAGGACTTGGAGTTTAGCGTCGGCGATCATGTGTTCGCGAAGGTTACTCCTTTGAAGGGGGTAATGAGGTTCAGCAAGACTGGTAAGCTTGCTCTTAGATTTATTGGGCCTTATCCTATTATGGAGCGGATTGGGAAGCTTGCCTATAGAGTTGCTCTACCTGAACACTTATCGAGTGTGCACAACGTTTTTCATGTGTCACAATTGAGAAAGTGTTTGAGGGATTCTGAGGAGGTAATAGAGCCAAAGCAGTTGCAGCAGCTTGAAATCGCTCCTAATATGACATATACTCGAGAGCCTATTCGTATAATTGCCTCTGAGACGAAGAAGTTGTGTAGTAAGGTGGTTCCTCTAGTCAAGGTGCAATGGTCGAGCAATCCGAAAGATTGCACCTGGGAAACACAAGAGTTGATGCAGAGGCATTATCCTGAATTGTTTGGCGCTCGAGTAAGATATGTCTTATTCTTTTAGAATTTAAATCAACTAATAAAGTTACAGATATCGTCCTTACGTAGAAATTGCGAGGATGCAATTTTTGTAAGGGGGGACGTCTGTAACAATCCCTTTTTTAGGGATACTAAATTGGGAATCAATTCATAAATTGAAAATTAATATGTTAAAAATAACAAACAATTAAATATTTATGTAAGAATAATAATAAATAAATAAGAAATAAAAAAAAGGAAATAAAATGGGAATTTAATATTAATAGCGTGAGAGGAAAATAAATGGTAACAAATTCATTTACTTTTATTTTGAGTTATAAATTATGTTTTAGTGGTTGTGTAATTTATTTTAATAAATAAACCATTTTATTAACCTAAATTATTTGGAAAGTTAGACATTGAGAGTGTAATGTTTTTTTTATGAAAGAATGATAACTAATTACATAAGATAAAATGCGTATTTATGTATGAAAAGTTTAGATAAGCTTTTTTCTATATTGATTTACAATTTGGTATAAAAGGAAAAAAAGAAAAAGAAAAAAAGGAAAGGTTAAAATAATAATAGTAATAAATAATAAATAATAATATTTTTTTTATGGTGCCATGTAGGAAAGTTCTATAATTGAATAAAATAATGTTGAGGAAAAGAAAAATCTAGAACAAAAACAAAATAAAATGATTACACTTTATTCAAAAAAAAGAGAAATAATAAAATAAAGGGCTAATTGGAAGAAGATTCTAGAGGAGGGGCTTTATAATAAAAATACCATTCCCTATCCTCATCTCCACTTTACTGTACGTACAGTTCAGAAACAGAAACGAGAAAAAGAAGAAAACCTAATTTCTAATCTTCTCAATCAAACACAAATTTTAATTTGCAATTAAAGGTTAAAGAGAAAAGATTCCCAATTCTAAGAGTAAGTAACCCTATAATCTCTTAATATCTTTCTTTTTCAGTGAATACCTATTTAGGGTTTTGATTTTGTTAGCATTTGAAGGGGGGAAAGTGAAGCAATCAAGGGCTAGCCGAATTAGAGCTTGAAAATTGCTGTTTAAAGTTTTAGGTGAGTGAAGTTATAATCATGTTTTAGGTGAGTGAAGTTATCAAGAGTAAGCTCGGTACAGGCTGCACAGGTGTGCAACCCTGGCTGGCTGCACAGGTTTGCAGCCGTGGCTGCACAGGTGTGCAGCCCAGGCGGGCTGCATAGGTGCAGCCAGGCTTGAGCTGCAGTTGCAGCCCAGGCAGGCTGCGCAACAACAGCCCAACTTTGAAGGGGAAAAAAATAGAACTTTTTATTTAGAATTTTGATTAGATTTTTTTTATTACTAAAACTTGTTTTTTTTAAATTAAATTAATTTTTATCTAACTTAACGAATTTTTTATATAATTTTAATCCAATAAAATAGATTTCTGTGTTTCGCCTTGATACATAAGTATTATGGGGTACTTGTGTGTTAATGCGAAACGGATATGTAATTATTTTCTTTTACACGCATAATTGTTTGCTAAATTTTATTTGCTTTTGAATATTATACTGGGTTTATCAAAGGTTTTATTGGAATATGTTGTCGTCATTGATTTTTTTTAGAAGTGTTTCAAAATTACAAACACTTTGATTTTTGGGTCGGGATAGATTGGACTCTGTTGTACCAATGGAGCCGACCTGATTGAGGATCGCTACCTGAATCGGTGGTATATCACATACCATTTTACCACCAAAAGTCGATGTCTGCTACATAGGGCAAATCTTATTTTTGATCGCGATCCCCGATCGACGGGTCACGGAATATGATGGATGAAGGCGTGGGAGCCCCACGTGTAGATCCGTGAACGGGTAGCATACGGCATTTGCCTTAGACCGTCTTGGTTATCCTGGGTTGATCGCCAGGTGTATTATGGCGTTATGAGTAGGTTACGGTGTTGATGTCTCCGCGCGCGCTGGAGCTCTACCACTGTGATTTTACGATACTAGCGGCTGTTTATTTGGTATACTTTACGAGTAATGTTATATTTATCCTATAATTCTCATAATACAATTTCCTTTATCTTATGTTTTTTTTTGAAAAATATGAAAGTTGGTTTTGAAAACCCAGTAGCTTTGGAGAATGTGTGTATGAACTTGTTGTTTTACATATGATAATTAGGTTGGCATCGTATTGAATTACATACGATATTTTTGACCTAAAACCATTGTTTGATTAAATGAATTATTTATGAAACCAAATTTGCATGTTGGTTCACACACACATAAGTACCTCATGTTGGTTTATACATGCGGCGTTTTCTTTTCCTTTTTGTTGATTGAGACAATTATTGTTCATAGATCTTACTTCACTCACACTAGAAATAGTCTGACCCGTGTGATTTGTTTTATAATGCTCGGGTCAGTCTGAGGATTTTGGTTGCAGGTTAGGTTGCGTGGACTGCAGCAGCATTCTTATCATTTTCCACGTTTTGGGGGTTTTTAGACTTTACAGCTTGAACTTAGCAGTAGTTAATATACGTATTATGGTATGTATGTTATTATGTATTTTAGGAGTGATATGTACTGTGGACTATGTATTGTGGACGTTACTATTATGATATGTATTATGCATTATGCTGTTTTTGTGCTAAACTGTACATTCTATTATATTCTGTACTATGTAACCTAGAAAAAAAATTTATCTTGTACCATTGCTTTGAACCAACACTGTGCATGAATGGTAAGTATGAAAAAAAATCGTAATTTTTCTCATGCCAGTGTTAGTTCAAGGGAATTAGTACAATATTTAGCTCTATCGAGTTTCATTCTTCGTTTTTTCTGACAGTAATACTTCGTATTGCTCTTGGTTGGCATGGGAATAGGGGCCGGACGTTACACCAGTCTGGAGTCGCATTAGATGTCAACTATTAATTTTAGAAACTTGCAAGGATTGGTATGTTCTATGTCCCCTCTTGCTGCCCTTCGATAGAACAAAAATACATTTCCTTTTTCTAAAATTCCTCCATTCATGCCACGTTAATGTATCCATCTTGCATAAGACAAAACGAGGTAAAAACTTTCCACTGTCTCTTTAGTTTAACAAAGAATGTATCCATCTTGCATAAGACAAAAATACCCTTTCCACTCTCTTTAGTTTAACAAAGAATGTATCCATCTTGCATAAGACAAAACGAGGTAAAAACTTCATGTGCCATAATTCCAGCATCAAATGCATCAAAAAATGCATCAAACGCGTTAAAAACAGGAACGAGCCATTAAATGATTACACACCCCAACTATTTCCTACCCAGCAAACAATTCATAGGTTGAATATTACTTTAGATTTTAAATTATGGTTTTGTACATGAATCCTTAAAGTTCGCTTCACCAGAATAATTCTATCAAACCTCATATTGCTTACTTTGCATCATTTGATCAATCGTTTAAATTTTATAAAACTGAAATTTTAAAAATTTGTTAATACAGTGCCACCATATTCTATTTAGCACTTTAATTGAAATTCATAATGAACAGCAAAAATAATCCACATTTGGTAGGAATGGATACATCCCATGCAAAAACTAATCATGCGCTGATGCACACAATACTAAACGATGTATTTTATGTCAATATTGCAATTTCAGCAAAGTGAACAAACAAACTAAAGTGGTTTGTAAAGATCCTTTTGAACTTATTATGTACCAAAATCTTGTACATGATGGACAAGTATGATGACATTGTAAATTAACTAATAATTACCCATACTAAGCCTGCATCAACAATTAACGACAGAGGGTTTTGTATCGCCAACACATAGTCTTAGAAGTTACCCAACCCTTGCACCGAAAGAGGTGGAGGATGTTGGTTATCTAATGGTTCAAGGAGAAAAGTGATGTTACATATAAAAACAATTTTATAAAACATTGTTGTTTGAAGGTATTTTAAAATGAAGATGACGAAGACTCAGATGATTAAGGTGTGCTTATACATAATGCAATCATTTACTATAGATGGGTTGGTAGTTATTTGACTAAATTTTTTAAGTTATTGAAAACATAAACAGTAACATTTCAACAATCGTTTGCCTCTTCATAAAGTTTGCAGGTGCTGAATATATCTTGAAAATATCGTATAGAAAAAAGTAATCTATAAAATTGACTATTTTAACAAACGTTTAAGGGTATAAACTACTACCATTCCCAGTCTTCTTTTTTGTGCAATTTTGATCAATTTTGTAGAGTTAAGTCACCTATTAGGTAATTCTGATGATTTTTTGGTCTTTCATTACTTAATACTTATGATTCTAGTGACCATATAATTTTGAGTATGTTTCTTTTTACTGATATAAATAGCTGTCATAGATATAGTATTATGCTAAACATAACCATATTATAATTGTAATTATTTACTTCTATTGGCAATAAACTTATGAAGACATAAAGCAAGAAGAAGAAAACATATTAATAGTTGAACCTAGCATCAAATGCTTATGTGCATCAAATGCTTATGTTTAGGTTGGCAATATATACATCAGTTTCCTTTTTTTAATGTTGTTTTTTTGGTTTAAGCTTTGTAAATCAAGGACCGATAGGTTCAGTAAATTAGTAGGAGACGGGTAGCCGAGTTAAGCCCGATTTAATTCTGTATAAAAATTTGAACACTTAAAATGTTTAGTAAAATAGTCAATTTTTTAGATTACTTTTTCCTATACGATATTTTCAAGATATATTCATCACCTACAAACTTTATGAAAGGACAGACAATTGTGGAAATGTTACTGTTTATGTTTTCAACAAGTTAAAAAATTTAGTAAAACAACCGCCAATCCATCTATAGTAAATAATTGCATTATATATATACGCACCTTAATCATATCTTCATCTTAAAATACCTCCAAACAACAATGTTTTATAAAATTGTTCTTATATTTAGCATCACTTTTTCCCTTGAACCATCAGATAGCCAACATCCTCCACCTCTTCCGGTGCAAGGGTTGGGTAACTTCGAAGACTGTGTATTGGCAATACAAAACCCTCTGTCATTTTGCCAGGCATAAATCCACAATGCAATTTGTAACAAGAAACTTACAAGCTCACCATTCATGGGCTGTGGCCTTAGGCTTTTCCCAATCAAGGTTTCACTTGCTCAAAGGAAGACTTGAACAAACGAAAGGCTGGCCGGGTAAAGAAAATGAAACAAAAATGGATCAATGCGGCAGATTTATCAGATGGAGGATGGGCACGATTCTTAATGCACAAGTGGGAAGAGCATGGAAGGTGCTCGGACCATCCACAAGCGAAGTACTATGAAGAGGCGCTGCATTTGTATGACGATGTTATGAAAAGGCTGCCCAAATTTGTGATTGGAAAGCAATTTAATATTACAGTGCTGCGATAGGAGTTAAAGAATCCCCTATTTGGCGAGCCTGAGATAGTAGTCTGCGGGAGAGACAGTTTGGACCCAAGAAAAAGACTACTAGTAGAGATTAGGTTTCCTCCAGACAAGAAGTTAGCACGCTTTGGCCAGAACCCAAAATAGGGTCAGCAAAATGATTTTGATCCACGAGTTACCTATACGTCATGTTATGTGTAAAATTAAATCATCAATGTGTGCGTTATATCAGTGTGTGTCTTGTATTTACATCTATCTAATGAATAAAATCTGATGTTTTTGTGAAAGATTTGTCCATCTCTCTCTCGTCCCTCTCCCTATCCCCACAGCAAATTTTATAGAAAATAATTTATAAATATCTAATGTTATGTTTTCATCAAAAAAAAAACTAAAAAAACTAAAAAAAAAACAAAAACAAACATGACACAACATTTTAAAACGTGTCCAACGTCTAACAGTTCATTATTCATGCGTTGATGCACATAATGCTAAACAGAATATTTTATGTCAATATTGCAGTTTCCAATAAAGCAAACTGATATTATGGGCTACGTGGTTTGCGAAGACAATTTTGAACTTACAAAGGAATAAAACATATATGCAAGTTCCTGTATATTCATATCATGTGCTTAGTATAGGTATACTCATAATAATTTCAGTAACTTTCTTGACTGCAAGATACATAATGGATAGTGGAGAAAGCAGAGTCCAGTTAAACATGTTAATCTTTTGTTCTACACTAAGGTTAGAAGATGACATACATATAATGTTATTACACATATTTCACTATTTTTTTTTAATTTATGTCCAGTTTTTGTAACTCTACTTAGTACGAATTGAACAAACATTAGTATGACATATTCATGTTGCAAATCCATATGTTAAAAAAACGAGTAACAGTAGACTCAAAAATAACAAAATCAGTTATACACAACAATCTGTACTCGTGTAAATATGAAGTATAACTTTCAAGCAAAGACCTCCACACATAACACAGGAAACTAGACTACCTTCAAATATGCTCTTGTTCCGCTATTGTAGGAATACATGAACTCTAGACTTTAATTCATAATAAAGTAAGCATGGCCAATAGATTAAAACTAGTATCAAATGCTATTTAGTTGGATATCCTAGATTCTTAGATAACATACGCACATTCATTTTGATATTTAAATGAAATAAAATTAGTATTTATATTATCCAAACGAAATATTCTTTTGAGAAGTTCAAATATATTTTTAAATTCATACGGTTTCAGAAAGAAAATCATATGTTCCTAAACAAATACTATAAGAAAAATAATTCAGAAAGAAGTTTGAAACTTGCAGAGAAAGTAGAACAACTTGATACCAAAGTTGATGCTTCAGGTGACTGTTCCATTTTTTGAAATTTAACTCCATAATTCATGCTTTCCAACGTTCAATGCAGTTATTCAACCATATTCCTGTATGTTATCTAAATACCTCTGTTTACCTCTTGCATCCAAATCAAAAAGTCATACAAATAATAATTTACTGGTTCCATTTGACATAGATGCAAAAAACAGACTCACAGGTTTGATGTATCTCTATATTAGATCAGTTTGTTATGAGATTTTAAATTTGTGAAGAAGTGTCTATGTCTACTTGGAGGACCCCGCAGTAAAAATTTATTGAAAATTATTTATTCCATTTTATATCAAAATACTTGTGTATTTTTCTGTTGTATAATGAAATTCTCATCCCAAGCTTCTTCATTCAGACATAGGCAATTGTGCACAACTTCAAAATGCAATTTAAAATATACTTACCTAAAGAGCTTACTAAACAGAATATAAATCTTATCAAACTTAAAATATCGGTAAAGGAGCAAACAGAAAAATAGCTAAGAAATGAATACACTTCAGTAAAATATTAATATTTTTATACTATTCACTTACATTATCTGTTTAAAATACTCACTTTTACATTTTCAAACTGACAGAATATGAACAATCCACTTCACATATCTAATCAAAATATTTCTTTATTATATCAATCCCCAATGACTGCTAAGTTTAAAAATGTAAAACCAAAATAAAAAATAAATATTGTAACATTACTAGATGAATAATAATATTATTTCAGCCAGAACAATATAATGAATACTGGTCTTTCTAGCAATACTCATAAATAAAGGCAGCAGAAGTTCTATTTTAATTTTTTAATTTAGTGAAATATAAAAAGGGTGAATAAATCAAGAAATATTTTAATTAAATATGATGTTGAGTGGATTGCCATTTAATTTAAAAAAAAAATCTAACTTGAGGTAGTTTCAAATGTAATAAAAAGCGATTACATTAGAAGTATGAAATATTATAATTCAATGTATATATCTAACTATTTCTATACGTACATATTTATACATACACACTAGATCAATATATTTTTCCCACTAAAAATTGTGTTTAATTCAACATTGGGTAATGGAGAGATCATTTAACAAGTGAAAAAAAAAATCACATAACCAAATGGGGTGATCGAGCTGCAAACAGACTAGACTAATTTGAAAATGTCATGAATGTAATTATGTAGAAATACATTATTTGAAAATAATCATGAAAACCATTCCACCTAATCATGTATCTAACATCTATGCAATTTATTCAACATATAATTTGCAGGATCAATGATTTTAAGATGATAAATAAATTAGCAGGTGATAATTTAATTGATAAGATTGATGAATAATACCTACAAGTGAATGTACACCATTTTCAATACACGAAACTACATAACATGAACTATGTAGGTTATTTCTGATAAAAGCATTCTTGACAACCATTGGTAACTAGGCAAAAATACTTGCAGATCACTTATTTCTAATTTGATGGTTGACAACTTCTCGTAAGAAAGTTAGAAAATTGACTAATAAGTATAAACATGAGAATAACAATTGGTTGCTTATGACTTGTAAACAATTTTCATAACTAGCTTTGACAAATAAGTTTATTCAACTTAACTTGAAAGTAAAATTTGCATCCAAATACTTTTATTTGTAAATCACTATTTAAAACCATATTGACCTAAACTCCTTTTAAGAAGTTTAAAAATAAATTGTTGTCAAACGATGTTTAAGATATCAAACAACAGTTCATCATCTGTGAAGCCAGAGCTATGCCTTGATAGTTCATACATATAAAACATATTCAGTAATTTAATTCTAATATGTACAACAATAACAGTAACATTGACCAAAATTCCAATTACATTACATGTCCAGTCAACACTACCACAGCCCTTTACGTCTATCTTAACAAATGACAACAAAGAACTATAAAGTGGAACAAAAATAGTAATAGACACATATAACCAATGAGCATGTATTGAAGTCCCTATAAAGTTTATCATCATTTATAATTAACAAATTCATGACCTGGACTTATGACTACAACGTACAACTAAATATATTTTTGTCAGAGTTAAAAAACATTGAAATAATATTATACCAATCAATCAGATGTCTAAATGCATCAAACCATTATCATTTAGACAGCTACCAACATTCATTTTTATTAGGCTGATGAGTTTGTGTCCAGAGTCCCTGTCAATTTTATCATCACTTGCAATCGGCGATTCACCAATACAAAATTTGGGCAGAAATGTAAACTACAGAAGATAAATGACTTAAAACAGTGGCACGAAACCTTGTATCTTCAGCGGTAGTGACAACATAGTGACGAATCTTCATGTATGTACCATTTGATAATACGTGAAACGAATGCATCATTAGATGAGGTTTCCATGCCTAAAAGATTATGAAATGAAAACATAGTTGCGGATGTCCCTATCTAGTTCTTCATCACATGCTCTTGAAACAGAAACTTTTATATGAAAACACGCAAAGCAAGACTGAAAAAGCAGTAATTGGAACCTCACATTAAAATGTTTTCATAGTAAGTAAGATTCTGTAAATTGCACACGAGATTAAGGAACTTATTAAATCGCAAATATAATGAAATAATCTGAAAACAATCAAATTAACCAAAATCATATACCAATTAATAGGGGATCGAAAAAACAATGCGCTAATGGAATAAAAACTGAGCGGTGCTCAACTCATTAAATTGCAAATGATATGATATAATATGAAGAATTAAACCAAAATCAAGTACCAATTGAAAAGGGGATCGGAAAAACAGTCCACGAGTGGAGTTACAACGGAGCAGCAGCCGCTACGTGAACTAGGGTTTGGTTAATATTGCGTGCGATGTGTCCCTATCGTAATTTTATAGGGCGATGGAGGTCTCTGTTAAATTGCGTTCAACAAGGCCGGTAATGATTTGGGCCTTAATTTTGGGTCCATGTACAGTAAAAATGAAATCATGGAAATGTCTCAAACTATCGAAAATCCATGTTGAATAAATGCAGATTTTTTATTGAAAAAAAAAATTTGATGTCGGACAGTGCACGTTATTGCTTAGCATCTGAAAACTAAAGCGAACCGTTACAATTGTATGGTTATGAATTTTAATTTTTCATAGAATAGCATTTTCCTCCGATATTATCGATAAACAATTATCAAGTATTTGTTTAAGTAATCATGAATCATACAAAATATAATTAATTTTTCAAAGCATGATAGCATTATACAAACGCTAACACAACGGTAGATATTCCTAACTAGATAAGCATTACTACATGCCTATAGATTTTTCGATGCAAGCGACAAAAGTACAAAAGGGTTTATCATATGTTTTAACACAAATTTAAATAAGATGGCTCACTATAAAAATTACGTTTCAAATCTTACAAACATAAATGTTTTAAAAGTAAAATAGTCCAAGTATGTTTCGAATGAATAACATTTCAAGATTTTCAATACTACGCTTTTTAACATTATCCAATACGAACCGGTTTTAAAAGTTGCAGCACTTTATTTTGTAAATGTTCTAGTCTATGGCGGTTGAAATTGTTAGATTTATAAAAATCCATGTTTGGATTACAGTAAGTCTATGAAGTCGGACTATGAAGTGTAATTGGTTGTACTAACATTCAATTTAGTCGATCTAAATAAAGGAGAACTAATTTAAAGGATAAAAATTTATATATTTTTTAGCCTCGGGGACAAGACCTCGGTATTTTAACCACAAAAACAAACATTCTCTTAAAAATTAATCATAAGAACAAACATTCTTCTGAAATTATTTATAAGGACAAACTTTTTCCAAAACTGCCATCGAACTAAAAACTGATACCTAAAAACTACTACTGATAACTACAAACAGATACCTAAAAATTGCTATCAATAACTAAAAACCGATATCTAAAAGAATTTGTCATTCAGGCTAAAATAGTGAAGGCTTGTCCTTGAGACTAAAACGCTGAGAAATTTTGTCCTTTACAATAATTTCTTGTTAAATAAAATTCAATTTTACTTTATTTTTATATTGAAATTTAAGTTTATTATTTATATCGTTTATGAGTATATCATTATACGTGCACATGTGTATGTCGTGCATGTGCAATATGTAGTAAAATGTACATAGTTAATGTCTACGCAATAAATGTTGGGATTTGCATCTATAACGTATACATCCTCATTTATATAAGCAATGGTTATCTCAAAATAATATTTAAAATATACACACAATCATAAATAAATTTCAAATTTATTTTTATTGAGTAAAATAAACCTTTTTACAAATTTAAAAATATATTTTGACTAATTCAATAATATTTGTATTCAAATTCAAAATCAAAAATATAGCCTTGACATAGTAAAATGATTTGAATTTCAAATGCAAACTTATAAAATTCAAATAAAAATATCAATTAACGATCAAAAATAAAAATATGCATGTATGTATAGCCACTCAATTGCCGAAATTGGAAAAAATGAAATAATTAATTTATGTATTATATTATAAAATAATCATTAAATTAGTACATGCAATAAAATATTTCTATTTGGTCAAAAAAATAATTAAATTCGAAAGCATTTTATTATTAAATAAAATTAATATTTAAATATACGTATATATGTGTGTATGTAAATGTATTAATATAATTGTTGTTAAAACACTGGTTAAATTTATTATAATATAATTATAATCAAATTATTTTAAAAAATGCAGTTTTAATTCTTTTTTAATTTTCGAAACTTATTTTTAATTTAAAACTAATTTTTAAGTAATTTTGGAGACCATGAGATATGTATATATATATTATTAAAATAAAAAATATTTTTAAATTATGAAAAATTATATATGTGTGTGTGTATATATATATATATATCTGTGTATGTGTGTGTGTGTGTGTGCGTGTTTATGTATGTATGTATTTATTTATAATTATCATGGCCGAATCGAAATGTTAACATATATGTTTGTAATTTAATTAAGTTATATAGTTCAAAACAACGGCACTTGAATTGGATAATATGGTGAGATATATTAACATATTTACAATAGATAGTGTATGTGTATATAAAATTGATATTTAATATATCTACAAAATGTAACAACCTATCCTTTTAGACGGTTTAAATCGACGAAAAGACACACACATCTGACTCAAACCATTCAAAATGGCAGATTGTTATGGGGTAAATAAGAAAAAGCAGAGAAGAATGAAAACAAATACAAAATCTCGCAGTGGAATGGCAAAACATAATAATCAAATAAACAGTTCATGAAGTTGTTTACAAATAACATTGACTAAATTTTATAATACAGATCAGAGTTACATACAACTAGAATAAATAATAAATAATAAATAAATGGAGCGGAATAACATGATGCAGTAGAATAAATATATATAATACGTAATAATAGTACAAAATCTTCATCTTCATCCTGCAGAAAGCAGTATTCGATATACTGAAAAGCTCAGACTGACCCAAGCGAATTGAAAAGAGAAAACACTCGAGCCGGGACTAAAAGATCTTATGCACAACAGTAAAATAAATACGAGTTTAACGGCGTCAGAGATGTTTACGGATTTTGACATCTCTTGTCTAGTGTTTAATGCGAGTGCCATGACCTAAGAGATGTTTGAAATTTCTATCTCCTAAGGATCCGTTAAACTATCTACTATGTAGTACAATAAGCAATTATAATAATGTCTATAGTAAAGTAAAGTATTAAAATAGCGTTAAGGCGTTACCAATATCCCCCTTAACACATTTTATATATTCATATAATCTATACGGTACCTTAAGCTCCTCCATGAGGTTTATCCAGAGGGCACTCCATAGGTATGGTACAAAGCAAACTCGTAGAAAGCATGATAGAGCAGGTGAACATGTCACTCGATGCAATGTTAGGGTAGATATATCAATGGCACTCCCAGACTGGTGGTAACGCATAATAGCTATTACCGCCCACCTCGGACACACTTCCACAATTAAATCATGGGGTGGCCGCCAAATCAAACACAAAGTCAAATATAATACCAAAGAAATATGTCCAATAGGAGGAATGATCTCACTTGGTCCGGTATAGCTCTTCTTTTAGTCACATCTAAGCTGACTCACGGGAGTCAGGGTCACGTAAATACGTCATACAGAATCGTTCTCCAAACCATCCTACTTCATTTCTGGCATCTCTACCACGTATATAGTTGCTAAAGTGGTTTTCGGCATTGGCAGAGAGTTTGACAATATCTTATCCTGATCTCTTTAACAACCAAACGCTTATTTCACACTAGATGATTCTTTTACATTTCAAAGGTCAATTCACAATTGATATCAAAATATCATATTCGCAAAACCATATCACTTTCGAAATCCTATTCACTTTCGAAATCATATTTTAAAAATAGGTTAAATCTTCATTTCGAATCATTATATTTACTCAAAATATGTTAATAAATCCCAACTTAGGTTATTACATCATTTAGTCGTATTCTACTTAAAAATCAAGGATTTAAATATAAACTTTCACTTTACAAATCTGAAATTCAAAAAACAGTTTAAATAGTATAAAGTAGTTTTTAAATTAATCTAAGATAGTTTAAAATAGATAATATAGTTTAAAATGGATTAATATTATTTAAATAGATTAAATAGATTGAAAATAGATTTAAAACAGCTTTAATAGTTTAAAATAGATTAAAGATTTAAATAGGTTAAATATTTTAAATAGATTTAAAATAGATTAAAATAAATTTAAAATACTTTAAATTTATTTAGAATAGTTTAAAATAATTAGAATAGATAAATTTAGTTTAAAAGTTGAAAATCTTAAAAATTTAGAATTTGAAAGAACATTTACTGTTTATATCAATCAAATAAATTTGAAATTAACATCAGGTTTAACCATTTCAACCAATCTGGACCATGTCCAAATTTCAGTTAAACCCAATTTTATGTCTTGAAATATCAATGTTAGTTATTCCAATTCTAATAGATTTCAAAGTTACAAAATTACAATGTTTCAATAAATTAATTTTGATAATTCCTTTCGTACTTAAAAATCTACTTTATAATTTCGATGTACATCCTTTAAATAATTACTTAAAAATATTCAATTTATATAAATCAAATCCTAGTTCAAACATCAATTAACTGGGATTAAGGTTAAAGATTTAAATTATTTAATTTAATCAATCCGCCCTCCATATAAAACTTTCTACCCTATGGTCAAGTGATACGAATATTTATCATTTCAATCCACAAATATTTAAGTTTACGGGCATATATCATTTGTGCCCGCAATCCCAAATTAAATTAAAATCCATAAAATCGCTCGAGTCTATCATTTCAACCCATAGAGATTTTCCCTGATCTATAGATCATTCAGGTACGTACCATTTCAACCCATAGGGAACTTGCAGTGTTAAAACAATATAAAATATGACATCCTGTCGTCAAATATCATCAATCAAACATCCATCACAATCACTATCCTAATCAACCAATAAACATCAACAGATAACAGATTGTCATTAATAGGTATTAAATTGACAATTAAATTCAATATTAAGTTAAACTATGAGTAAATGCAATAAAGTCAAATTTAACCAACTATTTAAACATACTAAACGTCAATCAATTAATTTTTAATCACATCATAAATTTTATGTAACTAACATATGACAATTTGGTAATTTAAGTGGGTCAAAACACTCACCTTCGATTTGTCGTCGATTTAAAATCCAAAATTAGCCCAAAAATTTAACAGTTTTAAAATGCAGCCAAACTAGTTTCAAAATGTTTGGAATTTCAATACGTTCTAGATGGAATAAACCGCGCGTGAATCCGAGCACTTATGCAAAAGTTATTAATATTAGAACATCTGTAAATTAAAATTAAAACGAATAAAAAAAATTAAAACGTACACGTCAACATTATTCACAGTAACCCTAGCCGCAATAAAATCGTGACCACGTTGGAACCAAAGACCGTCCGTCACCTTCATCGAATAATCGTTGCCTATCCCCTAGCCTACGACCTGATCAGAGCACTCGACCATCCCCCTCGCCTCAGATCGTGCCTATTGGTGGCTCGCGCACCACTTCGGCCCACAGAACCCCATGCATCACCGCCAAGCTTTGGATCCATTTACTGGTGAACCTTCGACCATCTACAATGAATGAACCACAAATCCACAACCTACTCGACACCACCTTCCAAACGCCACCACCTAATCATCTTGTAGTCGTAGATCCATCGTTGGATCAAAACCATAATCAATGGACAACTGAGGTTCATTCTCGATTTCTGGACAAACTGGGTATTCGATTGAAAAACGAATCACACCAGTGAATTACGCTCATCAAAAGCTTTGAATTGATATATAATATGGTAGGCTTTTGAGGAGTTTGATTTTGAAATTGGTTTGGAGATTGAATTGTAGCGTTTGGAAATTAGAATTTGTTTTTACCATTGAGGAAGAGAGAAGGAACAGTCAGAATAGAATTGTACGTACATGAATAAGAAATAGGAAGGATGTTAGAGTTAGAATAGAATAATTTATAATAACAAAGCCCGATAAGAAAAAGAACCCATATCGAATTTGTACGAAGGACGAATAGCGACCCAAAAGCTCGTTCTGACTCCGGAATGAAATGGGCCATCCCATACATCAAAATAGATGTTTTCGGTATTTCTAAACTCAATGGAACATGTTTGAGGTCCTAATTCCATCATATGAAGAAGTTAGTTTAAAATCAGCTTATTTCAAATTGATTTCAATTAAAACGATTTTTACGCGTTTCAAGCCCGTACGATCAAACGACAAGTCCGATCGCTACGAAACTTGAAATCCTATAATAATTTACTGTTATGGATCCGATGAAACCTGTTTCTTCGAAATCTGAGATAGTGGCCAAAATGGCTATTTTCATATTAATTAATAAATGAATATGAGATTAATTAAATCACCTTTTCAATTTCAAATTCAATAACTCACAAATTTCATCATTTTTTATTACTTGGACATTTACAATAATTTAAAACAAATTTGCATATCAATTCAGTGCTAAATATTGCACTAATTATAGTGTTCAATTTCAACTGTAATTAGATCCAATTAATTATAGTTTAATTCTAATAAATTAATTAAATTTGATTTCAATCTTTTAATTCAATCCATCATTACTGTATGGACATAGTTAACATTTGTTCATATCTTATTACACTAATATTCTACAATTATGATCTTTTACCGTATTAGTTGCAATATTTCAATTACATTGAACTTTTGTCAATTTTATTAAAAATTTAAATCCCAATAAAATTAATTTATCTTGGTTTTAACCTTTTATCTTAAATCAATTTCTGCCTTATGATATAATTGAAATTTCTGTATATTTTATTGCATTCACCTTTTACATTTATCGTCTTAACTCATTTTACGTAACATTTAATTTCATTTAAGTATAACTGGTAAATAAATTGGTAACAAATAACAATTGTCACTATTGCTATATTTAATCACATTGTATGGTTGTTATCTACACACAAATGTTATAGTTATTTAAAAAAACAAATTTTATTCAATTACTATTTATTACTTTCTATTTCATTAACTAATACAACATTTAAAATATAAATTACTCTTTTAATCCAATTATCAATTAATAAACACATTATTACAATTAATTTACAATCTATTACCAGTTATAACTCTTTAATCATTTAAATTAATTGGAATTACATTTAAAACAGTTGTAAATTACCTTAAATTAATACTATTACATTTCATTCTAATTATATTCTTATTATTAAATCAAAAGAATTTATTTCTTCCCACATTAAATCACAAAATCTTATTAAATTAAATATTTTTAATTATCGAAAATTACGGGTCGTTACACTTTCTCCCACTCAAAACTTTTCATCCTCGAAAATGGAAAGAAGGGATTAAGAAATTAATATATTTTATTCAAAATATTCAATTTATAACAATTAATTTACATAATTAATAACCAATTAAATCCTTTATATTCAACTTAATAAAAGTTTGAAAAACATTTTCACTTTCACAATAATTTCTAAGTCCAAAATTTACGGAAAATTTCGACAGAGTCTCCTTTGTGCGGAGATGTCTGGGAGAAACAGTAATATCAATAATAGTAATATATATCACATATTTTCAAAATAATATATCTCAAACCACAGAAAAACGATATAATATCGCTATAAAACCGTAATCCAAAACTGCACCTATTTGTTAAGCAAACAACACTTATTTATGAAACCAATAGTAGTTGCTAATGCTTCATAGACCTGTATTTCACTTATATAATCCAAAAGAGTTAGAATTATATAAAAGAGAAATATTTACGTTGTTTCAATTAATAACAAAAAAAATTAACACAATATAATAATAGTCACTTTGCAAACAAAACATACAACCATCACATGCAGTCAAAGCAATCAACTATCCATCCATAGCAATCAAACAAATGGTTTGTTTGGGTCTAAACACTTCTAATTGTATACAATGATAAATGAACTACTAAGTATACCATTCGCTGAACAGTCTTAGATAAAACTCAATATATTATTTATACATCCTAAATAATTTAAAGCATCACTTCCAGTCATCCTATATGCCGAACAACCAATAAATTCAAATGTCATGCAAGTTTTTCTTATTAATCTCCATTCACATAATTTAATGTTCATCATCATTGTTATTTTTCATACAATGACTATTCTCTTTAGTTTACATTCATTGCTTACAAAGATTCATTTCCCATTTATTTATTCATATAATGCCAAATTTTCTCTTTTCATTACTTTACATTCATTGCTTACATAAGTTATTTCCATTCAATTATTTAGATCATCCATAATCAGTTCTTATAATATGACGAAAATCCATTTACAAATTTAGTTCACCATTATTATTTTCTTGAATTTCCTTTTTAACATCAATATTCATTTGTGGAGCAACACCTTCTTAAATTTTTATTCTTTTACTTTTCACTTTTATTTCTTTTATATACAACATTCATTTTTACTATTTACTTCAATTATAATTGACTCCAAACATCACTTAAGTTTATTATCATTTACTTACAGTATTCACCTTTTATTAAATTTAATTAGTAGCATTCAAATTATTAACTTAGTTCATAACATTTTTGTAACATATATTCTTATTTATTGAAATAATTCTTTTGAACACCTTCATTACTAAAGTTTACTTGTATAATATTCTATTACATATTTCTATTAACATTTCAACTTCTAATATTCTGGTAAGTTGTATAAACATATTTTTAGAATGCAATTGAATATTACCTAAGTTTTTCTTGTGTATCTAGTTAACAAAATATTCAATAGTTTCCATTTCTTATTTTCATTTCCTTTTTATTTATAGTTTACTTATTCTAAATTTCTTATCTATTTCATTGACCATTTTAGCATCAAATTTCTTATTTTCATTTTAGAAGTTTCCAATTGTTAATATAGTCAAGATTCCATTCATTACAATAATTTCAGATCCGTTTACCAAAGCGGATGTGCGGTAAAACTACTACAGTAGTCTTCCCACTTTGAAATCCAAAAATGAACGTCGATGATGCGTGCACTCATCACCAAAATTATTTTCCAGCGACAGAGAGGGGTATACAGAACTTATTTCCTTTAAAATTTCCTTTAAAACATTTCTTTCAAATCATATTGAAAATATTTATCCAAAAATACTTTCAAATAATACTGATATTATATTCCAAAATCTTTTGAAAGAAATCTAAAAAGAGAAAAAGAATCTCGAAACTTACATTCTAAATTTCCAATTTATATTTACTTTACTTGTAAATCATATTTTACAATCAATACTTATAAAATTTCTCTTCCTAACAAATAACATATTACATCCAACTATATCATTTATATAATTTATTATTTTATATACAAAATATATAATAGGAAAAATTATTTCATTTACATATATTTCAAAACAAATATTGTGTTGGTCCGCTTTATAAGTGTTTAGAAATCACCATCGATGTCATAGCATCATATGCACCGACCAGAATTTATAAATACCAAACGGAACAAATTAACACAATATATAAACCTTTTATAACAATAAAGAATACGCCCTCTCATATATATACATATACTCAATGACCCATTCTAGGGTATTACTAGCCTATTCTATATGAGTCAGACCCCACAAAGCTAAGGTTATCGCTAAACCAAAGCTCTGATACCAATTGTAATGGGACAACGCCAGTGGAGTAATGCCCAAAGTAGCATACAATGGTACCTGTGTTCTGCTTTTACGGCCAGCCTCTTGAATGCACCAACCCCACGGGACGTGTAGGAGTAAGAGTCATCCACTCGCTACCAAACCCAAATGCGAGAATCACCTATCACGCTGAACCCGCCAAGAGCATAATCAGACACACATGTCAGACTCAAACCGTTCGAAAGGGCAGATTGTCATGGAGTAAATAAGAAAAAGCAGAGAAAGAAAGAAAATAAATACAGAATCTCACAATGGAATGACAAAATATAATAATCAAATAAACAGTTCATGAAGCTATTTACAAATAACATTGATTAAACTTTTATAACACATATCAGAGTTACATACAACAAGAATAAATAATAAGTAAATGCAACGGAACAACATGATGTAGTGGAATAAATATAATACATAATAATAGTTCAAAATCTTTGTCTTCATCCTCAAGAAAGTAGTCTTCGATACACTGAAAAGCTCAAACTGACCCAGGCGAATTGAAAAGACAAAACACTCGAGTCATAACTGAAAGATCTTATGTAAGTCAAATCAACAATAAAATAAACATGAGCGCAACGGCATCAGAGATGTTTACGGGGTTTGACATCTCCTGTTCAGTGTCAAACGTGAGTTCAATAACTTAAGAGATGTTCGGGATTTCCATCTCCTAAGGAACCGTTAAACTATCTACTATGTAGTACAATACGCTATTATAATAGTGCCTACAGTAAAGTAAGTATTAAAACAGCGTTAAGGCGTTACCTATATCCATCTTAACACAGTTTATATGTTCCCATAGTCTGTACAGTATCGTAAGCTCTTCCATGAGGTTTACCCAGAGGGCGCTCCATAGTTATGGTACAAAACTAAATCGTAAAAGGCACGATAGGGCATGTGAACAGGACATCCGAGGCAATGCCAGGATAGATATACCAATTGCACTCCTGGACCGGTGGTAACGCAAAATAGCTACTACCGCCCACCTCGAACACACTCCCGTAATCAAATCGAGGGGTGGCCACCAAATCAATTACAAAGTCAAATATAGTGTTGAAGAAATGTGCAGAATATGAGGAATAACCTCACTTGGTCCGGTACAGCTCCTGTTTTATTCATATCCAAGCTGACTCACGGGAGTCATGGTAACGTAAATACCTCATACAGAGTCGTTTGCCAAACTATCCTACTTCATTTCTACCATCTCCACCATGTACACAGTTGTTAAAGTAATTTTCGGTATTGGTAGATATTATGAGAATATCTGATCCCAGTCCCTTTAACGACCAAACACTTATTTCACACCTAATGGTTCTTTTACATTTCGAAGGTCAATTCACAATTGATATCAAAATATCATATTCTCAAAACCATATCACTTTTGAAATCCTATTCACCTTCGAAAATCATATTTTCAAAATAGGTTAAATCCTCATTTCAAATCATCATATTTACTCAAAATATGTTAATAAATCCCAACTTAGGTTATTGCATAATTAAGCCGTATTCTACTTAAAAATCAAGGATTTAAATATAATCTTCCACTTTACAAATCTGAAATTCAAAAAATAGTTTAGATAGTTTAAATTAGTTTTAAAAATAGTTTAAGATAGTTTAATAGATAAAAATAGATTAATTTAGTTTAAAATAAGTTAATATGGATTAACATTGTTTAAATAGATTAAATATGTAAAATAGATTTAATAGATTAAAATAGATTAAATAGGTTTCAAATAGATTAAATAGTTTAAATAGATTTGAAATAGACTAAAATAAATTTAAAATACTTAAATAGATTTAAAATAGTTTAAAATAATTAGAATAGATAAATTTAGTTTAAAAGTTGAAAATCTTAACAACTTAGAATTTTAAAGAACATTTACAGTTTATATTAAGAAAATAAATTTCAAATTAACATCAAATTTAACCATTTCTTCCATTTCAACCAATCTGGACCATTTCCAAATTTATATCAAACCTAATTTTATGTCTTAAAATATTAATGTTAGCTATTCCAATTCCAATAGATTTCAAAGTTACAAAATTTCAATATTTCAATAAATTAATTTCGATAATTCCATTTATACTTAAAAATCAACTTTAGAATTTTAATGTAAATCCTTTAAATAATTAATTTAAAAAAGTCAATTTATATAAATCAAATCCTATTTCAAACATCATTTAACTGGGTTAAAGGTTAAAGACTTAAAATCATTTAATTTAACCAATCTGGCGTGCATATATAATTTTCTACCCTATAGTCAAGTGATACGAGTATTTATCATTTCAATCCGCAAATATTTAAATTTACGGGTATATATTATTTCAACCCGCAATCCTGAATTAAATTAAAATCCATAAAATCGCTCGAGTCTATCATTTCAACCCATAACGATTTTTCCTAATCTATAGATCATTCGGGTAAGTATCATTTCAACCTGTAGGAAACTTGCTGTGTTAAAACAATATAAAATATAACATCCAGTCATCCAATATCAACAATCAAACATCCATCACAATAATATCCAAATCAACCAATGAACATCAATAGATAACCGATTATCATTAACAGGTATTAAATTAACAACTAAATTCAATATTAAATTAAACTATGATTAAATGCCATAAAAGTCAAATTTAACCAGAATGACTATTTAAACATACCAAACGTCAATCAATTAATATCTAATCACATCATAAATTTAATTTAACTAACATTTGACAATTAAGTAATGTGAGTGGGTCAAAACACTCACCTATGATTTTTCGTCGATTTAAAATCCAAAATTAGCCCAAAAATTTAATAGCTTTAGAATGCAGCCAAACCTATTTCAAAATGTTTGGAATTTCAATACGATCCCGATGGAACAAAGCACGCATGAATTCGAGCGTGTGCAGAAGTTATTAATATTAGAACATTTGTAAATTAAAATTAAAATGAATAAAAAATAAATTTTAAAATGTACACGTCAGCACCGTTCACAGGTATCCTAACCGCAACAAAATCGCGACCACGCTGGAACTAAAGACCGGCCGCCACCTTCATCGAATAATTACCGCCTATCCCTTAGCCTACGACCTGATCAGAGCATGTGGCCATCCCCCTCGCCTTGGGTCGCACCTATAACGACCCAGAATTTATGTCAATTGAAATTCATATATTTAATTGATTTTAAATATTAGCAAGTAAAATTTGTAGGTCGAATAGATTTTATTTCGAATATCTAGATTTAATTGGATAACTAAATCGATAATTTAATATTTGAAATTACAGAAATGATTGGAAATTGGGTTTAATATGATTAAAAATGATTTGTAAAGTTGTATTAAATCATGTTAAAGTAAGAATGATGTTTTAGAACTTTTAAAATTGAATTAAAAGTTAAATTGTAGAAATTGAATATTATATTTAATTGACGAGTAAAAATAGTCATTTTTCAAACAGTCTCAGATTTCGACGAAACCAATTTCATCGAATCCGTAATGTTATATTATTGTATGGTTTCAAATTTCGTGTCAATCGGATTTACGGTTTGTCCGGGGCAAACTAAAACGCGTTGAAATCGGTTTGAGTGAATTTTTAAATTTAAAATATTCGATTCGAAAACTTATCTTCCAAATATGATTGAATGGCTCCCGACATATATTCCATTGCGTTCGGAATGGGGGTAAAACATTATAAACGCCAGGCGACACGCTTCGTTTGGAGTTCGGAAAATTTCGGGATGAATAGTGTTTCATAAATTTTCTATAAAAGGACCTAGGTTCATTCTTTTTTGCACAAAACCCTACTAGGGTTACAGCCGCCGCTTATTTATAATTAATGGCCAAAACTCCATCTTCTTTCTCCTCTAATATCTCACAATCCATCGATAATTAGCAAAACTCTTCAACTACAATCTTTGTAGATCATCACGAGACCTTCGTATCCAACGGTCAAGATCGAAATTCAAACTACGGATTGATGGAAAATAGCTCGCGTTCGTCACCAAGTCGTGCACGAAATTCCAGGCAAGGAGGCGGTCGAGCCGCACGTGGCTCTGGCCATGGATAAGTCTCGCGTCGAGCTATCGAATGGCGCTACCTGATCTAGTGAAGTCGAGTAGTTTAGTCGCGAAAATTAAGGGTTGGAGGCGGCTATGGATTATGTTGCGTAGATATGTTACTGGAGAGGGAAGAAGGTAGGGGACGGCTTGAATCTAGATCCTGGAAATCAACGGCCAAAGGTTTGCTAGGTTAAAATAAATAAAATAAATTGTAAATTGAATTATATTAAAATAGTGTAATCTTTAAAATGCAATATCTCTTTCATACGAGGTCCGTTTTGGACGAAACGAATTGCGTTAGGTTTGTATGGACGAACAATACACGATGGAGCTAGATTGGAGTTGATTGCAGCTAGTGAAATTTTGGGTAAAATTAAACGCGCGTTTAATTTTATTCGAAATAAATGCTGAAAACTGTTATTGAAAGCAAGGTGAGAACTTCTCACTCAATCGAAATTGTTTCGATTTAAATTTTAAATAGTTAGATTTAAAATTGCTTGATTGTGTGTTTGAATGATAAATTACCATTTGTTGTATTGTAATAGACCCTGTACGCCGTATATTAAGCGGAGGTTATTTATTAAACACATATACCACGATATTTCACCTTGATGTGGAATTGGTATTATATATGTACTTGGAGTTGATTTTCCCGCATTATATAGCGGATGAGACCCTATTGCGCCACATAATAGCAGATAATATTTTATGAATCCCATATAGTGCGATATTCCGTATTGAACGGGATTGGTATTGTGCTAACATTTGTGGATGCAGGGAAACAGGTTGGAAGGATCCAACTGGATTCCTCACCCGTATTGATTTATTTACAGATATTGTGATATATTCTGTTATCATATGATATATGATGTTTTGAGTGCCGTGATTGTTATATTTGGTGCTGTGGCAGCATTGGGCCTATTTTTGGAGTTTTAAAAATGTTAAAGTAACGATTTCGAATTTAAAAGGATTTTAAAGTGATTTTTGAAAGTATACGTTTTATTAAATTTTTGAATTGATTCATTTTAAATAAATAAACGTTATAATTTTAATATTATAAAAATTATGATTTTTATAGTTGAAATGTGATTTTTGGAATATGGACCTAATGATTTTATAAAATAGTTTAAATAGAGATTTTTGAATTTATTATAAAAGCTTTATATATAAGTTTTTTAAAATTGGATTTTTATAAATCAAAGTAATGGAATTATAAAGGAGTTTTAAAGACGTTTTAAAATAATAATATAAATGGTTTTATAAAAAAATTAGAATCTACGATTTGTGAAGTTATATAATGAATGAATTTGTAAATAGAGAATTATAAGTAATTTGCTTATAATTTGGATTTTGGCGTGTAAATGGGATATGGATAGAATTTGTTAATTAAAGTGATTTTATAAGTTGAAGTTGTTATAAA
This sequence comes from Allium cepa, assembly GCA_030765085.1. Taxonomy (NCBI): domain Eukaryota; kingdom Viridiplantae; phylum Streptophyta; class Magnoliopsida; order Asparagales; family Amaryllidaceae; genus Allium; species Allium cepa. The sequence goes on along the minus strand of CM060937.1, from coordinate 645,366,583 downwards.
ATATAAATGGAATTTATAAACATTGTTTTATAAATCCGAAAACGACTTATTTTTATAAGTTAATTATTATAGCTTATTTAAGGAGTATATTCACGATTTTGGGACAGTGGATAATCCTTTAAAATAAAATGTGTAGAAACGTTGAATTTGGTTATCGAAATATATTCATGATTTTGGACAGTGAATAATATATTAAAGAAAGGTTTTGGGGAAGTGATATTTTAAATAGAATTAAAACGATTTGAAGTTGTTTTGAAATGTATTAAGTATCAAAACCATAGATTTCAACATTCATTGTTAAAATAAACGTTTTCGAGAAATAAGGAAATGGTGGACTATAACACTGTTGTTATAGTAAATGATTTCCGAAAGGAAATGTTTTTGTATAGTATGGGATTTATATATCTATCTTAATTTCGAATCCCTATACTAGTGATTTTAGGTGGTCGTAACGATGTTTTACGCAACATTCATTTTGACTCAAATGAATGTGTTTAAGAGAATGTTTTCCTTAAAAGAATAAAATATATACTTAATCGTGTTTTAAGTATTGAATATTTTCTAAGTATTGAAAATAAATAGATTTGTGAATTGCTTATTGTTAAATAAGCATTTGGAAATGTTTTTCAAGGTGGAAATTGAAAGGGTTTAGAGAATATATCTTTTCAAAGATAAGTTGAAGTGAATATTTGGCAAGTTATTTAATTTATGGAAGATTAATAAAAAGGGCCTAGTGATTGTTATGGTGCTGAATATTTTTTGTGATTGCTTGAAATTGAATGCTACACTTATTTAAAAAAATAAGCGCTCGTTATTTGGTTTAGCCAGGAGATGACCTTTGTGTCATAAATCCCATTCCGAACAACGATAAGTCGTAATGGATAGCATTTGAAAACCGGTGTTGAAGACCAGATATTTTTGAAAACGGAAGGATTACCGTCGAATGTATCTGCATCGGCTGATCTCCGATATAGAGATTTTATCACCCTTTGTGATGGGAAGTCCGGTCGTGATTAATGAATATCCAGATTGCAAGGGCTTCTTTGGAAGTGCCTTCGGTTCCGTTCGATCCTGAAACGGACTTGTATGGATGTGTGTCTGACGTTACAATTTGAGATGTAAAGCTGGTTTCTATCAAATACATTTCTGTTGGTGGCGGAGAATTTATTCTTTTAGCTTAACACCCTTCTCTGAGACGTACGAGCTCAGAGGTTATGTAGTTGATGGTTACTAGTGATACATTCCCAAATTGGTAATTTGGCATACGAAGTGCTGTTGAGCATATGTTGATCAAAGTGTGAGTTTTGTGAAAAGCGTAGCTTTGTGGACGAGACTTCGTCGGACCTCACACCCCGGAAATGGTCAAAACAGGAAAGATGCAGCAAGGTTATTAGGGGACAGCGCCCCCTTAGTGTATGTCATTTCCTTCTGGATAGAGGTGGTATTATGGTATGGAGCCCTGATACTTAACCTATGTTTTGCTGCAAACTTATTATTTTGTGGTTGTTCGTAAATCCCGAGATTTAGGTCGGTTGCGACCGGGGGATGGCATATTCGTGTCAGTTGTTTCCCAGTTAGGGGTAAACCGGCCTTGTGTTGGCAGAGATCCGGTTAGGTTCTCGGGGCTTCTTTCCAGAGGCGTACCCATGTGGCAATGGGAAGTTCCTTGGCCTAATCATTTGTTGGAAATCCAAAGAAACAATACGAGCTTTGTACGGTTTTAGTTGTATAACCTGCCATGGAATGCGGCGGTAACCTACTATCGAACATGGTAGCTATAGTAGGCATACGATAATGGTCGTATGTTGGCTAAGATTTATATTATACTTTCGAAATGTTTTCCTACACTTTGCACCTATAGTAATAATATCAAAGAAAATTCGCGTATCAAGCATATTTGACTTCATAAGGAGAAATCTCCTCCGATTCTGCGTTGGCATTGTGTATGTGTGCGGGAGGCCTTATGGTAGTCTCATTTTCTAAAAGCATTGCGGATCTATTTTGAAAATAATTTCTTTGTTTGTTTTCAAAAAGATAAACTATTTTAAGTTCTCACACCAGTTCCATGACTGACCTGGAGTTTATTGTTCTCTTTCTAAACTCTGGGTGCCCATCATTTTCCACACGGGCAGTCTAGAGTTAGGTTATCAGATCATTCTGGAATTCAGGAGTTGCTGTGGAGATCAGGAGCAAGCTGGATGGCTTGGCGTATCAACTAGTATATAGTATTTCTTTTCCGCTGTTTGTTGTTGTACACTTTGATTATGTAATGTAATGTAATGTGATGTAATGTAATCACTGATATGATTCTTTGTTTTAAAGATATTTATTTATCTATTATATGTTTTTCCGCTGCAATTGTGAGATTCTGATATTGTTTTTGTTGCTTTTTCTTTCTTCTTCTATCTTCTACCACTTCTTTAACCCTAACGGTTCGGTTTTCCGGCCTTCGATTGCTCGGCAGTTGATACAGTGGACGTATTAATGTCGACCTTCGGGAGTCGAAAATCCGCGAACGTTGCAGCGCCTATTGGTGGCTCGCGCACCACTCCGACCCCCAAAACGCCGTGCATCGCCGCCATGCTTTAGAGCCATTTTCTGGTGAACAACCGACCATCTATGAAGAACGAACCGCAGATCCACGGCCTACTCGATGCCATCTTTGCAACGCCACCACCCAATCGCATTATAGTCGTAGATCCACCATTGGATCAAAACCCTAACTAATGGACGCCTGAGGTTCATTCTCTATTTTTGGACAAATGGTCAATTTAAAAACGAATCACAATAGTGAACTACGCTTATCGAGAGCTTCAAATTGATATATAATATGATAGGCTTTTGTGGAGTTAGATTTTGAAATTGTTTTGGAGATTGAACTATGGCGTTTGGAAATTGGAGTTTGTTTCTACCATTGAGGAAGAGAGAAGGAACAATCAGAATATAACTGCACATATAGGAATAAGAAATAGGAAGGCTGCTACGATCAGAACAGGATAATTTATCTTAACAAAGCCCGATAAAAAAATGAATTCATATCGAATTTATACGTAGGACGAATAACGACCCAAAAGCCCGTTCTTCCTTCGGAATGAAATGTGTCATCCCATGTATCGAAATAGATGTTTTCGATATCTCTAAACTCAATGGAACAGATTTCAAGTCCTAATTCCATCGTACAAAGAAGTTAGCTTTAAAATCAGCTTATTTCAAGTTGATTTCAATTAAATTGATTTGTGGGTGTTTCAAGCCCGTACGATCAAATGACAAATCCGATCGCTATGAAATTTGAAATCCTACAATAATTCACCGTCATGGATCCGATGAAACTGGTTTCGTCGAAATCCGAGATAGTGGCCAAAATGGATATTTCACGTTAATTAATAGATGAATGTTAAATGAATTAAATCACTTTTTCAATTTCAAATTCAATAACTCACAAATTTTATCATTTTTTATTGCTTGGACATTTACTATAATTTAAAACAAATTTATATATCAATTCAGTGTTAAATATTACACTAATTAAAGTGTTAAATTTCAAATATAATTAAATCCAATTAATTATAGTTTAATTACAATAAATTGATTAAATTTGGTTTCAATCTTTTAATTCAATCCATCATTACTCTACGGACATAGTTAACATTTGTTTATATCTTACTACACTAATATTCTACAATTATCATCTTTTATCGTATTAGTTGCAATATTTCAATTACACTCAACTTTTATCAATTTTATTAAAATTTTAAATCCCAGTAAAATTAACTTATCTTGGTTTCAACCTTTATCTTAAATAAATTTCTACCTTATGAATATAATTGAAATTTCTGTACATTTTATTGCATTCACCTGTTACAATTATTGTCTTAACTCAATTTACATAATATTTAATTTCATTTAATTATAACTGATAGATAAATTGGTAACAAATGACAATTGTCATTATTGCTATATTTAATCACATTGTATGGTTGTAACATCCCACCTTTTCGCATGCTTTAAATCGACACACGTGCCAATTCAAACCATACGGAAGTACGGATTGTTATGGGGTAAATAAGAAAAATAGAGAAGAGAAAAAAAAATAAACAGAATCTCACAGCAGAAGGATAAAATATAATAAATAATATACAGTTCATAAAACTGTTTACAAAACATTTGATTCTTCTTTATACAATAAATATCAGAGTTCACATACCAATAAATACCAATGCAGCGGAATACAGTGTGTAGTGGAACCATATATAATATAATAATAATAATGAAATCTTCGTCTTCGTCCTCCAGAAATAAAGTCTTCAAATCTTGAAACGCTCGGACTGACCCGAGCGAATTGAAAAGACAAAACACTCGAGTCAGAACTAAAGGATCTTATGTAAGTTAAATTAACAGAAATAAATATGAGTGCAGTAACTCAAAAGATGCTCGGGATTTACATCTCTTAAGGATTCGTTAAACTATTTACTATGTAGTATATTTCGCTATTATAATAGTGTCTATAGTAAAATAAACATACTTTTAAATAACATTAAGGCTTTACATTTTCCACCTTAACACGTAATAGTCCCAGTAGTCCATCATATGAAGAAGTTAGTTTAAAATCAGCTTATTTCAAATTGATTTCAATTAAACCGATTTTCACGCGTTTCAAGCCCGTACGATCAAACGACAAGTCCGATCGCTACGAAACTTGAAATCCTATAATAATTCACTGTTATGGATCCGATGAAACCTGTTTCTTCGAAATCTGAGATAGTGGCCAAAATGGCTATTTTCATATTAATTAATAAATGAATATGAGATTAATTAAATCACCTTTTCAATTTCAAATTCAATAACTCACAAATTTCATCATTTTTTATTACTTGGACATTTACAATAATTTAAAACAAATTTGCATATCAATTCAGTGCTAAATATTGCACTAATTATAGTGTTCAATTTCAACTGTAATTAGATCCAATTAATTATAGTTTAATTCTAATAAATTAATTAAATTTGATTTCAATCTTTTAATTCAATCCATCATTACTGTATGGACATAGTTAACATTTGTTCATATCTTATTACACTAATATTCTACAATTATGATCTTTTACCGTATTAGCTGCAATATTTCAATTACATTGAACTTTTGTCAATTTTATTAAAAATTTAAATCCCAATAAAATTAATTTATCTTGGTTTTAACCTTTCATCTTAAATCAATTTCTGCCTTATGATATAATTGAAATTTCTGTATATTTTATTGCATTCACCTTTTACATTTATCGTCTTAACTCATTTTACGTAACATTTAATTTCATTTAAGTATAACTGGTAAATAAATTGGTAACAAATAACAATTGTCACTATTGCTATATTTAATCACATTGTATGGTTGTTATCTACACACAAATGTTATAGTTATTTAAAAAAACAAATTTTATTCAATTACTATTTATTACTTTCTATTTCATTAACTAATACAACATTTAAAATATAAATTACTCTTTTAATCCAATTATCAATTAATAAACACATTATTACAATTAATTTACAATCTATTACCAGTTATAACTCTTTATTCATTTAAATTAATTGGAATTACATTTAAAACAGTTGTAAATTACCTTAAATTAATACTATTACATTTCATTATAATTATATTCTTATTATTAAATCAAAAGAATTTATTTCTTCCCACATTAAATCACAAAATCTTATTAAATTAAATATTTTTAATTATCGAAAATTACGGGTCGTTACACTTTCTCCCACTCAAAACTTTTCGTCCTCAAAAATGGAAAGAAGGGATTAAGGAATTAATATATTTTATTCAAAATATTCAATTTATAACAATTAATTTACATAATTAATAACCAATTAAATCCTTTAAATTCAACTTAATAAAAGTTTGAAAAACATTTTCACTTTCACAAAAATTTCTAAGTCCAAAATTAACGGAAAATTTCGACAGAGTCTCCTTTGTACGGAGATGTTTGGGAGAAATAGTAATATCAATAATAATAATATATATCACATATTTTCAAAATAATATATCTCAAACCACAGAAAAACAATATAATATCGCTATAAAACCGTAATCCAAAACTGCACCTATTTGTCAAGCAAACAACACTCGTTTATGAAACCAATAGTATTTGCTAATGCTTCATAGACCTGTATTTCACTTATATAATCCAAAAGAGTTAGAATTATGTAAAAGAGAAATATTTACGTTGTTTCAATTAATAACAAAAAAAATTAACACGATATAACAATAGTCACTTTGCAAACAAAACATACAACCATCACATGCAGTCAAAGTAATCAACTATCCATCCATAGCAATCAAACAAATGGTTTGTTTGGGTCTAAACACTTCTAATCGTATACAATGATAAATGAACTACTAAGTATACCATTCGCTGAACAGTCTTAGATAAAACTCAATATATTATTTATACATCCTAAATAATTTAAAGCATCACTTCCAGTCATCCTATATGCCGAACAACCAATAAATTCAAATGTCATGCAAGTTTTTCTTATTAATCTCCATTCACATAATTTAATGTTCATCATCATTGTTATTTTTCATACAATGATTATTCTCTTTAGTTTACATTCATTGCTTACAAAGATTCATTTCCCATTTATTTATTCATATAATGCCAAATTTTCTCTTTTCATTACTTTACATTCATTGCTTACATAAGTTATTTCGATTCAATTATTTAGATCATCCATAATCAGTTCTTATAATATGACGAAAATCCCTTTACAAATTTAGTTCACCATTATTATTTTCTTGAATTTCCTTTTTAACATCAATATTCATTTGTGGAGCAACACCTTCTTAAATTTTTATTCTTTTACTTTTCACTTTTATTTCTTTTATATACAGCATTCATTTTTACTATTTACTTTAATAATAATTGACTCCAAACATCACTTAAGTTTATTATCATTTACTTACAGTATTCACCTTTTATTAAATTTAATTAGTAGCATTCAAATTATTAACTTAGTTCATAACATTTTTGTAACATATATTCTTATTTATTGAAATAATTTTTTTGAACACCTTCATTACTAAAGTTTACTTGTATAATATTCTATTACATATTTCTATTAACATTTCAACTTTTAATATTCTGGTAAGTTGTATAAACATATTTTTAGAATGCAATTGAATATTACCTAAGTTTTTCTTATATATCTAGTTAACAAAATATTCAATAGTTGCCATTTCTTATTTTCATTTCCTTTTTATTTATAGTTTACTTATTCTAAATTTCTTATCTATTTCATTGACCATTCTAGCATCAAATTTCTTATTTTCATTTTAGAAGTTTCCAATTGTTAATATAGTCAAGATTCCATTCATTACAATAATTTCAGATCCGTTTACCAAAGCGGATGTGCGGTAAAACTACTACAGTAGTCTTCCCACTTTGAAATCCAAAAATGAACGTCGATGATGCGTGCACTCATCACCAAAATTATTTTCCAGCGACAGAGAGGGGTATACAGAACTTATTTCCTTTAAAATTTCCTTTAAAACATTTCTTTCAAATCATATTGAAAATATTTATCCAAAAATACTTTCAAATAATACTGATATTATATTCCAAAATCTTTTGAAAGAAATCTAAAAAGAGAAAAAGAATCTCGAAACTTACATTCTAAATTTCCAATTTATATTTACTTTACTTGTAAATCATATTTTACAATCAATACTTATAAAATTTCTCTTCCTAACAAATAACATATTACATCCAACTATATCATTTATATAATTTATTATTTTATATACAAAATATATAATAGGAAAAATTATTTCATTTACATATATTTCAAAACAAATATTGTGTTGGTCCGCTTTATAAGTGTTTAGAAATCACCATCGATGTCATAGCATCATATGCACCGACCAGAATTTATAAATACCAAACGGAACAAATTAACACAATATATAAACCTTTTATAACAATAAAGAATACGCCCTCTCATATATATACATATACTCAATGACCCATTCTAGGGTATTACTAGCCTATTCTATATGAGTCAGACCCCACAAAGCTAAGGTTATCGCTAAACCAAAGCTCTGATACCAATTGTAATGGGACAACGCCAGTGGAGTAATGCCCAAAGTAGCATACAATGGTACCTGTGTTCTGCTTTTACGGCCAGCCTCTTGAATGCACCAACCCCACGGGACGTGTAGGAGTAAGAGTCATCCACTCGCTACCAAACCCAAATGCGAGAATCACCTATCACGCTGAACCCGCCAAGAGCATAATCAGACACACATGTCAGACTCAAACCGTTCGAAAGGGCAGATTGTTATGGAGTAAATAAGAAAAAGCAGAGAAAGAAAGAAAATAAATACAGAATCTCACAATGGAATGACAAAATATAATAATCAAATAAACAGTTCATGAAGCTATTTACAAATAACATTGATTAAACTTTTATAACACATATCAGAGTTACATACAACAAGAATAAATAATAAGTAAATGCAACGGAACAACATGATGTAGTGGAATAAATATAATACATAATAATAGTTCAAAATCTTTGTCTTCATCCTCAAGAAAGTAGTATTCGATACACTGAAAAGCTCAAACTGACCCAGGCGAATTGAAAAGACAAAACACTCGATTCATAACTGAAAGATCTTATGTAAGTCAAATCAACAATAAAATAAACATGAGTGCAACGGCATCAGAGATGTTTACGGGGTTTGACATCTCCTGTTCAGTGTCAAACGTGAGTTTAATAACTTAAGAGATGTTCGGGATTTCCATCTCCTAAGGAACCGTTAAACTATCTACTATGTAGTACAATACGCTATTATAATAGTGCCTACAGTAAAGTAAGTATTAAAACAGCGTTAAGGCGTTACCCATATCCATCTTAACACAGTTTATATGTTCCCATAGTCTGTACAGTATCGTAAGCTCTTCCATGAGGTTTACCCAGAGGGCGCTCCATAGTTATGGTACAAAACTAAATCGTAAAAGGCACGATAGGGCATGTGAACAGGACATCCGAGGCAATGCCAGGATAGATATACCAATTGCACTCCTGGACCGGTGGTAACGCATAACAGCTACTACCGCCCACCTCGAACACACTCCCGTAATCAAATCGAGGGGTGGCCACCAAATCAATTACAAAGTCAAATATAGTATTGAAGAAATGTGCAGAATATGAGGAATAACCTCACTTGGTCCGGTACAGCTCTTGTTTTAGTCATATCTAAGCTGACTCACGGGAGTCATGGTAACGTAAATACCTCATACAGAATCGTTTGCCAAACTATCCTACTTCATTTCTACCATCTCCACCATGTACACAGTTGTTAAAGTAGTTTTCGTATTGGTAGATATTATGAGAATATCTGATCCCGGTCCCTTTAACGACCAAACACTTATTTCACACCTAATGGTTCTTTTACATTTCGAAGGTCAATTCACAATTGATATCAAAATATCATATTCTCAAAACCATATCACTTTTGAAATCTATTCACCTTCGACAATCATATTTTCAAAATAGGTTAAATCCTCATTTCAAATCATCATATTTACTCAAAATATGTTAATAAATCCCAACTTAGGTTATTACATAATTAAGCCGTATTCTACTTAAAAATCAAGGATTTAAATATAATCTTCCACTTTACAAATCTGAAATTCAAAAAATAGTTTAGATAGTTTAAATTAGTTTTAAAAATAGTTTAAGATAGTTTAATAGATAAAAATAGATTAATTTAGTTTAAAATAAGTTAATATGGATTAACATTGTTTAAATAGATTAAATATGTAAAATAGATTTAATAGATTAAAATAGATTAAATAGGTTTCAAATAGATTAAATAGTTTAAATAGATTTGAAATAGACTAAAATAAATTTAAAATACTTAAATAGATTTAAAATAGTTTAAAATAATTAGAATAGATAAATTTAGTTTAAAAGTTGAAAATCTTAACAACTTAGAATTTTAAAGAACATTTACAGTTTATGTTAAGAAAATAAATTTCAAATTAACATCAAATTTAACCATTTCTTCCATTTCAACCAATCTGGACCATTTCCAAATTTCAATCAAACCTAATTTTATGTCTTAAAATATTAATGTTAGCTATTCCAATTCCAATAGATTTCAAAGTTACAAAATTTCAATGTTTCAATAAATTAACTTCGATAATTCCATTTATACTTAAAAATCAACTTTAGAATTTTAATGTAAATCCTTTAAATAATTAGTTTAAAAAAGTCAATTTATATAAATCAAATCCTATTTCAAACATCATTTAACTGGGTTAAAGGTTAAAGACTTAAAATCATTTAATTTAACCAATCTGGCATGCATATATAATTTTCTACCCTATAGTCAAGTGATACGAGTATTTATCATTTCAATCCGCAAATATTTAAATTTACGGGTATATATTATTTCAACCCGCAATCCTGAATTAAATTAAAATCCATAAAATCGCTCGAGTCTATCATTTCAACCCATAACGATTTTTCCTAATCTATAGATCATTCGGGTAAGTATCATTTCAACCTGTAGGAAACTTGCTGTGTTAAAACAATATAAAATATAACATCCAGTCATCCAATATCAACAATCAAACATCCATCACAATAATATCCAAATCAACCAATGAACATCAATAGATAACCGATTATCATTAACAGGTATTAAATTAACAACTAAATTCAATATTAAATTAAACTATGATTAAATGCCATAAAAGTCAAATTTAAGCAGAATGACTATTTAAACATACCAAACGTCAATCAATTAATATCTAATCACATCATAAATTTAATTTAACTAACATTTGACAATTAAGCAATGTGAGTGGGTCAAAACACTCACCTACGATTTTTTGTCGATTTAAAATCCAAAATTAGCCCAAAAATTTAATAGCTTCAGAATGCAGCCAAACCTATTTCAAAATGTTTGGAATTTCAATATGATCCTGATGGAACAAAGCACGCATGAATTCGAGCGTGTGCAGAAGTTATTGATATTAGAATATTTGTAAATTAAAATTAAAATGAATAAAAAATAAATTTTAAAATGTACACGTCAGCACCGTTCACAGGTATCCTAACCGCAACAAAATCGCGACCACGCTGGAACTAAAGACCGGCCGCCACCTTCATCGAATAATCACCGCCTATCCCTTAGCCCACGACCTGATCAGAGCACGTGGCCATCCCCCTCGCCTTGGGTCGCACCTATAACGACCCAGAATTTATGTCAATTGAAATTCATATATTTAATTGATTTTAAATATTAGCAATTAAAATTTGTAGGTCGAATAGATTTTATTTCAAATATCTAGATTTAATTGGATAATTAAATCGATAATTTAATATTTGAAATTACAGAAATGATTGGAAATTGGGTTTAATATGATTAAAAATGGTTTGTAAAGTTGTATTAAATCATGTTAAAGTAAAAATGATGTTTTAGAACTTTTAAAATTGAATTAAAAGTTAAATTGTAGAAATTGAATATTATATTTAATTGACGAGTAAAAATAGTCATTTTTCAAACAGTCTCAGATTTCGACGAAACCAATTTCATCGGATCCGTAATGTTATATTATTGTATGGTTTCAAATTTCGTGTCAATCGGATTTACGGTTTGTCCGGGGCAAACTAAAACGCGTTGAAATCGGTTTGAGTGAATTTTTAAATTTAAAATATTCGATTCGAAAACTTATCTTCCAAATATGATTGAATGGCTCCCGACATATATTCCATTGCGTTCGGAATGGGGGTAAAACATTATAAACGCCAGGCGACACGCTTCGTTTGGAGTTCGGAAAATTTCGGGATGAATAGTGTTTCATAAATTTTCTATAAAAGGACCTAGGTTCATTCTTTTTTGCACAAAACCCTACTAGGGTTACAGCCGCCGCTTATTTATAATTAATGGCCAAAACTCCATCTTCTTTCTCCTCTAATATCTCACAATCCATCGATAATTAGCAAAACTCTTCAACTACAATCTTTGTAGATCATCACGAGACCTTCGTATCCAACGGTCAAGATCGAAATTCAAACTACGGATTGATGGAAAATAGCTCGCGTTCGTCACCAAGTCGTGCACGAAATTCCAGGCAAGGAGGCGGTCGAGCCGAACGTGGCTCTGGCCATGGATAAGTCTCGCGTCGAGCTATCGAATGGCGCTACCTGATCTAGTGAAGTCGAGTAGTTTAGTCGCGAAAATTAAGGGTTGGAGGCGGCTATGGATTATGTTGCGTAGATATGTTACTGGAGAGGGAAGAAGGTAGGGGACGGCTTGGATCTAGATCCTGGAAATCAACGGCCAAAGGTTTGCTAGGTTAAAATAAATAAAATAAATTGTAAATAGAATTATATTAAAATAGTGTAATCTTTAAAATGCAATATCTCTTTCATACGAGGTCCGTTTTGGACGAAACGAATTGCGTTAGGTTTGTATGGACGAACAATACGCGATGGAGCTAGATTGGAGTTGATTGCAGCTAGTGAAATTTTGGGTAAAATTAAACGCGCGTTTAATTTTATTCGAAATAAATGCTGAAAACTGTTATTGAAAGCAAGGTGAGAACTTCTCACTCAATCGAAATTGTTTCGATTTAAATTTTAAATAGTTAGATTTAAAATTGCTTGATTGTGTGTTTGAATGATAAATTACCATTTGTTGTATTGTAATAGACCCTGTACGCCGTATATTAAGCGGAGGTTATTTATTAAACACATATACCACGATATTTCACCTTGATGTGGAATTGGTATTATATATGTACTTGGAGTTGATTTTCCCGCATTATATAGCGGATGAGACCCTATTGCGCCACATAATAGCAGATAATATTTTATGAATCCCATATATTGCGATATTCCGTATTGAATGGGATTGGTATTGTGCTAACATTTGTGGATGCAGGGAAACAGGTTGGAAGGATCCAACTGGATTCCTCACCCGTATTGATTTATTTACAGATATTGTGATATATTCTGTTATCATATGATATATGATGTTTTGAGTGCCGTGATTGTTATATTTGGTGCTGTGGCAGCATTGGGCCTATTTTTGGAGTTTTAAAAATGTTAAAGTAACGATTTCGAATTTAAAAGGATTTTAAAGTGATTTTTGAAAGTATACGTTTTATTAAATTTTTGAATTGATTCATTTTAAATAAATAAACGTTATAATTTTAATATTATAAAAATTATGATTTTTATAGTTGAAATGTGATTTTTGAAATATGGACCTAATGATTTTATAAAATAGTTTAAATAGAGATTTTTGAATTTATTATAAAAGCTTTATATATAAGATTTTTAAAATTGGATTTTTATAAATCAAAGTAATGGAATTATAAAGGAGTTTTAAAGACGTTTTAAAATAATAATATAAATGGTTTTATAAAAAAATTAGAATCTACGATTTGTGAAGTTATATAATGAATGAATTTGTAAATAGAGAATTATAAGTAATTTGCTTATAATTTGGATTTTGGCGTGTAAATGGGATATGGATAGAATTTGTTAATAAAGTGATTTTATAAGTTGAAGTTGTTATAAAATATAAATGGAATTTATAAACATTGTTTTATAAATCCGAAAACGACTTATTTTTATAAGTTAATTATTATAGCTTATTTAAGGAGTATATTCACGATTTTGGGACAGTGGATAATCCTTTAAAATAAAATGTGTAGAAACGTTGAATTTGGTTATCGAAATATATTCATGATTTTGGACAGTGAATAATATATTAAAGAAAGGTTTTGGGGAAGTGATATTTTAAATAGAATTAAAACGATTTGAAGTTGTTTTGAAATGTATTAAGTATCAAAACCATAGATTTCAACATTCATTGTTAAAATAAACGTTTTCGAGAAATAAGGAAATGGTGGACTATAACACTGTTGTTATAGTAAATGATTTCCGAAAGGAAATGTTTTTGTATAGTATGGGATTTATATATCTATCTTAATTTCGAATCCCTATACTAGTGATTTTAGGTGGTCGTAACGATGTTTTACGCAACATTCATTTTGACTCAAATGAATGTGTTTAAGAGAATGTTTTCCTTAAAAGAATAAAATATATACTTAATCGTGTTTTAAGTATTGAATATTTTCTAAGTATTGAAAATAAATAGATTTGTGAATTGCTTATTGTTAAATAAGCATTTGGAAATGTTTTTCAAGGTGGAAATTGAAAGGGTTTAGAGAATATATCTTTTCAAAGATAAGTTGAAGTGAATATTTGGCAAGTTATTTAATTTATGGAAGATTAATAAAAAGGGCCTAGTGATTGTTATGGTGCTGAATATTTTTTGTGATTGCTTGAAATTGAATGCTACACTTATTTAAAAAAATAAGCGCTCGTTATTTGGTTTAGCCAGGAGATGACCTTTGTGTCATAAATCCCATTCCGAATAACGATAAGTCGTAATGGATAGCATTTGAAAACCGGTGTTGAAGACCAGATATTTTTGAAAACGGAAGGATTACCGTCGAATGTATCTGCATCGGCTGATCTCCGATATAGAGATTTTATCACCCTTTGTGATGGGAAGTCCGGTCGTGATTAATGAATATCCAGATTGCAAGGGCTTCTTTGGAAGTGCCTTCGGTTCCGTTCGATCCTGAAACGGACTTGTATGGATGTGTGTCTGACGTTACAATTTGAGATGTAAAGCTGGTTTCTATCAAATACATTTCTGTTGGTGGCGGAGAATTTATTCTTTTAGCTTAACACCCTTCTCTGAGACGTACGAGCTCAGAGGTTATGTAGTTGATGGTTACTAGTGATACATTCCCAAATTGGTAATTTGGCATACGAAGTGCTGTTGAGCATATGTTGATCAAAGTGTGAGTTTTGTGAAAAGCGTAGCTTTGTGGACGAGACTTCGTCGGACCTCACACCCCGGAAATGGTCAAAACAGGAAAGATGCAGCAAGGTTATTAGGGGACAGCGCCCCCTTAGTGTATGTCATTTCCTTCTGGATAGAGGTGGTATTATGGTATGGAGCCCTGATACTTAACCTATGTTTTGCTGCAAACTTATTATTTTGTGGTTGTTCGTAAATCCCGAGATTTAGGTCGGTTGCGACCGGGGGATGGCATATTCGTGTCAGTTGTTTCCCAGTTAGGGGTAAACCGGCCTTGTGTTGGCAGAGATCCGGTTAGGTTCTCGGGGCTTCTTTCCAGAGGCGTACCCATGTGGCAATGGGAAGTTCCTTGGCCTGATCATTTGTTGGAAATCCAAAGAAACAATACGAGCTTTGTACGGTTTTAGTTGTATAACCTGCCATGGAATGCGGCGGTAACCTACTATCGAACATGGTAGCTATAGTAGGCATACGATAATGGTCGTATGTTGGCTAAGATTTATATTATACTTTCGAAATGTTTTCCTACACTTTGCACCTATAGTAATAATATCAAAGAAAATTCGCGTATCAAGCATATTTGACTTCATAAGGAGAAATCTCCTTCGATTCTGCGTTGGCATTGTGTATGTGTGCGGGAGGCCTTATGGTAGTCTCATTTTCTAAAAGCATTGCGGATCTATTTTGAAAATAATTTCTTTGTTTGTTTTCAAAAAGATAAACTATTTTAAGTTCTCACACCAGTTCCATGACTGACCTGGAGTTTATTGTTCTCTTTCTAAACTCTGGGTGCCCATCATTTTCCACACGGGCAGTCTAGAGTTAGGTTATCAGATCATTCTGGAATTCAAGAGTTGCTGTGGAGATCAGGAGCAAGCTGGATGGCTTGGCGTATCAACTAGTATATAGTATTTCTTTTCCGCTGTTTGTTGTTGTACACTTTGATTATGTAATGTAATGTAATGTGATGTAATGTAATCACTGATATGATTCTTTGTTTTAAAGATATTTATTTATCTATTATATGTTTTTCCGCTGCAATTGTGAGATTCTGATATTGTTTTTGTTGCTTTTTCTTTCTTCTTCTATCTTCTACCACTTCTTTAACCCTAACGGTTCGGTTTTCCGGCCTTCGATTGCTCGGCAGTTGATACAGTGGACGTATTAATGTCGACCTTCGGGAGTCGAAAATCCGCGAACGTTGCAGCGCCTATTGGTGCCTCGCGCACCACTCCGACCCCCAAAACGCCGTGCATCGCCGCCATGCTTTAGAGCCATTTTCTGGTGAACAACCGACCATCTATGAAGAACGAACCGCAGATCCACGGCCCACTCGATGCCATCTTTGCAACGCCACCACCCAATCGCATTATAGTCGTAGATCCACCATTGGATCAAAACCCTAACTAATGGACGCCTGAGGTTCATTCTCTATTTTTGGACAAATGGTCAATTGAAAAACGAATCACAATAGTGAACTACGCTTATCGAGAGCTTCAAATTGATATATAATATGATAGGTTTTTGTGGAGTTAGATTTTGAAATTGTTTTGGAGATTGAACTGTGGCGTTTGGAAATTGGAGTTTGTTTCTACCATTGAGGAAGAAAGAAGGAACAATCAGAATATAACTGCACATATAGGAATAAGAAATAGGAAGGCTGCTACGATCAGAACAGGATAATTTATCTTAACAAAGCCCGATAAAAAAATGAATTCATATCGAATTTATACGTAGGACGAATAACGACCCAAAAGCCCGTTCTTCCTTCGGAATGAAATGTGTCATCCCATGTATCGAAATAGATGTTTTCGATATTTCTAAACTCAATGGAACAGATTTCAAGTCCTAATTCCATCGTACAAAGAAGTTAGCTTTAAAATCAGCTTATTTCAAGTTGATTTCAATTAAATTGATTTGTGGGTGTTTCAAGCCCGTACGATCAAATAACAAATCCGATCGCTATGAAATTTGAAATCCTACAATAATTCACCGTCATGGATCCGATGAAACTGGTTTCGTCGAAATCCGAGATAGTGGCCAAAATGGATATTTCACGTTAATTAATAGATGAATGTTAAATGAATTAAATCACTTTTTCAATTTCAAATTCAATAACTCACAAATTTTATCATTTTTTATTGCTTGGACATTTACTATAATTTAAAACAAATTTATATATCAATTCAGTGTTAAATATTACACTAATTAAAGTGTTAAATTTCAAATATAATTAAATCCAGTTAATTATAGTTTAATTACAATAAATTGATTAAATTTGGTTTCAATCTTTTAATTCAATCCATCATTACTCTACGGACATAGTTAACATTTGTTTATATCTTACTACACTAATATTCTACAATTATCATCTTTTATCGTATTAGTTGCAATATTTCAATTACACTCAACTTTTATCAATTTTATTAAAATTTTAAATCCCAGTAAAATTAACTTATCTTGGTTTCAACCTTTATTTTAAATAAATTTCTACCTTATGAATATAATTGAAATTTCTGTACATTTTATTGCATTCACCTGTTACAATTATTGTCTTAACTCAATTTACATAATATTTAATTTCATTTAATTATAACTGATAGATAAATTGGTAACAAATGACAATTGTCATTATTGCTATATTTAATCACATTGTATGGTTGTAACATCCCACCTTTTCGCATGCTTTAAATCGACACACGTGCCAATTCAAACCATACGGAAGTACGGATTGTTATGGGGTAAATAAGAAAAATAGAGAAGAGAAAAAAAATAAACAGAATCTCACAGCAGAAGGATAAAATATAATAAATAATATACAGTTCATAAAACTGTTTACAAAACATTTGATTCTTCTTTATACAATAAATATCAGAGTTCACATACCAATAAATACCAATGCAGCGGAATACAGTGTGTAGTGGAACCATATATAATATAATAATAATAATAACAATGAAATCTTCGTCTTCGTCCTCCAGAAATAAAGTCTTCAAATCTTGAAACGCTCGGACTGACCCGAGCGAATTGAAAAGACAAAACACTCGAGTCAGAACTAAAGGATCTTATGTAAGTTAAATTAACAGAAATAAATATGAGTGTAGTAACTCAAAAGATGCTCGGGATTTACATCTCTTAAGGATTCGTTAAACTATTTACTATGTAGTATATTTCGCTATTATAATAGTGTCTATAGTAAAATAAACATACTTTTAAATAACATTAAGGCTTTACATTTTCCACCTTAACACGTAATAGTCCCAGTAGTCCATCATATGAAGAAGTTAGTTTAAAATCAGCTTATTTCAAATTGATTTCAATTAAACCGATTTTTACACGTTTCAAGCCCGTACGATCAAACGACAAGTCCGATCGCTACGAAACTTGAAATCCTATAATAATTCACTGTTATGGATCCGATGAAACCTGTTTCTTCGAAATCTGGGATAGTGGCCAAAATGGCTATTTTCATATTAATTAATAAATGAATATGTGATTAATTAAATCACCTTTTCAATTTCAAATTCAATAACTCACAAATTTCATCATTTTTTATTACTTGGACATTTACAATAATTTAAAACAAATTTGCATATCAATTCAGTGCTAAATATTGCACTAATTATAGTGTTCAATTTCAACTGTAATTAGATCCAATTAATTATAGTTTAATTCTAATAAATTAATTAAATTTGATTTCAATCTTTTAATTCAATCCATCATTACTGTATGGACATAGTTAACATTTGTTCATATCTTATTACAATAATATTCTACAATTATGATCTTTTACCGTATTAGCTGCAATATTTCAATTACATTGAACTTCTGTCAATTTTATTAAAAATTTAAATCCCAATAAAATTAATTTATCTTGGTTTTAACCTTTTATCTTAAATCAATTTCTGCCTTATGATATAATTGAAATTTCTGTATATTTTATTGCATTCACCTTTTACATTTATCGTCTTAACTCATTTTACGTAACATTTAATTTCATTTAAGTATAACTGGTAAATAAATTGGTAACAAATAACAATTGTCACTATTGCTATATTTAATCACATTGTATGGTTGTTATCTACACACAAATTTATAGTTATTTAAAAAAACAAATTTTATTCAATTACTATTTATTACTTTCTATTTCATTAACTAATATAACATTTAAAATATAAACTACTCTTTTAATCCAATTATCAATTAATAAACACATTATTACAATTAATTTACAATCTATTACCAGTTATAACTCTTTAATCATTTAAATTAATTGGAATTACATTTAAAACAGTTGTAAATTACCTTAAATTAATACTATTACATTTCATTATAATTATATTCTTATTATTAAATCAAAAGAATTTATTTCTTCCCACATTAAATCACAAAATCTTATTAAATTAAATATTTTTAGTTATCGAAAATTACGGGTCGTTACACTTTCTCCCACTCAAAACTTTTCATCCTCGAAAATGGAAAGAAGGGATTAAGGAATTAATATATTTTATTCAAAATATTCAATTTATAACAATTAATTTACATAATTAATAACCAATTAAATCCTTTATATTCAACTTAATAAAAGTTTGAAAAACATTTTCACTTTCACAAAAATTTCTAAGTCCAAAATTTACGGAAAATTTCGACAGAGTCTCCTTTGTACGGAGATGTCTGGGAGAAATAGTAATATCAATAATAATAATATATATCACATATTTTCAAAATAATATATCTCAAACCACAGAAAAACAATATAATATCGCTATAAAACCGTAATCCAAAACTGCACCTATTTGTCAAGCAAACAACACTTGTTTATGAAACCAATAGTATTTGCTAATGCTTCATAGACCTGTATTTCACTTATATAATCCAAAAGAGTTAGAATTATATAAAAGAGAAATATTTACGTTGTTTCAATTAATAACAAAAAAAATTAACACAATATAACAATAGTCACTTTGCAAACAAAACATACAACCATCACATGCAGTCAAAGTAATCAACTATCCATCCATAGCAATCAAACAAATGGTTTGTTTGGGTCTAAACACTTCTAATCGTATACAATGATAAATGAACTACTAAGTATACCATTCGCTGAACAGTCTTAGATAAAACTCAATATATTATTTATACATCCTAAATAATTTAAAGCATCACTTCCAGTCATCCTATATGCCGAACAACCAATAAATTCAAATGTCATGCAAGTTTTTCTTATTAATCTCCATTCACATAATTTAATGTTCATCATCATTGTTATTTTTCATACAATGATTATTCTCTTTAGTTTACATTCATTTCTTACAAAGATTCATTTCCCATTTATTTATTCATATAATGCCAAATTTTCTCTTTTCATTACTTTACATTCATTGCTTACATAAGTTATTTCGATTCAATTATTTAGATCATCCATAATCAGTTCTTATAATATGACGAAAATCCCTTTACAAATTTAGTTCACCATTATTATTTTCTTGAATTTCCTTTTTAACATCAATATTCATTTGTGGAGCAACACCTTCTTAAATTTTTATTCTTTTACTTTTCACTTTTATTTCTTTTATATACATCATTCATTTTTACTATTTACTTTAATAATAATTGACTCCAAACATCACTTAAGTTTATTATCATTTACTTATAGTATTCACCTTTTATTAAATTTAATTAGTAGCATTCAAATTATTAACTTAGTTCATAACATTTTTGTAACATATATTCTTATTTATTGAAATAATTTTTTTGAACACCTTCATTACTAATGTTTACTTGTATAATATTCTATTACATATTTCTATTAACATTTCAACTTTTAATATTCTGGTAAGTTGTATAAACATATTTTTAGAATGCAATTGAATATTACCTAAGTTTTTCTTATATATCTAGTTAACAAAATATTCAATAGTTGCCATTTCTTATTTTCATTTCCTTTTTATTTATAGTTTACTTATTCTAAATTTCTTATCTATTTCATTGACCATTTTAGCATCAAATTTCTTATTTTCATTTTAGAAGTTTCCAATTGTTAATATAGTCAAGATTCCATTCATTACAATAATTTCAGATCCGTTTACCAAAGCGGATGTGCGGTAAAACTACTACAGTAGTCTTCCCACTTTGAAATCCAAAAATGAACGTCGATGATGCGTGCACTCATCACCAAAATTATTTTCCAGCGACAGAGAGGGGTATACAGAACTTATTTCCTTTAAAATTTCCTTTAAAACATTTCTTTCAAATCATATTGAAAATATTTATCCAAAAATACTTTCAAATAATACTGATATTATATTCCAAAATCTTTTGAAAGAAATCTAAAAAGAGAAAAAGAATCTCGAAACTTACATTCTAAATTTCCAATTTATATTTACTTTACTTGTAAATCATATTTTACAATCAATACTTATAAAATTTCTCTTCCTAACAAATAACATATTACATCCAACTATATCATTTATATAATTTATTATTTTATATACAAAATATATAATAGGAAAAATTATTTCATTTACATATATTTCAAAACAAATATTGTGTTGGTCCGCTTTATAAGTGTTTAGAAATCACCATCGATGTCATAGCATCATATGCACCGACCAGAATTTATAAATACCAAACGGAACAAATTAACACAATATATAAACCTTTTATAACAATAAAGAATACGCCCTCTCATATATATACATATACTCAATGACCCATTCTAGGGTATTACTAGCCTATTCTATATGAGTCAGACCCCACAAAGCTAAGGTTATCGCTAAACCAAAGCTCTGATACCAATTGTAATGGGACAACGCCAGTGGAGTAATGCCCAAAGTAGCATACAATGGTACCTGTGTTCTGCTTTTACGGCCAGCCTCTTGAATGCACCAACCCCACGGGACGTGTAGGAGTAAGAGTCATCCACTCGCTACCAAACCCAAATGCGAGAATCACCTATCACGCTGAACCCGCCAAGAGCATAATCAGACACACATGTCAGACTCAAACCGTTCGAAAGGGCAGATTGTCATGGAGTAAATAAGAAAAAGCAGAGAAAGAAAGAAAATAAATACAGAATCTCACAATGGAATGACAAAATATAATAATCAAATAAACAGTTCATGAAGCTATTTACAAATAACATTGATTAAACTTTTATAACACATATCAGAGTTACATACAACAAGAATAAATAATAAGTAAATGCAACGGAACAACATGATGTAGTGGAATAAATATAATACATAATAATAGTTCAAAATCTTTGTCTTCATCCTCAAGAAAGTAGTCTTCGATACAGTGAAAAGCTCAAACTGACCCAGGCGAATTGAAAAGACAAAACACTCGAGTCATAACTGAAAGATCTTATGTAAGTCAAATCAACAATAAAATAAACATGAGTGCAACGGCATCAGAGATGTTTACGGGGTTTGACATCTCCTGTTCAGTGTCAAACGTGAGTTCAATAACTTAAGAGATGTTCGGGATTTCCATCTCCTAAGGAACCGTTAAACTATCTACTATGTAGTACAATATGCTATTATAATAGTGCCTACAGTAAAGTAAGTATTAAAACAGCGTTAAGGCTTTACCCATATCCATCTTAACACAGTTTATATGTTCCCATAGTCTGTACAGTATCGTAAGCTCTTCCATGAGGTTTACCCAGAGGGCGCTCCATAGTTATGGTACAAAACTAAATCGTAAAAGGCACGATAGGGCATGTGAACAGGACATCCGAGGCAATGCCAGGATAGATATACCAATTGCACTCCTGGACCGGTGGTAACGCATAACAGCTACTACCGCCCACCTCGAACACACTCCCGTAATCAAATCGAGGGGTGGCCACCAAATCAATTACAAAGTCAAATATAGTATTGAAGAAATGTGCAGAATATGAGGAATAACCTCACTTGGTCCGGTACAGCTCCTGTTTTAGTCATATCCAAGCTGACTCACGGGAGTCATGGTAACGTAAATACCTCATACAGAGTCGTTTGCCAAACTATCCTACTTCATTTCTACCATCTCCACCATGTACACAGTTGTTAAAGTAGTTTTCGGTATTGGTAGATATTATGAGAATATCTGATCCCAGTCCCTTTAACGACCAAACACTTATTTCACACCTAATGGTTCTTTTACATTTCGAAGGTCAATTCACAATTGATATCAAAATATCATATTCTCAAAACCATATCACTTTTGAAATCCTATTCACCTTCGAAAATCATATTTTCAAAATAGGTTAAATCCTCATTTCAAATCATCATATTTACTCAAAATATGTTAATAAATCCCAACTTAGATTATTGCATAATTAAGCCGTATTCTACTTAAAAATCAAGGATTTAAATATAATCTTCCACTTTACAAATCTGAAATTCAAAAAATAGTTTAGATAGTTTAAATTAGTTTTAAAAATAGTTTAAGATAGTTTAATAGATAAAAATAGATTAATTTAGTTTAAAATAAGTTAATATGGATTAACATTGTTTAAATAGATTAAATATGTAAAATAGATTTAATAGATTAAAATAGATTAAATAGGTTTCAAATAGATTAAATAGTTTAAATAGATTTGAAATAGACTAAAATAAATTTAAAATACTTAAATAGATTTAAAATAGTTTAAAATAATTAGAATAGATAAATTTAGTTTAAAAGTTGAAAATCTTAACAACTTAGAATTTTAAAGAACATTTACAGTTTATGTTAAGAAAATAAATTTCAAATTAACATCAAATTTAACCATTTCTTCCATTTCAACCAATCTGGACCATTTCCAAATTTCAATCAAACCTAATTTTATGTCTTAAAATATTAATGTTAGCTATTCCAATTCCAATAGATTTCAAAGTTACAAAATTTCAATGTTTCAATAAATTAACTTCGATAATTCCATTTATACTTAAAAATCAACTTTAGAATTTTAATGTAAATCCTTTAAATAATTAATTTAAAAAAGTCAATTTATATAAATCAAATCCTATTTCAAACATCATTTAACTGGGTTAAAGGTTAAAGACTTAAAATCATTTAATTTAACCAATCTGGCGTGCATACATAATTTTCTACCCTATAGTCAAGTGATACGAGTATTTATCATTTCAATCCGCAAATATTTAAATTTACGGGTATATATTATTTCAACCCGCAATCCTGAATTAAATTAAAATCCATAAAATCGCTCGAGTCTATCATTTCAACCCATAACGATTTTTCCTAATCTATAGATCATTCGGGTAAGTATCATTTCAACCTGTAGGAAACTTGCTGTGTTAAAACAATATAAAATATAACATCCAGTCATCCAATATCAACAATCAAACATCCATCACAATAATATCCAAATCAACCAATAAACATCAATAGATAACCGATTATCATTAACAGGTATTAAATTAACAACTAAATTCAATATTAAATTAAACTATGATTAAATGCCATAAAAGTCAAATTTAAGCAGAATGACTATTTAAACATACCAAACGTCAATCAATTAATATCTAATCACATCATAAATTTAATTTAACTAACATTTGAAAATTAAGCAATGTGAGTGGGTCAAAACACTCACCTACGATTTTTCGTCGATTTAAAATCCAAAATTAGCCCAAAAATTTAATAGCTTCAGAATGCAGCCAAACCTATTTCAAAATGTTTGGAATTTCAATATGATCCCGATGGAACAAAGCACGCATGAATTCGAGCGTGTGCAGAAGTTATTGATATTAGAACATTTGTAAATTAAAATTAAAATGAATAAAAAATAAATTTTAAAATGTACACGTCAGCACCATTCACAGGTATCCTAACCGCAACAAAATCGCGACCACGCTGGAACTAAAGACCGGCCGCCACCTTCATCGAATAATCACCGCCTATCCCTTAGCCCACGACCTGATCAGAGCACGTGGCCATCCCCCTCGCCTTGGGTCGCACCTATAACGACCCAGAATTTATGTCAATTGAAATTCATATATTTAATTGGTTTTAAATATTAGCAAGTAAAATTTGTAGGTCGAATAGATTTTATTTCGAATATCTAGATTTAATTGGATAATTAAATCGATAATTTAATATTTGAAATTACAGAAATGATTGGAAATTGGGTTTAATATGATTAAAAATGATTTGTAAAGTTGTATTAAATCATGTTAAAGTAAGAATGATGTTTTAGAACTTTTAAAATTGAATTAAAAGTTAAATTGTACAAATTGAATATTATATTTAATTGACGAGTAAAAATAGCCATTTTTCAAACAGTCTCAGATTTCGACGAAACCAATTTCATCGGATCCGTAATGTTATATTATTGTATGGTTTCAAATTTCGTGTCAATCGGACTTACGGTTTGTCCGGGGCAAACTAAAACGCGTTGAAATCGGTTTGAGTGAATTTTTAAATTTAAAATATTCGATTCGAAAACTTATCTTCCAAATATGATCGAATGGCTCCCGACATATATTTCATTGCGTTCTGAATGGGGGTAAAACATTATAAACGCCAGGCGACACGCTTCGTTTGGAGTTCGGAAAATTTCGGGATGTATAGTGTTTCGTAAATTTTCTATAAAAGGACCTAGGTTCATTCTTTTTTGCACAAAACCCTACTAGGGTTACAGCCGCCGCTTATTTATAATTAATGGCCAAAACTCCATCTTCTTTCTCCTTTAATATCTCACAATCCATCGATAATTAGCAAAACTCTTCAACTACAATCTTTGTAGATCATCACGAGACCTTCGTATCCAACGGTCAAGATCGAAATTCAAACTACGGATTGATGGAAAATAGCTCGCGTTCGTCACCAAGTCGTGTACGAAATTCCAGGCAAGGAGGCGGTCGAGCCGCACGTGGCTCTGGCCATGGATAAGTCTCGCGTCGAGCTATCGAATGGCGCTACCTGATCTAGTGAAGTCGAGTAGTTTAGTCGCGAAAATTAAGGGTTGGAGGCGGCTATGGGTTATGTTGCGTAGATATGTTACTGGAGAGGGAAGAAGGTAGGGGACGGCTTGGATCTAGATCCTGGAAATCAATGGCCAAAGGTTTGCTAGGTTAAAATAAATAAAATAAATTGTAAATTGAATTATATTAAAATAGTGTAATCTTTAAAATGCAATATCTCTTTCATACGAGGTCCGTTTTGGACGAAACGAATTGCGTTAGGTTCATATGGACGAACAATACGCGATGGAGCTAGATTGGAGTTGATTGCAGCTAGTGAAATTTTGGGTAAAATTAAACGCGCGTTTAATTTTATTCGAAATAAATGCTGAAAACTGTTATTGAAAGCAAGGTGAGAACTTCTCACTCAATTGAAATTGTTTCGATTTAAATTTTAAATAGTTAGATTTAAAATTGCTTGATTGTGTGTTTGAATGATAAATTACCATTTGTTGTATTGTAATAGACCCTGTACGCCGTATATTAAGCGGAGGTTATTTATTAAACACATATACCGCGATATTTCACCTTGATGTGGAATTGGTATTATATATGTACTTGGAGTTGATTTTCCCGCATTATATAGCGGATGAGACCCTATTGCGCCACATAATAGCAGATAATATTTTATGAATCCCATATATTGCGATATTCCGTATTGAACGGGATTGGTATTGTGCTAACATTTGTGGATGCAGGGAAACAGGTTGGAAGGATCCAACTGGATTCCTCACCCGTATTGATTTATTTACAGATATTGTGATATATTCTGTTATCATATGATATATGATGTTTTGAGTGCCGTGATTGTTATATTTGGTGCTGTGGCAGCATTGGGCCTATTTTTGGAGTTTTAGAAATGTTAAAGTAACGATTTCGAATTTAAAAGGATTTTAAAGTGATTTTTGAAAGTATACGTTTTATTAAATTTTTGAATTGATTCATTTTAAATAAATAAACGTTATAATTTTAATATTATAAAAATTATGATTTTTATAGTTGAAATGTGATTTTTGAAATATGGACCTAATGATTTTATAAAATAGTTTAAATAGAGATTTTTGAATTTATTATAAAAGCTTTATATATAAGATTTTTAAAATTGGATTTTTATAAATCAAAGTAATGGAATTATAAAGGAGTTTTAAAGACGTTTTAAAATAATAATATAAATGGTTTTATAAAAAAATTAGAATCTACGATTTGTGAAGTTATATAATGAATGAATTTGTAAATAGAGAATTATAAGTAATTTGCTTATAATTTGGATTTTGGCGTGTAAATGGGATATGGATAGAATTTGTTAATAAAGTGATTTTATAAGTTGAAGTTGTTATAAAATATAAATGGAATTTATAAACATTGTTTTATAAATCCGAAAACGACTTATTTTTATAAGTTAATTATTATAGCTTATTTAAGGAGTATATTCACGATTTTGGGACAGTGGATAATCCTTTAAAATAAAATGTGTAGAAACGTTGAATTTGGTTATCGAAATATATTCATGATTTTGGACAGTGAATAATATATTAAAGAAAGGTTTTGGGGAAGTGATATTTTAAATAGAATTAAAACGATTTGAAGTTGTTTTGAAATGTATTAAGTATCAAAACCATAGATTTCAACATTCATTGTTAAAATAAACGTTTTCGAGAAATAAGGAAATGGTGGACTATAACACTGTTGTTATAGTAAATGATTTCCGAAAGGAAATGTTTTTGTATAGTATGGGATTTATATATCTATCTTAATTTCGAATCCCTATACTAGTGATTTTAGGTGGTCATAACGATGTTTTACGCAACATTCATTTTGACTCAAATGAATGTGTTTAAGAGAATGTTTTCCTTAAAAGAATAAAATATATACTTAATCGTGTTTTAAGTATTGAATATTTTCTAAGTATTGAAAATAAATAGATTTGTGAATTGCTTATTGTTAAATAAGCATTTGGAAATGTTTTTCAAGGTGGAAATTGAAAGGGTTTAGAGAATATATCTTTTCAAAGATAAGTTGAAGTGAATATTTGGCAAGTTATTTAATTTATGGAAGATTAATAAAAAGGGCCTAGTGATTGTTATGGTGCTGAATATTTTTTGTGATTGCTTGAAATTGAATGCTACACTTATTTAAAAAAATAAGCGCTCGTTATTTGGTTTAGCCAGGAGATGACCTTTGTGTCATAAATCCCATTCCGAATAACGATAAGTCGTAATGGATAGCATTTGAAAACCGGTGTTGAAGACCAGATATTTTTGAAAACGGAAGGATTACCGTCGAATGTATCTGCATCGGCTGATCTCCGATATAGAGATTTTATCACCCTTTGTGATGGGAAGTCCGGTCGTGATTAATGAATATCCAGATTGCAAGGGCTTCTTTGGAAGTGCCTTCGGTTCCGTTCGATCCTGAAACGGACTTGTATGGATGTGTGTCTGACGTTACAATTTGAGATGTAAAGCTGGTTTCTATCAAATACATTTCTGTTGGTGGCGGAGAATTTATTCTTTTAGCTTAACACCCTTCTTTGAGACGTACGAGCTCAGAGGTTATGTAGTTGATGGTTACTAGTGATACATTCCCAAATTGGTAATTTGGCATACGAAGTGCTGTTGAGCATATGTTGATCAAAGTGTGAGTTTTGTGAAAAGCGTAGCTTTGTGGACGAGACTTCGTCGGACCTCACACCCCGGAAATGGTCAAAACAGGAAAGATGCAGCAAGGTTATTAGGGGACAGCGCCCCCTTAGTGTATGTCATTTCCTTCTGGATAGAGGTGGTATTATGGTATGGAGCCCTGATACTTAACCTATGTTTTGCTGCAAACTTATTATTTTGTGGTTGTTCGTAAATCCCGAGATTTAGGTCGGTTGCGACCGGGGGATGGCATATTCGTGTCAGT
Source organism: Allium cepa (assembly GCA_030765085.1). Taxonomy (NCBI): domain Eukaryota; kingdom Viridiplantae; phylum Streptophyta; class Magnoliopsida; order Asparagales; family Amaryllidaceae; genus Allium; species Allium cepa. Next base: position 645,337,807 of record CM060937.1, on the reverse strand, counting down.
TGTTTCCCAGTTAGGGGTAAACCGGCCTTGTGTTGGCAGAGATCCGGTTAGGTTCTCGGGGCTTCTTTCCAAAGGCGTACCCATGTGGCAATGGGAAGTTCCTTGGCCTGATCATTTGTTGGAAATCCAAAGAAACAATACGAGCTTTGTACGGTTTTAGTTGTATAACCTGCCATGGAATGCGGCGGTAACCTACTATCGAACATGGTAGCTATAGTAGGCATACGATAATGGTCGTATGTTGGCTAAGATTTATATTATACTTTCGAAATGTTTTCCTACACTTTGCACCTATAGTAATAATATCAAAGAAAATTCGCGTATCAAGCATATTTGACTTCATAAGGAGAAATCTCCTCCGATTCTGCGTTGGCATTGTGTATGTGTGCGGGAGGCCTTATGGTAGTCTCATTTTCTAAAAGCATTGCGGATCTATTTTGAAAATAATTTCTTTGTTTGTTTTCAAAAAGATAAACTATTTTAAGTTCTCACACCAGTTCCATGACTGACCTGGAGTTTATTGTTCTCTTTCTAAACTCTGGGTGCCCATCATTTTCCACACGGGCAGTCTAGAGTTAGGTTATCAGATCATTCTGGAATTCAAGAGTTGCTGTGGAGATCAGGAGCAAGCTGGATGGCTTGGCGTATCAACTAGTATATAGTATTTCTTTTCCGCTGTTTGTTGTTGTACACTTTGATTATGTAATGTAATGTAATGTGATGTAATGTAATCACTGATATGATTCTTTGTTTTAAAGATATTTATTTATCTATTATATGTTTTTCCGTTGCAATTGTGAGATTCTGATATTGTTTTTATTGCTTTTTCTTTCTTCTTCTATCTTCTACCACTTCTTTAACCTTAACGGTTCGGTTTTCCGGCCTTCGATTGCTCGGCAGTTGATACAGTGGACGTATTAATGTCGACCTTCGGGAGTCGAAAATCCGCGAACATTGCAGCGCCTATTGGTGGCTCGCGCACCACTCCGACCCCCAGAACGCCGTGCATCGCCGCCATGCTTTAGAGCCATTTTCTGGTGAACAACCGACCATCTATGAAGAACGAACCGCAGATCCACGGCCTACTCGATGCCATCTTTGCAACGCCACCACCCAATCGCATTATAGTCGTAGATCCACCATTGGATCAAAACCCTAACTAATGGATGCCTGAGGTTCATTCTCTATTTTTGGACAAACGGTCAATTGAAAAACGAATCACAATAGTGAACTACGCTTATCGAGAGCTTCGAATTGATATATAATATGATAGGCTTTTGTGGAGTTAGATTTTGAAATTGTTTTGGAGATTGAACTGTGGCGTTTGGAAATTGGAGTTTGTTTCTACCATTGAGGAAGAGAGAAGGAACAATCAGAATATAACTGCACATATAGGAATAAGAAATAGGAAGGCTGCTACGATCAGAACAGAATAATTTATCTTAACAAAGCCCGATAAAAAATTGAATTCATATCGAATTTATACGTAGGACGAATAACGACCCAAAAGCCCGTTCTTCCTTCGGAATGAAATGTGTCATCCCATGTATCGAAATAGATGTTTTCGATATTTCTAAACTCAATGGAACAGATTTCAAGTCCTAATTCCATCGTACGAAGAAGTTAGCTTTAAAATCAGCTTATTTCAAGTTGATTTCAATTAAATTGATTTGTGGGTGTTTCAAGTCCGTACGATTAAATGACAAATCCGATCGCTATGAAATTTGAAATCCTACAATAATTCACCGTCATGGATCCGATGAAACTGGTTTCGTCGAAATCCGAGATAGTGGCCAAAATGGATATTTCATGTTAATTAATAGATGAATGTTAAATGAATTAAATCACTTTTTCAATTTCAAATTCAATAACTCACAAATTTCATCATTTTTTATTGCTTGGACATTTACTATAATTTATAACAAATTTATATATCAATTCAGTGTTAAATATTACACTAATTAAAGTGTTAAATTTCAAATATAATTAAATCCAATTAATTATAGTTTAATTACAATAAATTGATTAAATTTGGTTTCAATCTTTTAATTCAATCCATCATTACTCTATGGACATAGTTAACATTTGTTTATATCTTACTACACTAATATTCTACAATTATCATCTTTTATCGTATTAGTTGCAATATTTCAACTACACTTAACTTTTATCAACTTTATTAAAATTTTAAATCCCAGTAAAATTAACTTATCTTGGTTTCAACCTTTATCTTAAATAAATTTCTACCTTATGAATATAATTGAAATTTCTGTACATTTTATTGCATTCACCTGTTACAATTATTGTCTTAACTCAATTTACATAATATTTAATTTCATTTAATTATAACTGATAGATAAATTGGTAACAAATGACAATTGTCATTATTGTTATATTTAATCACATTGTATGGTTGTAACATCCCACCTTTTCGCATGCTTTAAATCGACACACGTGCCAATTCAAACCATACGAAAGGACGGATTGTTATGGGGTAAATAAGAAAAATAGAGAAGAAAAAAAACTAAACAGAATCTCACAGCAGAAGGATAAAATATAATAAATAATATACAGTTCATAAAACTGTTTACAAAACATTTGATTCTTCTTTATACAATAAATATCAGAGTTCACATGCCAATAAATACCAATGCAGCGGAATACAGTGTGTAGTGGAACCATATATAATATAATAATAATAATAATAATGAAATCTTCGTCTTCGTCCTTCAGAAATAAAGTCTTCAAATCTTGAAACGCTCGGACTGATCCGAGCGAATTGAAAAGACAAAACACTCGAGTCGGAACTAAATGATCTTATGTAAGTTAAATTAACAGAAATAAATCTGAGTGCAGTAACTCAAAAGATGCTCGGGATTTACATCTCTTAAGGATCCGTCAAACTATTTACTATGTAGTATATTTCGCTATTATAATAGTGTCTATAGTAAAATAAACATACTTTTAAATAACATTAAGGCTTTACATTTTCCACCTTAACACGTAATAGTCCCAGTAGTGCATCCAATATCATAGTCCCTCCTGATCGGGAAGCCACCAGAGGATACCACACGGGCTACGGGAGAAATCCAAACTCGTACAAGGCTCGATAGGGTAGGTGACACGGCACAACTAGGCAATTCCAGGGTAGATATACCAATTGCTATCCGGGCTGGTGGTAACGCGTAGCCGCAGCTACCGCCCACCTCGAACTAACACCCCCAAATCAAAGAAATCAATAGTGGCCACCGAATCAATCCAAAGTCAGAGTATAGTATCGAAGGAGTGCGTTCGATCAGAGGAATGACCTCATTAGCCCGAGAATCGCTCCTGTTTTAGCCACCTTATGCCAACTCATGGGAGTCGGGTCCACGTATTTACCTTGCAGGAAACGCCTCCACCAACCTACTTCATTATGGAATCTCCACCGCGTACACGGTTGTTAAAGTGGTTTTCGGAGTTGGCAGAGAGTATGACAACTTCCGATCCCGGTCTCTTCAACAACCAAACGTTATTATAACACCGCGGTCATTTAAAATAATTATACTTTAAAACCAGAATAAAATATCCATTTTAAACCCATATAAATACGATATCGTTTATATTTTTAAAACCCCAAATCAATACGATATCATTTAGGCCCAAACCAATATAATGTCATTTTATTTTCTAATATATATTCTTTTCCAAAATCATAGGTTTTAAAGTAAATATTTAGAAATCAAAACTCTTGAATATAATAATTTCAAATTATACTACCTTGAAAATCATAACCTTGAACCAAATTTCCATCTCTTAAATGGTTAAATATTAAACTACTTTTATAAAACAAAATAGCTTCTTTAGATTTCACAAATCAATTTCAAATATCGATTTAAACTACCAAATACCATTTCAATTCTTATGTTTCAAAGCTTTAAATATTTCACCATTTCACAAACAAACTCATTTGACAAATCCCATATATATTAAATTCAATTACTTATTATTTAGACTTGAAATATTTACTTAATGAATTCAATATAATTTAAGAAAAAATTTAACTTCACATAACTGGAAAATCTTTCAATTTATTATATTCATTTAAATCAACCTGATATTCATTTAAATCATTCTACCCAAAAATCAACTTATAAGATCATATCCTTTAGAAATTCTAACTTTTTATTTAATTACAATTTAACTTAATGTTCGTCTTCCAACCTTATTCTCATTTAAGTTGATAGAACTTCCAGAAATTAAATTTTAAATAAATGCTTAATCGTATTTGATCTTAAAAAAAATCAAACTTTATTTTATACTTCAAATCAAAATTTATACAAAGCTTAAAAACCGGAAATTACTATATATAAATAACCTTTATAAATAACCAAATCAATATCCCATAAACCATATATATATAACTTTACAAAACCATAGAAAATCATTTCAATATATATATATATATATATTGCCTATATAAAATTTTCTACCCTATGGTCAAGTGATATGGATGTTTATCATTTCAATCCGCAATTTAAAATAAAAATGCGGTTGTATATCATTTCAAACCGTAATCCCGAATGAAAAGAAATGCATGATAACTTGCAGATTATATAAGATAGAACACATCATCCATTCATCCAATATAAATCATCAACCAATTTAATTCAATCATCATCAATTTATTTCAATCATCGTCAATTTAAACAACATCAATATATAGCATATGCAATATAACAGGAAATAAATGACAGTCATTAACTAACAGTTTATATTCAAAATAAATTTAATAACTGTTTAACTAGCAGTTTTATGCAAGTAAATAAATTTTAACTGTCAAATTTATATGCAATTATAAAATTAATTAACGGTCAAATTAAATAAATGCGATTTGACAGAGATAACGAATAAAACATGACAAACAGCCATAAATAAATTTCTACTCATATCTAAAATCAATTTAACAAACATAAGATAACTCAGAAGTTGTGAGTGGGTTAAACAATCACCTTTGAGATCTAAATCGAATTTAAATCCGATTTAAACCCAAAAATTCGACGGTCTCAGAATTCATTCAAACCAGTGTCAAAAGATCTGGAATTTAATTTCGATCCTAACAAAAGAAATTTCGTGTGAAACGGAGTTCGAGTGGGAAAGTTATGATACAAAGATGATTGAAATCAAAATTTAATTAAAAACAAAACTAACCTAACTAGATCGCCACGTCACCCTAGTACGCGTCTTCTCTCTTCCATACGCGAATGCATTTGCAGGCCGACAACAAAGAACAAACGCAAAACCCCATGACCGCTCCTTTGATCGTCGCCGCTCACTCCTATGGCTCACCATCGGCCACGCTGTGACTCCCCTAGCGTTCACCTCAGCCTTCTCTACGCTTCGACGTGGGTGCGACAACCCCTAGTGCCAGCCGCCGCCACCCAGAAACTAGGGTTTTCGAACCCTAGTTCGCCGATTACGGCCGCCTCAGGCCACGACACCTCTTCGAATGACCACCAAACGACTCCGCACGACGAAAACTCCAAAACCCATATTCCAATTTCGCAAATTGATGAAGTAATCAAAAAGCCCCAATTCAACTTTAGGGTTTTGAATTTTACACGTTTGACCGTGATTTCTGGTTGACTCGAGCGTCTATTGCAAAAACAGAGACTGCATGTAGATCCGTACTGATGAAAACTACAACATATATTTTTTTGGAATTTTTCTGAGATGTTTGAATTTTCATTTGATTTTTGAATAGAATTGGATCTGAAATTTGCATCCATTGAGGAAGAGAAAGAGTTGAAGAAAATGAACGTACAACAAATAAAGATAGAATGGAGGCTAGGGTTTATAACAGCCTGTTTAGACAAACTGCAATAGAATAGGTGGGCACGAATTATAAACGTGTTAAACGGTAGTTGGCCCAAAAAGTCCGTTCTGACCCCAGAACGAAATTTGTTAAACCCATATATCCAAATAGGTATTTTAAAATATTCTGAACGTGATGGAAAAAGTTTCACGTCCAAATTCGATCGTAAGGAGAAGTTATGCTGAAAACAATATTTTCAAATTGATTTCAAATTGATTTTAATTAAATCGATTTCAAGGCGTTTCGCGTTCTACGATCAAATGACAAGTCTGATTACTACGAAACTTGAAACACTATTATAATTCACCGTTACGGATCCGATGAAACTGGTTTCGTCGAATTCCGAGTTCGTGACCAAAATGGCTATTTTTATGTTAAAAAAATCAAAATAAATAAATGAAAATCAAATTTTATATTTAGATTCTAAAATTTTTCCCATTTCATCACTTTTTAAAAATTCTTAATCATTTACAAAATTCCAACAAGTTTAGATGTCAAATTAAAGAAGGTAAATTTTTAAATTTCAATATAAATCCTTAATTTCATTGAATTCCCAAATCCAAAAATTTCGTTTAGTTAAATAAATTAATTAGTATTCCATTCATTCCTGTCAATAGATGGATTTAAATATTGGATTCCAAATTATCACACAAACATTATCTTTATTTCAAATAACGAATTATATAACTATATTCAATCTTATTTAATTGCAATTAAATTCAATTATTAGACTTTGAGTTTCCATATATAAATAAGTCCTAATTCACATTCTTAAATTCACTATTTATCTTATTACCATCCTGGGTACCATTTATTTTAATATATATATATATACATATATATATATATATCCAGATACTTTAACATTTTCCAATTGTTTATCTCAATTTGCGTAACATTAAATTTCTATTTATTGCAATGGTTTCTGGTTTAATTGAACGAACTAAGTATATAACTCATAACAATTGTTGTAAAACCCTCAATCCCCCATTTATAAGTTTGTTATTTCCACCCAAATATTATAGATATTTACAGGTATATGGTTTTTATCCAATAATTATTTATTATATATTAATTAGATAAATTTACTATTTAAGTCCGTTTTAAATTTATTACTAAATATCCAATTACCAATTATTTTCCTTCAAATAATTCATGTCCCCATAAATACTTACATTTACACTTAAAAATTATTTTAATATACCCATTCCAACAACTCTTAAACCTTATCTTTACGATTCAAACAATTATAATATTTAATTACATTTATAACAATTCAATGTTGGCATTTATTCCTATTAATTTATACAATGTTTACTGCTCCTTTTTTCAATTTCTTCCATATACAGTCGTGACTTCCCTATTCACAGTTACTTTTGTATACTCCTTTCCTATTTAAACCAAATATAACAAATTCCAATTAAATCCAATTTTTACCTTTAAAATAAGTCATAACATTCGAATCACTCTATTAAATTGGAATGTTTCATTTAAGTTACTTGCATTAACATAATTCTTTAAATTTATTCCCATTTACGGTTAATCAATGCTATATTACATTAATAAATTTAATATCTTCCTTTATTTGATAAATAACCTAGAATGCACTTACATTCATTCATTTCATTTATGGGTATTGTATTAAATTTTAATTTATTAGCTAATACCAACATTATTACCATTCATTACAATTAGATTCCAAATTTTTATTCAATACCCTGAATGAATAACATATATATTAACCAAATCCTTACATTTGTTTTTCTTCATATTTAAAATCAAATCATAACATTTAAATGATTTAATTGAATTGGAATTTCATCCAAGTCATAAATTATTAACTTGCATTAACATGATTGCTTAATTTATTCCAATTACCTTTACACTCTTTTGTTGCATTAAATCAATTTAATATTTTCGTTAATTTCTCATATCAAATTTTATATTCAGGTAAGAATTATTTTTCTACTTAATTCATTTGGATTTTATTCAAATTTCTATAAATAGGTTTTAAGTCACCATCTACAAAATTTAATTTAGCGTTTATTCCAATATTTGTTTATAATTTAAAGTTTCTACTAAATTAAATTACAAAACTTGTAAATTTTAACAAATTTTAATCCACTAAATTTACGGGTCGTTACAATGGTTGTTATGTACACACAAATATTATAGTTATTTACACAAGACAAATTTTATTCAATTACTATTTATTACTCACTATTTCATTAATTAATACAACATTTAAATTATCAATTACTCTTTTAATCCAATTATCAATTAATACACATATTATTACCATTAAGTTACAATCTATTACCAATTATAACTCTTTAATCATTTAAATTAATTATAATTACATTTAAAGCAGTTATAAATTACCTTAAATTAATACTATTACATTTCATTCCAATTATATTCTTATTATTAAATCACAAATTTTTATTTCTTCCAACATTAAATCACAAAATCTTATTAAATTAACTATTTTAATTATTGAAAATTACGGGTCGTTACATAAAATCATATCATCGTAAGGCTTTATAACTCAAGGATGTAGTCTCTGAACGCACGATGTTTGATGGATATCGTGAATTCACCTTGAATCGATCTCTAAACTGTTAATACCCTAGGTATTGATTTTGATGACAACAACCACATAAATATTACTACTAACTTAGCTTCGAGTTATGCAGTCATATCAAATATATTGTGGAGACATTTACAGAGATAAAGAAGAAAACAATGGAAGCAAATGAATTATAGAAGAAGGTCAATAAGAGCAATTGAAGAGCGAAACCCAATTAGAAAAGCATGCTAAAGGATAAAGGTGTTTGAAGCGATGAGGAGTAGGTTGAACCTTAGAATATCTTGTTAAAGATCTCATGGCAATTATACTTGAAGATCATTAACCATTGGCCTCAACCGAATCACAAAAATCCATAAATATAAGGTAATTTGAAATGCTAAAAATTTGCAACACTTATTAATGTTGTTGTTCATTTTGCAACACACCCATATCGATATGGGAGATAGGGGGATGTCGACATGCTAGCTTTTTTTAGGATTTCAAATTTTAAATGACGAGACATTTCCCTCCATCTCTTCACCAAAAGACACGTCTCTTCAACCACTATATAAAGGCCTCTGAAAATGAATTTTAACATCAAGGATTCTTATTTTCTCTTACTCCTTCTTGTCCAAACATTTGCAAAAGAAATCCATTGCATACTCTTTCAATCTCCTTGCAAATCGATACTGTTTCACTCTAGTTCTTCACTGGTTTGCAAACCCCGCAACATCAGAGAGTTGTAATTTAATTTACATCATTCTCTTTCTGATTTCATCATATTCCTCAAAGAATTCAAAGATATATTGCCATTGAAGGTCTATAGGATCATTGTACTGAATCTGCAAGAATCTATATTGAAGATACGACTACTTGCCATAGTTTGTTGTTGGTGATAAAGAGAAGGTGTTATTGTAGCCTCTAAATTAAAGAGGGTGTGTCTTGTAGCCCGTGAAACTAAGATTGTAAAGATATTCTTCCCCCCGTGGAATGCAAGCGATTATAGTGGAATTCTGCACGATAGAGTGCAGGACTAGATGTAGGATTGGTTAATCCGAACCAGTATAAAAATTCGGGTGTTATTTACATTACTGTATTTTACTTTATTACTTACTTATTCTCTGATTACTTCTTTCTGTTTGCAATTTTAGTAAATACAGTTTTATACTCATAAGTAACTAGTTAATACACATTTGACCACTTCTAGTGTCTGAATAGCCTTAAGATCCAACATTGTGTTTTAGCCACCCCAGTTTCCAACATTTGGTATCAGGCATTGGTTTTCAAAAATTTATAACTTGGTTTTTGAAAAGTATAAATGGATAATGACACTAGTAACACATTTTTTAACACTTTTGTAGAAGGGCAATCTACCACTAGACCCCCTCTATTTGATGGTAGTTGTTATGCATATTGGGCTTGTAGGATGAAATGTTATTTGCAGTCTAATCGTTTGGATATTTGGAACATTACTCAAATAGAGTATATAGAGGCTCAAACTGAATATTCAAAATTGACACTAGACCAAAAGACACAAGCACTTAATAACTCTAAGGCCATAAACATTTTATTTTTCTCCTTAGATAGAAATGAATTTAATCGAGTGTTCATTTGTAATTCTTCATATGAAATTTGGAGAACACTGCAAGTCACACATGAAGGCACCAATAAAGTAAAACAAATAAAGATATCTATGCTAACTAACCAGTTTCAACTCTTTCAAATAAAACCAAATGAGTCTATTTCTGTTATGTATTCTAGATTTCAAGATATAGTACATGCCTTAATATCATTGGGAAAGAAAATTACTGAAGAAGACCAAGTCAGAAAGATCTTGAATTCACTTCTTAGTGAATGGGATCAAAAGACTCTGGCAATTGAAGAAGCCAATGATATTAATATTATGAATTAAAAGATTTAATTGGTAACCTAATGTCCTATGAAGTAAAGTTGCATATTAGAAAAGAGAATCAGACAAATGAGAAGAAATCACTAGCACTTAATGCTATGATCGACAAAGATGAACCAGATGATGTTGCTATTGATGATGATATCGAGTGTATGACCAAGAAGTTCAAGAAATTCTTGAAGTATTGGATAACAAACAAACTTCGAAAAACTAACAACGATAATTCTAGAATTGGAAATGTTGTTAAGTGTTTCGAATGTGGTAAACCCAGCCATTTGAAAAGAGACTGTCCTAAACTGAAGAAATCAAAGTCAAACACTTTCAATAAGGAGAGAAAGCAGGCATTCAATGGAAAATGGGATGATTCAGATACATCATCAAGTGATAGTGATTCAGAAACAGGAAATGCCAACATGTGCTTCATGGAAAAGGATGACCAGGTATTGAATTTTAATAAAGAAATTACTAATGTTTTGAATGATATGAATCAGGGATATAAAATACTTAGGAAAGACTACAACAATAGTTTGGCAGAGATAGATAGATTAAAAATATTATGAAAGGTTAACTGAAGAAAAACAATGTCTAAAAGATGAAATTGAAAGATTTAATAGGTATAATGATGAAAAGGATTTGACACTTGGAAGTTTTGAAAAACTAAAAAGTGAAAATGAATCCTTAAAATCAAAAAATCTTTTAACGAAGTCACAGATCACTAATCTGAATGACAAAATAACATCTCTGTACAATGTTATTCTTAACCATAATAAGGATTTGGACAAAATGAAAACTGATATTGATAAATTTAACAAAGGGAAGTATAATCTAGAAAAAGTATTATCTGGATCTAAACATACTAGGAATAAACATGGACTTGGATACACCCTTAAGGCCAAATCAAAGAAACATAGTATTCAAAATACTAAGTTTGTTAAGACTACCAAGTTCAAATCAAAATCTAGGAAATTAAAGTTAAAACCTCCAAATAGATTCATTAATTTATGGGTTCCAAAAAGGTTGGATGATATTGGAAAAGAAAAATATATTGATAATTTTATTAATAAGGTTCATTCATGTAAAGTCCCGCTTTTCCGTACTCTTTGAATCGACAATAAACCACACATGTCTAACTCAAATTGCACAAAAGACGGATCTTTAAGGGTAATTAAGAAAAACAAAATCTCACACGAATGGAATAACATATATTATTTCAATAATAATCTTTACAGCGGAAAATTTTAAAATACAATATCAGAGTCTAACCTAGATTTAGTTTGGACAGTTATAAAACCTGCCCTTACAAATGCTGACAAACATCAAACAAAATAAACTAAGTACAGCGAATAATAGAATATGTCCATACGTCGATGAATATCTCCAGCTCTTCTCTGGAAATTCGAACCATCTTCGACTAAACCTGAAACTACTCGGATCTGACTCGAGTATTGAAAATACCCGGATCAGGCTTGATAAACCAGCATGAGAGAAACTCAATTATAGATTAGAGTGTCATATATCAGCCTTTTTATAAATCCTTTGAAAATAAAGAGTATCTCATAAGACCACGCCCACACATAAATATGGACGGGTTTTCACCTTATGATAACTAAATCACTTTCATATCAAAATGTTTGATATTATTTCTAATGACATCTCTTTGAAAACATTTGTAAATAAACTTATTAATCTTATCCGAAATGGTTACCCATATAGCATTTCGAGGCTATTCATTATGCCAATACAAACAAAACCGTAGGTTCTTATTGGAGAATGGATTTCCATACAAATGACCAGGCGCAGGATCTACCTTCCGAAGGGGTACACCTCTAGATGGATGTCCCGAGGACCATCACAAAGGATCCTCTATCAACACAAGACTGGCCCACCTCGTTAACTAGATGGTACGAATATGTCACCCCTCGGTCGTTACCGACCTTTATTCGAGGGCCCTCATAGCATACACCACATTAATTTACACCCCGACGTCATACCAAGAAGAAATATATCTAGAAGGGAGGACCATAACCCACTTAGCCTTGCTGCATCTAATCCTGTTTCGGTCATTTCCGGTTTGATGAGGCTTGAGGCTACGATTACCTTTTTACAAAGCATATATCATATCTTTGAATGCCACATTTCCATTTTGGTTAACTACTAATTGCCTTCCAAAAAATACAACCCTTGAGCTCGTACGTCTCAAGGAGGGTGTTAAGCTAAGAGAAGTTGCCTTCTCCGCCACCACTGATGTACATTTGTAAAAACCAATGTACGTAATCTTTAGAAATGCAATGTCAGACAAACGTCCATACAAGTTGTCCAAGAATATGACAAATTGAAGGCACTCTCCTACTACCACTAGTAGCGAGTAGTCCTTGCAATTCGAAAAATCTCCACAACAAGGAGACCACTGCTATATATAACTCAAGACCTACCCAGAGAAAGTCAACAAGCAGTCCTCACAATATAAAGATCCACGGTCTTCAATCATCTTCGACATGTCTTCACGTTCGAACGTATATGTTGGTTTGAAGTGGTTTTCGATAGGAATTACCCAAATCCGACCCAGGTTCCTTCAAAATCCAATTATCGATAAAAAGTGAATATGAGTATACATGATTTATTAAGTCTCTTTTCACTTTAATTCTTTCAGATGATTTCGAAATCTCTTTCTTTTGACTTTGGATAATTTCTAAGAAATTCATTCTTTTGTTTTGGAAAATATCTCAAATTTCCTTACTTAATTCTTGATCCAAATTTCTTTACTTTTTAGTCGGGTCAAAACAATGTTATCTAAGACATCGTTTACGATAAACCCTAAATCAGTCTTATCAAACATTTTGAAATAAATAGGATCATAGAAATCATTCATTTTGGAGATTTCTTAAATTTTGGATAATACCAATCTTCTTTTATTTTGGAAAAAATTAACAGAATCTTTTTATTTAAGAGCATCCAGGCTTTCCTTACGATCTGTTCCACCCCTCACCTAAGAAAAGAAAACATAGGCCAGTTAAGTTCAGGGCACTAGTTGCTCCCTCCATTATCTTAGTTAAACACCTTGTTTTATCTTCCCACATCTCACAGGCGGAACAATGTACTGGTCGTTTCCACATACTCAGATTTTCAACTTTATTTTGGAATTGCTTATAAACATTCCAAATTATCTTTCGAAAACGCTTAATTACCCTTTTTAAAACATTCACAATTGATTTTGAAAAACGCCGTTACATTTAAACTCATATTCCAAAAGTTATAGAATTCGCAGAAGAAAAGTGCTGCGGAAAGTGCTAAATAAGCTTATTTAAATTAAACAAATTTTAAACATTCAATAATTCATATTTTCCAATCCAAATCTCTTTCAAATCATTTAAATAGATTTATCAAATTTATTCCATATTTTTCCATAATTAAAAATATCCATTTAAACAGATTTCCTGTTATGGTCATTTAACTGCACTAACGCGATTTTTCTGGAAAATTGATTTGGACTTACTTCAAAATCTAATCGATGAAAATTTGATTTTCTTTCTTCGTTTAGAAGATATGGATATCATAGTCTGGGATTTTCTTATCTCGAAGAATTCCGAGTTTTATTCCACTCTATACACTCATTTGACCTTTTCGACGCAAAATCGTGAACTACCGTTGCGCGACGCACCTAGTTTTAACTTATTTTTCAATTTTGAAATAATCTATTCAAATTGGATTTCAACACTTATAAAATCATTACAAATCATTTTAAATCAATATTTCCTCTTTTTAAAGTATTTAAAATATATTTTCTTTATTACCATATTATAATATTATTATATTCCCATTATTTTAATATTAAGTTTTAAATTTCAATTTTAACTCAATTTCAATTCTAATCTCAAATTAAACTTATTTAAAACTTAGATTTCAAATCTAATTTCAATTTAACTTCAATTCAACTTCAAACTAAACTTCACTTTTTCAAAATCGATTTCAATTTCAATTTCACCATTCATCTTAATTTCAATTTCTATTTAACTATCCTTTTCGGAATCCATTTCACTTCAAATTTTCAAATTCTCTTTTGTTTTAACTTTAATTTCACTTATAAATGAAAAGAGACCTATTTTTTTAAAATATCCCATATTACTAAAATAGTATCTTATTAAACAAAGGGATTACTTAATTAGTAGAAATTTGATATCCAAATTATCATCACAACCATACAACAATCATATAACACTAGCATATTCAATACGGTAAATGTCATAAAATTACTACGGATTAGCCAACATATTCACAATCAATCAAACATCCATATCATCAAATGGTGGTTATCTAACATAACAATTAGACACGATAATTAATATAATTCAAAAAGCGGTGAGGATTTCTCACCTTCATATCCATTCCATCAAACTTTAACATAAGATTTCCGTCTCTCGTTGACGTGCTATTTCCAACGTCTTGCCTTTAGCAGTTTCCTTTCCGAACGCTTTTGTTTTCTTTTTCTTTTTCTTTTTCTTTTCTTCTCTTTTTTTCTTTTGTTTTTTTGTATGGAGGAGAGGGATTATGGCCTTGGTGTGGAGGAGGGTGTGGCCTTGGGTTTAGGCATCTAGGAGGGTGTAGGCTCGGGTTTGGGGTGTGTGGTGCTCGGCCTTGGGGTGTAGGGGCTCGACTTGGCTAGGGTGCTCGGGTTTGTGGGTTTTGGGCTCGACCATGGGATGTAAGGGGGTATGGTGTGGGTTTTGGGTGAGGAGGAGATGGGTAGGTGGAAGTTAAGCTTGGTTTTGGTGACGTAAGGTGATGGTTTGGAGTATGGATGTGATAGCTTGAAGGTAGAAGGGAAATGGAGAGGTAGGAAGTCATGGAAATGGAGGAAGAAGAAGGAAGTAATGAGAGAGGAAGAGAATGGAGTTTAGGACTTTTGTAGAATGAGAATGTAGTGAAGAAAGAAGAGTTTAGACTTGTATTTATAAGTGGAGTTTGAGTGGCTAATGTCCTAAATACCCTTGCCTTACTTTTTGACTTTTGCTTAACATGATAAGAAGTGTATTAATGATAAAATGATGGTAGGATGTAAGTTTGTACTTAATAAATGAGGTATGCCTCTTTTTCTTAAACTTTTAAAATGTTAAAATAACATTTGCTACTTTTACATGTAAATTAGTAACATCTCATTAATGTGATTTGAATTTGTGAAATGATTACTCTTTTTTTTCTTAAACTTTGTGTTAAAAAGAAAGAAGACTTTTGCTTGATTTGATTTGCATTAATGGTGGAAATGATGTTCATGGAAAAGTGTGTTAAGAGGTAAAGAGGTGTCACCTTCTTATGGTTTGTAGTTATTAAATCATATAGTTTTGCTTATTTTCTACGTAAAAGTATTACATCTTATTAATGAGATGAGAAGTAAGGTAATGATGTTGTTTTTATGTCAAATCATGTCTTTTTAAATTTATTTAATTTAACTTAACTTTTCTAAAGCAAACTCTTTTTGTCTTTTAGTGCTAAATGTAAAGTGTTTAAATAGTTTGTAAACTTGTATTTATGTGTTAGAAAATGTATCAAGTTGCAACAACTTGTCGACAACTTGTTTTGGTTGAAAACGATGTTTTTGTCGACAAATTTTACCGTCAAAATTTGTCATTTTTGTTAAGCTATAGATTGATGTAAACCAAACTTTAAAATGAACTTTTTACTTCTTTAATAAATTAAAACACGTCTCTTTATATTTTAAAATCATATTCAATTAATATCAAAATCTCTATTTTTACAGTGTATGTAAAACTGACAAAATGCGACAAATTTTGGTTATTTTTGTAAAACAATTATTAACATACTTTTAAACATATAAATTTACTTTTATTATCTTTATTATATGTTTTAAATAAGATTTACCTTTTTAAATAAATATTTAAATTCACTTATTTATGCCTTCATTTATTTTTAACAAAACTGAACTTTTGTCGATTTGTTTTAAAATCCAAATTTATACTTTTTAATTTATTAACTATATGAATAGATAATTTATTTACTACATATACCATTATTTAAGATTTAAACTCCTTTGAAATTTAAAAATAAGTAAAATCTCTCATTTTCGAAGTAGCAAAATTACGGGTCGTTACATTCTCCCCTACTTAAAAGCATTTCGTCTTAGAAATGGAAGTTAGATAAAAGAATCTATCTCATACTCATATCCTCAAATAATTTGAATTATTTCTACTGATGATAGAAAAGAAGAAGGTCGATATCATAACAACACTAAAAGAAAATGATGTCAAACATATATACAGAGATTCCCCACACTGACCTGAGTATATATCACGTACTTACGATTCTATACACATACATCAAGTCAAACTTCTATCGTACCCATCCTAGTGCATACTGCACACTTAAGATTGAATAAATAAGAACAAAAAAAGATTGTAAAAAAAACAACCACATCGATACTATATCAAGATAAACGAATACAACCACATAACTCATCCTTTGTCCTGAGCATGTATTATACCTGAGGTCTATATATACATACCACAACATCAGTCCAACCACTATATCTTAGTGCCTACTATTTGAGATAACTATCCAACTACTAAGTAGATAGACCCAACACATCTTACTATATGTGATATTTGATTTGATCTATTATTCGAATTCACAATTTTTCTTTTGAACTAGTATCGATCCCTCGATTTTCAAGGGCGGACTTTGATCAGACTTCTTGATCACAAACCCTTGCTTTCCTTGCATAGCTCTCAACTATGATAGAAAACTCATGTACATAATCATAAACTCCCATCAATGCTCGTTGTCAAGAATCGAGTGATAAATCCTTTTTTGGATTGGTATAAACACCTCAAAGTTATGTTCTCCAATCTTAGATCAAAATTTTTATGTGCTGAAATAATCTATGTTTAACTTATGTATTTATTCACATTCATCTTTACCTAATACATTTCTTCAAAATTTCTATTAATCCAAGTTTATTTCACAACCATTTACTTTCTTCTAAATACATTATTACTTAAGCATACAAATATGACTTAAACTTGTATGATATACCTTTACTTCTTAAGAGTATATATACATATCCCCAAACTTCAAATTGTTGTTACTTCAACTAAGGTGTTTAACTAATATGGAACTCTACTATTGTCTCAAATTAATAAGTTATAAAACTCAACCCTTAGTTTTCTTTATTTAAGGTTTTTATTTCGCTAATATTATTTATCCAATCCATAATTAATAAGACAACTTTACTAAGTGTACACCATTTCTTTACTAATCTTAACTTATTTAGCTATCCATTTTCTAAATCAAATTTCTTAACCTTAAATCCATCAAATATCTTATTTTCAAATTGTGAAACTTAATTCACATGGTATTTGTTACTTAAACATTTTCATCCAACATTCAACCTACTAACCGTATTATTCAAAATTATCTCCTTTTAATCTTACTTCATTTTGAATTATACACGTTACCCTAAATGTATCGCTAATTCAAATTTTTATATTAGGATGATATTTCTTATATCTTTTGTTCCTAAATTTCACTTTGATTTTAATCTAGTCAAAGTGTCTAAATTTCAAATAACTTAACTCCTTTATAAGTTATAGTACTTACCCTTTCATATTATATTTACCCAAAATTTCAATTTTGGCTTATATTTTTATAATTTATTGATAACAATTTTTTTTCTATGTGTACATTTTCTCTTTACTTTCTCTAACTACAACTTGTAGCTTTAATATTATCATCAAATATCTTATAGCCAAATTGTGAATTTTACTTCACAAGATACTTATACTTAGCTTTTAAATCCATCCATTATGATAATCACTTAATCCTTATTATTTCTTAATAACCAAAGGTCTAGGGGTATACGATCAAAATTCTAAATTCTAGCTTTCAACTAATTGATTCGATATAGAATATCTTATAGTCAAATTGTGCAATTATAATCACAAGATATTCATATTTTGGTTTTTCTAAGCAAAATTCCAATTAATCCTTAATTCCTAACCCAAAAGACAATAATATCCCCTTTAATATTTATATTATAAACCCAAGGTAAAATTATTTCATTTACCAATTTCTTTTAAAAACAAAACCATTTTTATAAAATTCACAAATATGCTCTCATATATATAATACTCTCATAACTCATTTTAGGGTGTTACTAACCCTATCTCTAATGTGTTACTCATCCTAGGATATTACTAATCCTATATCTCATGAGACTTACCCTTATCAGGCTTCGATGTTCGCTCAACCAAAAGCTCTGATACCAAATGTAAAGTTCCGTTTTCCTGTACTCTTTGAATCGACAATAAACCACACATGTCTAACTCAAATTGCACGAAAAGACGGATCTTTAAGGGTAATTAAGAAAAATAGTCAGAACAGAATCTCACACGAATGAAATAACATATATTATTTCAATAATATTCTTTACAGCGGAAAATTTTAAAATACAATATCAGAGTCTAACCTAGATTCAGCTTGGACAGTTATAAAACCTGCCCTTACAAATGCTGACAAACATCAAACAAAATACACTAAGTACAGTGGATAATAGAATATGTCCTTACGTCGACGAATATCTCTAGCTCTCCTCTAGAAACTCCAACTATCTTCGACTAAACCTGAAACTACTCGGATCTGACCCGAGTATTGAAAATACCCGGACCAGGCTTGATAAACCAGCATGAGAAAAACTCAATAATAGATGATAGTGTCATATATCAAGCTTTTTATAAATCCTTTGAAAATAAAGAGCATCTCATAAGACCATGCTTACACATAAACACGAGTGGGTTTTCACCTTATGATAACTAAATCACTTTTATATCAAAATGTTTATATTATTTCTAATGACAATTCTTTGAAAATATTTGTAAATAAACTTATTAATCTTATCCAAAATGATTACCCATATAGCATTTCGAGGCTATTCATTACGCCAATACAAATAAGACCATAGGTTCTTATTGGAGAATGGATTTCCATACAAATGACCAGGTACAGGATCTACCTTCCGAAGGGGTACACCTCTGGATGGATATCCCGAGGACCATCACAAAGGATCCTCTACCAACACAAGACCGGCCCACCTCTTTAACTAGATGGTACCGAATATGTCATCCTTCGGTCGTTACAGACCTTTATTCGAGGGCCCTCATAGCATACACCACATTAATTTACACCCGACGTTATAGCGGGAAGAAATATATCTAAAAGGGGATGACCATACCCTAATTGGGAATGACCCACTTAGCCTTGCTGCATCTAATCATGTTTCGGTCATTTCCGGTTTGATGAGGCTTGAGGTTACGATTACCTTTTTATAAAGCACATATCACATCTTTGAATGCCACATTTCCATTTCCATTAACTACTAATTGCCTTCCACAACCCTTGAGCTCGTACGTCTCAAGGAGGGTGTTAAGCTAAGAGAAGTTGCCTTCTCCGCCATCACTGATGTACGTTTGTAAAAATTAATGTACGTAATCTTTAGAAATGCAATGTCAGACAAACGTCCATACAAGTTATCTAGGAATAGGACAAATCAAAGGCACTCTCCTACTACCTCTAGTAGTGAGTAGTCCTTGCAATCCGAAAAATCTCCACAACGAGGAGACCACTGCTATATATAACTCGGGAGCTACCCAGAGCAAGTCAACAAGCAATCCTCATGCTATAAAGATCCACGGTCTTCAATCATCTTCAACGTGTCTTCACACTCGAACGTATACATTGGTTCGAAGTGGTTTTCGGATAGGAATTACCCAGATCCGACCCCGGTTCCTTCAAAATCCAATTATCGATAAAAAGTGAATATGATATACAGGATTTATTTAGTCTCTTTTCACTTTAATTCTTTTCGGATGATTTCGAAATCTCTTTCTTTTGACTTAGGATAATTTCTAAGAAACTCATTCTTTTGTTTTGGAAAATATCTCAAATTTCCTTACTTAATTCTTGATCCAAATTTTTTTACTTTTTAGTCGGGTCAAAAACAATGTTATTTAAGACACTGTTTATGATAAACCCTAAATCAATCTTATCAAACATTTTGAAGTAAATAGGATCATAGAAATCATTCATTTTGGAAATTGCTTAAATTTTAGATAATACCAATCTTCTTTTATTTTGGAAAAATTAACAGAATCTTTTTATTTAAGAGCATCCGGGCTTTCCTTTCGATATGTTCCATCCCTCGCCTAAGAGAAGAAAACATTGGCCAGGTAAATTCAGGGCATTAGTTGCTCCATCGCTAACCTTAGTTAAACACCTTATTTTATCTTCCCTGATCTCACAGGCGGGACAAATGTACAGTCATTTCTGCATACTCAGATTTTCAACTTTATTTTGGAATTGCTTATAAATATTCCAAATTATCTTTCAAAAACGCTTAATTATCCTTTTCAAAACATTCACAATCGATTCTGGAAAACGTCGTTACATTTAAACTCATATTGCAAAAGTTTTAGAATTCGCAGCAGAAAAGTGCCGTGGAAAGTGCTAAATAAGCTTATTTGAATTAGACAACTATTAAACATCCGATAATTCATATTTTCCAATCCAAATCTCTTTTAAATCATTTAAATAGATTTATCAAATTTATTCCATATTTTTCCATAATTAAAAACATCCATCTAAACAAATTTCCTGTTACGGTCACTTAACTGCACTAGCGCGATTTTTTTGGATAATTGATTTGGACTTATTTCAAAATCTACTCGTTGAAACTTTGATTTCCTTTCTTCATTTAGAAGATATAGATATTATAGTCTGAAATTTTCTTATCTCGAAGAATTCCGAGCTATATTCCACTCTATAGACTCATTTGAAGTTTTCGGCGCGAAATCGCGAACTACCGTTGCACGACATACTTAGTTTTAACTTATTTTTCAATATTTGAAATAATATATTCAATTGGATTTCAACACTTATAAAATCATTACAAATCATTTTAAATCAATATTTTCACTTTTTAAAGTATTTAAAATATATTTTCACTATTACTATATTATAATATTATTATATTCCCATTATTTTAATATTAGATTTTAAATTCCAATTTTAACTCAATTTCAATTCTAATCTCAAATTAAATTTATTTAAAACTTATATTTCAAATCTAATTTCAATTTAACTTCAATTCAACCTCAAACTAAACTTCACTTTTTCAAAATCGTTTTCAATTTCAATTTCGCTATCCATCTCAATTTCAATTTCTATTTAACTATTCTTTTCAAATCCGTTTCACTTCAAAATTTTAAATTCTCTTTTATTTTAACTTTAATTTCACTTCTAAATGAAAAGAGGCCTATTTTTCCAAAGTATCTCATATTACTAAAATATGGTTGTTAACGCTTAAATTTGAACGCTAACACCCCGGTGTGTGAAGTATAGTTGTGAAAGCACCACCCGATAGATCGGGAAAGAATTATAAGCAAGTAATAGCGGAAAAGCAGTAAACAACAGCAATTTTATAGTGGTTCGGCTTATGGGTATAGCCTACGTCCACTTTAAGTACTTTTATTGATGATCACGTTACAAGTTGATACAAATCTTCTCAAGTACAACACACTTTGAATTACAAAAGACTTAGAACAAGTAGCTCAAACTTCGATGTTGACAAAAATCTTCAAATCCATGGTGGATGTAGATGATTTCTTCATGAAGTTCTTTTAGACGTTCTTTGAATCTCAAAAGCTTTAAGTGTTGAAGTAGTCTGGAATTCGGCAGAGTAATGGTGCTTGAAATTGACTGACCAAAGTCCCCTTCTAGTTGGAGTTAGTGCTGTATTTATAGGCGTGATTTTCTGGGCAGAATTTATTTCCAAGTTCTAATTCGCGGCCGACTTAGTATAAGCCGTGGTCGACTTAGCATATGTCGTGGCCGATTCACCGAGCCAAGTTCATGGCTTAATGGAAGCAAGCTTGCCTGAACTCATACCATCTGTCTTAAGTCGTCGCCGAGATAAGCTAGGTTGTGGCCGGCTTAAGGCAAGTCGCGGCCGAGTCTCCTGGCCCTTCTACGGTTTCACCTAGGTCGCCCCCGAGTCAACATAGCATTATCTCCATAACACGGCACCGGACTTGCATTTTAGTAGCCTTTAGGTCGTGGACGGCTTAGCATACGTTGTTAAGTCGGTTGCCGACTTAAGTATAGGTCGTGCACCTTTCCAAGTCCTGATCAATTAGGTCGGCAGCTTCCTTAGGTAATTAGATCAACACTCAATTTAGGTCGGTAGACTTCCTAAGTCGGTACTCCTTAAGGCATTAGGTCGTTATCCATTTAAAGCCTTAGGTCGGAAACTTTTGTAAAGGTATTTGAGTCGCAAAGTACTTTGAGTCGCTGTCCCTTCTGAGTTATTAAATCGGCAACCATTGAGTCGTCATTCGTTTTAAGTCGGCAATGAGTTAAGGTTGCTGGGTCAGTTCACCTTTTAAGTCGTAGGTCTCTTGAGTCGTGGAGGCCTTAAGTCTTATGTTGGCACATTCATCAGATCACTGGATCGGCATCTCTCTTAAGTCGGTAGCCCTTTTTGAGTCTTAAGTCGGCATGCTTCTCAAGCCGTTAGGTCGGGCTCCCTTATGCCTTAGGTCGGCATCCCCTGTTGAACCTTAAGTCGGTATCTTTTCCGAGTCTTATCTTGCTAGGTCGTTAGCTCCTTAACTCGTGGGCTTCTTAACTCGTGGGCTTCTTAACTCGTGGGCTTCTTAACTCGTGGGCGAAACGGGGTTAACATTTGCCCCTCGAAGCACACGCTTAAGTCGTAAGTCGTGTGCTTCGACTTATCATAACCCGGTTGCGCCGATTTAAGTTCCAGTGCCTCCTGATATAAAAGCTTAAGTCGTTTCTCCTATTTCACTCTTCTCATTGCTTATCTCCTGAACCGTTCCTGCCATTGTCTCATCTTTAAGCTTTCAAAGGCGATCTCGATTAATTAACTACTGACAACCTCTGTTATCCACTGTGTAAGTAAACATTCCTCTTCCCCGATCATAGATCATCGTTGATTCATGAATTCCGTCTCCCAAAATCAAACCGCCTCTTCGTACGATGCTTCATCATGAATTCCGTTACAATTATGGTTGGTGAACCTTAGGTTGCTCGATTTGGCTTTAAATGATTAGTGACATGATGAAGATGGTTTACTACTTTAGGCTAGACGATTTTAATTTGTGCTAGGTTTGCCAGGCGCTGACTTAGCAGAGGTTTCGAATTGGTGTCTTGGATGATCTGAATGCATGAAATAGTATAATTGAAGTGGGAATTTTTTGGTTGAGAGAGTGGCTAATGGGTTAACGGGTTGAGCGTGGCGAGGTATTGGTTTAGATGCGACCCAGTGATCTTGAATGACTTTTCTTATGGCCGATCTGATTTGGGGGATGTGAGCTTTAGGTCGGGGCCGAGCCAACACATAGGGAAACCTACCGACCTAACTTTTAAGGCTTGAACCGCGACCGAGTTAATACTTGGAGAAACTTTTTCCTTTTGAATCAGGGCCTGCTTCCCCACCTCTCTCTTGCGACCTAGGGAACTGCCGAGTTAAAGGAGTAGGAACCCAACATTAATGTGTGGGAGATTCTTAAGGCATAACCGAGTTAGCACTTAAGCATTTAACCAAGCTTGCCGAATCGAATTGCTATGATTTTGGCCAACTTCAGACTTAGCCTTTCTTTTTGTTTTTAGGTTGTAGCCGAGATACGACTTAGGCCTTGGACATGCTGACACTTGAGAGTGTTAACTAACTTTAATCACTTAGACTTGGACTGCCAAATTAAGTGGAATAAACTTTGAACTATGATCAAACTTTGAACAGGGATTAAACTTTGAACTGCCCCAACTTTAAATTTGTTCAAACACATTATGTCACTTCACAGATCATTCTCACTTTTAAGCTACCAACCTGTTGAGAATAACAAACAAACAAAGGAAAACGAGGCGCACATACTGCCATTGACAGCCCATATCAAATGGCAGATTAGTCAAGACAAGATAAGCATCATGAATATAATGCATGAAATGTTGTGAATTAATTGACTAAAGTAGAATATTAATGCAAAGTATCAACAATTTGAACTGATTTGTTTGCATCAACATTATATTTGCATATTCAAACTCAAAACAAAGATTCCTGGTCTTTATAACTAACAAATGTTTGCTAGGTTTTATTCCAGTTGCCTTTGCTTATTGTTTGATTGATACTTGTACAACACTTCACACACTTTAGGAAACGTGCACCTTCATGCTTGAATATCCAATTGCTTGTGTAGAATAACTTCTCTCCAACAAGAAGAAATGGTAGCTCAAGAGGAAGAGACTTTCCCGGTGGCTGTTCCCATAGAGAATCCTCCGGAGAGAACTTCGACCATTCTAACCCCAAGAATGTTTATTCAGATACGCACTCAATTCGGCTTTGCTGAAAGTGATGTCTTATTGCCCGGGCCAAGCGACACTGCTGATAATCCTCCTTACGGTTTTGTTGCAGCCAATCGCCAAATGTGCTTAAGTGGGGCAATTCCCCCTTTCAATGACTTCCTTCGAACTCTTCTTCTCCGGTTGACGATCTCTCTATTTCAACTTCATCCTAATGGTTATGCCATCTTGATGGGGTTGTGTGTTTTGTTTAGAAGAACTCTTGATCGCCTACCGAGTTTTGAAGAAATTCGTTATCTGTGCTCGTTTACAAAGAGTAAAGATCATCCTTCACTCATTATTGTGAGAAGTGCTAGAAACCGCAAGCTCCTTTCCGATCTCACTGAAAGTGTTCATAGATTTTTGAACCAGTTTTTCTTTGCTCGCTGCCCTCCAGGGTTTTATGCCATCTGGAGAATAGGAAGTAAGACTAGTGTTTCCATTTTTTCGTTTTTGAAACTTTTTTCGAAATCCGAACTTTCAGTTGCTAACTTCATTCTTTGCTCTTTTCAGCACTTCCTCTCCCTTCTAGAGATCCGATTCATAAACAAGTTTTTGAGAGGTTGAGTGCCGTGGCTGCGGAAGAAAGGAGCATAAAATTTCTGCTGAAGGATGTATTTTTACACCAATACGGGCTTCTACACGCTTCTCGTTCTACGCATGCTCATGAAGTTCCAACAGAAGTTCCCGATTCTCCGATGAAAACTCCTGACGATCCGGTTACTGTCGAACAACTCACATCAAAAGAGTCTAATATTGAAGCTTCATTGGTGAAGTGTTCCACTCCTACCGACATTATGGGGTCATCCAGTAAGACGGTGCTTGCCCCGATCGAGGAAGAAGAAGAACCTTCACGGCCTCTCGGGGAATTAGCTGATGTAGGAATTGAGAAAACAAGTCCCACCAAGCATGATGGTGACGATGTTTACGAGGGGTTGAGCGACATAATAGTGACTTCGTAGGAGCTTTTTAGAGATGACGTATCTAAAACTATCTCTTCTGTAATTGAGGCGACGTCTCTTCTTCGACAAACACCAACACAAACATCAACTCCTCATACCCAAGCTATCGTCACCTCTGCACCAAAGAGTGGTTTGTAGCTTAATGCGTGTAGCTTGCACATCACACAACACTTAGGATTTTCCAGCACATTTATGCACTTATCTTCTTATACTTTAAAGATCTCTAAAGCTTATCTGTTCTTATTTCAGATTCTTCAATGACACGCGGCGGGTCATATTATCAGGATTTCCAACGCTACGGGGGGCGTGGTCAATATGATTATCGGCGTTACTTTCCCTCTTATAGAGAGTCTGACGAAGAGAGGGCTGCTCGAAAGGCTCGTGAAAGGAGGGATGCAGAAGAGCGTTATGACAGAAGGGATAGGGATGAGCACCATGATTCTCTGCAGAGAAGTGACGACTCTTACAAAAGGAAATCTCACGACGACCGAGGAAAGGGTCATGCAGCTAAAGATTCAGGCAAACGAGCCCGATATGGTGAGAGACATGCTTCCACTATTCCCGAAAAGCCTACTGCCCCTGCCCCTCTCGACATTACTTCCGACTCTCCTGCTCTCGGGAAGGAGGACATTCAGACAATAATAAGCAGGCCTAAATTTCAAGTGGGACCGGGCCCGGCCACTTTACAAAGTCGTTTTCCGCAGTGGTGTTTAAAGGGTGTGAGGTTCGATCTCGACCTGGTCCCTATTGACAAGCCTGCTATGCTACGAAATCTTGACGCCGTTAAACTTGATATCGAGAGGATGTCAAACTGGCAGAAGCTTGTTGATGAGCTTCAAAGAGTTAACCGTGCCAACTTAGAGGCCATGCTCACCATGGAAAATGATAAGGCTGAGTGGCAAAAGGTCCTTGAGCAGCACGACACCGAAATGAGGAGCATTACTTCCTACAACGAGGAGCTCGAAGCAAAGGTTGAGAAGTTGAAAAATGAGCTTGCTGCTTCCACTACTTCATACTCTCAAAAAGAAGAAGTGCTTCTCAGACAAGTTAGAGATGCTCATGCCAGTCAGAGGGATGCCGAAGACAGGCTCGAGGCACAAAAAAGGATCAGTGAAGGCTATGTCTCTGATATTGCTGAGCTTCGAAAGAAAAACAACTCCCAGGAGGCGGAGATACAAATGCTTAAGCTTCAGCTTGCCAAAACTGAAAGGGAGCACGATGAGGCTGTCGCCGGCAAAATTGCAGCCGAAGAAT
Organism: Allium cepa; assembly: GCA_030765085.1. Lineage (NCBI taxonomy): Eukaryota > Viridiplantae > Streptophyta > Magnoliopsida > Asparagales > Amaryllidaceae > Allium > Allium cepa. The sequence goes on along the minus strand of CM060937.1, from coordinate 645,310,841 downwards.
CTCATGAGGCGACCAAAAACAGCTTCGGCTCAACATTATTCGACTTCTACTTGCATAGCGTCTTGGGGCGTGGAAGCCTCGCCTTTCTTGGTCCCAAGTATGAGATCACTTTAGCTGAAGTGTGGGAGGCCGCCCTCGATATGCTTGGTGCTGAAGGTGCTGGTTATGACGAGCCAGCCCTGGAAAGGCATTATTTTGATGAAGACGCTCGCGCTGCTCTCGCCAGGGGAAAGGAACAACTTGCCAAACTAAGAACCGAAGTGACGGAAGGGGACCAGCTGGGGAAAACCACTTCAACTACTCTAGTCCAGCCACCTTCTTCGTCTGAAGTCGACATTATTGGTTCCAGTTCCCATCTCGCATCTCCCATCAAAGTTACCGCTGATATTACAAGCACACAAGGCGGAGACGAGGGTGAAGAGAGCGCCGATGCGCAAGCTTATGAAGTCGATATCAGGAAACCAGCTTCTCCAGGTAACTTCACTGTTAATCTCGCTACTGTCAATTCTGCTCAAGCGGGTTACTCGTTTATTTCGCATGAGTTTCACGAGCTCCTTGACTATTTTCTCAACCTTGACGAGCCTTCATCTCCTCTCTTTACTGACTTTAACCTTTTTTCTTCTGTAGAGAAAGTACCAAGCACTGCTCAAACTTCTACTCCTCCGGTCATCCTTCCTTCATCTCTTCAGGCGGTGCCTCCTTCTGCCTCGCAACCTGGATCGCAGGAGGAACAAATAGAGGCTCTTCACGGCTTGGATGATCCCATCGCTTCGTAAGAGCAGAAAGATGAGAGACCTGAGGGAGGTGACATATCCCCGGAACGGACTCCTTCTGACGACATTGTTCTATCAAAACTTGTCACTCCGGGGAGTGAGTCTTCCTCACAAAGGAGAGAGAAGCGTGGGACATCAAAGAGGAGGGGGAAGAAAATCACCGCCACTGAAGAGGAGCCGGAAGTTGAACCGGTTACACCTACCTCTCCTACTTCCCTTATACCCACTGGCCGACCTGGAAAGCTGGTCATTCGACCGGGTAAAGGGTCCAAAGGAGGGAAGAAGAAGTGAAGATTTTAGCTTTTTGCCTTTTGTATGAACTGGCCGAGAGTTGTGCGGGTACCGGCCCCCGCTTTTATTTTGAAACCTGTATCTGCATTATAGTTGAATAAAATGATTCTTCGTTTGTACAAACTTCTGTTTGAATTTGAGAATGCATTTACTATTTATTTTTGCACAAGTTTGTTTATATAGTATTGCAGCGGGCTTATGGTATGTTGCTTGAGTATTACTTTACTGATGCAGCTATACTACTATACCATGTTGCCCCCATACCTTAAGCTTGTTGCAATATTTTATACTTCGAGGGGACTTGCACTCTTATTTGTTAAAGAATAATTATTTATTTTTTAAAGAAAATTTTTATTGAGTACAACTCCCTTCGTATAAGTTTTTACGCTTTGTCGTTCGAAGAAATCACTTTTCTCTTTTGCTTATGTGCATATTTTACCAAGTGAATTCCTCTATGTGGTAAAGCGGACCTCTGAAGGGTACTTTAACTTCTTTTCTTTTTACGATCATTTTCCATTTGAAAGTTAAAGTACGCTTTTGATGAGGATTTTTTTTTAATACAAAATTGTACCTCTGAGGAGGGATTTTTCACGTTTCATCACTTGGAAGTTTTATTTCAATCTCGGTGAAACGTGTACCCCCAAAGAGTTGTGCCTTCGAAGAAAGCCTTTTCACGTTTCAACACTTGGAAGTTTTATTTCAATCTCGGTGAAACGTGTGCTTCCAAAGAGGTCTTTTTTCTTGATTGTGTCCCCGGGAGGGGGTCGTACCTCTAAGGAGGGATTTTTTACGTTTCAACACTTGGAAGTTTTATTTCAATCTCGGTGAAACGTGTACCCCCAAAGAGTTGTGCCTTCGAAGAAAGCCTTTTCACGTTTCAACACTTGGAAGTTTTATTTCAATCTCGGTGAAACGTGTGCTTTCAAGAAGGTCTTTGTTTTTGCATTTCAACTTTGGTGAAGTGAAATTCCGAAGAGCGGTTGTTACACTTCAACTCCTGGCGAAATGTGCCTCCGAAGAGGGCCTTTATTTTGTTTACATTTCAACTCTGGTGAAGTGAAATTCCGAAGAGCGGTCACAACACTTCAACTCCTGGTGAAACGGGCCTCCGAAGAGGGCTTTTATTTTGTTTGCATTTCAACTCTGGTGAAGTGAAATCCCGAAGAGCGGTCACAACACTTCAACTCCTGGTGAAATGGGCCTCCGAAGAGGGCTTTTATTTTGTTTGCATTTCAACTCTGGTGAAGTGAAATCCCGAAGAGCGGTTGTTACACTTCAACTCCTGGTGAAATGTGCCTCAGAGAGGGTTTTCATCGCCTGGAAGTTACTTTCTCATGGTTGGAGGGTCATGACTCCTCCAATCTTTTTTGTTGAGTAGAGAACTTTCTTTTTTGTGGCGTATGACCCATTAGAGGTCTTTTATCCTCCGAAGAGTTGCGCCTCCGAAGAGGACTTGTGCTGCTGATGGTAGCTTTGGTTGTTCCTTTGTTCACTTGCTTATGCCTTTTCAGCGATCCCCCCCCCCTTTTTTTTTTTTTTTTTTTTTTTTTCTTTTCAAGTTTTCATCCCCCTCTTCTCGCAAGTGGCTTGTTTAATCCAAGGAAGTGTACTTCATTGCCAGGAAGGTTCGAGAGAACGGGCACTAGCTTCCTAATTGGATGTTTGTTTGTTCAAACAATCTCAATTTATCAGCAAGGGCTCGTTTCTATCGAAATCATTAGCCGTTCAATTGAAGTATTTCCTATCTAGGATTTGAATTCGGGGTCTTTGAGACTTGAAATTTGTTTGTTGAATGATGGTGAGAATCGCTCGGTCTTATTATGCGCAAGTTTCATTTCCATTGTCTGCAAAAATTTAAATCGACATTTCAGCAATACATTTTATGTATTTTTATACCGAAAACAAAGCAAACATATAATGATAATAAGGAACACAAGATTTATAGTGGTTCGGCCATGAAATTGGGCCTACATCCACTTTATATTCTTTCATTATTTACTTGCATCAGTTTCACAATTGCTTTAAATTACAAGAATCATACATTCATAATTCTTTTTATAATGTTTCAACAAAATTTTCAAGTAAAGTATGGACGCAAGTGGTTGCTGTTCCATGCCCTTGGAATTTGATCTCCATCAACAGTGGTGAGCTTGAATGTGCCGTCGAGAAGCTTCTGACCTATTACATATGGTCCTTCCCAATTTGGCCCAAACACACCTGTCGCGGTCATAATTCTTTTCAGGACTAGATCTCCAATTTCAAAGCTGCGTTGACGAACTTTGGAATTGAAATGTCTGGCTATCCTTTGCTGATGAGCTGCAACTCTGAGGTTAGCTTCATCTCTTTTTTCATCAAGGAGATCCAGCGCTTCAAGTTGCAGCTTTTCATTTTCTGCTTGATTGAAATGGATTCTTCTGTGTGAAGGGACCTCTGTTTCAACCGGGATCATTGCTTCCGATCCGTATGCTAACGAAAAAGGAGTATGCCCAGTTGCAGTTTTGTGAGTAGTTCTGTATGCCCATAGTGCAAGTGGTAGTTTATCGACCCAACCACCTTTTGCTCTTTCGAGTTGCTTTTTGATGGTTGATTTGATGATCTTGTTCACTGCTTCCACTTGCCCGTTTGCCTGCGGATGAGCTACTGCCGAAAAGCTTTTCTGGATTTTGAATCGCTTGCAAAAATCCTGGAATTCCTCGCTTTCAAACTGAGTACCATTGTCTGTGATTATTTTCTGAGGCACACCGTATCTGCAAATGATATTCTTGGTCACGAAGCTTATCACTTTCTTAGAAGTGATAGTAGCCAATGGTTCAGCTTCAGCCCACTTGGTAAAATAATCAACTGCAACAATAGCATATTTAATCCCTGATTTAGCAGTTGGTAGCGGCCCAATGAGATCCATTCCCCAAATTGCAAATGGCCATGGACTGACCATCTGTGTGAGTTCGGTAGAAGGTGCTCTAGGAATTTTGGCATATCTTTGGCACTTGTCACATTTTCGGGAGTAATCTGCGGCATCCCGATTAATTTCTGGCCAAAAATATCCGTATCGGAGAATTTTCTTTGCTAATGTTTGACCACCTGAATGATCACCACATTCTCCTCCATGCACTTCAGCTAGGATTGTTTTGGACTCTTCCCGGGATACACATCGAAGCAATGGCATTGAGAATCCCCGTCTGTACAATCGGCCATCCTGAATTACATAGCGAGAGGCCTTCCTTAGTAGCTTTCGTCTTTCTATCGAGTTTTCCGGCAGAGAACCTCTGAGTAGGTAATCCAGTATTGGAGCCATCCATGACTCTTGTTCTTGAGATACATTCATAATCCAGTCTATATCCATTTCGTCTATACTTGGCGCTGAAAGGACTTCTACAGGGACCAATCCCAATAGTTGAGCTTCACCAGAACTTGAATATTTTGCGAGGGAATCTGCCTTTATATTCTCTTCCCGAGGAATGTGGCTTATTGAATAGTGATCGAGTTCACATAGGAGTTCCCAAGCCTTTGACAAGTAGGAAGGCAGGTTTCCACCTTTTGCTTGAAATTCCTTCTTGACTTGGCATACAATAAGCTGGGAATCACTGAAGATTTGTAGCGCTCGAATGTTTAGCTCTTTAGCGATTTTCAGACCTGCAATAAGAGCTTCGTATTCTGCTTCATTGTTTGTTGAAGGAAATTCCAGTCTTAGTGCATAACATAATGATCGACCTTCAGGAGTTTCAAGTACCACTCCGGCTCCAGAACAGTAGTCATTTCTTGCGCCATCAACATACATCTTCCACTGGATTGGAGAATCATTGATCGCTTTTTCCTCACCATTATCTTTCTCCGTGAATTCTGCAATGAAATCAGCTAAAGCTTGTCCGTTGATTGCTTTTCGGGGGTGATAGGTGATGTCATATTGACTAAGTTCAATGTTCCATTTTAGAAGACGACCCGAAGTTTCAGGGCGAAATAGGACTTGCTTTAGAGGTTGATCAGTGAGTACTTTGATAGGATGAGCTTGGAAATATTGCCTCAGTTTCCTCGATGCAACTAGTAGGCAATAGGCGAGTTTTTCAAACTTGGAGTAATTCAGCTCTGCCCCAGTGAGTCTTTTGCTGATATAGTAAACTGGATGTTGAATCCTTTTGTCTTCCCGTATCAGCGCTGCACTTAGAGCATGAGATGATACTGCCAAGTATATAAGAAGATCCTCACCATTGCCTGGCCTAGAAAGTATCGGAGGCGTTTCCATATGACGGATCAACTCTTCAAAGGCTTTTTGGCATTCGGGAGTCCATTCAAAGTTCTTCTTTCCTTTTTTCAGGGCATCGAAGAATGGGATGCATTTATCAGTAGCTTTGGAAATGAACCGACTCAAAGCGGCGACCTTTCCGTTGAGACTTTGCAATTCCTTCTTCGTTCTAGGAGCTTTAACTTCTTTTAAGGCGGTAATTTGAGCTGGACTGGCCTCAATGCCCCTAGCACTGACGATAAAACCTAAGAACTTTCCGGATTCGACCCCAAATTTACATTTCAGAGGGTTAAGTTTCATTCTGTATTTCCGGAGGACTGCGAACATTTCTGCTAAGTGTTCAATGTGATCCACTGCTTTCTTGGACTTCACTAACATGTCGTCGACGTAGACCTCCATAGTTTTGCCCAATTGCGGTTTGAACATAGCATTAACAAGTCTTTGGTAGGTTGCCCCTGCGTTTTTCAATCCGAAGGGCATAACTCTGTAGCAATAAAGTCCAACATCTGTGATAAAGCTTGTATCCTCCTGATCCGGCTCATGCATCATGATTTGGTTATAACCGGAGTAGGCATCCATGAAGGATAACAATTCATGTCCCGCAGTTCCGTCTACCAGTTGATCGATCCTGGGTAATGGGAAGCAATCTTTGGGGCAAGCCTTGTTTAGATCAGAAAAATCGATGCACACTCTCCATTTTCCATTAGCTTTCTTGACCAACACAGGATTTGAAACCCAATTCGGATATGTAGATTCTTTGATGAAGTTATTTTCCATGAGTCGATCAACTTCTTCTTTTAATGCTGCTGACCTTTCTGGACCTTGGGTTCTTCTTTTCTGTTTAACTGGCGTAAACTTTGGGTCAATATTCAGAGCGTGTACTGCAACTTCTGGGGATATCCCACACATATCGGCATGAGTCCAAGCAAAGACATCCAGGTTTGCTTTCAGGAAAGATATCAAGACATTCTGAATTGACACATTAAGCTGTGAACCCACATTCAACACCTTATTTGGGTCCTTCGGGTCAACAGGTACCGGAATTGTCGTTTCCACCGGTACTACTCTATTCTCCCCTGTACTGGCTTTTCTGGGATCCATTTCTTTCCGTGCCCCGCTGTGCTCGCCAGTGCAGGGTCCGCTCTGTAATTGCTACAAAGTTGGTTCCTTGATGCGGACTGGAGTTGCCGCATCCTTTCCCATTTCTCTTTTTCTTGACTCTCGCAGCTCTGTCCAATAGCATTCTCGCGCAGCATTTTGATCCCCTTTTATAACTCCTACTCCATTGTCGGTAGGAAATTTAATAGTGAGGCACCACGGGGCTAGGATAGCTTTGAATGCTGCGAGTGTTGGACGGCCAAGAAAAGCATTATAAGCAGAATATTCGTCGACGATCACAAAGGTTTGCTTTCGGACCACTTTCCTTTCTCCTTCCCCAAGTTCTACAAACAGATCGATGGTTCCTACTGGTTGCTTTGGCTCCCCAGTGAAGCCAACGATTTTCTGTGATGAGGCTTGCACATCGATCATAGGGATTTTCATCTGGTCAAATGTCTTTTTGAAGAGAATATTACATGATGCTCCGCAGTCAATGAGGACTCTTCTGACAATGGCTGGTCCAATACCAGCCGAGATGACCAAGGGATCTAAAGTAGGAGCTTCAATACCTGTGGAATCTCTGGCTCTGAAAATAATATCATCACTGAAAGTTTTCTGTTGTTTAAGGGGCGTAGTGTCTTCTAGAACAAAGACGTCTTCTTCGGCTGGAGCATATTTCAAAGCCCTGGAATATCTCTCCATCTCACCCCAACTTTTGCCAGCTGGGTGAGGTCCTCCTGAAATGACATTGATAACGGGCCTTCCAGATTCATGCCCCATAGCTTTCTCTTCTTCCCCAGGCTGATGAACAGGAGCCCGCTGCCCCTGACTCGACGATGCAGGATTGTTGCTATTCTTTTTCACGAATTGCTGCAACTTGTTTTCTCTTAGCAACTCTTCAATCAGATTTTTCAGCTGGCGGCATTCATCAGTTTCATGACCTGGTTGATTGTGGAAGCGGCAGAATTTCCCACTTTGTATGGCTTTTCTCCCAGTTCTCAAAGGGATAGGTTTAGGGAAATCGACGAAATCTTTAGTGGCAAGGTAGATGTGCTCCGGCGTATGTGATAATGGAGTATATTCTGATGGCTTGAAGGACCGGGGCTTTTTCAGATTACCCTGTTTCTTTCCATTATTATTCTCCCTTTTCTGCCCCACCGACTCATTCTTGCGTGGAGCGACAGTGTTGTCTTCAGCTTTTTCCAACACTGCCTTTACTGGCAAAGGACGACTTTCCAAGCGAATGAATTCGTCTGCTTTTTTGTAGAACTTCTCGAGAGAGGTTGGCTCCTTCATATTTAACCATTTCCCAAATTCGCTTGACTTATCAATAGCCCTCATCAGATAAGTCAATATCATTCGTGGTTCAGCATTGTCCACCTCAGCCAATGCTATATTGAAACGGTTCAAGAAAGATCTGATAGACTCACCAGGATTCTGCTCTAAACTGGACAATGACATGATATCCTTGGCCTTCGAAGCATATAGCCTAAACTGCTCCTTGAATTTTCTGGTCAAGTCTGAAAACTTATCGATAGATCGAACTGGCAACTTGGTGAACCACAGTAAAGCCACGCCTTCCAGGTATACGGGGAAATATCGGCACTTTATTTCGCCGGAGGCCCTGGCACCTGTCATGTGCCAATCATATTTATACAAGAACTCATTCGGATCACTTGTCCCTTTGTAAGCTGGAATAGTTGGAGGGACAAACTTCCTTGGAAATTCCGCCTTCAAGATTTTTTCAGTAAACGGAGTTTTACTTGGAGCGAAACCCCATTCCTTCTCATCTTCGACCCTTTGCATACTTTCTTTCATGATCTGCCGGACCATTCCAGAAAGATATTCTTCATCATGTCGAGTTCTAGATCCACCGGCCTCAGGTACTGCCTGCTCAAAGGGACTAGTAGGCCTTTCAGGAGCATTTCTTTCATTAACATCATGAATGTTGCCAGCATAGTTCCTTTCATTACCAGCCGGTTGATTGTTTGCCCCAAGTAAGTCGTTCAACTTATTCAGAATCAGAGCATTCTGGGCACTTTGAGCCTCTAGTTGTGCATTTTGGGCGTTTATCTGCTGGTTTAGCCCTAGAATCACAGCATCCAATTCCGCTTTCGTAACTCCAACAGATGGAGTGGGTAGATTAGGTACAGGGGAAGAGGAGGTTCCCTCTTGAATGTTCCCAGATCTGATAGATCTACTTTTCCTTCCAGGAGCCATAATCTCAGATATACTTCTGGTTTTTAAGGAAATTCTTTCTTCAAATCTCTGCGAAGCAATGATGACAGCTGTCCTGAGTTCAATTCTCAGTGAAAGCACCAAAAATGTTAACGCTTAAATTTGAACGCTAACACCCCGGTGTGTGAAGTATAGTTGTGAAAGCACCACCCGATAGATCGGGAAAGAATTATAAGCAAGTAATAGCGGAAAAGCAGTAAACAACAGCAATTTTATAGTGGTTCGGCTTATGGGTATAGCCTACGTCCACTTTAAGTACTTTTATTGATGATCACGTTACAAGTTGATACAAATCTTCTCAAGTACAACACACTTTGAATTACAAAAGACTTAGAACAAGTAGCTCAAACTTCGATGTTGACAAAAATCTTCAAATCCATGGTGGATGTAGATGATTTCTTCATGAAGTTCTTTTAGACGTTCTTTGAATCTCAAAAGCTTTAAGTGTTGAAGTAGTCTGGAATTCGGCAGAGTAATGGTGCTTGAAATTGACTGACCAAAGTCCCCTTCTAGTTGGAGTTAGTGCTGTATTTATAGGCGTGATTTTCTGGGCAGAATTTATTTCCAAGTTCTAAGTCGCGGCCGACTTAGTATAAGCCGTGGTCGACTTAGCATATGTCGTGGCCGATTCACCGAGCCAAGTTCATGGCTTAATGGAAGCAAGCTTGCCTGAACTCATACCATCTGTCTTAAGTCGTCGCCGAGATAAGCTAGGTTGTGGCCGGCTTAAGGCAAGTCGCGGCCGAGTCTCATGGCCCTTCTACGGTTTCACCTAGGTCGCCCCCGAGTCAACATAGCATTATCTCCATAACACGGCACCGGACTTGCATTTTAGTAGCCTTTAGGTCGTGGACGGCTTAGCATACGTTGTTAAGTCGGTTGCCGACTTAAGTATAGGTCGTGCACCTTTCCAAGTCCTGATCAATTAGGTCGGCAGCTTCCTTAGGTAATTAGATCAACACTCAATTTAGGTCGGTAGACTTCCTAAGTCGGTACTCCTTAAGGCATTAGGTCGTTATCCATTTAAAGCCTTAGGTCGGAAACTTTTGTAAAGGTATTTGAGTCGCAAAGTACTTTGAGTCGCTGTCCCTTCTGAGTTATTAAATCGGCAACCATTGAGTCGTCATTCGTTTTAAGTCGGCAATGAGTTAAGGTTGCTGGGTCAGTTCACCTTTTAAGTCGTAGGTCTCTTGAGTCGTGGAGGCCTTAAGTCTTATGTTGGCACATTCATCAGATCACTGGATCGGCATCTCTCTTAAGTCGGTAGCCCTTTTTGAGTCTTAAGTCGGCATGCTTCTCAAGCCATTAGGTCGGGCTCCCTTATGCCTTAGGTCGGCATCCCCTGTTGAACCTTAAGTCGGTATCTTTTCCGAGTCTTATCTTGCTAGGTCGTTAGCTCCTTAACTCGTGGGCTTCTTAACTCGTGGGCTTCTTAACTCGTGGGCTTCTTAACTCGTGGGCGAAACGGGGTTAACAATGGTCTTATTAAACAAAGGGATTACTTAATTAATAGAAATTTGATGTCCAAATTATCATCACAACCATACAACAATCATATAACACTAACATATTCAATACGGTAAATGTCATAACTTTACTACAGATTATCCAACATATTCATAAAATCAATCAAACATCCATATCATCAAATGGTGATTATCTAGCATAACAATTAAACATGATAATCAATATAATTCAAAAAGCGGTGAGAATTTCTCACCTTCATATCAACTCCGTCGAATTTTAACGTAAGATTTCCGTCTCTCGCTAACGTGCTATTTCCAACGTCTCGCCTTTACCCGTTTCCTTTCCGAACGCTTTTATTTTTCTTTTCCTTTTCTTTTCTTCTCTTTTTTCTTTTGTTTTTTTATATGGAGGAGAGGGAGTATGGCCTTGGTGTGGAGGAGGATGTGGCCTTGGGTTTAGGCATGTAGGAGGGTGTAGGCTCGGGTTTGGGGTGTGTGGTGCTCGGTCTTGGGGTGTAGGGGTTTGGCTTGGCTAGGGCGCTCGGGTTTATGAGTTTTGGGCTCGGCCGTGGGGATGTAGGGAGGTATAGTGTGGGTTTTGGGTGAGGAGGAGATGGGTAGGTGGAATTTAAGCTTAGTTTTGGTGATGTAAGGTGATTGTTTGGAGTATGGAGGTGATAGCTTGAAGGTAGAAGGGAAATGGAGAGGTAGGAAGCCATGGAAATGGAGGAAGAAGGAGGAAGTAATGGAAAAGGAAGAGAATATAGTTTAGAAATTTTGTAGAATGAGAATGTAGTGAATAAAGAAGGGTTTAGGCTTGTATCTATAAGTGGAGTTTGAATGGCTAATGTCTTAAATACCCTTGCCTTACTTTTTGACTTTTTCTTAACAAGATAAAAAGTGTATTAATGGTGAAATGATGGTAGGATCGATGTAAGTTTGTACTTAATGAAATGATGTTTGCCTCTTTTTCTTAAACTTTTAAAATATTAAAATACATTTGCTCCTTTTCCATGTAAATTAGTAACATCTCATTAATGTGATTTGAATTTGTGAAATGATTACTTTTCTCTCTTAAACTTTGTGTTAAAAAGAAAGATGACTTTTGCTTGATTTGATTTGCATTAATGGTGGAAATGGTGTTTATGGAAAAGTGTGTTAAGAGGTAAAAAGGTGTCACCTTCTTATGGTTTGTAGTTATTAAATCATATAGTTTTTCTCATTTTCTATGTAAAAGTATTACATCTTATAAATGAGATGAGAAGTAAGGTAATGATATTTTTTTTATGTCAAATCATGTCTTTTCAAATTTATTTATTTTGGCTTAACTTTTCAAAAGTAAACTCTTTTTATCTTTTAGCGCTAAATGTAAAGTGTTTATATAGTTTGTAACTTGTATTTATGTGTTAGAAAATGTATCAAGTTGCAACAACTTGTTGACAACTTGTTTTGGTTGAAAAACGGTGTTTTCGTAGACAAATTTTACCGTCAAAATTTGACATTTTTGTTAAGCTATATATTGATGTAAACCAAACTTTAAAATGATATTTTTACTTCTTTAAATAAATTAAAACATGTCTCTTTATATTTTAAAATCATACTTAATTAATATCAAAATCTCTATTTTTACAGTGTATGTAAAACTGACAAAATGCGACAAATTTTGGTTATTTTTGTAAAACGATCATTAACATACTTTTAAATATACAAATTTACTTTTATTATCTTTATTATATGTTTTAAATAAGATTTACCTTTTTAAATAAATATTTAAATTTATTTATTCAAGCCTTTATTTATTTCTAACAAAACTTAACTTTTGTCGATTTGTTCTAAAATCCAAATTTATACTTTTTAATTTATTAACTATAAGAATAGATAATTTATTTGCTATATATAACATATTTATTTAAGATTTAAACTCCTTTTAAATTTAAAAATAAGTAAAATATCTAATTTTCGAAGTAGCGAAATTACGGGTCGTTACAATTCATCTATTGATTATATTTTGAAAGGACATTCAAACTCTTCTTGTGCTTGGCATCCCAAAACTTAACCCCATGGACCCCAGAATAAAAAGGGTACCAATGTGCATATTTTATAATTTTTCAGGTACCAAACAATGTATATCAGATAGCAGATGCTCAAAGCATATGACAAAAAATCTATTGTATATTAGATAAATACGAAAATGATTTGTTATTGGCATCAGCAAAGTTGGTAACTCTAAAACTCATCTTATTATTTGATAAGTTTATTTCATGTTTTGAATTGATTTGGTTTCCCCTCAAGTGTTTTATTTATAAGCATTTATCTCTATATACAAATTCTACATATTGTTTAGCATTGATTTAAGCGACTCTTTTTCGCCCTTTTTTGTTGTTGACAAAGGGGGAGAAAAGGTATAAATATACTAGGCAAAATGATGGGGGATGCATAGAGTTAGAGGGAGTCATATATAAAAGTATTATATTTTATCTCTCAAATATTTATATGGTTGTCATCATCAAAAGGGGGGAGATTGTTAATACCCTAGATATTGATTTTGATGATAACAACCACATAAATATTACTACTAATGTATTTTCGAGTTATGCGTCATATCAGATATATTATGGAGACATTTACAGAGATAAACAAGAAAACAGTGAAGTAAATGAATTATAGAAGAAGGTCAATCAGAGCAATTGAAGAACAAAACCCAATCAAAGAAGAATGCTGAAGGATAAAGGTGTTTGAAGTGATGAGGAGTTGGTTGAACCTTAGAATATCTTGTTAAAGATCTTATGGCAATTATACTTGAAGATTATCAACAATTGACCTCAACTGAATCACAAAAATCTATAAATATAAGGTAATTTGAAATGCTGAAAATTTGCAACACTAATAAGTGTTGTTGTTCATTTTGCAACACTCCCATGTCGACATGTGGGGTAGGGGGACGTCGACATGCTAGCTGTTTTTTAGAATTTCAAATTTTAAATGAAGAGACATTTCCCTCCATCTCTTCACCAAAAGACAAGTCTCTTCAACCACTATATAAAGGCCTCTGAAAACGAATTTTAACATCAAAAATTCTTATTTTCTCTTACTCCTTCTTCAAACATTTGCAAAAGTAATCCATTGCATACTCTTTCAATCTCCTTGCAAATCGATACCGTTTCACTCTAATTCTTCACTGATTTGTAAACCACACAATATCAGAGAGTTGTACTTTAATTTACATCATTCTCTATCTGATTTCGTCCTATTCCTCAAAGAATTCAAAGATGCATTGCCATTGGAGGTATATAGGGTCATTGTATCAAATCTGCGAGATTCTATATTGAAGATACGACTACTTGCCATAGTTTGTTGTTGGTGATAAGGAGAAGGTGTTCTTGTTGCCTCTAAAATCAAGAGGGTGTGTCTTGCAGCCCGTGAAACCAAGATTGCAAAGGTATTCTTGCCCTCGTGGAAAACAAACGATTATAGTGGAATTCTGCACGGAAGAGTGCAGGACTGGATGTAGGATTGGTTAATCCGAACCATTATAAAATTCCGGGTGTTATTTACATTACTGCATTTTACTTTATTACTTACTTATTCTCCGATTACTTCTTTCTGTTTGCAATTTGAGTAAATGCAGTTTTATATTCATAAGTAAGTAGTTAATACACATTTGACCACTTCTAGTGTCTGAATAGCCTTAAAATCCAACATTGTGTTGTAGCTACCCCAGTTTCCAACATAAACGTTGTAATGGCATGGTGCACCACAATTTTATATTTATTTTAATGTATATTTTCTTTGTGAATTTATGAAAATGTTGTGGAGGGGATGATGCTCGCGGCATAAGGAAGAGTGAGGATGAATCCATAAGGAAAATACAGAGGCTAACATGGATTAAACTGGGAGACGAGAGAAGACAAATTCTCCCATTTTACTATTTCTCCTTTTACTAAATATTCGGATCTAGTTATGAAATTCAAACTCCACTTCCCTTCACCTTATGGTCGCCAGTAACATAGGATAGATGGGCCATAAAACATTCCAGACCTATTTAGTGGCTATTATTTAAAGCATATTTTAAATATGTATCAATATCATATATCGATACGCACGTATATAGTTTTTATATATACACCTAGTTAGTTACAAGTGGCACACAAAAAATTATCAATAACACATAGTACATCAAATAAGTAATTAGTTAACATTTCATAAATATTAACTAATTTAATTAATCTATACAATTTATAAATCAATTAAATCATGTGGCATTTCAGAGCATTACGGTTATGCCACTTATTGGTGTAAATTTGGTCAATGATTAACATTGAATCGTTCAAAAATTAACATTCACACATCACCTTGGCTAATTGAGTGACAGTTTGGCTGAATTTATCGTTTATGCATTTTTATTTGCAAAATCCAATTTTACAATTTAAATAGTACCTTTTAGTAATGATTATTTATACCAATTCTCTTCGTTGACACTATCTCACTTGGACTTATGAAATTTAATTTTGATCAAAATCCCAGTATTGTCCATATTCAACTTGGTTAGTCCATAAACGGAGTTCTTGGTTCAATAATAATATTTATTATTAACCGTACTACCATAGCCAGAGAATTTGACTTTGAGTTCACCGTGATAATAACCTTATGTAACTGAGGAAATGAATTCTCTATTGAATAGTGTTTAAATATCAATGCTTCAACTCAAACCCAACTATAGTCTCTTGATGGTCACCATGCCATAATTTAATTATAATAAAGTGGAGTATCCATAATAAAGCACAATATTATTCTTAGATCGTAAGAACAGTGTAATATCGTCACTATGAGATTTCATGTTTGACATGGTTATTATTGACCAACTAGAAATTCTTGGCATGGTCATTCTACAGTTATCCAATAACTATCAGTACATAACTCCTTGGTGCCCCAGGCAGCCAAGTGTAATGCATTGTCTAACATTTGGAAAGTGTTGCTACTCTTTTCTTAGCAGATGTATCAATATCCTTTCTTAAAATACCTTGACCATGAATACTTAAAATAGCATGTTATTTTATATTGTGAAATTTGTTTCAAGATTACAACCTCTTGTAATTATTATCACAGAACATATGATTTAAGGATTTTCTAATTAATATGCTTAAATTAATTAATATACCACAATATAGGGAGAACGTAATAGAATATATACACCTTTATTAGGGGAATATTTGTTATAAAGTTAGATTTTTGTAACAAATTACATAATTGCCTCTAGGGCATACCCTAACTCTCTCAATTCCCACTTGCAATTGGGATTATTTATGGAATATTAACCCTTCATTTCAATCTGTATTCCAAATGACTAAGCTACTCAATGAATGGATATACTATATTGTCTTAATTATCTACTTTGTTAATCAACTCTCTCTGATGCTGATAAATTTCATTTATCATGTTGAACTTTTCGGAGAATAGTTCTCAACTTCTAATAAGCTCCAAGATCTTTCGTGATCTGTATCGAGGCATTGTTACCGCATAACAATGTTATGGGATTCTCAACATTCGGGATTACCCTAGCTTAGTTAGAAACCATGCATTACACACACATAGATATACATATGCATATGCACGTACATATATAGACACACACTTGACGCTTTGCTACGATGCTATCCAAGGTGATGTAATAAGTGCTATGGTTAAATAAGCTACAATCTTGGTGGTTGGAACATTTTAATTTAAAGCTCCTTAACCAAGGTTGAATTCGAACTTATTAGGATTGATATACTATGGCCGATTTCACTTATGAAGTTTAAGTCTGAATACTCCTTCATAACAGGCCTGTCTCTATAAATTATTAACAATAAATCTTGTCAACACCCTAAAGTAGGATTAAAAGTGAGAATGACCTCTTAGAAACCACTTTTCGAATCAATCAAGGTAATCTACAACTCCTTCGAAACCTCCTTCCGAAATGGTTGAAGTAAGTGGGATTAAAAGTGAGAATGACCTCTTCGAAACCACCTTTCGAATTAGTCAAGGTAATCCTAAACTCCTTCAAAATCACCTTCTGAAATGATTGAGGTAATCTAAGGTTATGGCTTAATGGTATCCAGGGGTTTTAATTGTGTTGGCAGGATTTTATTCCTTTGAATTGTATCTCTTCAAATAGCATTGATGCGAGTACTCTATAACCAAATCCATATATAAGCATTGAATCAGATTCTATGTATTTGAAAATTCCATGCGCTTGCTTTTTTAATAATTTTCTAGAATATAAGAGGCTTAAGTATTACAAAGAAGTAAATTCCTAATTTTATCTAAGGAGTAGGGTTTACAAATTTAAGAAAAGAACAAGCATCAAATGAATGGATTAAACCCCCCAAACAATACCCCTAGGGTCTTATAGGCACGGGTTGGACCCTTTCGCATCAGTCCTTTCGACTTAGTCGAAAGAGTGCCTTGAAGACCTTTTGTCATTGTTGAATTTAGGCGCCCTTTTAACTCCACTTTTGAATGATACTTAGGTGCTTGTGACTCCATCGAAAGGTATACAAGCGCCCTTCACCTTGTTGTTGATGTGCTGTGTAAGTAGAAAAGGATGTTGGCTTTCGACATTGTCGAAAGAAGGTATTTGTAGGGCTTCGAATGTCTTGAAGTATAGTAAAAGGCTTAGTTACAGAAGGTTTCTTCCATTGACTAATGCGAAACCTCCATCTTTTAGTGTTTTAGGAAGCAATATTAGTCACATGAGAGATCTCCTTCTTATTCGTGGAAAGTTTCAACCAATCCGAAAGGCTAATCCATTCTTTTGAAGGGGTTGTTTTGGTCAAATATTCTTCTATGAAAGGTAAGCAATGGCGAAACTAACTGCTTTGAAAGATTTATCACATATGCACACTACAACAAACTGGACCTTTAATAGCATTCAAAAAGCGTTGTAAAAGGTTTTAACAGCGTTTTAGCTACGCTGTATAACGACATGCCATTAAGGTACAAAACATACCATATCAATAGTGAAAACACTATAAAAAGTATTCATGCATTTTTCTAATGAGTTGAAACACTTTTCGCAGTCAACCTCTATTTCAAATGGATTTAACAGCGGTTTTACTTTGCTAAGATAACTTTTCGTAGTGTTTAACTGACGCCGTGGATTCTTCTCTAGTGTTTTTCTCTATTATGAACTCTTTTCTATGGCAATCCGTAAATGCTGTTGAAAGTTAACACAACGTTTTTAAAACGCTATTGTTTAAAGTAACTGCATTTCCCACCGATAGATTCCATTTCTATACGTATCGATGACAATTTATATACCAAATATATAACTCAACTAAAATCAACATATTATACATTATCCAAACATTTCGTTACATTAATCACGCATCGCATAATCTACATGTAACATTACATAATCAACATACACAATATTCTTACAATAAAACATATATAATACGTCTATAATATTTCACAAAGCAAAGTAGAACTAGTAGTTAGTAACCAAAATAGTAATACGTACAAACCAAAATGTAGTTCTGACATCCAAAATAACTTTGAATCGATTATTTAACGAGCCAAAATTTCAATCTCGAAAATTCAACACTAATACTTTCACGGTAGAAGTGCCGAGCAATCGAACGCCAGATATTTCAGATTGTTAAAGAAAAGAAGAAGAAGGTAGAAAAGAACAGAAAATAACAGCATCTCACATTAGCAGCGGATTAAATATAATATCAAATAATAGCATTTATGCAAAGAAAGCTGTAGTTGTCAATTTTATAACAATACATCAGAGTACAATCAATTATACATAAACTGGACAGTTGTATAACTTGTCCAAACCACCATCATTACAACTCTATTACACAGCGGAATATACTCCATATGTTCCTGCCATCCAGCTCGCCTCCTGGGCTCCAGAACGTCCTAACTTGAAAATCTGTAATGCTCGGTTTGACCCGAGCGTTACATCAAAGCAACACCTGGTTAAGGCTGAAAACCAGCGTAAGTAAACCCATATAATTTTAAATACCAAGTTATAAACATAATTGAAAATCCCGGGGTAACTCGTATCTCGCCACGACTTCTTAACTTGCTATAGTCAAATACACATTTCACAAATCATATCTAAGCATTATTACTCGGATTAAATGGCCAAGTTTACTTCATTTATTCCATTCTAGCCTATTTGAATCAAAACACAAATCTATAAAGAATTCGAAGTGGTTTTGGGTATTTTTTAAATACCCGACCCTGGTCTCTTCGAAACCAATGTCATCCTTAATCTAAGTTGTTTTAATAACATACACACATAAAAATCTATCGCAGATAATGATTCATATTTATTAACAGATCAAGCCAGCCATTTCATACCACAACACATCCCAAATTACATAACAGAGATATCATTCAATTCCGGATTATCATTCATAAGTAAGATTAATTAGTCCATTTATAATTAATTTAATTACTTAAGAATTAATCACCAAACTTTGCTTAATTAATCATTAATTAATTACAAACCATTTAATTAATTAACTATTCCTTAATTACTTCACAAATTAATTAGTTAGTCTTTAATTACTGATTAATTATCCTTTAATTATTAACTAATTAATCTTAATCAATTATTAATTAACCTTAATTAATAATTAATAAGTCCTATATTAATTAGTCCTTAATTACAAATTAAGCTCTAATTACTTAATTGATCAATCTCTAATTACTTAATTAATTAATCTCTAATTATTTACTTGTAATCCTTAATAAATAAATTAATCACTCTTTAATTACTTCATTAATTTAATTAATCTTAAATCATCAAAACCTTAATTTACTTTTTAGGTAAACCATTTATCTTATTTACTTAATTATCATTATCATATAAATCTAAACATTTTATCTTTTACTATTTAATTGAACCATTTAATTTAAGTTAAATATAACTTAAGAATTTAACTTAATAAATTTAAGTTAAACAAAACATACCACTTTTCTTAAAACCAAATGTTTAGAACATTATTATATTATTGTTTTAAGAAATAGATTAAACTTAATTTATTTTAGTTCTAAAACTCATCATTATTTAAATTTTAAAACTGTTTTAACCTTTCTTCGGGTTCAACCTGGCTCTTACCTGAGTCTTGCCTTGAGAATTCCTTTAAAAACTTAGTTTTAGTTAAAAGTTTAAAACTTGTTAACACGGTTTAACACTCACGTCATCTAACCGAGTCCATACTTGAGTTTCCTTCCCATTTACCCGAGCTTTATCTTTATTTTTAAAATTTGTTTAAATTTTAAACTCTTTAAAAGCATTAACACTCACGTTCACCCGAATCAAACCCCGAGCAAACCCTTCCTTTCCCCGAGCTTCAACCCGAGAAAATTCCCTTCGTCCCAAATAAAAACACTAGTGCACAGAAATGTCTCGTGTACATGCACCGATCAACGACGAAGTTCCGGCCTCCAAGACCACCTCCGACAAGTCCCTTTCGACCATCTCTAGCCATCTGACCACCCATAAACTCGAAATCATAAATCACTCGAAATTGAGCAAGATAGCTTCCTCTGGATCCCATCGATCATCCAAAAATTGCCTCGACCTCGACGATTTCGATCACCTAAAGCTTCAAAATTTTTGCCACAGCCCTACCACGAATCCTTGCATCCATTCCCCCACAACCGATCATCTCCCGATCACCCACGACCTCGCAAATGATCTGACTTCATCGATAACCCATCAGGCTCCCTAAACCCTACATCGTCGATTTGCCGCCGCCATGGTGGAAGAGTGTAACGACCCGAAATTTTCACACTCGAAAGTTCCAGATAGTTATGAAAAAGAAGAAAGAGAAAGAAGAAGAAGAACAGAAACATCGACAACCCACATTCGCAGCGGATAAAATATAATAATAAATAATAACAGTTTGCAAAAGAATATTATATCTGTCAGTTACACTTAATATACATCAGAGTTTCACATAATATACAGTCACTAAATATTTACAATTATCATGTCTCAGATTAACAATAATATAAATACAGCAGATATACTCTATACAATATTGCCATCCAGCTCGCCTCCTGAGCTCCAGAACGTACCTACCTGAAAATCTGTAATACTCGATCTGATCCGAGCATTACATCAAAGTAACACCCGGGTCAGGCTGGAAACCAGCGTGAGTAAACCCAACTAACATGGAATACCAAATCAAACAACTCATATAAACCCGGGTAACTTATCAATTCACAAAGCCACAATTTATTATAGACAATCACTTATTCCACATATAAGTTTCTAAATACCAAAGATTTAGATTCTTAAAGTAGTCTAATTCCTCCAAACCACTTTACTCCAGCATATATATTTTTCATAACAATCTATAAAAAATTCGAATTGGTTTCGGGTGTTTCCTAATACCCGACCTTAGTCTCTTTGAAATTCACGTTATCCTAATCCAGGTTATACGATGAATACAAGACATATCATATCAGAGATGTCATCTTATTCAAAGTATTCAATATCATTCGATCATCCATAAGCAAAGCTTAATCGCAAACAATACGATTCAATTAATTCTAATTGAATATCAAACCTCAATCACATAGATTTCTTCATTTAACATTAATTAATTGCAAATCAATTAATCAATCATCCCTTCATTATTCATCTTAATTAATCACCCTGGATTAATTATCTTTAATTAACTTCACGATATTAATTATTCTTAACCCAAAATCAATACCATAATTTTAATTATTCCATACATTTAATTAACTATATTAATTACATTCATCCTTAATTTCTTGTATTACTTAATTCCTCATAAGTCACATATTATGGATTTATTTACCTTAATTAATCAAATCTTTAATTACATCATTAATTATATAAATTACCGATTTCCAATTATATTTCAATTTACCTTAATCTAAATTAATTATATTAATTAAACCTCAATATTGATCATTACTTTATTTTAATAAATAAATTCTCCTTAATTAATTATCTTGATTTATCTCTCGATTAATTACCTAAAGTAATTATATTATATTAATTTCATTAAGTAATTATTTATTAAACCACCCAATGATCCTTATAATTAATTTAAACTAAAATTAATTAACCCAAACCATTCATCAATTAATTAATTATGCATTTAAATTAGTCTACCTGTTTAATGAGTCACCAATTCATTAAACCTTTATTGATTTTAAACTGAACCATTTCCTATTTACTATTTAAGTTTAAAACCATTTAAACCCAAATGCTTCGAGTCAAACAACAATCAACTCGAGAACTAATCAAAACCAAAATCACCTGATTTCAGCACACATTCAATCAACATAATCAATCATACAAGTATTTAAATTTAAACATATAAATCTAAATAGAAATCCAACAAAGTGAGATTTACTCACCTTTAAATTTGTTGCACATCCCACTTCCAATCTGTCTTGCTTCTTTTAAATTTTGACCTTGTATAACATTTTGATAAATCAATTAATTATCATAGATTTAATTAATTATTTAATTGAAAACTAAATTCCGTTAAATAAATTAATTAGTTAACAATTTCATTTTAACTAAATAATTTATTTCCTTACTGTTTGAATAAAATCATAACTGTAAAACACTCTTTTTTTTTAATTTTCAAAAATCTTATATATATATATCCATTCTTCTATTTGAAATGGATTATTATGAAAAATGCCCTAAAAAAAGTACCATCTCTGACTTAGAAACTTTAAGTGTTAAACCTCACATACTATTAAAATTTTAAATTACAATATGCAAATATTCTGTACCTCACATGTAACAACCCGCATATTTATCGAGTTTACATTTAAATATTTTTATTTAAATATTAAATCGTTAATCGGATTTTGGTCCGAAAAACTACTTTTTGCAAACGGTCAAATTAGGACTCGAGACCACTTCCATTGAGTTCGAAATGTCGTTTACAACTTTTTAAGTATAAACATCGATAGGTTTGGAGTTAGTGAAATTTCACTAACTTTTCCCGCTTTGGACTTTGGGTTAGTTTAGCCTATTAAGCCCAAGTTCCAACCCTCTTCTCCTCACTCTTCATAAATTTCCTAACTAACTCAAGCTTTAGCATTAATGGTGAAGAGAATGGGAAATTAAAACTCCAAGCTCAAATTCAATTGCAACTCCATCATTCAACTCCAAATTCAAGTAGAAGATATTGGATTCAAGCTTTGGATTGCTTCTCCTTGCTTTCAAGCTTCATCTTCATAAATTTTAGTGCAAAGGTGAGATTTTTATCTCACAATTCTAGCCTATAATTATATTGGACTGTTGGGAATGATTCCCTATCATTTTTGCATGCATGTTAGCATTTGGTTTGGATTGGATTGGCAAAAAACTCCAATTTTTAGCGTTTTGTTGAATTTTCTGCACTTGAGTCGCTGAGTCGTTGGACCCTTGAGTCGCTGAGTCGTTGGACCCTTGAGTCGCTGAGTCGTTGGACCCTTGAGTCGCTGAGTCGTTGGACCCTTGAGTCGCTGATTCGTTGGACCCTTGAGTCGCTGAGTCGTTGGACCCTTGAGTCGCTGAGTCGTTGGACCCTTGAGTCGCTGAGTCGTTGGACCCTTGAGTCGCTAGGTCGTTGGACCCTTGAGTCGCTGAGTCGTTGGACCCTTGAGTCGTTAGGTCGTTAGACCCTTGAGTCCTTAGGTCGTTAGACCTCATTTTATCTTCACTAGGTCGTACCGTTTTGGTCGGGGCGCTGCCCCGCACCCCGCCGGGGGCGCTGCCCCCTGGACCCCCGCGACCTGACCGGGCAGGTCGAACCCCGTAAGCGGTGGCGTTGCCCCCGCACCCCCACCTTGGGGGGTTGCCACCCCCCCTGGACCCCCCTCCGTAGGGGATCTTATCTGAAAAACATTGAGCTGATTTCCTTGGATTTTATTCGCATCTCCGTATGCGATCTTTGTGACTGATTGTTTCTACACTTGCTTATGTGTTTTGTCACTTTATAATACAAAGGTTTCAATACTAGTAGTAAATATCAAAACTCTTTTAACAAACAATTTCAACTCTATTTTTAATAACAAAGCTCTTTTCTTAAACCGTTTTCCAATCTATTAGTATATACAAGCCTTTACCTCACTCGGATGAGAAATCTAATTAAACGACTTAGTAAAACCAGTGGTATGAAACGCTTGCGTTCACTTCGTCGGTTAGTTCTTGGACTTGTTCGATTGAACCTCTTGTGACAATTTTATTAGTGAAGATTTACAGTTTGTTCGTAAATATTTAAGTTAAGCAAGTGGTTATGGGACATGAAGCTAAACTTCTATATTTACTAGCTTAGTGTAATTGACACTTCTCGTTGATCTTGATGATCGCTTTATGAATTAGACTAGCAATTGAGCGATGTCTCTTTCATTGCAAGGTTAGACTAGACACCACTTGTGTGATTCCATTCACACATACCTTTCTGCTTTTTGGTTAGTCTTGACCTCAATCTGTGTGATTCCACTCACACATGTGGGGTAGCTCCCCATGGTCTTCGGACCGTCATGTGATAGGCCTCTTTCCCTTTTTATGATTTCTGGATTTCTCGTGTTGATTTCTGGAATTTATGTCATTGACTTGTTATGAGTACAAGTTTAGGGTATGATGCCCCCTTCGAATCTTTGAGAAGATTCTTGTGATATTGATTATCTCTTATTGATTGATCTTCTGTTGATCATTATTTACATACTTATAGTGGCATGTCGTTATGGATGTTTATGTTTATGCCATATCTTTTATGTTATATCATGTCATCTGATATTTATAGCTAGACTGATCCGTTTATTATTTTCTTAAATAATACTCGGATCAGACCGAGATGTTACAGGTGCTTCTGCTTGACTTCTTCCCAGGGATTCATCACTCTGACTTTTGGCTAACTGTTTAGATTAGCAGTTTTTTGTTGTATACACTTGAGATATAGACTCATAGTTGTATTCTTTTGTATAGCACGTGTTGCTATTATCGTGGATCTTATTGACCACTACTCTGATGTACACTTTCATGTGTTAGTTATATATTCATATTTTCTTCCGCCTTTGTGATATGGATATCTGTGACTGATTTGTGATATGATTATTTCTATGTTTGTTTCCGAAGATTATTTATAGCCACCGTGTGATAAGCAATTACATGGATGGTCGCTCCTCAACAGCCTTATTCTCCGTGCTAGTTGACAGCACTTCTCCGGAGTGTTCTTGGCTAGCGTGGGTATAGAGGTGGGGCGTCACATCACAGCATCAGTTCCCCTTCCTTCACGAAATCGCCCAAAGCTTAATGTCGCGTCCTCCCTCCCTCTGCCACACGCATCGCGCTCCGCATCCCTCTTCTTCTTCTTTTTTTTAGGCAGACGAACTTGAATTGGAGATAAAGCGAGATCCATCACCTTTGATTTCAATAGACTCGAGCCTCACCATGAGAAGAGAACCCAATTCGATTGGAATTGATCTCGATTCATACTCACGCGCTCGCGAATTCACCCTTGCGCTATCGACGCGTCGGTCCCCTTGCGTGCCGCCTTCGATTTTATTTTGAAGAGAGGTGATAAGAATAAGCATGCGTTTTCCCCCTTTTTTTTTAATGAATGAGAATAAAGCCTGCATCCATAAACGATGGGTTTGATTTTGCTGTTAAAGGAAAGAGAGGACGAGGGTAATATAGATGAAAGGAAGCGTCTCGAGTACGCGTTGATTATTAAAATTAAACAAAGCAAATATCTCGAGTTGTATAACGCAAAATCCAGAACCCCAAATCAGACATGCCGACAGACGATTATAAGGTTCTACCCGCATTTCGAACACAATGGAATGTGTTTTGGAGGCTAATTTGATCGTATGTGCGAGTTACAGAAGAAAACGATCAAATTTCAAGTTAATCGATTAAAATAAATCTAAGCGTTTTGAGCTGCCAGGGTCAAACGACAACTCCGATTGCTACGAAAATTGAAATCCGATAATAACTAACTATTACGGATCCAGTGGAACTAGTTTCGTCAAATTCCGAGATCGTGCCTCGGAAGGCTATTTTTAAATTCCAATTTAAACGATATATTATTAAAATTGAACAAATTACCTTAAAATTTAAATTTCAACTATTATATCATCCTCAGTATCATCATTACAGATATTATAAGCCTTTAAAATTTTTAAACAGGCTTAAAAATTTAAGATTCAACAATTTACCCAATTTTCAATTATTAAATTCAATATTTAAACTATATAATTCAATAACTTAATTATCAAGTAAATATTGATATCTTGAATTCGAGTTAAAATTAACTTTTAAATGTTTAAAAACAATTAATTATTCCAAATTAATTCGTTAAAATCTCCGGGTCATCACATTCCTCCCCCCTTAAAAGAATTTCGTCCCCGAAATTAATAGTTAGGAAGAATGGACCAATACCCGTTTACTTTTTCCCAAAACCCACTATTCAACCTCCTACCAACTATCTTTTATTAAAGACCCACTATCCTTAATCAACTTCCCAAAACCTTCTATAGCTTTCACGCAAATCCTTTTGCTCACTTCTTTAGATTTCAATTTAAAACCAAATTTTGAATTATCAAAATTATTTTCTCAAAATTTTTCTAACTCTCAAAATTTCCGAATTTTTTTGCCAACGTCTCCTTTGCACGGCTAGCTCGGTACTACTACAAAAGGCCTCTACGGGCTCCCAAATTCCAAAAGGTAACAAAAGCCAAGCGGCTACATCAAAAACCCAATCCAATTTCATACAGAAATTTAAATACGTACCTTTTGTCGGGCCATGCAAATTTATCTTTTGGAATCAAATCCAATTACTTTTCCTCTGTATTACCTGCCTATCTTGTTTAGCAACAATATTCAATCGAAACTTTACAAATCATTTTATACATTCTCTTATATAGGTTTCCATATTTACTTCTATTCAAATTCGTTTTTTCCCGTTTTAATATGAATTCAACTTATTTCAATTAGCATATTAAATTTTATTTCCATTTATAACTGAGTCTTATTAGCTCCATCTACTAATCTATTTCAGTTTCATATTTGAAATCATTTAATTTCTTAACAAAAATTTTCTCAAAAATTCTCAAAAATTTTCTAACTCCCAAAATTTTTGAATTTTTTTGGCAGAGTCCCCTTTGTACGGATGAGCTTTTGCAATTTGACAAGAGATATAAATATGTATACATCGACCCACACGGTCAGAAAAAGCAAAAACAGTTCATATTTCCTATTTTTATTGCGTAGGCGTACCTTTATTTAGCTTTTAAGCAAGCAATTTATTTATTTTAGCAATTAGCATACCCTAAATCTAGCCAAACGGCTTCCTTGTACCTGTACTTACTCAATTTAAATATGTAAGTGCCATATATAGAAATTCTATTAGCATTTCACTTACTTTTAATGGCTAAACACAAGCATTTCAATAACAACAAACACCAAACGCTTACCATAAGCGATTTATATAATTTAAAGCTAATCTAATTGCTTCCAACCAAATTTATATGCCGTTACATTAATTTTTAATGGTTTACAATGCAATTGTTCACATTCAATTCATTTTTAAGTAAAACAAACTCATATTCACTTCAATTAACTCAAAAATCAATTATATTTGCTTCCACTAATCCATAGAATTTAATTAAATCTAGTTTACGTTAAACGGTAATTATTTCTACGCAATTTGATAATATCCATGTGAATAAATAATTGCTTAAGTTTTATAACCTATTAAAATTGATTCCAACTCAAATTTTATTTACTTCAATTCCATTTTAATTTATTCACAATCATTTTATTTAGCTCGACACATTCCATTCTATTTCATTTTTATTTTTACAACATCTCTTCTTATTTAATTCATTATCAAATCCAAGTCGAATTCTATTAACAATTCGAATTCACTTCCAAATTCCATTATTAACTTACAAAACCATTTATTTACCAAAGTCAAATTTTATTAACATACTCAATCGCACAATTATTTAGCCAATTAGCTTATTTCCACTTTCTAAATCAATATTTGATTTTAATTACAAATCACTTCATTGAAATTCTAGTTTGGATTTCCTTTTTATTTTCCCAAAATTCCAACACCTTTATTTAAAATTTTAGAAATGCTTTTAAATTTACATCATACTTAATAAAATAGCTCTTTATAAAATCATTTCTTACAACCCGATGTCTCAACCAGTCCATCCTTGTTTTCACAGAAATTCAGTCATACGTTGATCAGGCGTAGGACTGAAAATCTATAAGTACTTGGTAAACCCGTTTTCAACACCCAGTGAAAATACTTGGAAAATAATTTTATTGAAAATAGTGAAAGCATTTTGAAATAGAGGAAATATCCTTGGTGAGAATGCTCTGGAATTGATCACCCCCATCCATGGTCACAGTTACATCCCAGGGTTGCGTTGCCGTCGCAGCAAAAGTCCATGCAACTGCAGGCCCTCCGCGGCCTCTCAATTACGCCATTAATCCCACACAATAGATCACAGTTACATCCAGGGTTACGTTGACATCACAGCAAAAGTCCATGTAACTGCAGGCTCTCAGCGGCCTTTGATTTTCGCTGTCGAAATGAAACCTCTCCACTTCTACATAGGTCGCAGTCTACCGATATAAAATCAAACGCAGACCGTTGGCTCTCAGCGGCACACACGACTTCAGCTATGTTATACCATAGGTCGCAGTCTACTGATATAAATCAAACACAGACCGTTGGCTCTCAGCGGCACACACGACTTTCGCTATCGTATACATTACTCATAATCCTCAGGAACTAGTTTTATCCGGACTCCTCACAGGATCAACTTTAGAACCCCCCTTGGGGCTCAAGGCAGCACCACCCGGTGGCACTCCTAAGAAGTTCATTTCAAGGAAGTGCCTTTTTCCCCAGAGCCATCATCAAAACATTTTATACTATGCACATATAGTATCTTCAAATCATATACCTAGTATGATATCATACAAAGCTCTTTTACACAAAATTGATTTTTCCAAAATCGATAATTCTCAAATTAGGCTTTCCAAATTCCAATTTTGATTTTTACCCAAAATCAAAGGTCTTTCCAAATCCAAAGGTTCTCAAAACCTTTTCTAAAATCTTCATAAGATCCTTTATATATATATTCAAAAATATGTATAATTTTTAAAACTTTAGATCATTTCAAACTTGTATAAAATCCCTTTTTATACTTCAAACATTTCAAAAACATTTTTCTTCCAGCAATAAGTTCAACAAGGGGAGATTTATCTCATATAACAAAGATATACAATTTTTTTTATTCAAAACCAAATATCCTACTTTAATTTCTCTTTCCAATATCAATTTCATTCAAATCCGTACGATGTACACTTATCATCCGTACGCTATACTAATCTGATCGCTCACTCGATCACACAATTTCACTTCCGAACTAGCATTGTCCACCCGACTTCCTAGTGCGGACACAGATCCGATTTCTTGATTAGAAACCGTCATTATCCTTGCATAGACACAACTATGATAGAGAATATCCAGAACCAATCAATAATCCATATTCAGGTTCGCCGTCGAAAATCGAGTGAAAAATCCCAACTTGGATTGATTAAACTATCTCGAAATTCTGTGCTCGAATCTGGATCAAATTACTATACAAATAGAGTAATATACGTACATCCTACGTATTTATTTTCATTGATTTTTAACCAAAAATCAATTTTCATTCTATTCACATTTCCATTAATTCCCTTTCACTTATTTACAATTGCCTTAATTCTCGTTGAATTATCACTTCAATTCTTATCTCAGTTGGGTATTTAAATCAATAACAGTTTGAACTCCGTCCCGTTTATATTTAGAAAATAGCTTGAAAATTTTAAAAGCAGATAAGTAGTTGAAATATAATTAATAGTTTACAAAATAGCTTTAAAATAGTTAACTAATTGTAAAATAGTTGAAAAATAGTTAATAGTTCCAGAAATTTTACATAATTGAAAAATAATAATTTATTTGTAAAATAGTTGAAAATAGTAATTAGTTTAGAAAACAGTTGAAAAATGATTAAACAGCTCCAAAATAATTGTAAACCATGTATAAAATGGTTTGGCTTTAAGAAAGAAAAGTTGTATATATTAAATAGCCTGGAAAGTAAGTTTACATCAAAACAATTTATATTGAAAATAGTCAAGAGTCAACTGTTCACTTTCCCAACAATTCAATTTAAATTTTCATTTAAATTATCCCAATTCCAATTCAAATAACTCCAAATCCCATTGGACATATTTATGCCCAATTCAAGTTGAATCAATCTTGATTCCTTTCCAAATTTAAATCAAATTCTAGTTGATTCTAATCCTGTTAAATTTTAATTATAATTTCATATGATTCCAATCAGTTTGAATTATTATCAATTTAATTTCAGAATCCAATTCTCATATTCCATTTTAAATTATCTTTACTTATGTATTTCAAGGTTCAAATAAGTGCTCAGTATAATTTTGTTTTAAATATTTAATTTATTATTGAATTTTATCTTCCAGTTTAAAGCCGGTTCTTAAACAAGTTTAATCCACAATTTAACTATTCAAATTTATTTTATTTACACAATCCCATTCTCAATTTAAAGATTTCCATTAACAACAGGATGATATCATCCAATTTATTATAAAACGTCCATTCATTTTCAATTTCTAAATCTCAAACCCGTTTTGAGATCATACAAATTCCCAATTCAAATAAACTATTTAACTTTCCAAGTTAAATTCCAATTTACTTAATCCATTCAACCTTACTCAAGTCGAATTCCCACTTCACATTTCAAAATTCTTTCCCTCTTATAAGTTGAAAACTTATATTACTTATATTACATAACGCTTTAGGGAAAACTCAAAACTCAACACCTTAGAGTTTATTTCCAATTATCTTTGATATCATGTATATTCGTACATATATACACATTTATTTCTTGGCCCTCCCAGCCATGTTTTAAAATTTTAAACCACCCTTGGTTTTAAATTGAAATCAAACTTCAAACAAACCATTGTTTCCAACAAGTCCCAATTATCCAAATAATACTTATTTATTATTTTTCATCACTTTGAAACAAAGTTTTCAAATTCTGGGATTAAATTTAGAATTTTATTTTCAATCACTTAAATTTTTAATGTAGTTGTTTTTCTATTTCTACTTAATTTAATTCCAATTCAAGACTTCAGTTTGGTTGTATTATATTACTGCTTAATTTTAATTTCAATAATTAACAACCAATCACCTTTATATTAATTAGAAGGAAATATTGCTTTATATATATCAAAATATATTTTTATATAAAATCATTTAAAACCTTTTATAAGAAAATAACAAGTACGCGCTCATAAAAATATACAGTCAACTCGTTCTAGAGTACCACCGACTCTATTTAATGAGTAATCCCCACCAGAGCCAAGGTTCTCGCTTAACCTTCCAGCTTTGATACCAACAGTAACGAACCGAAATTTTCACACTCGAAAATTCCAGATAGTTATGAAAAAGAAGAAAGAGTAAGAAGAAGAAGAACAGAAACATCGACAACCCACATTCGCAGCGGATAAAATATAATAATAAACAATAACAGTTTGCAAAAGAATATTATATCTGTCAGTTACACTTAATATACATCAGAATTTCACATAATATACAGTCACTGAATATTTACAATTATCGTGTCTCAGATTAACAATAATATAAATACATCGGATATACTCTATACAATATTGCCATCCAGCTCGCCTCCTGAGCTCCAGAACGTACCTACCTGAAAATCTGTAATACTCGGTCTGACCCGAGCATTACATCAAAGTAACACCTGGGTCAGGTTGGAAACCAGCGTGAGTAAACCCAACTAACATGGAATACCAAATCAAACAACTCATATAAACCCGGGTAACTTATCAATTCACAAAGCCACAATTTATTATAGACAATCACTTATTCCACATATAATTTTCTTAATACCAAAGATTTAGATTCTTAAAGTAGTCTAATTCCTCCAAACCACTTTACTCCAGCATATAGATTTTTCATAATAATCTATAAGAAATTCGAATTGGTTTCGGGTATTTCCTAATACCCGACCTCGGTCTCTTCGAAATTCACGTTATCCTAATCCAGGTTATACGATGAATACAAGACATATCATATCAGAGATGTCATCTTATTCAAAGTATTCAATATCATTCGATCATCCATAAGCAAAGCTTAATCGCAAACAATTCGATTTAATTAATTCTAATTGAATATCAAACCTCAATCACTTAGATTTCTTCATTTAACATTAATTAATTTCAAATCAATTAATCAATCATTCCTTCATTATTCATCTTAATTAATCACCCTGGATTAATTATCTTTAATTAACTTCACGATATTAATTATTCTTAACCCAAAATCAATACCACAATTTTAATTATTCCATAAATTTAATTAACTATATTAATTACATTCATCCTTAATTTCTTGTATTACTTAATTCCTCATATGTCACATATTATGGATTTGTTAAAAATCAAATCTTTAATTACATCATTAATTATATAAATTACCGATTTCCAATTATGTTTCAATTTACCTTAATCTAAATTAATTATATTAATTAAACCTCAATATTGATCATTACTTTATTTTAATAAATAAATTCTCCTTAATTAATTATCTTGATTTATCTCCGATTAATTACCTAAAGTAATTATATTATATTAATTTCATTAAGTAATTATTTATTAAACCACCCAATGATCCTTATAACTAATTTAAACTAAAATTAATTAACCCAAATCATTCATCAATTAATTAATTATGCATTTAAATTAGTCTACCTGTTTAATGAGTCACCAATTCATTAAACCTTTATTGATTTTAAACTGAACCATTTCCTATTTACTATTTAAGTTTAAAACCATTTAAACCCAAATGCTTCGAGTCAAACAACAATCAACTCGAGAACTAATCAAAACCAAAATCACCTGATTTCAGCACACATTCAATCAACATAATCAATCATCCAAGTATTTAAATTTAAACATATAAATCTAAATAGAAATCCAACAAAGTGAGATTTACTCACCTTTAAATTTGTTGCACATCCCACTTCCAATCCGTCTTGCTTCTTTTAAATTTTTACCTTGTATAACATTTTGATAAATCAATTAATTATCATAGATTTAATTATTATTTAACTGAAAACTAAATTCCGTTAAATAAATTAATTAATTAACAATTCCATTTTAACTAAATAATTTATTTCCTCACTGTTTGAATAAAATCATAACTGTAAAACCCTCTTTTTTTTAATTGTCAAAAATCTTATATATATATATATCCATTCTTTTATTTGAAACAGATTATTATGAAAAATGCCCTAAAAAAAGTACCATCTCTGACTTAAAAACTTTAAGTGTAAAACCTCACATACTATTAAATTTTTAAATTACAATTTGAAAATATTCTGTACCTCACAGCATCAGTTCCCCTTCCTTCACGAAATCGCCTAAAGCTTAATGTCGCGTCTTCCCACCCTCTGCCACACGCATCGCGCTCCGCATCCCTCTTCTTCTTCTTCTTCTTTTCTTTTTAGGCAGACGAACTTGAATTGGAGATAAAGCGAGATTCATCACCTTTGATTTCAATAGACTCGAGCCTCACCATGAGAAGAGAACCCAATTCGATTGGAATTAATCTCGATTCATTCTCACGCGCTCGCGAATTCACCCATGCGCTATCGACGCGATCGGTCCCCTTGCGTGCCGCCTTTGATTTGATTTTGAAGAGAGGTGATAAGAATAAGCATGCGTTCCCCCCCCCTTTTTTTTTTTTTAATGAATGAGAATAAAGCCTGCGGCCATGAACGATGGGTTTGATTTTGCTGTTAAAGGCAAGAGAGGACGAGGGTAATATAGATGAAAGGAAGCGTATCGAGTACGCGTTGATTATTTAAATTAAATAAAGCAAATACCTCGAGTTGTATAACACAAAATCTCGAACCCCAAATCAGACATGCCGACAGACGATTATAAGGTTCTACCGCATTTTGAACACAATGGAATGTGTTTCGGAGTCTAATTTGATCGTATGTGCGAGTTACAGAAGAAAACGATCAAATTTCAAGTTAATCGATTAAAATAAATCTAAGCGTTTTGAGCTGCCAGGGTCAAACGAAAACTCCGATTGCTTCGAAAATTGAAATCCGATAACAACTAACTATTACGGATCAAATGGAACTAGTTTCGTCAAATTCCGAGACTGTGCCTCAGAAGGCTATTTTTAGATTCCAATTTAAACGATATATTATTAAAATTGAACAAATTACCTTAAAATTTAAATTTCAACTATTCTATCATCCTCAGTATCATCATTATAGATATTATAAGCCTTCAAATTATTTAAACAGGCTTAAAAATTTCAGATTCAACAATTTACCCAATTTCCAATTATTAAATTCAATATTTAAACTATATAATTCAATAACTTAATTATCAAGTAAATATTGATATCTTGAATTCGAGTTAAAATTAACTTTTAAATGTTTAAAAACAATTAATTATTCCAAATTAATTCGTTAAAATCTCCGGGTCGTCACAAAGAGAATTCCTTCGACCTTTTTTGCCGACATCGCCTACCTCTAGGCTAGCTTCCACCACGACCTCGAGACCCCTAACCTCGCTGACCATCAGGAATCGACAATGACCCAAATCATGGTCAAACACATGATTCCTCTTGAATTAAATGCTTAAAAATCAAGATTTTACTTTTAAAATCCTAGTTTTCGATAAGTATCAGATTATAATCATGAAACAATAAATTGTTGAGGTCGAATTTTTGATATAGTTTAAATTCTACCGCAATTCCACCTTTATGTTAAAACTATCTTTAATTTCTACATGAAAACATTTTTAAAATTGATATCTGGATATTTATAACAAATTTTTTTGATACATCAAGGTCTAAAAAGAATCAAGGGAAGAGATATTGAATTTTGGTCAAGGTTTTAAAACCTGTACAACTAAACAGAGCCAACATTCTGTATTCAAACATGCACATCCATATATTCAGATATATACATACAATTTATATTAAACCATCATGCAAACAATTTATCACATGATACTTCATATATTAAGTGCATGCATCCAGATTTTAAATAAGGTTTAAACCTTTTAAAGGGAATTGTTTACTCACTGTGATTTTAGAAACAGAAAAAGCTTGAAGTTTTGAAATCTGGAAACTTAGTTGAGATGATCTACTTGTATTTTTTTTTGAAACTGAGTTGATCTTGAATTATTGAGCTGATCTAATCCTTGCTTAGCTTGCTTCAGGTTTGAAATTTTTGAAAGAATTGATTGAATTTGAAAGAGAATGTTTTGAATTTCCTTTGATTTTTTTACTGGTTTTAAGTTACATATTTTTGTTTTCTTTGTTTTGAAAGACGAGGATAGTAAAAGAAATGAGAGGAAAAGAGTATAGATATATTTATAGCCTTGATTATGATTTTTAATATAAGAAAATAAAAAAGAAAATGGTGACACTTGTTTAATTTGCTTGCATTTGTCATTAACATGAGTTAATTGTCTTACATTTGTTAAATTACATACTATTAACTCAACACTTGTATTATGCATGTGTTAATTATTTTTAAATGTTTTTATATAATTCTATATTATATTTCTATGTACTTTAATATATTTTTTATCTATATTTATAAAATAGTTTAAAGAAAATAATATAAAACTAATTTATACTAATAAAAATCATATACATATATGTTTACATCTAATTTATTTTAAGATATTTATTCTTTGAATCTTCAAATTCAAGTTCATATTCTATTTAAAATCAACACATATATATACACATTTAAACAACCCATATTTAAATTTGTTTGAAAATAATAATTTTGCTCATTTTAAATAATATATAAAAGAAATTATCACATATTTATTTGCTTGAAATTTTGGGATATCACATTCCTTCCCCCTTTAAATCTTTTTATCCTTGAAAAGGAACGAAGCCAGAGATTTAATTATACTGCCATTTATCAGCTAAATTACTTTTTGATCATTTTCAACCATAAATTCTTTTATTAAGAATTTTTAAAACACTTTAAAATATATATAACTTACCAAAATAGTTTTATAAAAATACCTTTTATACTTCGATGTCTCAACAAGTTCCTTCTCGTTCTTATAGAAATTCTGTCATATGTTAATCGGGCATAGGACTGAAAATATATAAGTACTTGGTAATTTCAACACCTAGTGAAAATACTTGGAAATCATTTTCGAAAACATTGTGAAAATATACAAAACAATTTTTGAGAATATAGGAAACATTTTTGGTAAGTATGCTCTGGAAATCATCACCCCCTCCATGGACTCAATTAATCCGATGGTTACGTTACCATCATGGCCAAATCCATAGATAACTATAGTGTAAGGACCCGATTCTTCGACTTCCAAAAACCGACATCAATACGTTTACTGTATCAACTGCCGAGCACTCGAATGCCGTAAAACCGAACACTTAGGGTTTTAAGAAAAAGAAAAAGATAGAAGAAGAGAGAAAAGATAGAACAGAACAGAAAGAAAACAGCAGAACAATATCAGAATGTCACAATCGCAGCGGAACAACATATAATAGATAAATGAATAATCTTTAAACAAAGACTATATTATTTATTACATTACATCACATTACATTACATTATATCATCAGAGTGTACAACTATCAAACAACAAACAACAACAAACAACGAAAAAGAAATACTATATACTAGTGAATACACCATGCCATCAGCTTGCCTCCAGCAACTCCTGAATTCCAGAATATCCTGATAAACCTGACTCTTGACTGCCCGTGTGGAAATTGGTGGGCACCCAGAGTTTAGGAAGGAAAACATTAAACTCCGAGTCAGTCATGTGACTGGTGTGAGAACTAAAACAGTTTATTTTTAAAACAAAGTACAGGATAATTTTAAAATAGATTCGCAATGCTTTTAAAATGAAACTAACATAAGGCCTCCCGGCACACACACAATGTAAACGCAGACTTGGGGGAGATTTCTCCTTATGATAGTCAAAGATGCTTCCTACGCAAAATCAAATCATTTTTGATATTATTATTAGTGCATAGTGTAGAAAAAATCATTTCGAAAATAAAGATATAAATCTTAGCCAGCATAGGTACCATTATATTATGCCTACTATAGCTACCATATTAAATGGCAGGTTCTACAACTAAAACCGTACAAGGCTCGTATTGTTTCTTTGGATTTCCAACAAATGGTCAGGCCAAGAAACTTTCCATTGTCACATGGAAACGCCTCCGGAATGACGTCCCGAGAACCAAACCGGATCTCTGCCAACACAAGGCCGGGTTACCCCTAACTGGGTAACTACTGACACGAATATGTCATCCCCCGATCGTAACCGATCTACATCCGAGGATCGTCGATTTCCAACAACCACAAAGTAATAAGTTTGTAGAACAACGTAGGTTAAGTATCTGGGCTCCATACCATGATACCACCTCTATCCAGAAGGAATGACATACACTAAAGGGCACTACCCCTAATAACCTTGCTGCATCATTCCTGTTTTGACCATTTTCGGGGTGTGAGGTCCGACGTAGTCTCGTCCACAAAGCCACGCTTTGGTACAAAGCCATGCTTTGGGTCAACAAATGATCAAAGTAATGATCACAAAGATAAATGATCAAACAAATGGTCAAATCACGAATGATCAAACAACGATCATTTCATTGCAACACTCAGCATGTCACATTACCAAATTGGGAATATCGCTGATAACCATCAAATACATAACCTCTGAACTCGTACGTCTCAGAGAAGGGTGTTAAGCTAAGAGAATAAATTCTCCGCCACCAACATAAATATATTTGAAAGAAATTAGCTTTATATCTCAATTTGTAATGTCAGACATACTATCCATACAAGTCTGTTCCGGGATCGAACAGAACCGAAGGCACTTACAAAGAAGTCCTTGCAATCCGGATATTCACTAATCACGTCCGGACTTCCCATCACATATGGAATTTCTATACCGGGGCCATTCGGTGCAGAAACATTCGACGGTAATCCTTTCGTTTTCAAAAATATCTGATCTTCAACACCGGTCTTCAAATGCAATTCATAACGACGTATCACATATTCGGAATGGGTTATACGACCCCAAGGTCCTTTCCCGGCTAACCCGAATAGTGAGCGCTAATTCAAAAATAAGTGTGGCATTTAAATTCAAGCAAATCACAACAAATACCTATTCAAAGGTAAATATTTCGGTTATTAAACTATCAATGGATATGCACAACATCACCAGATTCCAAATAATTTTCCAAATTATTTATTTTCCAAAAATATCTTTACAAGATATATAATTTTCACACTTCAACCATTTGAAAACAATTTTCAAATCACTTTGCATCTTTACCACTTTTAAAAACAAATTTCAATCATTTTCCTTACGCGGAAATACTTTCATTTCAACATGGTTCATTTAAACCCATTAAATAAATTCTTAACGATTTACTTTATATTTACGTTCCAAATCCGTAAATTAATTCCCACACTTCAAAAATAAATCAACGTTTATATTTAAACAAATTCCCCTTTCTTTTATAAATTCCATAGTGAATTTACATTCCAAAATTTTTATGAATACATGATTTCAATTATTCATTTTCAATTTATCTTCAAAAAGATAAATTCTCAAAACATTTCATTTCACATTGGAAAAACATTTCCATACTTATTTATTAATAAGTAATTCACAAATCTATTTATTTTCTACACCTGGAAAATATTCAATATGCTTAAATCGAAATTAAGTATACATTTCATTTTTTAAGGAGACCATTCTCTTAAACATATCTATTTGGGCCAAAACGAATGTTGCATAAAACATCGTTGCGATAACCCAAAATCATTAGTATATGGATTTGAAATTAAAATAGATATATAAATCCCAATACTATACAAAACATTTCCTTTCGGAAATCATTTACTATAACAACAGTGTTATAGTCCACCATTTCCTTCTACTTCTCGAAAACGTCTATTTCAACAATGAATGTTGAAATCTATGGTTTCGAATCTTAACACATTTTAAAAACATCGTTAGATTGTTTTAATTCTATTTAACACATCACATCCAAAACATTTTCTTTAACATATTATTCACTATTCAAAAACGTGAATATACTTTGTTAACCAATTTCATCCTTTCTATACATTTTATTTTAAAGGATTATTCACTGTCTAAAACGTGAATATAACTCCATTAATATGCTATAACAATTTACTTATCAAAATAAGTTTGTGGATTTATAAAACAATGTTTATAAAT
The DNA here is from genome assembly GCA_030765085.1 of Allium cepa. Taxonomy (NCBI): domain Eukaryota; kingdom Viridiplantae; phylum Streptophyta; class Magnoliopsida; order Asparagales; family Amaryllidaceae; genus Allium; species Allium cepa. The sequence continues at coordinate 645,272,342 of CM060937.1, read as the reverse complement.
TCCATTTCTATTTATTTTATAACAACTTCCTTTTATAAATCTCCTTTGTTAACCATTTCAATTTATAACTCAATTATATACCAAATGTTCATATTGTAAGTTAAATGCTATAATTTATTTGTTTACAAAATCGTTCTTTTAAACTTCCCAAATTATAAGTCTTATAACTTATAAGATTCATTTATTTACCCAAATCTATTCTTTTAATAATTTTACAAATTTTATAAACCTACTGCTTATAAAATTCCATTTATAACTTCACCGTTTATAATTCTATAAATTTCATTCATTTATGAAATTCATTTACACTTCATTCTAACACTTATAAAAACTCGTTTTATAATCCCAATATTTTAATTTATAAATATCAATTTACAAATCCTTTATATAAATCAATTTATATTATTATTTTAAAACGTCTTTAAACTCCTTTATAATTTCACCATTTTCTTTGATTCATAAAATAATCAAATTTCATAAATCCTATATTTTAAATTTTTACAATAAATTCAAAAATCCCGATTTAAACTTGTTTTATAAAATCATTTACCCCATATTTTTAAAAATCAACTTTTAACTATCTTTCTCAAAAATCATAATTTTTATAACATTAACATTATAACGTTTATTTATTTAAAATGAATCAAATGCAAAAATATTTTATAAACGTATACTTTCAAAAATCTCATTAAAAATCCTTTTAAAATTCCAAAATTGGCCCAATGATGCTACACCCCAAATAGTCAATCACGACAACAACGACGTCATATATCTGTATATGATAATCAACGAATATCAAAATATCCATAATCAAATAAATACTGTTGAGGAATCCAGTTAGATCCCTCCAACCTGTTTCCCTGCATCCAAAGATGTTAGCACTATACCAATTCCGTTCCAGTATGGAATTATCGCAGTATATGCGATTTAAAAAATATTATCCGCTTAATAGACGGCGCAATAGGGTCTCATCTGCTATATAATGTGAGAAATCAACTCCAAGTACATAAATAATACCAATTTCACTGTACTGTGAAATATTCACGGTATATGTTTTTAATAAATAACCTCCGCTTACTAACGGCATATAATGTCTATTTTAACAATCAATAGATAACAATCATCATTCAAACATACATTCAAGAATTTTAAATCAAACTATTTAAAATTAAAATCGAAACCGATTCGATTGAGTGAGAAGTTCTCACCTTGATTTCAATTTCGTTTTCAGCTTTTATTTTGGAATAAAATTAAACGCGCGTTTAATTTTACCCGAAATTTTCGCTAGCTCCAAACGACTACAATCCAATTCCATAGCGTAGTGCTCGTTCATACGAACCCAACGCAACTTGTTTCGTGCGTTTTCGACCTCGTATGAAAAAGATACGAATTTTTAAAATTACACGAATTTATAATTATAAATTTACAACATAATTTTTTTTCTAAACCTAATTAGATCTCAGCCGTTGATCTTTACCCCTGCTTCATCCAGGTCACACCCCTTTTTTTCCACCTCCCTCTTCCACTAACCGTGCGTAACATAGAACCCAACTGCCGCCCCCTAGGGCTTGATGCCGCGACCACCACGCCCATCTACTCATCGATCAACTACCGCCAAATGAAAGCCCTTGCTTCACTCCACCTTCACCATCAATAGCCTGAAGCTCGGCCTCCCTTTGAGCACGCAATTTGATGATGAACGGCTGGCCATCGCGGCCCCGTAGCTTCCACCTTGTCGCTCCAATTTCGATCGTAGCCGTTCACTTTAGAGATCTCAACGCCCTCTCTCATTTTGTAGTTGGAAGTTTTCCATAATTGTCGACTAATTGGGAGATCGGAGGGGAAGAACGAAAGAGAATTTCAGCCATTGAATTTCTATGAGGCCGGCGGCTGATGGTTTGAAACCCTAGCCTCATTTTCCTTTTGCAATTGTGAATAATTGAGGGCTTTTATAGAAAATTTCCAAATTACTATTCACCAAAAAATTTCCAAACTCCAAACGAAGCGTGCCAGTCGGCGTTCCTAAGGTTTACCTCGCATTCCGGACACAATGGAACGTGTTTCGGGAGCTAATTCGATCTTCTGTGCGAGTTATGGCAATAAACGTTCGATTTTAAATTAAATCGGTAAATCAAATTTCTAGGCATTTTAGCTTGCCTCGGACAAACGGTAAATCCGATTGACACGAAATTTGAAACCATACAATAATATAACATTACGGATCCGATGAAACCAGTTTCGTCGAAATCCAAGACTGTTTGAAAAATGGCTATTTTAACTTGCCAAATAAATATTAAAAACAATTTCGATGCGTTTCGAGCTGCCACGGTCAAACGAAAACTCCGATTGCTACGAAAATTGAAATCCGATAATAACAAACTATTACGGATCCAATGGAACTAGTTTCGTCCAATTCTGAGACTGTTCGAAAAATGGCTAATTTCACTAGTTAATTAAATATTAAAATATTCAATTTTCACAATTTAACTCTAGATTCAATTTTAAAAGTTCTATAACATCACTATAACTTCAATATGATAAAATAAAATTTTACAAATCATTTTCAATCATATTTAACCCAAATTTCAATTATTTCTGTAATTTCACCTATTAAATTATCGATTTAATTATCCAATTAAATCTAATTATTCGAAATAAAATTTATTCGACTTTTAATTTCACATATTAATATTTAAAATTAATTAAATATACAAATTTTAATTAATAGAAATTCTGGGTCGTTACAATCTTCCCCCCTTAAAAGAATTTCGTCCTCGAAATTACCAAGTAAGAAAAGTTACGAAATCTATTAACTTTCCAAAATCCATAGTTAAACTTCTTACAAAATCTTTACTAAGTTTTCAAATCATACTCAGTTATCTTTTCAAAAACAAATACTACCGTTTAACTTTTAATTCCAAATCGAAGTTATAGTTTTCAAAATTTTCCAAAAATTCCCAAATTTTTCTAACGCCTTAAATTTTCAGAAAAATTCGCAATAGTCTCCTTTGCGCGGCTCGATCTGAAAAAAATGACAGTATATATATCACAAATATACATCTCATCAAGTGATGAGGCATCCCGCAGGGAAAAAAGTGTAAAAGTACGATATTTAATCCGAGATATGTACCTTATATTTTATTAGCGAGCATATACGGCTAATATAGCGTGAAAGCAAGCTCCAAATGCGAAGCAAACGCGATCCGCACCTACTAAACACTCAACAAACAAATGAGAAACATGTATATAGACAATAGTATCGATATACAACATATAGCAACATAATAACTATATATTCCAACATAGCAAATGCAGTAAAAGCAATATATTCAACCGTCAACCAACTATCGTCCAACTAGCATCCATACTAACATCCATAACCAATAAATATTCATTCATATTCTCATTAATATTCAATGAAATGGGTTTTCAATTTAATCACATTTGATTCATTAACATTGGATGTTTTTACTAACATTCATTTTCAGTTAGTTTATATTCACTAATTCATATTCGTGTTGGTTCACTTCCAAATCAAATTCAATTCTATTTAACATTCACTTAACTTCCAATTTGATTTCAATTACTTTAGCTTTCAATTTCATTAACTCAATTTCATTAATACTTAATGAATTATATACAATCAACTAACTATCATATATCAACCAATGTATATTAATTGCAACCAAATTCCTTTGCTTTACTTTACATTCATTGTTTCATATCAACTTAATTTACATTTAATTGATTAACATTCAATCCATTCATTCAATTCAATTACAAAAGTTGAATTTCATTACATAACTCAAGTTCACATTATCACTTAACTTTATTAATTTACTTTGATACCAAAATCAACTTCATTCAACATCTCTTAAGTTATATTCCATTTTAATTTATTTTACTTAACTTAAATTCTCACTTATAAATCAATTCATATTCCAATTCTAAAGTAAATATTTATTTAACCTTTACCAAAGTCAAATTTCATTACTTATTCAAACTCATTTTTTATTTACAACTCATATTCATAAATATATTCATATAGTTTCACTTCTTGTATATATAAGTTTATTTCACAATTGTAAATCACTTTAATTATAATTCAATTCTTATAATTCTTTTTACTTATACAATAATTCTTTTATTTAGATTATTCAAACAACTTTTAAATTTACTTATATATATTCTTACATTTTCAACAACCAAACAATCTACTTATATATACTTTAATAATTCTGAAAAATTATTCCTTTATATAAAAAATATAATCAAGGTAAAATTATTTCATTCACCCAATTCAAAACAATATCGTGTCGAATTGTTCTGTACAAGTGTCTAGAGATCCCTATCAACAACGTTAATTACTCGTATTAACCAGAATCCGTATACCACTCAACAAACCAATCATCACAATATAAAACAATTTTATATTCACTAACAAATATGCTCTCATAGCTATTATTAAACTCAAACTCATTCTAGAGCACTACTGACTTTATCTCTAATGAGTAATACCCAACAGAGCCATGGTTGTCGCTTAACCATATGCTCTGATACCACATTGTAAGGACCCGATTCTTCGACTTACGAAAACCGACAACAATACGTTTACTGTATCAACTGCCGAGCACTCGAATGCTGGAAAACCGAACACTTAGGTTTTTAAGAAAAAGAAAAAGATAGAAGAAGAGAGAAAAGATAGAACAGAACAGAAAGAAAATAGCAGAACAATATCAAAATCTCACAATCGCAGTGGAACAACATATAATAGATAAATGAATAATCTTTAAACAAAGAACTTCATTATTTATTATATTACATCACATTACATTACATTATATCGTCAGAGTGTACAACTATCAAACAACAAACAACAACAAGCAGCGGAAAAGAAATACTATATACTAGTGAATACGCCATGCCATCAGCTTGCCTCCAGCAACTCCTGAATTCTAGAATATCCTGATAAACCTGACTTTTGATTGCCCGTGAGGAAATTGGTGGGCACCCAGAGTTAAGGAATGAAAACAATAAACTCTGAGTCAGTCATGTGACTGGTGTGAGAAATTAAACAGTTTATTTTTAGAACGAAGTACAGGATAATTTTAAAATAGATTCGCAATGCTTTTAAAAATGAAACTACCATAAGGCCTTCCGGCACACACACAATGCAAACGCAGACTTGGGGGAGATTTCTCCTTATGATAGTCAAAGATGCTTGCTACGCAAAATAAAATCATTTTTGATATTATTATTAGTGCATAGTGTAGAAAAATCATTTCAAAAATAAAGATATAAATCTTAGCCAGCATAGGTACCATTATATTATGCCTACTATAGCTACCATATTAAATGGCAGGTTCTACAACTAAAACCGTACAAGGCTCGTATTGTTTCTTTGGATTTCCAACAAATGGTCAGGCCAAGGAACTTCCCATTGCCACATGGAAACGCCTCTGGAATGACGTCCCGAGAACCAAACTGGATCTCTGCCAACACAAGGCCGGGTTACCCCTAACTGGGTAACTACTGACACGAATATGTCATCCCCCGATCGTAACCGATCCACATTCGAGGATCCTCGATTTCCAACAACCACAAAGTAATAAATTTGCAGTACAACATAGGTTAAGTATCTGGGCTCCATACCATGATACCACCTCTATCCAGAAGGAATGACATACACTAAAGGGCGCTACCCCTAATAACCTTGCTGCATCCTTCCTGTTTTGACCATTTTCGGGGTGTGAGGTCCGACGCAGTCTCATCCACAAAGCCACGCTTTGGTACAAAGCCATTCTTTGGGTCAACAAATGATCAAGGTAATGATCACAAAGATAAATGATCAAACAAATGATCAAATCACAAATGATCAAACAATGATCATTTCACAGCAACACTCAGCATGTCACATTACCAAATTGGGAATATATCGCTGATAACCATCAACTACATAACCTCTGAGCTCGTACGTCTCAGAGAAAGGTGTTAAGCTAAGAGAATAAATTCTCCGCCACCAACAGAAATATATTTGAAAGAAATCAGCTTTATATCTCAATTTGTAATGTCAGACATACTATCCATACAAGTCTGTTCCGGGATCGAACAGAACCGAAGGCACTTACAAAGAAGTCCTTGCAATCCGGATATTCACTAATCACGTCCGGACTTCCCATCACATATGGAATTTCTATACCGTGGCCATTCGGTGCAGAAACATTCGACGGTAATCCTTTCGTTTTCAAAACTATCCGGTCTTCAACACCGGTCTTCAAATGTAATTCATAACGACGTATCACATATTCGGAATGGGTTATACGACCCCAAGGTCCTTTCCCGGCTAACCCGAATAGTGAGCGCTTATTCAAAAATAAGTGTGGCATTTAAATTCAAGCAAATCACAACAAATACCTATTCAAAGGTAAATATTGATAGTCGGTTATTGAACTATCAATGGATATGCACAACATCACCAGATTCCAAATAATTTTCCAAATTATTTATTTTCCAAAAATATCTTTACAAGATATATAATTTTCACACTTCAACCATTTGAAAATAATTTTCAAATCACTTTTCATCTTTACCACTTTTGAAAACAAATTTCAATCATTTTCCTTGCGTGGAAATACTTTCATTTCAACATGGTTCATTTAAACCCATTAAATAAATCCTTAACGATTTACTTTATATTTACGTTCCAAATCCGTAAAAATTCCCACACTTCAAAAATAAATCAACATTTATTTTTAAACAAATTCCCCTTTCTTTTATAAATTCCGTAGTGAATTTACATTCCAAAATATTTATGAATACACGATTTCAATTATTCATTTTCAATTTATCTTCAAAAAGATAAATTCTCAAAACGTTTCATTTCACATTGGAAAAACATTTCCATACTTATTTATTAATAAGTAATTCATAAATCTATTTATTTTCTACACTTGGAAAATATTCAATATAATTAAATCGAAATTAAGTATATATTTCATTTTTTAAGGAGATCATTCTCTTAAACATATTTATTTGGGCCAAAACGAATGTTGCGTAAAACATCGTTACGATGACCCAAAATCATTAGTATAGGGATTTGAAATTAAAATAGATATATAAATCCCAATACTATACAAAACATTTCCTTTCAGAAATCATTTACTATAACAACAGTGTTATAGTCCCCCATTTCCTTCTATTTCTCGAAAACGTCTATTTCAATAATGAATATTGAAATCTATGGTTTTGAATCTTAACACATTTTAAAAACATCGTTAGATCGTTTTAATTCTATTTAAAACATCACATCCAAAACATTTTATTTAACATATTATTCACTATTAAAAAACATGAATATACTTTGTTAACCAATTTCATCCTTTCTATACATTTATTTTAAAGGATTATTCACTGTCTAAAACGTGAATATAACTCCATTAATAAGTTATAGCAATTTACTTATCAAAATAAGTTTGCGGATTTATAAAACAATGTTTATAATTTCCGTTTCTATTTATTTTACAACAACTTCCGTTTATAAATCTCCTTTATTAACCTATTTCAATTTATAACTCAATTATATACAAAAAGTTCATATTATAAGTTAAATCCTTATAATTTATTTGTTTACAAAATCGTTCTTTTAAAGCTCCCAAATTATAAATCTTATAACTTATAAGATTCATTTATTTACCCAAATCTATTCTTTTAATAACTTTACAAATTTTATAAACCTACTGCTTATAAAATTCCATTTATAACTTCACTGTTTATAATTCTATAAATTTCATTCATTTATGAAATTCATTTACACTTCATTCTAACACTTATAAAAACTCGTTTTATAATCCCAATATTTTAATTTATAAATATCAATTTATAAATCCTTTATATAAATCAACTTATATTATTATTTTAAAACGTCTTTAAACTCCTTTATAATTTCACCATTTTCTTTGATTTATAAAATAATCAAATTTCATAAATCCTATATTTAAATTTTTACAATAAATTCAAAATCCTGATTTAAACTTATTTTATAAAATCATTTACCCTATATTTTTAAAAATCAACTTTTAACTATCTTTCTCAAAAATCATAATTTTTATAACATTAACATTATAACGTTTATTTATTTAAAATGAATCAATTCCAAAAATATTTTATAAACGTATACTTTCAAAAATCTCTTTAAAAATCCTTTTAAAATTCCAAAATTGGCCGAATGATGCTACACCCCAAATAGTCAATCACGACAACACGACATCATATATCTGCATATGATAATCAACGAGTATCAAAATATCCATAATCAAATAAATACTGTTGAGAAATCCAGTTGGATCCCTCCAACCTGTGTCCCTGCATCCAAAGATGTTAGCACAATACCAATTCCGTTCCAGTACGGGATTATCGCGGTATCTACGATTTAAAAAATATTATCCGCTTAATAGATGGCGCTATAGGGTCTCATCCGCTATATAATGCGGGAAATCAACTCCAAGTACATAAATAATACCAATTTCACTGTACTGTGAAATATTCGCGGTATATGTTTTTAATAAATAACCTCCACTTACTAACGGCGTATAATGTCTATTTTAACAATCAATAGATAACAATCATCATTTAAACATACATTCAAGAATTTCAAATCTAACCATTTAAAATTAAAATCGAAATCGATTCGATTGAGTGAGAAGTTCTCACCTTGATTTCAATTTCGTTTTCAGCTTTTATTTCGAATAAAATTAAACGCGCGTTTAATTTTACCTAAAATTTTTGCTAGCTCCAAACGACTCCAATCCAATTCCATAGCGTAGTGCTCGTCTATACGAACCCAACACAACTTGTTTCGTGCGTTTTCGACTTCGTATGAAAAAGATACGAATTTTTAAAGTCACACGAATTTATAATTATAAATTTACAACATAATTTTATTTTCTAAACCTAATTAGATCTCAGCCGTTGATCTTTACCCCTGCTTCATCCAGGCCGCACCCCTTTTCTTCCATCTCCCTCTCCCAGTAACCGTGCGTAACATAAAACCCAACTGCCGCCCCCTAGGGCTTGATGCCGCGACCACCACGCCCATCTACTCATCGATCAACTACCGCCAAACGAAAGCCCTTGCTTCACTCCACCTTCACCATCAATAGCCTGAAGCTCGGCCTCCCTTTGAGCACGCAATTTGATGATGAACGGCCGGCCATCGCGGCCCCGTAGCTTCCACCTTGTCGTCCAATTTCGATCGTAGTCGTTCACTTTAGAGATCTCAACGCGCTCTCTCATTTTGTAGTTGGAAGTTTTCCCTAATTGTCGACGAATTGGGACATCGGAGGGGAAGAACGAAAGAGAATTTTGGCCATTGAATTTCTATGAGGCCGGTGGTTGATGGTTTGAAACCCTAGCCTCTTTTTCCTTTTGCAATTGTGAATATTTGAGGGCTTTTATAGAAAATTTCCAAATTACTATTCAACAAAAATTTTCCGAACTCCAAACGAAGCATGCCGGTTGGCGTTCCTAAGATTTACCCTGCGTTTCAAACATAATGGAACGTGTTTCGGGAGCTAATTCGATCATCTGTGCGAGTTATGACAATAAACGTTTGATTTTAAATTAAATATGTAAATCAAATTTCTAGGCGTTTTAGCTTGCCCCGACAAACGGTAAATTCGATTGACACGAAATTTGAAACCATACAATAATATCACACTACGGATCCAATGAAACTAGTTTCATTGAAATCCGAGACTGTTTGAAAAATGGCTATTTTAACTTGCCAAATAAATATTAAAAACAATTTCGATGCGTTTCGAGCTGTCACGGTCAAACGAAAACTCCGATTGCTACGAAAAATTGAAATCCGATAATAGCAAACTATTACGGATCCAATGGAACTAGTTTCGTCCAATTCTGAGACTGTTCGAAAAAAGGCTAATTTCACTAGTCGATTAAATATTAAGATATTCAATTTTCACAATTTAACTCTAAATTTAATTTTAAAAGTTCTATAACATCATTATAACTTCAATATGATAAAATAAAATTTTAAAAATCATTTTCAATCATATTTAACCCAAATTTCAATTATTTCTGTAATTTCAACTATTAAATTATCGATTTAATTATCCAATTAAATCTAATTATTCGAAATAAAATTTATTTGACTTTTAATTTCACTTATTAATATTTAAAACTAATTAAATATACAAACTTTAATTTATAGAAATTCTGGGTCGTTACATATAGGCACTCTACGCCCCTCGATTATGCTATGGAACCCTTCATAGATCGCAGCTACATCCAGGGTTACATCGCCATTACCGCAAAAATACATGTAAATGTAGGTATCGACACCCTCGAATTTCGCTGCCAAATGAAACTTCACCACTCCTACATAGGTCGCAGACTACATCAGTCGAGTCCTAATGTAGCCTTAGGCCCTCACGGCCTTTCGACTTTCGCTATGTCTTCATAGATCGCAGTCTACCGATGTTACGTTGCCATCACGGCAAAATCAAACGTAGACCGTTGGCTCTCACAGCCACATGACTTCCGCTATGGTCCGTAGCAGATCGTAGTAACATCGAGTTACACTATCGTCACAGCATAACCCAAATGTCTCTATAGATCGGCGCCCTCGACTTTTGCTACTCACAGCACAAAATCCTCCGGAACTTCAGTTTGTCCAGACTTCCTCCCAGGATCCAATTTAGAGCCTCCCCCTTAGGGCTCAAGGCATAACCACCCCGTGGATCTCCTATGAAGTTCATTTCAATGGGAGCGCCTTTTTCCTAGAGCCAATCTCAAAATTTTTTATACTATACACTTATAGTATCTTTTAAATCATACCCTTTATGATTCACATCAAAATCTCCTTTACACAAAATTAATATCCCAAATCGATAGTTCCAACTTGGCTTTCCAAATTCCCAAAATAGATTTTTATCAAAAATCAAATGCCTTTCCAAAATCCCTAGGTTCCAAAACCTTTTCCAAAATCATTCTCATAAAATCATGTATATATATTTATATATATTCCTTTCCAACTTGAAAATAATCTTTGGAACACATATATAGGTTCCCTTTTTATACTTCAAATATTTTCAAAAACCCTTTCTTCTTGTTGTAGATTCAACATAGAGGGATCTTATCATATATAATAAATATAAATATAACTTTACTATGCCAATCAACATTCAATTTTGATTTTCTTTTATAAATTCACTTACTATATCACTTACTTTTCATAAAGTGAATTTCAAAAGATATCCAACTTCCACCTTTATTCACGTATACTTCTCAAAATGTATTTCAAAAATCATTTTTATTTCTTTCAAAATTTCAATATCTATTTCATTTAAGCACGTACGATGTCCATATACCATCCATACGCAATATCAAATCCGATCGCTCACTCGATCACACAATTTCACTTCCGAACTACTATCGTCCACCCGACTTCCTAGTGCGGACTCAGATCTGGTTTCTTGATCAGAAACCATCATTCTCCTTTGATAGCCCTAATTATGATTAAGAATTTCCAAAACCAATCAAAAATCCATATCCTGGGTTCGCCGTCGAAATCAAGTGAAAAATCCCAACTCGGAACGATATACTATCTCCAAATTCTATGCTCAAATCTGGATCAAACCATTCTACGTATAAAATAATATACGTACATTCTACATATCTATCTTCATTCATTATTAGCTAAATCAATATTTTTTCTATTTGCCTTCACTTTGATTCTATTCAGTTATTCACAATTGCTTCAATTCCCATTTGGGTTATCACTTTATTTATAAACAGTTCGCACTCTGACCAACTCGAATTTAGGAAATAGCTTGAAAAAGGTTGAAAATAGATAAGTAGTTGTAAAATAGTTATTAGTTGTAAAATAGCTGAAAAATAGTTAAGTAGTTGCAAAATAGTTGTAGGATAGTTGGATAATTTTAAAATAGTAATAAAATAGTAATTAGTTATAAAGTAGTTGAAAAATAGTAATCAGTTTCCAAAATAGTTGAAAAATAAATATAAGATTTGGGTTTAAAAAGAAAGATTGTATAGTAAATTACTAGGAAATAGATTTAAAACAGATATATTAAAATAATCTATTTGAAAATAGATATTAGAGTCAAACCGTTCAATTTCCTAATCTCCACTTTTAATTTTCCAATTAACTTTCAATTTCCAATCTCATTAAATTGACTCAATTTCAATTCAATTCGAGTTAACTTCAGTTCCTATCCCACATTCAAATCAATTTCCATTTGAATTTAAACTTATCCAACTTCAATCTTACTTCCAAATTATTCAAATCAAATTCAATTTGAACTAATTTCAATTCCAATCTCAAATTTAAACCATCTCGAATTACATAAATTCGAGTTAAATTTTAAATGTTGATTTAATCCTTTAAATCAAATTAACCTTTACTTTTAAATTAACAACTTAATCCTTAAACAATTTAATTCTGAGTCCAAATTTCAAAATTCCATTTTAAATTATCTTTACTTAACTTGTTTCAAAGTTCAAATAAGTATTCAAAAATAATTTAATCTTCAGAATCCAATTTATTACCCAATTTTAACTTCAAACTTTGGAACCGACTCTTAAACAATTTTAGTTTGCAAGTTTATTTTAGCATTTGAATCTTAAATTCAAAGTGATTCCATTCCATAATTTCAAACTCTACGTAAAAATCAAAATCATTTAAATAATTTAAAGTTTTACCTCCAAATTATTTTTGTAATGGACATATATATATATCTAAAGGATCCAACAATAGCATCCATTACCCATTTCCAGATCTCAAACCCGTTTTGAGATCACACATAACTCCCATTTCAAATCAACCCATTGAACTTCTTATTAAAAATCTTCCCACTTACAAGTTTAAAAACTTATTTCAATTTGGGTTTTTCACATCACAGTCGAAGGAAAAAAAATTAAAACTTCAACACTTCGAGTTTCTTTCAAATCATCTTTGATATTACGTATATCCCACATATATACATATTTATTTCCTTTGCACACCAAGTCATACCTTAAATTTTAAACCACCGTTGGTTTTAGTTCAAAAGAAATTTCTTTAAAATTTTCAAACGACTCTTGTTTTAAAATAAGATTACATTCAAAAATATTCTGTAACAACTCTGTTTTGATTAAAATTATTTTGCAAAGCAAATCCATTTCTAAGTCAGTGAATTCTTTCCAATGGTGCATGTATGAAATGAGTGGCAAATTGCCTTCACGTGCGTGTAAAGGAATAAGTCCATTTTAAAGAAAAAGTCGGAACACTTTTGATTGCACCACTAATTTTATAAAACAAAAGTTGAACATTGCTGTCACCACTTATTTATAAAACAAATTTGAACACATTGCTTTGTCACCATCGTCATTTAATTGCAACCGTGTCCTTTCTTTCCATATGCACGTTTCCTTTAATGCAATTGTACTCAAATTGCATGCCATAACTCCTTTGCATTGACTTGTACAAAAAATTTTGAGAAAAGAAAAGTATGCCGCAACCTTCTTTTGCTCATTTTCCAAGTAGCAGTTCATTCTTTCGTTTTAATACTTCTAGTTGCTCAGCAAAATCTTTAATGGCAGTTTGAATTTCTAGCTCCTCTTGGATCTTAGTTGCTTTCTGATTTTGAAACAAATCCAAGGTGAGTTCAAAAAAAACTCACACTTCTAATTTATGTTTGTTTTATTGGTTGAGTGCATGCATATTTTAGCTTTACCAGGTACATTGACTTCCTTCATTCCGTGCATGCGCATATATAGGTATGTCCAGATCATTTCATTTTTCTTCATTTACTTGCGTGCATTTCACTTTTGCATGCAAACAGGTGAAGCACGAAATCATTTTGGGCAAGTATATTTCAAAACTTTATATTACATGCGTACTATAGTGCATTGCCCAGGTATCTTTATATTCCTTCGTTCCGTGCGTCCAAATATTATTTATAATTTGTCCACCGCATGGCTGCACGTGAATGGGGGTAGTAATAATATGGGGCCAGGTCATTGTTGATTTTGTTCAAAGATCATTAGTTGCATTCACTAAAAAATTCATTGCTCAGGTCATCTATTTTATACACTTTATTTTGAGTGTGTGCATTTAACTGACAACTTCATTTTTATGCCATATGCGTGCATTAAACGGTTTACAAATGTGTTATTTACAAACGTGGAGAGAAAAATAAATAAATAAATAACGTGCGGCACACAGAAAATTCAAGTCCAGTTCTATTTACATTCGTTTTCGTTTATTTCGTGCGTGCTTATTTGTAGTCCAGGTGTGTATTTTTGGTTCAATCTGTGCGTGTTTATAGTTCAGGTAATATTTTGTTATAAAGTAGTGTGCGTGCATGAAAAATACTAGGCAGGCATTGCATTTTGGGTTTTTCTCGTGCACGTAAGTGAAGTCCAGATCCTAGTTTCAATTCATGCATGGGTATACGTTTTAAATTTTTTTGTATGAGTATGTGGTCATTTACTTTGCGAGGTATTCGTTTTAAAACTGTTTAAGTAATTTTTTTAACTTTATTCATACGTGCAAAGTGAACAAACCCAGGTCCCCTTTTTATTTTTATGTAGTATTAAGTGCGTAATTACATGCATGTTGTAGTACACGTGTAATTTGTTCAAGCATCTTAAATTGCCTATTTCATTCGAGTGTGTACGTGTATATTGCTATGTAGTGCAATATTTTTGATAAATATATTAGTAGTGCAGTCTAATGATTAATTTACGTTGAATCGGTGTTTGGTTTTAAAACATATTTTGTTGCCGTTATTTTTATAACGGATTTTCACTCCGGTGTTATATGTTTGAAGCGTGTTGTTTTGATGAGATTTTTGACGAATAAAAATTACTGCTGTTTTGACTTTAGTAACCGTCAATTTAAAGTGAATTTTCAAGTGGCTATCCCACAACGCTGATTTTTATATCCGTTTTATGATGTTTTGTGAAGCGCAATTTCCTTGTCGAAATTGCTGTTTTATCACATGTTTTCAAATCCTTTTAAAATAAAAAATTGTTTCCAAAAATTTCATAGTTTACGCTTTCAAAAGAATGAGGAATCGATTTAAATGCTTCAACGAAATTAAGGACTATGAACCCTTACTTTTACTGATCCGATTAATTCCGAACATGTCCATTTGAGAACGTAAATTTTATTTATATAAAATACACAATTTTGCACTTTTAAGGAAACGATGAAGAGATTTAAACAATTTAGCAGAAGTGCAGAATATGAAACCACGCTTTTACAAATTTGGTTAATTTCGGACTCGTTAATCGAAATATTTGCCGTGGAATTGCTGTTTGATGATTTTGATGATTTTGTTGGGCTTTGGAGCCACTATGATGGACCTTCGAGTCAATTACCAGTACTAGACCTTCGGGTCATATGTTGGACCTTCGGGTCATTTGTTGGGCACCAAAAATTATGATGACGGTACTTGGCAGGCTTCGGCCATATGAGATGCACGTGCGACGTAGCTTAGACTGGCCATATGTTGGAATCGATCCATTTTTATGTTGATTTTCTAGTTATCTTATTTGATTTCTAGATTTTTGTGTATTGCTGTTTTGAATTCAATTATGAATTTGAAAGTTGATTTTGATGGAGTTTAATGAGATTTCTTCATTTAAACTATGTTAATTATTATATTGAATAATCTCATTCAAGATTATAATTTTGTGTATAGTCTCATCCGAGATTATAATTTTGTGTGTTGCTGTTTTGAATTCAATTGTGAATTTGAGAGTTGATTTTGATGGAGTTTAATGAGATTACTTTATTTAAACTATGTTGATTATTTATGCTGAATAGTCTCATTCGATCCTATGATTAATTTTCTTTGGTGTTATTTATCATGCATTTATTTCTAAGTTTAAATTAGACTGATCCGTTTATTATTTTCTTTTAAATAATACTCGGGTCAGACCGAGTTATTTCATGATGCAGTGGAGGATGATGTGAGCAGCCATTATGCTTTAAGTCGCCCGCGAGTTATGCATTTCCTTAAGTCGCCAGCGACTTATGCTTTGAGTCGCGGTAGCGAGTTACACGACCTAACAACCCATGCCGCATTTGATTCCTTAAGTCGCGGCGAGCTTAGGTCGCTCCTCCTTCTTAAGTCGAATGAAGGCTTATGTCGCGAACAAACCCTAGGTCGCGAACGACCTTCCTTAAGTCGTGAAGAATTTGCAGCGATTTTCCTTAAGTCGCGAGCATCTCCAGTAGGTCGCTCAACCAGCTTAAGTCGCGAACATCTCCATGGTTAGGTCGCTACAGACCTTAAATCGCTCCAGATTTCCAAAGACGTTTTCCTGAGTCGCGAGCTTCCTTAGGTCGCGAGCTTACCTAGGTCGCTGCCGTGTTTGTTTAGGTCATTACGTGTTGATAAGTCGCATGTATGTTGTTTGTTAGGTCGTGGGTCAAAGGTGGTTGAGTCGCATGTGTAATGTTGTAAGTTGTTTAGGTCGTAGGTCGCTAACGTATATCAGCTGTGTGTTGTAAAATCTCTATAAATAGGGGTGTTGGTCGTTTGTAAAAAAGGAGATTGATTTTGAATATAATTTGTTTGAGTGCTTTGTGCCACTTTTAAAATTGGAAGTTGAGTATGAGCTCCTTTCTCCATCTTCGGTTATTCGAGTGCGCTCGAATCAACGAACTTGAAGCCGATTCACGGAATCTCGTGCGCGAGATCAACGTCGAAGGATCGTAGATCTTTTAACACGGTATCATGTGCGATCAACGTGTTGAAGATAGCTAGAATCCGATATCTTGAGAGATCAACGGATTTGGGCATTTATCCTGGGTATCATCAATTCATCAGTTTATCATTGTATCGTTCCATCGTTGTTTTGTTGTTGTTGCATCATTTGGTGACAACTTGTTATCACCGCTGCGTCAGTTTGGTATTAGAGCTTGAAGAGTTAAGTCGAAGCCGAGCTAAGCTAGGTCGAATCCAAGTCAGGCCGAGCCGAGCTAAGTCCTAGTGCAAGCCGAGTTAAGTCGAACTATATCAATGTTAGATCGGAAAAGAGTTTGTGATAATCATGCCTCCAAGACGTGCTAATAGATTTCAGAATGTTGAAGATGTTTATAGAAGACAAGAAGCTGAGCAGATGGAGCAGCGTATCAATGAAAAGTTTGATGAAGGTATTGGAAAGTTAGAGAAGTTGATGAGAGACATGAATCAAAGTCAAAAGAAACCTTCATCAGTTTTGCACCATAGTGGAAACAGAGTTTCACCTTCAGTTGCGGGAGAAAGGAGAATGTCACCCTAATCTTATCGAGATCGGAGAGAATCATCAGTTTCTATAAGGCAAGAACATCATAAGTATCGAGGTGAAGAACTCATCGTGGATTTGAAGATGATCCGTATCGTGATGACGAAAGACATGATAGAAGGGACATGCATAGTCGAAGAGATGTAGATGGACGAGATTGATATCGACATAAATATGATTTTGAGGAATATGGTGATAGAGGAAGTATTCATGATCGAGATCGAGGCCAAGTGCGAAATCGATATATTGATTAAGAGAATGATCGTAAATGGGAATCAGGTATGAAAACAGAAATTCCAGAGTTCAAAGGGGAAATGACAGCAGAAGAGTTTCTGGATTGGTTATAAAATGTTGAAGAAATTTTTGACTTCAAGGAAGTACCTGAGCATCGTAGCGTCAAGTTGGTTGCTACACGATTGAGGGGAAGAGCTATGGCATGGTGGCAACAAACTAAACTTACACGGGAAAGAATGGGAAAGTCGAAGATTGTTTCATGGGAAAAGATGAATAAGTTGATGAAGGCTACTTTCTTGCCTTATAATTATCAGTCTCTTATGTATCAGCGCTTACAGAATTTGAGACAAGGGACAAAGTCGGTAAATGATTATGCAGATGAGTCTTATCAACTAATTGCTAGAAAGGATATCATGGAAACAGAGGAATAATTGACATCTAGATTTGTTGGAGGGTTGAGAATGCAAATTCAGGATATGGTAAATATGTTTGATCCAAGATCCGTTGTTGAAGCACACCAGAAGGCTCTAGCTTGGGAGAAGCAAGGTTGAAGAGGAGTTGGTGTGCTTACAAGTTCGACCAATCAGGTGAAAGGGGCTAGTAGCAATACTAATGTTTCCAAGGCTGTTGGTAAACCGGTTGTCAATGAAGTTGCTAAGACCAAGGTCAACAACAATTTCAAATGTTATAACTGTCAGGAGTTTGGTCATAAGAGCAATGAACGCCCGAAGCCTAAGAAGCGAGCGATGGTTGCTGAGGTTGAGGATGAGGATGCAGAAATAGAATGTTCCAATTCACAACAAGTCGAGGAGGAAGAAGAATTATTGGCGGGCGACGATGGATATTCTTTAATGATGAGGAGATCTTGCTTGACACCAAAGCAGGAAGAGGAGACTAGTTGGTTGAGGAGTAATATTTTTCAGTCGACGTGCATTATTTTGGGAAGGGTTTGTAAGTTTGTTAATGATGTAGGAAGTTGTGATAACATCATCTCTACAGAAGCTGTAAAGAAGTTAGCGTTAAAGACAGAGAAGCATCCCAAACCCTACAAATTAGCTTAGTTGAGGAAAGGTGGGGAAGTGAAGGTTAGTCGAAGAGCTTGTGTAACTTTTTCCATTGGAAAGAAGTATAAGGATGAAATTTGGTGTGACGTGGTAGATATGGATGTATGTCATTTGTTGTTGGGAAGACCGTGGCAATTCGATAGAGCTGTGCAACACGATGGTAGAACTAACTGCTATAGTTTCATGTACAATGGCACTAAAATCACTTTAGTTCCTAAAAAGCGACAACAAAGTGAAAGCAATTTGGAGGAAATCGAAGAACTAAAAACTCTGTTATCTTTGAAGGAGTTTGTCAAAGAAGTAGAGGATAGGCCTGAAGTATTTCTATTGGTTGGACGTGAAAGTAGTGAAACGGTTGAAATTCCTGAGAAAGTTAAGCCAGTGTTGAAGGAATTTGAAGATGTATTCCCTGAAGAATTACCAAAAGAGTTACCACCGTTGAGAGAAATACAACACTAGATTGATCTTGTTCCGGGAGCTGTGTTACCACATAGACCACACTATAGAATGAGTCCAAAGGAGCATGAAGAGTTGAGAAGGCAAGTGGAGGAGTTACTTGAACAAGGGCGCGTACAAGAAAGTTTAATTCCTTGTACAGTACCAGCCTTGTTAGTGTCCAAGAAGGATGGAACTTGGAGAATGTGTACATATAGTCGAGCACTAAACAAGATTACAGTGAGGTACAAATTTCTGATGCCAAGATTGGATGACTTGTTAGATTAGTTGAGCGGAGCTGCTATCTTTTCAAAGATTGATATGAAGAGTGGGTATCATCAGATTCGAATTCGACCAGGGGATGAATGGAAGACCGCATTCAAGATGCGGGAAGGGTTGTATGAATGGCTGGTCATGCCATTCATTCTTTCGAATGCACCCAGTAATTTTATGCGAGTGATGAATCAGATCTTTCGACTGTTTATTGGAAAGTTCATGGTGGTATACTTTGATGATATATTGATATACAGTGGAAGCACAGAAGAACATCTACAACACTTACGGGAAGTGTTGATGATACTTCGTTAGGAGAAATTTTACGCGGCAACAAAGAAGTGCATGTTCATGACACACAGTGTTTTGTTTTTAGGGCATGTGTTGTCCAAGGAAGGAATCCATGTGGATCAAGGAAAGTTGAAGCAATCAAAGATTGGCCACAACCCAGGACTGTAACCGAAGTGAGAAGTTTCAATGGGTTAGCATTATTCTACCGAAGGTTTATTCCACATTTCAGTAGCGTGATGGCGCCAGTGACAGATTGTATGAAAGGAAAGCAGTTCATGTGGACTGAAGAGGCTGATTCTGCTTTCCAACAGATCAAGACACTCTTGACTACAACATCGATTGTTAGATACCCGGACTTTCAGTTACTCTTTGAGCTGAATACTGATGCGTCTAAGGTTGGAATTGGTGGAGTATTAAGTCAGAAGGTTCATCCAATTGTTTACTTTAGCGAAAAACTTTCTGGAGCCAAGACAAGATATAGTGCCTATGACTTGGAGTTCTATGCTATTGTCCAAGCCATAAAGCATTGGAGACACTATTTGTTTCATAAAGAGTTTGTGTTATATATGGACCATGAAGCATTGAAGCATTTGCAGGGACAGGATAGGATTGCAGCCAGACATGCTTCATGGATCGCATACTTACAACAGTTTACATTTGTTGTAAAGCATAAGTCGGGAGTTACAAATCGAGTGGCAGACGCATTGAGTAGAAGAAATCATTTATTGACTACGATGAGAGTTGAAGTGACGGGGTTTGATATATTTCCAGAATTGTTGGTTGAGGATCCTTACTTTGGTAAGATTGTAGATGAAGTTAAGAAAGGGAAGACGGATGAGTATGTGTTGGTAGATGGTTTTCTACTCAAAGGAAATCGGTTGTGTATACCAGAGTGCAGTTTGCGAATGAAAATTGTGAAGGAATTGCATGAAGAAGGTCATGTAGGAAGAGATCGTACCTTGCAGTTGATTTCTCAATCATATTTTTGGCCTTCCATGAGGAAAGAAGTTGAATGATTTGTGCAGAGATGTCACATATGTCAAGTTTCCAAAGGGACAGCTACGAATGCAGGATTGTATGCCATTGCCCGTGCCTACTAGACCATGGGTTGATATTAGCATGGATTTTGTTTTGGGTTTGCCAAGAATTCAACGAGGGAATGATTCTATATATGTTGTGGTGGATAGATTTTCGAAGATGGCACATTTTATAGCTTGTAAAAAGACCGCCGATGCAGTCTGTGTTGCTCAATTGTTCTTTAAAGAGGTTTATCGACTACATGGGCTACCTGAGACCATTGTTTCTGACCGGGATACTCGATTTCTAAGTCATTTTTGGTTGAGTCTGTGGAAGATGGTTGGAACTAAGCTGAATTTTAGTAGCGCCTATCATCCACAAACGGATGGGCAAACAGAAGTGGTGAACAGATATTTGGGAAACTAGTTGAGATGTCTTGTGAAGGATAATTTGAAGAGCTGGGATGTAAAATTGTGTCAGGCAGAATTCGCACATAATCATGCCATTAATCGAAGTACCGGATTCAGTCCATTTCAAGTGGTATTTTCAGCAATTTCGAAGGGACCGTTGGATTTGTCGATAGTTCCACGTCAGAAAGGGGTTGTTAAACGAGCTTGTAATTTCGTGAATGAGTTACAGGAGTGTCACAGGATTGTTCATGAACGATTGCTTAAGTCAAATGAGAAGTATAAGCAACTGGAGGATAAAAAGCGAAGGAGTGTGGACTTCAAAGAAGGTGATTTTGTTTACGCAGTATTGACGAAAGATCGTTTTCCAGTTGGAACTTACAACAAATTGAAGGCTCGAAAGATTGGTCCAGTAGAAATCGTGAAGAAGATCAATGAGAATGCTTATCAGTTAAGATTGCCAGATCATATCCACACCGCTGACGTTTTCAACGTCAAACACTTGATTCCATATCATGGGAATAAACCGGCCGAGGAAGAAGAAAGTGTGAATTCGGGGTCAAATTCTTTTCAACCAGGTGAGGATGATGCAGTGGAGGATGATGCGAGCAGCCGTTATGCTTTAAGTTGCCCTCGAGTTATGCATTTCCTTAAGTCGCCAGCGACTTATGCTTTGAGTCGAGGTAGCGAGTTACACGACCTAACAACCTATGCTGCGTTTGATTCCTTAATCGCGGTGAGCTTAGGTTGCTCCTCCTCCTTAAGTCGAACGAAGGCTTATGTCGCGAACAAACCCTAGGTCGCGAACGACCTTCCTTAAGTCGTGAAGAATTTGCAGCGATTTTCCTTATGTCGTGAGCATCTCCAGTAGGTCGCTCCACCAGCTTAAGTCGCGAACATCTCCATGGTTAGGTCGCTACAGACCTTAAACCGCTCTAGATTTCCAAAGGCGTTTTCCTGAGTCGCGAGCTTCCTTAGGTCGCGAGCTTGCCTAGGTCGCTGCCGTGTTTGTTTGAGGTCATTATGTGTTGATAAATCGCATGTATGTTGTTTGTTAGGTCGTGGGTCGAAGGTGGTTGAGTTGCCTGTGTAATGTTGTAAGTTGTTCAGGTCGTAGGTCGCTAATGTAGGTCGGTTGTGTGTTGTAAAATCTCTATAAATAGGGGTGTTGGTCGTTTGTAAAAAAGGAGATTGATTTTGAAAAAAATTTGTTTGAGTGCTTTATGCCTCTTTTAAAATTGGAAGTTGAGTGTGAGCTCCTTTCTCCATCTTCGTTTATTCGAGTGCGCTCGAATCAATCAACTTGAAGCCAATTCACCGAATCTCGTGTGCGAGATCAACGTCGAAGGATCGTAGATCTTTTAACACGGTATCGTGCGCGATCAACGTGTTGAAGATAGCTAGAATCCGGTATCTCGAGAGATCAACGGATTTGGGCATTTATCCTGGGTATCATCAATTCATCAGTTTATCGTTGTATCGTTTCATCGTTGTTTTGTTGTTATTGCATCATTTGGTGACAACTTGTTATCACCGCTGCGTCTTTTCAGGATAATCGCTATCTCTGATTCAGTTACAGCTTCAGCTTTTAGGATTTCACCTCATCTTTTGTTTAGGCTTCGAGGTGTTACTTTTGGTGTATTGACTTTCGTCTCATGTATGTATTGATGACTATTTATATGTACATTTGGTTCATATGAACCATCGAGTGTTGTAGCATGTATCCAGACTTATCTTCTGCTATATATATTTGATATTTCTGTTCTATTGTGATTATACTTATCTGTGTTGTTATTATGAGTTGTTCAGAATTCTTCTTAAGCCACCGTGGTCTCGTTTTAGATTTGGATTGAATATATATCGTTGGGAGTAATTTACATAATTCCTATCGATGTAATCAACTCTCGTCTAAGGCATAACTTATGGATGGTCGCTTCTAACAAGCCTTATTCTTCGCAATAGCAGACGTTATTCCTTATAATAACCTATGTTATTGTGAGTATAGAGGTGGGGCATCACAGCTTGGTATCTGTGCTAAGATTCAGAACAAATTATAATAAACACGGAACAGAAGCAGAATGGAACATGTATTACAACTATTCGAGGGTTTTACTCATGCCTTTCTAATATATTCCTTCGTTGTTCTTAAACTTTTATCCTCTCTAACAAGTTGGAATATGTTAAGAATATATCTCATATTTTTGTAGTATTTCATTTGTTAAATTCCTTATCAGTCTTGTGTTGTTTTAACTAATCCTTATCTTCTCTTGTTCATCTCATCCTATGGCTGGAAGAGGTAGAGGGAAGGTTTTATTTTATTTCATGGCCGTTCTATTAGAGTTCTTTTCGATATGGGTGCATCACCTTCATTCGTGTCAAAGGAGCTTGTTGATGTTATTCCTTTGGATGTTGTTAGTCTTTGCGACCCTTTGAGGATCGTAAATCCTATTGGTGGATCCGCTACTTTTGGTTTGTTAAGTGTTGATGTTGAGATTATTCTATGTGGTTTTTTCCTTTCATGCGAATCTGCATGTTATGGTGGTTTTTATATGATTTTGGGAATGGATTGGCTCGTCCGTTATGAAGTTCAAATTCTATGTCCCGAAAGAACTTTATATCTCAAGCATCCCAATGCTATCGAGCAGTTATCTATTGTATTTTGAAGCATGGATCGTACTTCGAATGCTCTCATTTCTTCCTTCGTATCAGAGGATATCATAGCTAATATTCCATTTGTTTGCGATTTTCTGATGTTTTCGAGCCTATTTCGAGTTTGCCGTCGAAGAGGGCAATTTAATTCCGTATTGATCGTATCTCTGGTGCTTATCCTGTCAGTCGTCCTTCCACGAGGATGTCTGCTAAGGAAAATGAGGAACTCAAGCAACAATTATCTGAATTGGAAGCCAAGCAATTTATTCGTTCTAGCTCATCTCCTTGGGGCACCGCCGTTATCTTTATTAAGAAGCCAGATGGTACTCTTAGGCTTTGCATTGATTACTGCAAGCTTAACGAGCTCACTATCAAAAATAGGTATCCATTACCTAGGATCAACATCATGTTCGATTAGTTAAGTGGCGTTAAGCTCTTCTCCCAACTCGATCTTGCTACCGTTTTTCATCAGTTACGAATTGCAGAAGATAGCATCCCTCTTACCGCATTCCGTACTCGTTATGGTTCTTACGAATGGTTTGTTATGCCATTCAGTTTGACGAACGCTCTGGCGTATTTTGTAGACCTTATGAATCGGATATTCCAGGAATATCTCGATAAGTTTGTTTTGGTTTTCATTGATGATATTCTTGTTTATTCCAAAATCTGAAGCCGATCATATTCAGCATTTGGAGATTGTTTTGAGCACTCTTCATCAGCATCAGCTTTATGCCAAATTCTCCAAGTGTCACTTCTGGGAGAATAAAGTGAAGTTTCTCGATCATATTGTTTCTTCCGATGGTATCTCCGTCGATCCTTCCAAGATCGAATCTATTCGGAATCGGAAGATGCCCGACACCGTTACTGAGATCCGTAGTTTCTTGGATTGGCGGGTTATTATCGTTGGTTCATTAAGGACTTTTCTCGTATTGCGTTACCACTTACCACTCTCACGAGAAAAGCTGTTCCTTTTATTTGGTCTGATAAGTGTGAGTCATCTTTCATGAAGTTAAAAGATCTCCTTACTCATGCTCCTATCTTAGTGGTTCCCGAAGGGAATCATGATCTTGTTGTTTATACCGATGCCAGTAGTTATGGACCCGGTGCTGTTCTCATGTAAAAAGATAGAGTAGTTGCCTATGCTTCTAGACAACTAAAGCCTAACGAAATTCGTTATGCTACCCATGATTTGGAGTTAGCCGCCATAGTCTTTTCTCTAAAGATTTGGCGACATTATATATTGGGCAAGCGTTTTGTTCTCTTCATTGATCACAAATCTCTGAAATATCTATTCACTCAGTAGGAACTTAATATGAGGCAACAACGTTGACTTGAATTTCTTGCTTCATATGATTTAGATATTCAGTATACCCTTGGTAAGGGTAATAGAGTTACAGATGCGCTTAGTCGCAAGCAGCAAGTTGTTATTTCCATGATGTTAGCAGCGTGGAATATGTTGGAAGCTTTATCTCATTATGATATTAGAGACCATCCTTCAGTTTTTGATTCTCCCATGCTTTTATTTAGCATGGAAGCTCGTCCTAGTTCATTGGATCGAATTGCCGACGCCCAGAAACAAGATCCATATCTCTCTTATCTTATTCAGTGTTGTAAATCGGAATCCCGAGGTGATAATCTAAAGGATTTCAATATTGATATTCATGGTTGTATTCGGAAGAAGGGAATGTTGATCGTGCCTAATGTTCCTAATCTTAGAAATGACATTCTTGAGGACTGTCATCGTTCTAAGTATACTATTCATCCGGGCAGTAGTAAGATGTATGCTGACATGAAATGCTTATACTTTTGGGAAGGTATGAAGCGTGATGTTGCAATTTATGTGAGTCGTTGCATGACTTGTCAACTTATTAAAGCAGAACACCTGCATCCTAGTGGTCTTTCAGCCTCTTGAGATTCCATAATGGAAATGGGATCAGATTTCTATGGACTTCAT
Source organism: Allium cepa (assembly GCA_030765085.1). NCBI lineage: Eukaryota > Viridiplantae > Streptophyta > Magnoliopsida > Asparagales > Amaryllidaceae > Allium > Allium cepa. Next base: position 645,246,702 of record CM060937.1, on the reverse strand, counting down.
TGATGGTCTACCTCGTTCGAGGTCGGGCCATACTAGTGTTTGGGTGATTGTTGACCGATTGGCCAAATCAGCCCGTTTTATTCCTATCAAGTCCAATCGGAATGCTCCTTTGTTGGCTAAGCTTTTTATTAAAGAAGTCGTTCGACTTCATGGAGTTTCTAGTTCCATTGTTAGTGACAGAGATCCGCTTTTCACTAGTGGTTTCTGAAGGAGCCTTCAGAAAACTTTGGGTACTAAGCTCAATCTCAGTACAACTTATCATCCACAGTCTAATGGTTAGACTGAAAGGGTGAATCAAGTCTTAGAAGATCTTCTTTGTGCATGTATTCTTGATTTTGGTGGTAGTTGGGAAGACCACTTATCTCTTGTTGAGTTTTCTTATAACAACAGTTTTCAATCCTACATAGGTATGGCTCCTTTCGAAGCTCTTTACGGAAGACCGTGTCGATCACCATCTTGTTGGTTGGAATCTTGAAAAAAGTTAGTTCTAAGCCCTGATTTTATTCGTGAATCTTCTGAGAAGATTGAAATTATCAGACAGTGAATGAAAGAGGCTCGGAATAGGCATAAATCTTATGCAGATCATCGTAGGAAGCCTTTGGAATTTTCTGTTGGCGATCGCGTGTTCATTCGTGTATCTCTGATGAAGGAGGTGGTGCGTTTTAGTAGCTCCGGAAAATTGGCTCCTTGTTATGTTGGACCGTTTCCTATTACGGAACGCATTGGCCCTGTTGCTTATCGTGTATCGCTACCTATTCATTTTTCGGGAATTCATGACATATATCATGTATCCCAGCTTCATCGATGCCTTCGAGATTCAGATTCTATTATTGATCCTCATATGTTTTAAGATCTTGAGATCTCACTCGACTTGTCTATGGTGCAAAATTCTATTCATGCACTATTTTCGGAGGTTAAACGCCTTCAGAATAAAGAAGTCCCGTTTGTCAAAATTCAATGGTCCGCAAACCCCAAAGGTTGCACTTGGGAAACCAAAGAATTCATTGAGCGTTCTTATCCCGGTTTTCTCTCCTCTTCGGGTGGGGGTGAGCATTCTTGATCTATCTTTTCTATTTTAAATCTTTGTGGTGATGAATAATTTGTGTTATAAACAACTTCTAGTATGAAAACTGTGGGGACGCAATTTTTATAAGGTGGGAGTTTGTAACAACCTTGTTTTGATTACTGTCGGAATAAAAATTTAAAATGGAAATTTTAAAATGAAAAAAATATATTTTGCAAAGCAAATCCTTTTCTAAGTCAGTGAATCCTTTCCGGTGGTGCATGTATGAAATGAGTGGTAAATTGCCTTCACGTGCGTGTAAAGGAATAAGTCCATTCTAAAGCAAAAGTTGGAACATTTTTGATTGCACCACTAATTTTATAAAACAAAAGTTGAACATTGCTGTCACCACTTATTTATAAAACAAATTTAAACACATTGCTTTGTCACCATCATCATTTAATTGCATCCGTGTCCTTTCTTTCCATATGCACGTTTCCTTTAATGCAATTGTACTCAAATTGCATGCCATCACTCCTTTGCATTGACTTGTACAAAAAAATTTGAGAAAAGAAAAGTATGCTGCAACCTTCTTTTGCTCATTTTCCAAGTAGCAGTTCATTCTTTCATTTTAATATTTCCAGTTGCTCAGCAAAAGTTTTAAGGCAGTTCGAATATCTAGCTCCTCTTGGATTTTAGTTGCTTTTTGATTTTGAAACAAATCTAAGGTGAGTTCAAAAAAAAACTCCACTTCTAATTTATGTTGGTTTTATTGGTTACGTGCATGAATATTGTAGCTTTACCAGGTACCTTGACTTCCTTCATTCCGTGCGTGCGCATATATAGGTGTGTCCAGACCATTTCATTTTTCTTTATTTATTCGCGTGCATTTCACTTTTGCATGCAAAAAAGTGAAGCACGAAATCATTTTGGGCAAGTATATTTCAAAATTTTAGATTACATGCGTACTAGAGTGCATTGCCCAGGTATCTTTATATTCCTTCGTTCCGTGCGTCCAAATATTGTTTATAATTTGTCCACCGCATGGCTACACGTGAATAGGTGTAGTAATAATATGGGACCAGGTCATTGTTGATTTTGTTCAAAGATCATTAGTTGCGTTCACTAAAAAATTCATTGCTCAGGTCATCTATTTTATGCACTTCATTTTGAGTGTTGGCATTTAACTGACAACTTCATTTTTATGCTATATGCGTGCATCAAATGGTGTACAAATATGTTATTTACAAACGTGGAGAGAAAATAAATAACGTGTGACACACAGTAAATTCGAGCCCAGTTCTATTTACATTCGTTTTCGTTCATTTCATGCGTGCTTATTTGTAGCTCAGGTGTGTATTTTTGGTTCAATCTATGCGTGTTTATAGTTCAGGTAATATTTTGTTATAAAGTAGTGTGCGTGCGTGAAAAATACTAGGCCAGGCATTGCAATTTGAGTTCTTCTCGTGCACGTAAGTGAAGTCCAGATCCTAGTCTCAATTCATGCATAGGTATATGTTTTAAATTTTTTCGTATGAGTATGTGGTCATTTACTTTCCCAGGTATTCGTTTCAAAACTGTTCAGGTAATTTTTTTTTAAACTTTATTCATACGTGCAAAGTGAACAAACCCAGGTCCCCTTTTTACTTTATGTAGTATTAAGTGTGTAATTGCATGCATGCTATAGTACACGTGTAATTTGTTCAAGCATCTTAAATTGCCTATTTCATTCGTGTGTGTACGTGTATATTGCTATGTAGTGCAATATTTTTGATGAATATATTAGTAGTGCAGTCTACCGATTAATTTACGTTGAACCGGTGTTTGGTTTTAAAACGTATTTTGTTGCCGTTATTTTTATAACGGAATTTTTACTTCAGTGTTATGTTTTTGAAGCGTGTTGTTTTGATGAGATTTTTGACGAATAAAAATTACTATTGTTTTGACTTTAGTAACCGTCAATTTAAAGTGAATTTTCAAGCGGTTATACCGCAACGCTGATTTTTATATCCGTTTTTACGGTGTTTTATGAAGCACAATTTCCTTGTCGAAATTGCTATAGAAATTGCTGTTTTGATCACGTGTTTTCAAATCATTTTAAAATAAAAAATTGCTTCCAAAAATTTCACAGTTTACGCTTTTAAAAGAATGAGGAATCGATTTAAACGCTTTAGCAAAATTAAGGACTATGAACCCTTAGTTTTACTGATCCGATTAATTTCGGACTTATCGATTTGAGAACGTAAATTTTATTTATATAAAATACACAACTTTGCACTTTCAAGAGTATGATGAAGAGATTTAAACGATTTAGCAAAAATGAGGAATATGGAACCACACTTTTACTAATTGGTTAAATCCGGACTTGTTAATTGAAATATTTTCCGTGGAATTGCTGTTTGATGATTTTGATGATTTTGTTGGGCTTTCAAGCCACTATGATGGACCTTCGGGTCAATTACCAATACTAGACCATCGGGTCATATGTTGGACCTTCAGGTCATTTTTCGGGCATCAAAAATTATGATGACAGTACTTGGTAGGCTTCGGCCATATGAGATGCACATGCGGCGTAGCTTAGACTCGCCATATGCTGGGATCGATCCACTTTTATGTTGATTTTCTAGTTATCTTATTTGATTTCTAGATTTTGTATATTGCTGTTTTGAATTCAATTATGAATTTGAAAGTTGATTTTGATGGAGTTTAATGAGATTTCTTCATTTAAACTATGTTGATTATTATGTTGAATAATCTCATTCGAGATTATAATTTTGTCTATAGTCTCATCCGAGATTATAATTTTATATATTGCTGTTTTGAATTCAATTGTGAATTTGAGAGTTGATTTTGATGGAGTTTAATGAGATTTCTTCATTTAAACTATGTTGATTATTTATGCTGAATAGTATCATTCGAGCCTATAATTAATTTGCTTTGGTGTTATTTATCATGCACCTATTTCTAAATTTAAATTAGACTGATGTTAACTCCGCCTCGGTTTAGACTCTGCGACTCAAGGAGATGCCGACCTAAGGCTCAACAAGAGTGCCGACCTAAGGCTCAACAGGGGTGCCGACCTAAGATTCAAAGGGTTGCCGACCTAACACTTCAATGAGGCTACTGACTCTACTGACTCAACATAGATACTGACCTAACAGTCTAGGGAGATTGCCGACTTAACTGGTTGCCGACCTAACTGCCTTAACAGGAATGCCGACCTAAGGCCGAAAAGGGATACCGACTTAAGAGAGGTGCCGACCCAATGCTCTAGCATGTATACCAACCTAAGACTTAAGGAACGCCGACCCAAGATAGCTACCGACCTAAGTCGCGGCCGACCTATGACCAATGTTAAGTCGGTCACGACCTAAGCAAAGGAAGGTAAGTTCAATGCAGCTACTTGGCATAGTGGCCTCTTAACTCGTACACGATCCAGGACTTACCAGTTGGACCGTGACTTGCGACTTACCAAGTAAACTCGTCCACGACCTAAAGCCACTAAGTATAAGCCCGATGCCATATTACTAAGAAGGAGTAGTGTTGACTCGGAGGCGACCTAGGACTTGTGCAAGTGAACTCCTGTGAAGCCAGAAGGGGGCCAGATGGACCGGCCACGACTCATATTAAGTCGGCTACGACTTAACTTAGATCGGCCACGACTTAGGACTTGGCAAAAATTTCCGACCAGAACTCTCTATAAATAGGCAATCACCTCCAACATTCAAAGGACTTTTTTTGGGCACATTCTCTTCACACACCGTTACCTTGCTGCATTGAGAACTTCATCAACACTTAGAGCTTCCAAGATTAGAGGAATACATCAAAGAAATTCACGAAGAAACCACACATCTTCAACATGAATCTAAGAACTTTAATCGACATTGAAGCTTAAGACTTGTTCCAAATCACTTGTAACTTGAAGTGTATTGTACTTGAGAAGAATTGTATCAGTTTGTAACGGGATTATTAATAAAAATACTTAGAGTGGACGTAGGCTATACCCTTAAGCCGAACCACTATAAAATCATTGTTGTTTACTGCTTTTCTGCTATTACTTGCTTGTAATTCTTTCCCGATCTATCGGGTGGTGCTTTCACAACTACACTTTACACACCGGGGTGTTAGCGTTCACATTTTAGCATTAACATTTTTGGTGCTTTCACTGAGAATTGAACTCAGGAAAACTGTCATCATTGCTTCACAGAGATTTGAAGAAAGAATTTCCTTAAAAACCAAAAGTCTATCTGAGATTATGGCTCCTGGAAGGTAAAGTAGATCTATCAGATCTGGAAACATTCAAGAGGGAACCTCCGCTTCCCCTGTACCTAATCAACCCACTCCGTCTGTTGGAGTTACGAAAGCGGAGTTGGATGCTGTGATTCTAGGGCTAAACCAGCAGATAAACGCCCAAAATGCACAATTAGAGGCTCAAAGTGCCCAGAATGCTCTGATTCTGAATAAGTTGAACGATTTACTTGGGGCAAACAATCAACCAGCTGGTAATGAAAGGAACTATGCTGGCAACATTCATGATGTTAGTGAGAGGAATGCTCCGGAAAGGGCTACTAGTCCCTTTGAGCAGGCAGTTCCTGAGGCTGGTGGATCTAGAACTCGGCATGATGAGGAATATCTTTCTGGAATGGTCCGGCAGATCATGAAAGAAAGTATGCAAAGGGTTGAAGATGAGAAGGAATGGGGTTTCGCCCCAAGTAAAACTCCGTTTACTGAAAAAATCTTGAAGGCGGAATTTCCAAGGAAGTTTGTCCCTCCGACTATTCCAGCTTACAAAGGGACAAGTGATCCGAATGAGTTCTTGTATAAATATGATTGGCACATGACAGGTGCCAGGGCCTCTGACGAAATAAAGTGTCGATATTTCCCCGTATACCTGGAAGGTGTGGCTCTACTATGGTTCACCAAGTTGCCAGTCCGATCTATCGATCAGTTTTCAGACTTGACCAGAAAATTCAAGGAGCAGTTTAGACTATACGCTTCGAAGGCCAAGGACATTATGTCACTATCGAGTTTAGAGCAGAATCCTGGTGAGTCTATCAGATCCTTCTTGAACCGCTTTAATATAGCGCTGGCTGAGGTGGACAATGCTGAACCACGAATGATATTGACTTATCTGATGAGGGCTATTGATAAGTCAAGCGAATTTGGGAAATGGTTAAATATGAAGGAGCCAACCTCTCTCGAAAAGTTCTACAAAAAAGCAGATGAATTCATTCGCTTGGAAAGCCGTCCTTTACCAGTAAAGACAGTGTTGGAGAAAGCAGAAGACAACACTGTCGCTCCACGCAAGAATGAATCGGTGGGGCAAAAAAGGGAGAATAATAATGGGAAGAAACAGGGTAATCTGAAGAAGCCCCGATCCTTCAAGCCATCAGAATATACTCCATTATCACATACACCGGAGCACATCTACCTGGCCACTAAAGATTTCGTCGATTTCCCTAAACCTATCCCTTTGAGAACCGGGAAAAAAGCCATACAGAGTGGGAAATTCTGCCGCTTCCACAATCAACCCGGTCATGAAACTGATGAATGCCGCCAGTTGAAAAATCTGATTGAAGAGTTGCTAAGAGAAAACAAACTGCAGCAATTCGTGAAGAAAAATAGCAACAATCCTGCATCGTCAAGTCAGGGGCAACATGTTCCTGTTCATCAGCCTAGGACAGGTGAGAAAGCTACGGGACATGAATCTGGAAGGCCCGTTATCAATGTCATTACAGGAGGGCCTCACCCAGCTGGCAAGAGCTGGGGTGAGATGGAGAGATATTCCAGGGCTTTGAAATATGCTCCAGCCGAAGAAGACGTCTTTGTTTTAGAAGACACTACGCCCCTGAAACAACAGAAAACTTTCAGCGATGATATTGTTTTCAGAGCCAGAGATTCCACAGGTATAGAAGCTCCTACCCTAGATCCCTTGGTCATCTCGGCTGGTATTGGACCGGCCATTGTCAAAAGAGTCCTCATTGACTGCGGAGCATCATGTAATATCCTCTTCAAGAAGACATTTGACCAGATAAAAATCCCTATGATTGATGTACAAGCCTCATCACAAAAGATCGCTGGCTTCACTGGGGAGCCAAAACAACCAATTGGGACCATCGATCTGCTTGTAGAACTTGGGGAAGCAGAAAGGAAAGTGGTCCGCAAGCAAACATTTGTGATTGTCGATGAGTTTTCTGCTTATAATGCTTTTCTTGGCCGTCCAACACTCGCAGCATTCAAAGCTATCCTAGCCCCGTGGTGCCTCACTATTAAATTCCCTACTGACAATGGAGTAGGAGTTATAAAAGGGGATCAAAATGCTGCGCGAGAATGCTATTTGACAGAGCTGCGAGAGTCAAGAAAAAGAGAAATGGGGAAGGATGCGGCAACCCCAGTCCGCATCAAAGAACCAGCCTTGTAGCAATTACGGGGCGGACCCTGCACTGGCGAGCACAGCGGGGCACGGAAAGAAATGGATCCCAAAAAAGCCAGTGCAGGGGAGAATAGAGTGGTACCGGTGGAAACGACAGTTCCGGTACCTGTTGACCCGAAGGACCCAAATAAGGTGTTAAATGTGGGTTCACAGCTTAATGTGTCAATTCAAAATATCTTGATATCTTTCCTGAAAGCAAATCTGGATGTCTTTGCTTGGACTCATGCCGATATGTGTGGAATATCCCCAGAAGTTGCAGTACACGCTCTGAATATTGACCCAAAGTTTACGCCAGTTAAACAGAAAAGAAGAACCCAAGGTCCAGAAAGGTCAGCAGCATTAAAAGAAGAAGTTGATCGACTCATAGAAAATAACTTCATCAAAGAATCTACATATCCGAATAGGGTTTCAAATCCTGTGTTGGTCAAGAAAGCTAATGGAAAATGGAGAGTGTGCATTGATTTTTCTGATCTAAACAAGGCTTGCCCCAAAGATTGCTTCCCATTACCCAGGATCGATCAACTGGTAGACGGAACTGCGGGACATGAATTGTTATCTTTCATGGATGCCTACTCCGGTTATAACCAAATCATGATGCACAAGCCGGATCAGGAGGATACAAGCTTTATCACAAATGTTGGACTTTATTGCTACAGAGTTATGCCCTTCGGATTGAAAAATGCAGGGGCAACCTACCAAAGACTTGTTAATGCTATGTTCAAACCGCAATTGGGCAAAACTATGGAAGTCTACGTCGATGACATGTTAGTGAAGTCCAGGAAAGCAGCGGATCACATTGAACACTTAGCAGAAATGTTCGCAGTCCTCCGGAAATACAGAATGAAACTTAACCCTCTGAAATGTACATTTGGGGTCGAGTCCGGAAAGTTCTTAGGTTTCATCGTCAGTGCTAGGGGCATTGAGGCTAGTCCAGCTCAAATTACTGCCTTGAAAGAAGTTAAAGCTCCTAGAACGAAGAAGGAATTGCAGAGTCTCAACGGAAAGGTCGCCGCCCTGAGTCGGTTCATTTCCAAAGCCACTGATAAATGCATCCCATTCTTTGACGCCCTGAAGAAAAGAAAGAAGAATTTTGAATGGACTTCCGAATGCCAAAAAGCCTTCGATGAGTTGATCTGTCATATGGAAACGCCTCCAATACTTTCTAGGCCAGGCAATGGTGAGGATCTTCTTATATACTTGGCAGTATCATCTCATGCTCTAAGTGCAGCGCTGATACGGGAAGACAAAAGGATTCAACATCCGGTTTACTATATCAGCAAAAGACTCACTGGGGCAGAGCTGAATTACTCCAAGTTGGAAAAACTCGCCTATTGCCTACTAGTTGCATCAAGGAAACTGAGGCAATATTTCCAAGCTCATCCTATCAAAGTACTCACTAATCAACCTCTAAAGCAAGTCCTATTTCGCCCTGAAACTTTGGGTCGCCTTCTAAAATGGAACATTGAACTCAGTCAATATGACATCACCTATCACCCCCGAAAAGCAATCAACGGACAAGCTTTAGCTGATTTCATTGCAGAATTCACAGAGAAAGATAATGGTGAGGAAGAAACGATCAATGATTCCCCAATCCAGTGGAAGATGTATGTTGATGGCGCAAGAAATGACTACTGTTCTGGAGCCGGAGTGGTACTTGAAACTCCTGAAGGTCGATCATTATGTTATGCATTAAGATTGGAATTTCCTTCAACAAACAATGAAGCAGAATATGAAGCTCTTATTGCAGGTCTGAAAATCGCTAAAGAGCTAAACATTCGAGCATTACAGATCTTCAGTGATTCTCAGCTTATTGTATGCCAAGTCAAGAAGGAATTTCAAGCAAAAGGTGGAAACCTGCCTTCCTACTTGTCAAAGGCTTGGGAACTCCTATGTGAACTTGATCACTATTCAATAAGCCACATTCCTCGGGAAGAGAATATGAAGGCAGATTCCCTCGCAAAGTATTCAAGTTCTGGTGAAGCTCAACTATTGGGATTGGTCCCTGTAGAAGTCCTTTCAGCACCGAGTATAGACGAGATGGATATAGACTGGATTATGAATGTATCTCAAGAACAAGAGTCATGGATGACTCCAATACTGGACTACCTACTCAGAGGTTCTATGCCAGAAAATTCGATAGAAAGACGAAAGCTACTAAGGAAAGCCTCTCGCTATGTAATTCAGGATGGCCGATTGTACAGACGGGGATTCTCAATGCCATTGCTTCGATGTGTATCCCGGGAAGAGTCCAAAACAATCCTAGCTGAGGTGCATGGAGGAGAATGTGGTGATCATTCAGGTGGTCAAACATTAGCAAAGAAAATTCTCCGATACGGATATTTTTGGCCAGAAATTAATCGAGATGCTGCAGATTACTCCCGAAAATGTGACAAATGCCAAAGATTTGCCAAAATTCCTAGAGCACCTTCTACCGAACTCACACAGATGGTCAGTCCATGGCCATTTGCAATTTGGGGAATGGATCTCATTGGGCCGCTACCAACTGCTAAATCAGGGATTAAATATGCTATTGTTGCAGTTGATTACTTTACTAAATGGGCTGAAGCTGAACCATTGGCTACTATCACTTCTAAGAAAATGATAAGCTTTATGACCAAGAATATCATTTGCAGATACGGTGTGCCTCAAAAAATAATCACAGACAATGGTACTCAGTTTGAAAGCGAGGAATTCCAGGATTTTTGCAAACGATTCAAAATCCAGAAAAGCTTTTCGGCAGTAGCTCATCCGCAGGCAAACGGGCAAGTGGAAGCGGTGAACAAGATCATCAAATCAACCATCAAAAAACAACTCGAAAGAGCAAAAGGTGGTTGGGTCGATAAACTACCACTTGCACTATGGGCATACAGAACTACTCACAAAACTGCAACTGAGCATACTCCTTTTTCGTTAGCATACGGATCGGAAGCATTGATCCCGGTTGAAACAGAGGTCCCTTCACACAGAAGAATCCATTTCAATCAAGCAGAAAATGAGAAGCTACAACTTGAAGCGCTGGATCTCCTTGATGAAAAAAGAGATGAAGCTAACCTCAGAGTTGCAGCTCATCAGCAAAGGATAGCCAGACATTTCAATTCCAAAGTTCGTCAACGCAGCTTTGAAATTGGAGATCTAGTCCTGAAAAGAATTATGACCGCGACAGGTGTGTTTGGGCCAAATTGGGAAGGACCGTATGTAATAGGTCAGAAGCTTCTTGACGGCACATTCAAGCTCACCACTGTTGATGGAGATCAAATTCCAAGGGCATGGAACAGCAACCATTTGCGTCCATACTTTACTTGAAAATTTTGTTGAAACATTGTAAAAAGAATTATGAATGTATGATTCTTGTAATTGAAAGCAATTGTGAAACTGATGCAAGTAAATAATGAAAGAATGTAAAGTGGATGTAGGCCCAATTTCATGGCCGAACCACTATAAATCTTGTGTTCCTTATTATTATTATATGTTTGCTTTGTTTTCGATATAAAAATACATAAAATGTATTGCTGAAATGTCAATTTAAATTTTTGCAGACAATGGAAATAAAACTTGCGCATAATAAGACCGAGTGATTCTCACCATCATTCAACAAACAAATTTCAAGTCATAAAGGCCCCGAATTCAAATCCTAGATAGGAAATACTTCAATTGAACGGCTTATGATTTCGATAGAAACGAGCCCTTGCTAATAAATTGAGATTGTTTGAACGAACAAACATCCAATTAGGAAGCTAGTGCCCGTTCTCACGAACTTGCCTGACAATGAAGTACGCTTCCTTGGATTAAACAAGCCACTTGCGAGAAAAGGGGAATGAAAACTTGAAAAGAAAAAAAAAAGAGGATCGCTGAAAAGGCATAAGCAAGTGAACAGAGGAACAACCAAAGCTACCATCAGCAGCACAAGTCCTCTTCGGAGGCGCAACTCTTCGGAGGATAAAAGACCTCTAATGGGTCATACGCCACAAAAAAGAAAGTTCTCTACTCAACAAAAAAAGATTGGAGGAGTCATGACCCTCCAACCATGAGAGAGTAACTTCCAGGCGATGAAAACCCTCTCTGAGGCACATTTCACCAGGAGTTGAAGTGTTACAACCGCTCTTCGGGATTTCACTTCACCAGAGTTGAAATGCAAAAAAAAAATAATAAAAGCCCTCTTCGGAGGCCCATTTCACCAGGAGTTGAAGTGTTATGACCGCTCTTCGGGATTTCACTTCACCAGAGTTGAAATGTAAACAAAATAAAAGCCCTCTTCGGAGGCACATTTCGCCAGGAGTTGAAGTGTAACAACCGCTCTTCGGAATTTCACTTCACCAAAGTTGAAATGCAAAAACAAAATAAAGACCTTCCTGAAAGCCCACGTTTCACCGAGATTGAAATAAAACTTCCAAGTGTTGAAACGTGAAAAGGCTTTCTTCGAAGGCACAACTCTTTGGAGGTACACGTTTCACCAAGAATGAAATAAAACTTCCAAGTGTTGAAACGTGAAAAATCCCTCCTTAGAGGTACAACCCCCTCTCGGGGACACAATTCAAAGGAAAGACCTCTTCGAAGGCACAATCAAGAAGAAAGACCTCTTCGGAAGCCCACGTTTCACCAAGATTGAAATAAAACTCCCAAGTGTTGAAACGTGAAAAGGCTTTCTTCAAAGGCACAATTCTTTGGAGGTACACGTTTCACCGAGATTGAAATAAAACTTCCAAGTGTTGAAACGTGAAAAATCCCTCCTCAGAGGTACAACTTTGTATATAAAAAAAAAAAACCTCATCAAAAGCGTACTTTAACTTTCAAAGGAAGAGTAATTTACCTACTATGGAAAATGATCGTCAAAAAAAAAAAAAAAAAAAAGAAAAAGAAAAGAAGTTAAAGTACCCTTCAGAGGTCCGCTTTACCACATAGAGGAATTCACTTGGTAAAATATGCACATAAGCAAAAGAAAAAAGTGATTTCTTCGAACGACAAAGCGTAGAAACTTATACGAAGGGAGTTGTACTCTACAAAATTTTTCTTTAAAGAATAAAATAATTATTCTTTAGCAAATAAGAGTGCAAGTCCCCTCGAAGTATAAAATATTGCAGCAAGCTTAAGGTATGGGGGCAACATGGTATAATAGTATAGCTGCATCAGTAAAGTAATACTCAAACAACATACCATAAGCCCGCTGCAATATCATATAAATAAACTTGTGCAAAAATGAATAATAAATGCATACTCAAATTCAAACAGAAGTATGTACAAATAAAGAATCATTTTATTCAATTGCAGATATTGCAGATACAGGTTTCAAAATAAGAAGCAGGGGCCGGTGCCTGCACAACATCCGACCATTACACAAAAAAGGAATCAAAAAGCTCAACTCTTCATTTCTTCTTGCCGCCTTTAGACCCTTTACCCGACCGAGTGGTTAGCTTTTCGGGTCTTCCAGGTTGGTCTGAAGGCATGAGGGAAGAAGGGGAGGGAGGTACAACTGGCGCAATTTCCGGTTCCTCTTCAGTGGTGATAATTTTCTTCCCCCTCCTCTTCGATATCCCAAGCTTCTTTCTTCTCTGCGAAGAAGACTCACTCCCCGGAGTAACGAGAGCGGACAAAACTACGTCGTCAGAAGGAGTCCGCTCCGGAGAGATCTCGCCTCCTTCGAGTCCCTCATCTTTTTGCTCCTGCGAGGCAACAGGGTCATCCAAACCATGAAGAGCCTCAATTTTCTCCTCTTGTGACCCAGGTTGTGAAGCAGAAGGAGGAGTCACCTGAAGAGATGGAGGAGGAATAACCAGAGAAGGCGAAGTCTGCACGGCACTTGTTGTTTCAACTGCAGAAGAAGAAAAATTGAAAATGTTAGTATCTTCCCGAAAGAAGGGAGATATGGGTTCATCGAGATTCAGGAGGTAATCGAGAAGCTCATCAAATTTTTGAGGAATAAGCAGGCAATCCACCTGAATCGGACCAATGTCGAAATCACCTGAAGATATTGGCTTTGTCAGTTCAATCTCATAATTCTGAGCCCCAATGTCCTCCAAAGCCTCTTCATCAGTAGGGGTGATTACCCCAGTTCTTGTAGGAGGCGGCAAATGAGCACTAGGGCTTGTAATGTCCACCTCGGGAGAAACTAGAGGACGTTCGGAGATGGTAGGCGGTACTTCTTTTTCAGAACGCTCTTCTTCCGCCATCCCGGCCCGCGCTCTGGCAAGCTGCTCCTTACCCTTGGCAAGAGCGGCACGGGCTTCGTCATCAAGATAATGCTCTTCAAGGGCTGACTCAGCATATCCAGCACCTATACCACCGAGCATATCAAGTGCTGTCTCCCAAACTTCAGCCAGTGTGATTTCATACTTGGGGCCTAGAAAGGCAAGGCTTCCACGCCCCAAGATGCTGTGCAAGTAGAAGTCAAATAATGTTGAGCTGATGCTGTTTTTAGTCGCCTCATGAGATTCTTCAGCTGCGATTCTGCCGGCGACAGCCTCATCACGCTCCCTTTCAGTTTTGGCAAGCTGAAGCTTAAGCATTTGTATCTCCGCCTCCTGGGAGTTGTTTTTCTTTCGGAGCTCAGCAATATCAGTAGCATAGCCTTCACTGATTCTTTTTTGTACTTCTAGCCTGTCTTCGGCATCCCTTTGGCTAGCGTGAGCGTCTCTCACTTGTTTCAGGAGCACTTCTTCTTTTTGAGAATAGGAAGTAGAGGAAGCAGCAAGCTCATGTTTCAATTCCTCGACTTTTGCTTCAAGCTCCTCATTGTAAGAAGCAATGTTCCTCATCTCGGTGTCGTGTTGCTCAACGACCTTTTGCCATTCGGCCTTATCGTTTTCCATAGTAAGCATGGCCTCTATGTTGGCACGGTTAACTCTTTGAAGCTCATCGACAAGCTTCTGCCAGTTTGACATCCTCTCGATATCGAGCTTGACGGCATCAAGATTGCGCAACATAGCAGACTTGTCGATGGGGACCAAGTCTAGGTCGAACCTCACCCCCTTAAGGCACCATTGAGGAAATCGGCTCTGCAGAGTGGCTGGACCCGGCCCAACTTGAAATTTGGGCCTGCTAATTATCGTCTGAATATCTGATTTCCCAAGAGCGGGAGAGTCAGAAGGAATGTCGAGTGAGGCAGGAATAGTAACTTTCTCAGGAGTAGTAGAGGCCTGCTTTTCACTATGACGGGCTCGTTTGCTTAAGTCTTCACTCATGTGACCTTTTCCTCGATCGTCATGAGATTTTCTCTTGTGAGAGTCATCGCATTTTTGCCAAGAATCGTGGCGCTCTTCTCTCTCCCTTCTTTCACTATGTTCTTCTTCAGTCCTCCTTTCATGAGCCTTTCGGGCAGCCCTCTCTTCATCCGACTCTCTGTAAGAAGGAAGGTAACGCCTGTAATCATACTGGCTACGCCTCCCGTAGCGCTGGAAATCGTCATAGTACGAGCCGCTGCGCCCCATAGGAGAATCTGGAATTAAAATAATAAGCTTTAGAAATCTTTAAAGTGCGAGAAGATAAGTGCATAGAAGTGATGAGAAATTCTAAGTGTGTGTATTGTGCAAACTACGCGCATTAATCTACGAACCACTCTTTATTTGGGGAGTGGTTGTGGGTGTAATAGTTAACGTCAACTCTTGAGTCGACGACGGCTGTTGCAAAATAGAAGTAGCTTCAACTACTGAAGAAGAAATCCCGGCAGTAGTAGGGTCATCTTTGAAGATCTCTTGTGAAGTAGCGAAGAGGTCGCTCAATCCTTGGAAGGTATCGTCCCTGCTTTGCTTGACAGGACTGGATTTCTTAGCCTTTTCACCAGATTCTTGTGAATGGTGAGAGGATCCCTGAGGCTCTTCTTCCTCGATAACCGGGGCAAGTTTACCAGATGGCCCCGCAACATCGACAGAAGTGGAGCACTTCACCAGCGAAGATTCAGGAGTCTTTATCGGAGAATCGGGGACTTCCGTTGGAACTTCATGAGCATGCATAGAGCGAGAAGTGTGTAGAAGCCCATGTTGATGTAAAAATTCATCCCTCAACAGAAATTTTATGCTCCTCTCTTCTGTGGCCACGGCAATCAACCTCTCAAAAACTTGCTTGTGAATTGGGTCTCTAAAGAGGAGAGGAAGTGCTGAAAGGAACAAAGAATGAAATTAGCAACTGAAAGTTCGGATCTCGAAAAAGTTTCAAAACGGAGAAAATAGAAACACTAATCTTATTTCCTACTCTCCAGATGGCATAAAAGCCTGAGGGACAGCGGGCAAAGAAAAACTGGTTCAAAAATCCATGAACGCTTTCAGTAAGATCGGAAATGAGCTTGCGGTTTCTGGCACTTCTCACAATAATAAGGGAAGGATGATCTTTACTCTTTGCAAACGAGCACAGATAACGAATTTCTTCAAAACTCGGTAGGCGATCAAGGGTTCTTCTAAACAAAACACATAACCCCGTCAAGATGGCATAGCCATTGGGATGAAGTTGAAACGGAGAGATTGTCGACCGAAGGAGAAGAGTTCGAAGGAAGTCGTTAAAAGGAGGAATCGCCCCACTTAAGCACATTTGGCGATTGACTGCAACAAAGCCATAGGGAGGATTGTCAGCAGTATCACTTGGCCCAGGGAGAAGAACATCACTTTCAGCAAAGCCAAATTGAGTGCGCAGCTGGACAAACGCTCTCGAAGTTAGAATAGTCGGGGTTCTCTCCGGAGGATTCTCTATGGGAACAGCTATTGGAAAAGTTTCTTCCTCTTGAGTTACCACTTCTTCTTCTCGGTGGGAAGTCATTCTACATAAACAACTGGGTATTCAAACATGAAGGTGCACGTTTCCTAAAGTGTGTGAAGTGTTGTGTAAAATCAATCAAGCAGTGAACAAATATAACTGGAATAAAAACTAGCAAACATTCGTTAGTTATGAAATTCAGGGACTATTGTTTTAAGCCTAAATATGCAAGTAAGATGT
The DNA here is from genome assembly GCA_030765085.1 of Allium cepa. Classification (NCBI taxonomy): domain Eukaryota; kingdom Viridiplantae; phylum Streptophyta; class Magnoliopsida; order Asparagales; family Amaryllidaceae; genus Allium; species Allium cepa. Next base: position 645,230,350 of record CM060937.1, on the reverse strand, counting down.
TGATGCAGATAAATCAGTTCAGATTATTGATACTTTGCATTAATGTTTAACTTTAACTGATTGATTCACAAACATTTCATGCAATATAATTAAGTTGCTTGTCTTGTCTTGACTAATCTGTCATCTGACATGGGCAGTCGATGGCAGTATTTTCGCCTTGGTTTTCTTTGTTTGTTATTTTCAGCAGGTTAGCAGCTTATAAGTTAATGCGATCTGTGAAATAATACAACGAGATTCAAGCAAATTTAAAGTTGGGGCAGTTCAAAATTCAGGCAACTTAGTTTGGCAGTTCGAGTCAGAAATTCAAAGTGGATCTATGCTCTCAAAATGTCAGCACGCCCAAAGCCTAAGTGTTAACTCGGCTGCGATTCAAAAAGGGGTGTGAAATTCCCCTAAGGGTCAACTCGGCTGCGGTTTAAAGGTTGGATCAGCAGAAGTTGGCAATTTTCTCCCAAGGGTTAACTCGGCCACGACTTAGGGTTTAGACCGCTTCACTTAAGGGCCAGGTCGGCCAAAGGCTAGTTCACCCAACTCCACTAACTCGTTCCCAAATCAACATCCTACGGCCATCAACCCGTTAATCCAATAACTGTTCCATCAACCACAGCAATAACCCGTTAAGTCCCATCAATTAGTTCGAAACTGCCGCGAGTTCAACACCTTGCAACCCTAGCACAAATCAAATTCAACTAGCTTGAATCATCTTCATCATCGGTCAGTTAAAATCGAACCAAGCGGCATAAACTCCATCAGCCATGGGTGCAATGGAATTCACGATGAAGCATTATGCGAAGTGGTGGTTTAAGTGTGAGTGATGGGGTTCGTGGACCAACAATAACCTATAATTGAAGAAAATTCACTTACGCAACAATTATCGGTGGTTGATGGAGCAAAATCGCCTTTTTGAAGCTTGGAGAAATTTTTAATGGCGGGATTGAGAGAGCAGGTAATGAGAAAGAAGAAGGGGTTGTGATTTATACCTTGCAGTGAAGGGATCTGGAGTGGCACATGCGACTTAACTATTAGCTCGCGTACGACCTACCGACCTAAGAGGGGACGGGTTAAGGGCTATCGAAGCACACGACCTAACCAGTAGGCGTATACTTCGAGGGGCAATTGTTAACTCCGTCTCGGTTTAGACTCTGCGACTCAAGGAGATGCCGACCTAAGGCTCAACAAGAGTGCCGACCTAAGGCTCAACAGGGGTGCCGACCTAAGATTCAAAGGGTTGCCGACCTAACACTTCAATGAGGCTACTGACTCTACTGACTCAACATAGATACCGACCTAACAGTCTAGGGAGATTGCCGACTTAACTGGTTGCCGACCTAACTGCCTTAACAGGAATGCCGACCTAAGGCCGAAAAGGGATACCGACTTAAGAGAGGTGCCGACCCAATGCTCTAGCATGTATACCAACCTAAGACTTAAGGAACGCCGACCCAAGATAGCTACCGACCTAAGTCGCGGCCGACCTATGACCAATGTTAAGTCGGTCACGACCTAAGCAAAGGAAGGTAAGTTCAATGCAGCTACTTGGCACAGTGGCCTCTTAACTCGTACACGATCCAGGACTTACCAGTTGGACCGTGACTTGCGACTTACCAAGTTAACTCGTCCACGACCTAAAGCCACTAAGTATAAGCCCAATGCCATATTACTAAGAAGGAGTAGTGTTGACTCGGAGGCGACCTAGGACTTGTGCAAGTGAACTCCTGTGAAGCCAGAAGGGGGCCAGATGGACCGGCCACGACTCATATTAAGTCGGCTACGACTTAACTTAGATCGGCCACGACTTAGGACTTGGCAAAAATTTCAGACCAGAACTCTCTATAAATAGGCAATCACCTCCAACATTCAAAGGACTTTTTTTGGGCACATTCTCTTCACACACCGTTACCTTGCTGCATTGAGAACTTCATCAACACTTAGAGCTTCCAAGATTAGAGGAATACATCAAAGAAATTCACGAAGAAACCACACATCTTCAACATGAATCTAAGAACTTTAATCGACATTGAAGCTTAAGACTTGTTCCAAATCACTTGTAACTTGAAGTGTATTGTACTTGAGAAGAATTGTATCAGTTTGTAATGGGATTATTAATAAAAATACTTAGAGTGGACGTAGGCTATACCCTTAAGCCGAACCACTATAAAATCATTGTTGTTTACTGCTTTTCTGCTATTACTTGCTTGTAATTCTTTCCCGATCTATCGGGTGGTGCTTTCACAACTACACTTTACACACCGGGGTGTTAGCGTTCACATTTTAGCATTAACAACTGATCCGTTTATTATTTTCTTTTAAATAATACTCGCGTCAGACCGAGTTATTTAAGGATAATCGCTATCTCTGATTCAATTACAGCTTCAGCTTTTGGGATTTCACCTCATCTTTTGTTTAGGCTTCGGGGTGTTACTTTTGGTGTATTGACTCTTGTCTCATGTATGTATTGATGCTATGTATATGTACATTTGGTTCATGTGAACCATCGAGTGTTGTAGCATGTATCCAGGCTTATCTTCCGCTATATATATATATATCTGATATTTTTGTTCCGATGTGATTATACTTATCTGTGTTGTTGTTATTATGAGTTGTTCTGAATTCTTCTTAAGCCACCGTGGTTTCGTTTTAGATTTGGATTGAATATATATCGTTGGGAGTAATTTACACAACTCCTATCGATGTAATCAATTCTCGTCTAAGGCATAACTTACGGATGGTCGCTTCTAACAAGCCTTATTCTTCTCAATAGTAGACGTTATTCCTTATAATAACCTTTGTTATTGTGAGTATAGAGGTGGGGCGCCACATATTCTGAATAATATTATTTATTATTTCTTTTAACATTATGAAACAATTTCAAATTTTTGGACTTAGATTTTAAACTCATAATTTAAATCCATACCAATTCACAAGTCATATTTATCTAAAATGTTTACTTCCTCAAAACATTTCATTCTGCTTTATCATTGTTTTTTTTAAATATAAACATCCCTTTATTAAGATACAACAATCATCTATGATAATAACCAAGATTATCATATCTGGAAACCAATTCACTATATATAATCTCATAATTTACTGGATAATAAAATCAGGGTAACTTAATTCAGCACTCTGAAAACACTCTTACAAGTTTCAGGATTTTATTCCCTGGTTTGTATCCATTTCTAGCTTATCTTATTTTTATAGTTCATATTATCCAATTCTTATTTAATTGTATTTCTATTACCACTTAATTCTTATTATTTTTATTTAATTTCAACAATTTACAACCTATTACCTTAATATTTATGATAATTATCAAAATTATCAAAATATAAACTTATATAAGAATCAAACATTTTAAAATCTTTATATAAGAAAGTAACAAGTATGCTCTCATATATATACACACACACACACACACACACACTCAACTCATTCTAGGGTTCTATTGACCCTATCCTTATTGAGTGAACCCACCGGAGCCAAGGTTCTCACTTAACCTTTAGCTCTGATACCATAATGTAACAATCCAAAATTTCAACCTCGAAATTCGACGCAATATGTTCACGAAGTGTCTAGCAATCGAACGCCAGAAATTTCAAATTGTTAAAGAAAAGAAGAATAAGAAGGTAGAAGAAGAACAGAAAACAATAGCATCTCACATTCGTAGCGGATTAAATATAATACCGAATAATAGCATTTGTACAAAGAAAGCTGTAATTGTCAATTTTATAGCAATACATCAGAGTACAATCAATTATACATAAACTGGACAATTATACAACTTGTCTAGACTACTATTAATACAATTCTATTACATAGCGAAATATACTTCATACGTTCCTACCATCCAGCTCGCCTCTTGGGCTCCAAAACGTCCTAAGCTAAAAACCTGTAATACTCGGTCCGACCCGAGCATTACATCAAAGTAACACCGGGTCAGGCTGAAAACGAGCGTGAGTAAACCAATATAATTTGAAATAATAAGTTATAAACATAATTGAAAATCCCGGGGTAACTCATACCTTACCACGAGTTCTTAACTTTCTATAGTCAAATATACATTTCACAAATCATATCTAAGCATTATTACTCAGATTAAATAGCCAAATTTACTTCTTTTATTCCATTCCAGCCTATTCGATTCAAAACTCAAATCTATAAAGAATTCGAAGTGGTTTCAGGTATTTGCTGAATACCCGACCCTGGTCTCCTCGAATCCAATGTCATCCTTAATCCAAGTTGTTTTTATAACATACACGCACAAAAATCTATTGTAGATAATGATTCATATTTATTAATAGACCAAGCCAGCCATTTCATATTACAGCACATTCCAAATTACATAACAGAGATATCATTCAATTCCGGTTTATCGTTCATAAGTAAGATTAATTAGTCCATTTCTAATTAATTTAATTACTTAAGAATTAATCACTTAACTTTGCTTAATTAATCATTAATTAATTACAAACCATTTAATTAATTAACCATTCCTTAATTACTTCATAAATTAATTAGTTAATATTTAATTACAGATTAATTATCCTTTAATTATTAATTAACCAATCTTAATCAATAATTAATTAACCTTAATTAATCATTAATAATTTCTATATTAATTAGTCCTTAATTACAAATTAATTAATCTCTAATTACTTAATTAATCAATCTCTACTTACTTAATTGATTAATCTCTAATTATTTATTTATAATCATTAATTATAAATAAATTAATCACTCTTTAATTACTTCACTAATTTAATTAATCTTAAATCATCAAAACCTTAATTAACTTTTAAAGTAAACCATTTATCTTATTTATTTACTGAATTATCATTATCATGTAAATCTAAACATTTTATCTTTTACCATTTAATTAAACCATTTAATTTAAGTTAAAAATAACTTAATAAATTTAAGTTAAAAATAACTTAATAAATTTAAGTTAAACAAAACATACCACTTTTCTTAAAACCAAATGTTTAGAACATTATTATATTATTTTTTAAGAAATAGATTTAAACTTGATTTATTTTAAGTTTTAAAACTTGTCATTATTTAAATTTTAAAACTGTTTTAACCTTTCTTCTGGTTCAACTTGGCTCTTACTCGAGTCCTGCCTCGAGAATTCCTTTGAAAACTTAGTTTTAGTTAAAAGTTTAAAACTTGTTAACATGACTTAACACTCACGTCATCTACCCGAGTCCATACTCGAGTTTCCCTCCCATTTACCTGAGCTTCATCTTTTTTTTTTTAAAACTTTGTTTAAATTTTAAACTGTTTAAAAGCATCAACACTCACGTTCACCCAAATAAAACCCCACGCAAACCTTTCCTTTCCCCGAGCTTCAACCCGAGAAAATTCCCTTCGTCTCAAATCAAAATACTGGTGCACAGAAATGTCTCATGCACATGCACCGATCAAAGGCGAAGTTCCGGCCTCCAAGACCACCGCCGACAAGTCCCCTTCGACCACCTCTAGCCATCTGACCATCCAAAAACTTGAAATCATAACCCATTTGAAATCAAGCAGGACAGCTTCCTCTGGATCCCATCGATCATCCAAAAATTGCCTCGACCTCAACAATTCCGATCACCTAAAGCCTCGAAATTCTGGCCATAGCCCTGTCATGAATCCTTGCATCCATTCCCCCACGACCGATCATCTCCTGATTAACTATGACCTCGCAAATGATCCGACTTCATCGACAACCCATCAGGCTCCCTAAACCCTACATCATCGATTTGTCGCCGCCATGGTGAAAGAGAATTCCTCCGACCATTTTTGCCGACATCGCCTACCTCCAGGCTAGCTTCAGACATGACCTCAAGACCCCTAACCTCCCGACCATCAGAAATCGACAATAACCCAAATCACGGTGTTAACCTCGTTTTACCCAACGACTCATCTACATAAGGGCTGGACCGACTTATCTACTCAAGGACTGGACCGACTCATCTACTTAGAGGGATAGGACGACTCAAGGGGTTAAAGGTTCACAAGGTAAGCAACGACTCAGAGTTGACAACGACTCAGTGGATCAACGACTCAACGAGTTAACGACTTGAAGGAGCAGAGTGGCTTAACTAGTTAACGGCTCACAAGGCAGACCGACTCAATGCATTATCGACTCATCAAAGCTATCGCCTCAGCGACTCAATAAGTCCACGACTCATCGTAAGAAACGACTCAAGAGGATTGACGACCTAAGAAATGACTTAACGACTCATAACTCAGGATGACTCGTCCGCGACTTAAAGCCACTGAGTCGTATTCCATTGCCACAATGCCTGTCCCAATGAGAATTGACTCGCCAACGACTCAGGACTTGGCTTAGAATCTAGCAAAAGAATGGGCTAGTGAGAAGACCAAATGCTTAATCAGATAAGCCGGCCACGACTCAACTTGACTCGGCCACGGCTTAGCCTGAGTCGGTCACGACTCAGGACTTGGGCGAAAATTTCCTATCCAGATTTGCCTATAAATACATGGCCACCCCCAACATTCAAGGGACTTTTGGCTCATTCATTTCAAGCGCCGTTACTCTGCTGCGTTCTGAACCTCATCAACACCTTCAAGGAACTTCACGAAGAAATCAAACATGTCTAACATGTGTTCAAAGATTTGGATCGACATTGAAGTTTAGGCTACTTGTTCTAAGTCACTTGAAACTCAAAGTGTGTTGTAATCAAAGTGTAACTGCATTGACTTGTAATCAAATCGTCAATAAAAATATTCAAAGTGGACGTAGGCTCTCTCTTAAGCCGAACCACTATAAAATTGCTGTTGTTTACTGCTTTTTCACTATTATCTGCTTATAATCTATTTCCGAGCTATCGGGTGGTGCTTTCACAATCTCACTTCATACACCGGGGTGTTAGTGTTCAAATTTTAGCGTTAACATTTTTGGTGCTTTCATTGATAATTGAACTCAGGTGAGTTATCATCATTGCTTCACAGAGGTTTGTAGAGAGAATTTCCTTGAAAACCAGAAGTCTATCCGAGATTATGGCTCCTGGAAGGAAAAGTAGATCTGTCAGATCTGGGAATATTCAAGAGGGAACCTCCGCTTCCCCTATATCGAATCAAGCCACTCCAGCTGTCGGAGTTACAAAGGCAGAGCTGGATGCTGCAATCTTAGGGCTGAACCAACAGATAAATGCCCAAAATGCACAATTCGAGGCTCAGAATGCCCAAAATGCCCTAATTCTAAATAGGTTGAACGATTTGCTTGGGGCAAACCGCCAACCGGCAGGTAATGAAAGGAACTTTGTTGGCAACATTCATGATGCTGAAGAAAGGAATGCTCCTGAAAGGGCTGCTAGCCCCTTTGAACAAACACTTCCTGAAGTTGGTGGATCTAGAACTCGACATGATGAGGAGTATCTTTCAGAGATGGTCCGACAAATCATGAAAGAGAGTATGCAGAGGGTTGAGGACGAGAAAGAATGGGGTTTTGCCCCAAGTAAAACTCCATTTACTGATAAAATCTTAAAGGCTGAATTCCCAAGGAAGTTTGTCCCTCCAACCATTCCAGCTTACAAAGGAACAAGTGATCCGAACGAACTTTTGTATAAGTATGATTGGCACATGACAGGTGCCAGGGCTTCTGATGAAATAAAGTGCCGATATTTTCCTGTATACCTGGAAGGTGTAGCTCTGCTTTGGTTCACCAAGCTGCCGGTCCGATCTATCGATCAGTTTTCTGACTTAACCCGGAAGTTCGAGGAGCAGTTCAGACTATACGCTTCAAAAGCCAAAGATATTATGTCGTTGTCAAGTTTAGAACAGAATCCGGGTGAAACTATCAGATCTTACTTGAATCGCTTTAATATAGCGCTGGCCGAGGTAGACAATGCAGAACCACGGATGATCTTGACCTATCTGATGAGGGCCATCGGCAAGTCGAGCGAATTTGGGAAATGGCTGAACATGAAGGAACCAAATTCCCTTGAAAAATTCTATAAAAAAGTAGATGAGTTCATACGCTTGGAAAGCCGTCCCGTACCGGTAAGGGCAGTGCTGGAAAAAGCTGAAGATAACACTGTTGCTCCACGCAAGAATGAATCTGTAGGGCAAAAAAGGGAAAATAACAATGGGAAGAAACAGAGTAATCTGAAGAAACCCCGATCCTTCAAGCCATCAGAGTATACTCCTTTGTCAGACACGCCAGAGCGTATCTACTTGCCACTAAAGATTCTATTGACTTTCCTAAACCTCCTCCTCTAAGGACCGGGAAAAAGGCTATACAGAGTGGGAAGTTCTGCCGCTTCCATAATCAACCCGGTCACGAGACCGACGAATGCCGCCAGTTGAAAAATCCCTCCTCAGAGGTACAACCCCCTCCCGGGGACACAATAAAAAAGAAAGACCTTTCTGGAATTCCACGTTTCACCGAGATTGAAATGAAACTTCCAAGTGTTGAAACGTGAAAAGGCTTTCTTCAAAGGCACAACTCTTTGGAGGTACACGTTTCACCAAGATTGAAATAAAACTTCCAAGTGTTGAAACGTGAAAAGGCTTTCTTCAAAGGCACAACTCTTTGGAGGTACACGTTTCACCAAGACTGAAATAAAACTTCCAACTGTTGAAACGTGAAAAATCCCTCCTCAGAGGTACAACGACCTCCCGGGGACACAATCAAAAAGAAAGACCTTTCTGGAAGTCCACGTTTCACCGAGATTGAAACAAAACTTCCAAGTGTTGAAACGTGAAAAGGCTTTCTTCAAAGGCACAACTCTTTGGAGGTACACGTTTCACCAAGATTGAAATAAAACTTCCAAGTGTTGAAACGTGAAAAATCCCTCCTCAGAGGTACAACCCCCTCCCGGGGACACAATAAAAAAGAAATACCTCTTCGGAAGCCCACGTTTCACCGAGATTGAAATAAAACTTCCAAGTGTTGAAACGTGAAAAGGCCTTCTTCAAAGGCACAACTCTTTGGAGGTACACGTTTCACCAAGATTGAAATAAAACTTCCAAGTGTTGAAACATGAAAAATCCCTCCTCGGAGGTACAAATTTCTATTTTAAAAAAAATCCTCATCAAGAGCATACTTTAACTTTCAAAGGAAGAGTGATTTACCTATTCTAGAAAATAACCTTCCTCAAAAAAAAAAGGAAGAAAGTTAAAGTACCCTTCAGAGGCCCGCTTTACCACATAGAAGAATTCACTTGGCAAAATGCGTACATAAAAAAAAAAGTGATTTCTTCGAAGGACAAAGCGTAAAAACTTATATGAAGGAAGTTGTACTCTAAGAAAAATTTCTTCAAGAATGAAGTAATTATTCTTCAGAAAATAAGAGTGCAAGTCCCCTCAAAGTATAAAATATTGCAGCAAGCTTATGGTATGGGGGCAACATGGTATAGTTACATACAAAATGGTATAGCTACATCGGTAAAGTACGCTCAAACAACATACCACAAGCTCACCGCAATATCATATAAATAAACTTGTGCAAAAATGAATAATAAATGTATTCTCAAATTCAAACAAGAGTCTGTACAAATAAAGGATCATTTTATTCAATTGCAGATACAGGTTTCAAAATAAAAAAGCAGGGGCCGGTGCCTGCACAACATCCGACCATTACACAAAAAGGGAATCAAAAAGCCCGAAGCCCGACTCTTCACTTCTTCTTATCACCTTTGGACCCTTTGCCCGGCCGAATGATTAGCTTTTCAGGTCTATCTATAGGCATAAGGGAAGAAGGAGAGGGAGGTGCAACCGGTGCAACTTCCGGTTCCTCTTCAGTAGCAATGATTTTCTTCCCCCTCCTCTTCGATGTTCCGTGCTTCTTTCTTCTCTTCGAAGAAGACTCACTCCCTGGAGTAACAAGAGCGGACAAAACTACGTCATCAGAAGGAGTCCGCTCCGGAGAGATCTCGCCTCCTTCAAGTCCCTCGTCTTTCTGCTCTTGCGAAGCGATAGGGTCATCCAAGCCATGAAGAGCTTCAATTTGCTCCTCTTGTGACCCGGGCTGTGAAGCAGAAGGAGGAGTCATCTGAAGAGACGGAGGAGGGATAACCGGAGGAGGCGAAGTCTGCACAGCACTTGGTGTTTCAACTGCAGAAGAAGAGAAATTAAAAATATTAGTATCTCTCCAAAAGAAGGGAGATATGGGTTCGTCGAGATTCAAGAAGTAATCGAGAAGCTCATCAAACTTTTGAGGAGCAAGCAGGCGATCCACCTGAATCGGACCAATGTCAAAATTACCTGAAGATGTTTGCTTCGTTAGTTCAATCTCATAATTTTGAGCCCCGATATCCTCCAAAGCCTCATCATCAGTAGGGGTAATTACCCCGGTTCTTGTAGGAGGCTGCGAATGAGCACTGGAACCTGTGATATCAACTTCAGAAGAAACTAAAGGACGTTCAGAGGTAGTAGGTGGTATTTCTTTTTCAGAACATTCCCCTTCCGCCATTCCAGTCCGCACTCTGGCGAGTTGCTCTTTTCCCTTGGCAAGAGCGGCGCGGGCATCATCATCAAGATAATGCTCTTCAAGAGCTAACTCAGCGTAGCCAGCACCTTTACCACCGAGCATATCAAGTGCTGCCTCCCAAACTTCAGCTAGTGTAATTTCATACTTAGGGCCTAAAAAGGCAAGGCTGCCACGCCCCAAAATGCTGTGCAGATAAAAATCAAATAGTGTGGAGCCAATGTCAGCTTTGGTTGCTTGATGGGCCTCTTCGGCCGCGAGTTTACCAGCAACAGCCTCGTCACGCTCCGTTTCGGCGCGATATTCTTCTATGACCTTCTCCTTGTGTGTAAGCTTATCTTCGACTGCCCTTTGACTGGCATGCGCATCTCGTACTTGTTGCTGAAGCATGCTCTCCTTTTGAGAATAGGAAGTTGATGAAGTAGCTAATTCTTCCTTAAGCTTTTCTACCTCCGCTTCCAGCTTTTCATTATAGGAAGCAATACTTCTCATTTCGGCGTCATGCTGTTCGAGAGTCTTCTGCCACTCAGCCTTATCGTTCTCCATTGTGAGCATGGCCTCGACATTGGCTCGGTTAACCCTCTGAAGCTCGTCGACAAGTTTTTGCCAGTTCGACATTCTTTCAATATCGGTCCTGACAATATCAAGATTTCGCAGCATAGCCGATTTGTCGAGAGGAACCAAGTCGAGATCAAATCGAACCCCTCTCAGGCACCACTGAGGGAATCGACTTTGAAGAGTGGGAGGACCTTGCCCAACTTGGTATGCGGGCCGGTTGATGATTGTTTGAATGTCGGAACGAACGGGGGCAGGAGATTGAGCAGGAACATTTTGAGAAACTATCGGCATTGTTTCTTCAGTAAGTTTAGCCCGCTTGCTAGAAGAATCGTCCATGTGACCTTTACCTCTCTCATCGTGAGTCTTTCTTTTTTGAATATCATCATCTCTGTGGGGAGGGTCATGTCTTTCTTGTTCTCTTCGGTGACGTTCTTCATATGCTCGTCTCTCGTCTGCTTTCCTGATGGCCATCTCTTCATCGGATTCTCTGTAAGAAGGGAGGAAACGCCTATAATCATATTGGCTACGCCTCCCGTAGCGCTGGAAATCATCGTAGTATGAGCTGCTGCGCCCCATCGGAGAATCTGGAATAAAAAAAATAAGCTTTAGAAATCTTTAAAGTATAAGAAGATGAATGCGTAGAAGTGCTGAAAAATCCTAAGTGTTGTGTAACGTGTAAACTACACGCATCAAGTTACAGACCACTCTGTGGAGTAGAGGAAGTGATAACTTGAGTAGAAGGAGTTGACATTTGTTGTAGAGAAGATGTCGCCTCAATTACAGAAGAGATAGTCTTGGAAACATCATCTTTGAAAAGTTCTTGAGAAGTCACAATTAAATCGCTCAACCCCTCGAAAACATCATCACCATCATGTTTTTTGGGACTGGCTTTCTCGACTCCTTCGTCAGCAGATCTTCCGGAAGATCGTGGAGGTTCTTCCTCTTCGATAACCGGGGCAAGTACAGACTTATCAGACGGCCCCGCAGCATCCTTCGGAATTGAACACTTCACTAGTGGAGTTTCTATAGAGGTTCCTCCCTGCATGTGCTCTTTAGTAGAGACCGGGGCATCAGGAGTTTCCGTCGGAGAATCGGGAATTTCAGTGGGGACTTCACGAGGCTGAGTGAAGCGAGAGGAATGAAGAAGCCCATATTGATGTAAAAATCCATCATTTAACAAAAATTTTATACTCCTCTCTTCTGCCGCCACGGCGTTCAATCTCTCAAAAATTTGCTTATAGCATGGGTCTCTAGAGGGAGGAGGAAGTGCTAAAACAGGAAAAAAGAAGCGAAGTTAGCATTTAGCAACTCAGATTTCGAAAAGCCCAAGAATGGAGAAATAAAAACAGGAAAATCTTACTTCCTACTCTCCAGATGGCATAAAACCCTGGAGGGCAGCGAACAAAGAAATACTGATTTAGAAATCCATGAACGCTTTCAGGAAGATCGGTGATGAGTTTGCGGTTTCGAGCACTCCTTATAACTACGATAGAGGGATGATCTTTAATTTTTGTGAATGAGCAGAAGTAGCAGATTTCCTCAAAGCTCGGTAAACGGTCCAGAACTCTACTAAATAGCACACATAACCCCATCAGAATGGCATGGCCATTGGGGTGCAATTGGAATGGAGAGATAGATAATCGAAGCAGGAACTGCTGAAGGAAGTCATTAAAAGGTGGTATGGCACCGCTCAAGCACATTTGGCGATTGACAGCAATAAAGCCAGAAGGGGGCCTATCTGCAGTATCATTTGGCCCCGACAGTAAGGCATCAGCTTCGGCAATGCCAAACTGGATGAGCAATTGGTTAAACACCCGCTGGTTCAGAGTTGTGGAAGTTCTCTCCGGAGGGTTATCCAACAGGTTGGCTACTGGGAAGACATCTTCAGCCTGGCCCATCGGTTCTTCTTGTTGAGATGTCATTCTACACAAGCAACTGGATGTTCAAATGCGAAGGTGCACGTTTCCTAAAAGTGTGAAGTGTTGTGCAGAACTAATGAAGATAAACAAGTAAATATAACTGAAGTTAAGCTATTTGGCAATTGATCAATTACTAAATTTCAGGACTTGTTAATTTAAAGTTTCAGGTATAGTGTTATTGCAAACTGGTCAATTTCAGTTGACTATTTCAACATTGCTTTAGCACTCTACTTGGATTCGTTGGTTTAAAGTACTTCATTCACGCAATCTATTTAACATTTATCCTCTATTGACTAATCTGTCATTGGATGTGGGCAATCGATGGCAATATATTCGTCCCGATTTTCTATGATTATTGTATTAAACAGGTTGTATACTTGCAAATTGAAGCAATCTGTAAAACCAAAATACGCAACAAAGTTTAGCAGGTTAAAGTCCAAACAATTCAATATTAAGGCAGTTTATTTCAGCAATTCAAGACAAAGATCGAGTCAGAATTATGCTTCAAAGCAGTATAATGTGATCACTCGTCCATATTTTAAAGATTATGAAGCAAGTTAAGCTAGGTTATTTATGCTCCAAGACATTGAGTCACTGGTTCTCTAAGTCGTAAGGCATAGTAATGGGAAAGATTTTAGTTCGAGGCAGTGTGAAATTCTCCAAGTCCTGTCTCGGCTGCGACTCAAATCCTAGGTTACATCTAATTGAGCCGGTCATAGGTTCAGACCACAAGGAGCAACTCGGTGTGAAAAATAGTTCAAGTGCTGAGTCGTTCACGACTTATGACTTGAGTCGTTCATGGCCTATGGCTTAAGTCGTTCACGGCAGATGATTTGAGTCGTTCACGGTTTAAAGGATGAGTCGTGGTGAAGATCTAAGGGGCTGAGTCGCTCGTGCAATCAAAAAACCAATTAGGCCGTATGAATCCAAAATCATTACCTCAACCGGTCGTCCACTCTCCAACCCATTAACCCGTTAAGGGTCATTTCGTCTCTTCCAAATCCACCACTTTCTCAGTAAAACCTATTATCTCTCCGCACCAACAAATCGCCCAAGACAATTCGAATCGCCTCAGGTCCATCGTACGTCCAACACGTAGCTGAGCTCTCGTAAGCCGCAACAACATAGCTAATGACGATTAGAAATCAATCGCAGCTTGGCTCGAGGATGCAACGCGACGCATGACGTTGGATTAGAATCAGAGGATGGGGATTCACGATTTAACGGCAAACATGGTTGGACAGATATTGAATTCACTTACGCAATGTAATAGCAAGGATAAGTCGTCAACTGATTAGCTCGGAAACGCCTTCGAAGGTTCGGAGAAGTATTAATGGCAGATGCGACTTAAGAGATAGGTATTGGGAAGAAGGAGGTAAGAGTGACGACTCAAGTCTTTTATAGCTGTGAGCAGTGAAAGTTGAATCGGCACACGAGACAGGATGTGTCGAAGCACACGACCTACGACTTAGGCGTGTACTTCGAGGGGCAAGTGTTAACCTCGTTTTACCCAACGACTCATCTACATAAGGGCTGGACCGACTTATCTAATCAAGGACTGGACCGACTCATCTACTTAGAGGGATAGGATGACTCAAGGGGTTAAAGGTTCACAAGGTAAGCAACGACTCAGAGTTGACAACGACTCAATGGATCAACGACTCAACGAGTTAACGACTTGAAGGAGCAGAGTGGCTTAACTAGTTAACGGCTCACAAGGCAGACCGACTCAATGCATTACCGACTCATCAAAGCTATCGCCTCAGCGACTCAATAAGTCCACGACTCATCGTAAGAAACGACTCAAGAGGATTGACGACCTAAGAAATGACTTAACGACTCATAACTCAGGATGACTCGTCCGCGACTTAAAGCCACTGAGTCGTATTCCATTGCCACAATGCCTGTCCCAATGAGAATTGACTCGCCAACGACTCAGGACTTGGCTTAGAATCCAGCAAAAGAATGGGCTAGTGAGAAGACCAAATGCTTAATCAGATAAGCCGTCCACGACTCAACTTGACTCGGCCACGGCTTAGCCTGAGTCGGTCACGACTAAGGACTTGGGCGAAAATTTCCTATCCAG
Organism: Allium cepa; assembly: GCA_030765085.1. NCBI lineage: Eukaryota > Viridiplantae > Streptophyta > Magnoliopsida > Asparagales > Amaryllidaceae > Allium > Allium cepa. The sequence goes on along the minus strand of CM060937.1, from coordinate 645,215,349 downwards.
ATTTGCCTATAAATACATGGCCACCCCCAACATTCAAGGGACTTTTGGCTCATTCATTTCAAGCGCCGTTACTCTGCTGCGTTCTGAACCTCATCAACACCTTCAAGGAACTTCATGAAGAAATCAAACATGTCTAACATGTGTTCAAAGATTTGGATCGACATTGAAGTTTAGGCTACTTGTTCTAAGTCACTTGAAACTCAAAGTGTGTTGTAATCAAAGTGTAACTGCATTGACTTGTAATCAAATCGTCAATAAAAATATTCAAAGTGGACGTAGGCTCTCTCTTAAGCCGAACCACTATAAAATTGCTGTTGTTTACTGCTTTTTCACTATTATCTGCTTATAATCTGTTCCCGAGCTATCGGGTGGTGCTTTCACAATCTCACTTCATACACCGGGGTGTTAGCGTTCAAATTTTAGCGTTAACACACAGTCAAACACATGACTCCTCTTAGATCAAATTCTTAAAATTTAAGATTTTTTTTTAAAAATCCTAGTTTTTGACAATGAATCAGATTATAATCATGAAATAATAAATTGTTGAGGTTGAATTTTTGATATAGTTTAAATTCTACTGTACTTCCGCCTTTATGCTAAAACTATCTTTAATTCCTACTTGAATTTTTTTTTTAAAAATTGATATGTTGATATTTCTAACAAATTGTGTTTATAAATCAAGGTCTAAAAAGAATCAAGGGAAGAGATATTGAATTTTGGTCAAGGTTTAAAACCTGTACAACTAGAACAGAGCCACCATTCTGTATTCAAACGTGCACATCCATATATTCAGATATATACATACAATTTATATTAAACAATCATGTAAACAATTTGTCACACTTTACTTCAGATATTAATTGCATGCATCCAGATTTTAAATCAGATTTAAACCTTTTAAAGGGAATTGTTTACTCACTGTGATTTTAGAAACAGAGAAAGCTTGAAGTTTTGAAATCTGGAAACTTAGTTGACATGATCTGCTTGTACTTTGTTTTTGAAACTGAGTTGATCTTGAATTGTTGAGCTGATCCGATCCTTGCTTAGCTGCTTCAGGTTTGAATTTTTTTGAAAGAATTGATTGAATTTGAAAGAGAATGTTTTGAATTTCCTTTGATTTTGTTTACTGGTTTTAAGTTACAGATTTTTGTTTTCTTTGTTTTGAAAGATGAAGATAGAAAAAGAAATGAGAGGAGAAGAGTATAGATATATTTATAGCCTTGATTATGATTTTTAAAATAAAAGAACAAAAAAATGGTGACACTTGTTTAACTCGCTTCCATTTTCATTAGCATGAGTTAATTGTCTTACATTTGTTAAATTACATACTATTAACTCAACACTTGTATTATGCATGTGTTTATTACTTTTAGATGTTTTAATATAATTCTATATTATATTTCTATTTAGTTTAATATATTTCTTTTATCTATATTTATAAAATCCTTTAAAGAAGATAATATAAAACTAATTTATACTAATAAAAATCATATACATACATGTTTAAATCCAATTTATTTTAAGATATTTATTCTTTGAATTTTCAAATTCAAATTAAAGTTCAAATTCTATTTAAAATCAACACACACATATATATATACACACTTAAACAACCCATATTTAAATTTATTTAAAAATAATAATTTAGCTCGTTTTAAATAATATATAAAAGAAATTATCACATATTTATTTGCTTGAAATTTCGGGATATCACAGATAACTTGTTGCAGCATGTTACTACTTTTTTGCATTAGCTGTAAAGTAAGTACAAATAAATCATAAATGTAGTAAATACAAATTTGAAAGGCTAGAACATTGATCATAGTAAAGATTCAATTAATTTTTTAGTACAGGTCAAATCATTTAGGTGAAAACTTTGATTTCTAGCAAAATATTTCAAACAATACTATATAGTACAGGCATTATCTTTAACTGCCATGTAAACCAGCAAGGGTACAATAAACTTACTTTAACTTAATTAATTTTGATAAACTTATTTAACTTTTATAAAATATTGTTAAATTTTAGAAAAAGTAGTTAATTTTTATAAATTAGGTCATTTTTATAAATTTACTTAATTTTTATAAAATTTATTTAACTTCATTAAATTTATAAATATAGTTAATATTTATGGAATTTTGTTAATATATGGAAAGTTGTTTAATTACTATAAAACTTGGTTAACTGTTATATTTTTAATTCTTATGAATTTATTTAAGTTGAATAAAACTTGGTTTATTTTTAGAAAATTATTTAACTTTTATAAATTTGGTAAATTTGGTTAATTTTTATATACTTAATAAACCTAGTTAAAATTTATAAAATTGGTTAATATTTACAAACATTTAGTCGACTTGACTTAATTATTTTTATAAACCTAGTTATTTCTTTATAAAATTAGTTAACTTTGTTGTTTAATTTTTATAAAACTTGCTTAACATAGTCCTTTTTCGTACAAATTAGTAAATTTATATAATCATATGGAAGTGATATCAATAACATATGGAATTTCCTAAAATGGTTGTGAATTTTGTTTAAAATAGCTTGTTCAACAATTGCATGTATATTGTCATAAACTTATTAATTTTTATAAAACTTAATTAAATTTTATAAACTTATTTAAGTTTAAAAAAACAGTTGGCTTATTTATTATTATAAAACTAACTTAGTTACTTATTTTAAACTTAGTTAATTTGTTGCTGCTGTTGTTGTTGTGATTTTTGATATTATATTATTATACTATTTTTTACTACAATTATTATTATATTGTAATATTATTATTCTTCTAAATTTAGTGAAGTTTTATAAGCGTAATTAATTTTTATAAAACTTAGTCAATTTTTATAACAATTTTACAAAGATTTCAAAATAAAGAACATGATTTTTATAAAACTAATAAAACTTAATTAAATTTAATAAATTTATTTAATTTAATTTTTCTAACTTATTTAATTATTATCAAACTTAATTAACTTGGTTACTTATTTTAAACTTAATTATTATTATTATATTATTCTATTACTACTACTACTACTATTGTATTATTTTATTATTCTTCCTCAAATTTAGTTATTTTTTATAAAATTAAATAATTTTATAAAACTTAGATAACTTAGTTAATTTTAATAAAACTTAGTCAATTTTTATAACAATTTAACAAAAAAATTCAAAATAGAGAACATGATTTTTATAAAACTAAATTAATTTTCATAAACTTTAGTTGATTTAAATCGAAAATTTTATATTTTGTTGGCTTTTATAAAACTGGATTAACTTAGTTAATTTTTATATAACTTAGTTTATAATTGTTAAATAATTTTATTTAATTTTTATATAACCATCGATATGTTTGGAGTAGATTAAAATTTTGATGTTTTCATTTAGGGCTTTGGGTTTGGGTTTCAGCCCATTAACCCAACATATTAACCCAACTCCACTCCACTCCTCTTTATTCCTTTATAATATTTCCTAACACTCAAGCTTTAGTAAGAATGGGGGAAGAGAAAAGAAATTAGGAATTCATAGGCCCTAATTCTCTTAGGAATTATCAACTTCAAGCTAGAAATCAAAGAGAAGCTTAGGTAAGCATTCTCTTCATTTTCTCCATCTCAATTTCTCTTCAATTTCAGAAATTTCCTAAACCCTAACTTAAAAAATGTCTTTCTTATGAGCTTAGATTGAAGCTTCTTGGGTTAAAATTGAAGAGTGGTTGTTCTTGCCTTGCCTTATAGCTTCTCACTTGTATTTTTGAGTAAAAAGTGAGTTTTTGAATTCACATCTATGTCTATATCTTTGATAGTTGTTAGGTAGTAATTCCTAACATCTATTTCTTGTCCATTTGCCTTTGGATTGAATTGGTTTTATGAATATTCCAATTTTTGGTGTTTTGAAGTCAAATCTTTAAAAATCCTAGCTTTAATGTTTGAACATGTTTTTGGGGTGTGTCGAAGAGCCTATAAGGCTGAGTTGTCGCTTGGCATAAATCCCTAGTCGTCATTGCTCGTCCTATCGCTCCCGTTTAGGATTTTTGCCCTTCTTGGGGCTAGCTGAGAATTCTGCAAATTGTAGTTCAGTCGACTGAACTGTAGGTTCAGCCGACTGAAACTGGGGAGGGGAGAAAATTCCTGTCCCTATATCAGTCGACAGACCTTTGAGTCCACTCGACTGAACCTAGGATAGAAAATTCCTGTCTCTGTATCAGTCGACTGACCTCTGTATCCAGTCGACTGGACCTAGAACCCGAAAGTTTCTAGGCATAGGATCAACCGATTGACCATTGAGTTCAATCGACTAAACCTGCTTCTCTCATCCAATTTTGCCTTTTTGTGAGGAATTCCAATTTTTAATCGATTCTTGTCAATCCAATTAGTTGTTATCACTTATTATCGACTTTGATCACTTCTTTCTTTGAACTTTTGGGAATATCCATTTTGATGGATTTGGTATCGATTTCTTTGGGTTTGATTCACGTCTTTGAATGTGAATTTTTGGTGGTTGAGTATTTGTACGATCGTTTTCTGTGGTTTGTCACTTTAAGTGCAAAGGTTTCTATACTAGTAGTAAATATTCAAAATCTTTCACAAAGATGATTTCAACACTATTTTAATTAAAAGCTCGTTTATAAAACCGTTTTCCAATCTACTAGTATATACAAACCTTTACCTCATTCGTTCGAGAAATCCAATTCAATGACTTAGCAAAATAAGTGGTATGAAACGCTTGCGTTTACTTTGTCGGTTAATTCTTAGACTCGTTCGATTGAAAATCTTATGATAATCTTCGAGTGGAAATCTACAATTTGTTCGTAAATATTTAAGTTAAGCCAGTGGTTATGGGGCACGAAGCTAAACTCATTTATTTACTAACTTAGTGTAGTCGACACTTCTTGATGATCGATGATGATCATTTAGTGATTTAGACTAGCGTTATGCGATGTCTCTTTGTCCACGTAGGAGACGATACCTCGTTTTATTGAGTTTCATCTCATTATTTTTATAGGCTAACGACCTATGGGTTCTTTGGAGTTTCGACTCATTTTTGTGGGCTAGCGACCCATGTTCTTTTATGGAGTTCGGCTCATCGGACGTCCCGTTATTGTACTACGTCGTTGTTTCGAATTATTCGAGTTTCAGGTCCTTTGGCGTGCCGTTATTGTACTACGTCGTTGCATCGGCTCTACGGTTGGCGACCATCGTTTTGCGACCCGTTTGTGATGCACGTGTTGGTGAGTTTTCTTGCTCCCGTTTGTGACAGGCCTCCTCCTTTGTGATTCCTGGATTTCTAGTTGATGATTTCTAGAATTTGTGTTTCACCAATTGTGTGATTGGCATTGATATATTTGTCAATATTTGTGGTTTGGTGAATAAAATAAAGAATATTACATTCTTTTTGGTGTTTGAGAATATTTGAGATGTTTTATTATTTTTGTCGTTCTCTAATGTATAATTTTCATAATATGGCATTATTTTTATCATACGTTTTTGTCATATCTCGTATCCTATCTCATTTTATCTGATATTTATAGCTAGGCTGATCCGTTTACTATTTTCTTATTAAATAATACTCGGGTTAGACCGAGATATTGCAGGTGCTTCTGCTTGACTCCTTATTTAGGACCATTATTTGACTTTTGCCTAACTACTTTAGATTTGGTATTTTTTGTTGTTATACATTCGAGATAGAGACTCCTTGATGTATACATGTTCTTTTGTCTAGCACTTGTACCTATTTTTTTGTGATGTTGTGGATCTTGTATGACCACTACTTTGATGTACATTTTTATGTGACATATTCATATCTGCTTCCGCCTTTGTGATATGGATATCTTTGACTGATTTGTGTTATGTTTATTTCTATATTTGTTTCCGAAGACCATATAGCCATTATGTAGTAGCTTTGAGTTTGTATCTGATATGTCGGATTTCCTCTTGAAATGAAATGCATGACTTACCATCTGACATATCGGTACTCGCACAAAGCCATTACATGGATGGTCGCTCCTCAACAGCCTTATTCTTCGCGCTAGTCGATGGCATTACCCAGTGGTGTCCTTGGCTAGCATGAGTATAGAGGTGGGGCGTCACAGCTTGGTATCAAAGCCAAACTTTGGAACAATGTAGAATAATCTAGCAAGGATCATTGTCTTAGGTCCTTCTTAGGAATCATGCTTTAGGATTTATTCGAGTCTTAGGACCCATTCTATCCTATTTTCTTTTATGATGCATTGTTTTACCAATCATGATTTTTTGATATTCATTCAGGAATAACCTTTTTCTGTTTCTTTCTTTCTTTCTTTCTTAAAGAAGAGAAAGGGTTAGACCAGGCCGTCCCAACACCGGTCAACCCAGTGCTACTCCTCAAGATGGAGTATTTATGTCTGCCCAATAGCTCTTGGATCTTGTAAAGTGTAACGACCCGAAATTTTCTAACCCGAAAATTCCAGATAGTTATGAAAAAGAAGAAAGAGATAGAAGAAGAAGAAAAGAAACACAAAATATCTCACAATCGCAGCGGATAAAATATAGTAATAAATAATAATAGCTTACAAAATAATACTATATCTGTTGATTACATTTCAATACATCAGAGTTTCACATATATTCAAATGCTGGTCATATACAATCAATTTATCACAGAATTACAACAATATAATTACAGCGGAAATATTCTTTATGATATTGCCTTCCAGCTCGCCTCTTGAGCTCCAAAACGTCCTAACCTGAAAATCTGTAATACTCGGTCTGACCCGAGCATTACATCAAAGTAACACCCGGGTCAGGCTGGAAACCAGCGTGAGTAAACTCATCCAACATGGAATACAAGCCTATAACTTATATAAAACCCGGGTAACTCAGGTAAATTCACAAGGCCACAATTTATTTTAGACATCACTTATCTCACATTTAGTTTCTAAATACCAAGATTTAGATTTAAAACAGTCCAATTCCTTTAAAACCATTTCATTCCAGCCTATATATTTCATATATGAATTTATAAAAATTCGAAGTGGTTTCGGGTATTTCCCGATACCCGACCCCAGTCTCTTCAAACCCAATGTCATCCAAACCCAAGTTAATCAAATGAAGTACATAACATTTCATATCAGAGATAACAACTCATTCAAAGTACCCATTAACTTTCAAACATCCATAAGCAAAGTTAATCACATACAAATTAATTCAGTTGATTTTTAATTGAATTTCAAACCACATTCACTTGGATTCCTTCATTCAATATTAATTAGCTCCAAATAAATTAATTAATCAACCCTTCGTTATTCATCTTAATTAATCATCCTGGATTAATTATCTTTCAGTTGCATTCAAGCAATTAACTTTAATTAATTATCATGATATAAATTATTCTTAACCATAATCAATGAGTAATCTTTAATTACTTTATGAATTAATTAACTACATTTAATTACATTAATCTTTGATTGCTTATATCAATTATCTTCTCATAATTCACTTATTATTCATTTAAATAAATCATCTTTAATTATGTCATTGATTATATAAATTAATGATTTTCCAATTATATTTAATTTATCCTAATCTAAATTAATTACATTAATCCACAATATCAATCATTCTTGATTTATCTCAACCTGTAATTAACTATCCATTTATTTACTTCATTAAATAAATTAATTCTACTTAATTAATTATCTTAATTTATCTCTTAATTAATTTCCCAAAGTAATTATATTTTATTAGTCGCATTAAGTAATTACCCATTAAACCACCCAATGATCATTCTAAATTAATTTAAACTTAATTAATTAACTCAAATCATTAATTAAGTTTAATTAATCAATTATCCATTTAAATTATCCTACCTATCTAATGAATTACTAATTCATTAAATCCTTATTAATTTTAAATAAACCATTTCCTTATTTATGATTTAAGTTTCAAACAATTTAAAATCCAAATGCTTCGAGTCAATCAACAACTAACTCGAAAACCAACCAAAACAAAATCACCAAATCATCAGTGCACATCCAAACAATTCAATAAATCATCCAATTATCTAAATTTAACCATTTAAATTTAAATAAAAGTCCAACAAAGTGATATTTACTCACTTTAGTTATCACTTGAATCAATAGAATTAATTTATCATCTACCTTGTCCCACTGAAGTAATTACCCTCAGTTACTTTATCATCCGTGAAATTATTATACTATTTATTCCTTGGTTTATTATTTGTATTAACCATTGAACCCTTAAATTACTTATGTAATTATCTTGGATTAATTTCATTTCATAATTCAACTTTAAATAAATTAGTCATCTTGAATTACCTTAACTTACTTATCACATTAACAATTCAATCCTTAAAATTTATTATACAAATTTATCAACCGTTAATTAGTTATCTTAATAAAATTGATTAATTACTCCTTAAAATGATCAGATTAACTATTTAACCATCCTCAAATAATTAATCCTTGATTTAATTCTATTAACTAAATCACATCTGAAACATGTTGAAATTGACCTATTATAAAATTGTTTTAAACAGCCCAATTTGAATATAGTTTTTTTCTTTTCTTTCTGCATTAACATTAATGGAGTTAAATTAAATAGGGCAGAAAATCTCACCTTGACAATTCAATGCCACTGCCTGTTCAAGAACCCTAGAACGAGAGCCCCTTCGATTGCCGACGAAAGCTCGCGAGCCACCCTACTTCCTGATGTCTCAGCACGCACGAGCGCCTGCTCCTCTCTTCGCGAAACCCGCCATGACACCGCTCGATTTGAGAACTACCGCCGCCTGCAATGAATCCCACCCTTCGATTAGTTCGCTGATTGATGCCAGCAGCTCGCTCAGAACCCCGAGTCCACGCCACGAAACCCTAACACAACCCCCCTCGATCGATACGATCGTGCTCGAGCTCGCGACCTGCGTCGCCACGTCCTTCGAGGCTTCGGCCATAAATTCAATTTTTTTTGATGAGTTTGATTTTTCTTTTTGCTGTTGAAGACAAGAGAGGACGGGGGTAATTAAAGATAGAAGGAAGCGTCTCGAGTACGCGTTGATTAAAATAATTAAATATATCAAATATCTCGAGTTGCATAACGCAAAAATTCCAAACCCCAATCCAGACATGTTCGACGGACGATTATAAGGTTTTACCCACGTTCCGAACACAATGGAACGTGTCTCGGTGGCCAATTTGATCGCATGCGCGAGTTACAAAGGAAAACGATCAAATTTCAATTAAATCGATTAAAATAGTTCTAAGCGTTTTGAGCTGCCAGGGTCAAATGACAACTCCGATTGCTACGAAAATTGAAATCCGATAAAACTAACTATTACGGATCCAATGGAACTGGTTTCGTCGAATTCCGAGACTGTGCCTCCGAAGGCTATTTTTAAATATCGATTTAAACGATATAATTTCAAAACTGAACAAATCACCTTTAAATTAAATTTCAACCATTCTATTATTTTCAGTATCATTTATAGATTTTATAAGCCTTCAAATTATTTAAACAGGCTTAGAATCAAAGATTCAATAATTTACCCAATTTCAATTATTAAATTCAATATTTAAACTATACAATTCAATGACTTAATTATCAACTAAATATTGATATCTTGAATTCAAGTTAAAATTAACTTTTAAATATTTTAAAATCGATTAATTATTCAAATTCTAATTCGTTAAAATTTTCGGGTCGTCACATTCCTCCCCCCTTAAAAGGATTTCGTCCCCGAAATTAATAGTTAGGAAGAATGGTCCAATACCCGTTTATTTTTTTCCAAAACTCACAATTCAACATCCTGCCACCTATTTTTTATTCAAGGCCCACTATCACCTTAACCAACTTCCTAAAACTTTCTATAGTTTCAAACAATACCCTTTTGCTCAATCATGCAAATTTCAATTTAAAACAAAACTTGAATTATCAAAATTTTCTCAAACTTTTTCTAACTCTCTAAATTTCCGAAATTTTTGCCAGCGTCTCCTTTGCGCGGCTAGCTCGGTACAACTACAAAAGGCCTCTACAGGCTCCCAAATTCCAAAGGAAAACAAAAGCCAAGTGGCTACATCAAAAACCTAATCAATTCATACAGAAATTAAAATACATACCTTTTTGTCGGGCAATTCAAATTTATCTTTTGGAATCAAATCCCATTTTCTTTTTCCATTAATACCTGCATATCTTGTTTAGCAACAATATTCAATCGAAACTTTACAAATCATTTTATACATTCTCTTGTATAAGTTTCCATATTTATTTCTGTTCAAATTTGTTTTTCCCGTTTTAATATGGACTCAATTTATTTTCAATTTTAAATATTAAATTCTATCTTTCAAGCATAACTGATTCATATTAGTCCATCTACTAATTTATTTCAAATTTTCAATTTTCAATTGTTTTGTCGTTAACAAAAAATTTTCCAAAAATTTTCAAAAATTTTCTAACTCCCAAAATTTTCGAAAATTTTTGGTAGAGTCTCCTTTGTACGGAGGAGCTTTTGCAATTTGACAAGAGATATAAATATGTATACCTCGACCCACACGGTCAGAAAAAGCAAAAACAGTTCATATTTCCTATTTTTATTGCGTAGGCGTACCTTATTTAGCATTTTAAGTAAGCGGCTTATTTATTTTAGCAATTAGTGCAATCCAAATCCATCCAAACAGCCTTCAGGTACCTGTACTTACTCAACTTAAATGTGTAAGTTCCATATATAGAGAATTTATTAGAATTTCACTTACTTTCATAGCTAAACATATGCATTACATTAACAACAAGAACCAACTGCTTTCCATAGGCGATTTATATAATTTTTAAAGCTAACACAATTGCTTTCAACCAATTCATAAGCCATTTTATTCAATTTAATGGTTTGCAACTCAATTTCTTACATCCAATTGGTTTTTAATCCAAACAGGCTCATATTCACTTCAAATGATTCAAAATCAATTTTATTAATCTCTATTAACTCATAGCATTTTAACTACTTTCATTTACGCCGAACGACAACCATTTTTATGCAATTTTATCAATATTTGTTTAATCGAGTAGCTACTACAATTTATACTACTTTAAATTAACTTTCAACTCATTTTATATTTAATTCAATTTCATTTCTAATTTATTCGCCCACCATATATTGCATTGCATTTCATTTCATTTCTGCAATTGTTCCATTCAAAACAATTTATTTAGCTTGGCATATTCAATACTTATAAATTAATAACCATTTCCCAAATTAATTCAATCCAAGTTTTTATTGAATGGGCTTTCACCCTTATTCGAAGCCAAGCTTCCATAAATTTTAAACTTGGGTGAATTTACTTTAATTTATTCCAACATCAAACTTAAGTTTACTTCTATTTAATCCTCATTTAATCAAATTCCATTAAATTTAGTTAGCCCATCCATTTAAATTTTAATTTCAGATTCACCTTCTCAATTTATCAAAATAATATCCAAGCACATACTTAACTCATTTATATTTCTAATTAATATACCACCGAACTTAAGTTCAGTCTAATAATCCAATTCCAATCACAACTTTGATTTAGTTTTTATTCAATCAGACTTCATCCGATTATTATTTAATTCAGTTAACCCATTTTAAAATTTTCATTTATTTACTTAATTCGTTATCGAATTTATTTATTAACATAAGGCCATTCTCAATTTATTTCTATTCACTTGGGTTTTGTTTTGCAACCCAAACCATTTCTATTATAATCACTTCTCTTATATCCAATCTACTTGCAAATTTCATTAAATATTATTCAAATCACCCTTGAATTTTATTTGTAATTCAAACCATCACATTTTTCAATCCAACTCTATGTTATTTTTTATTTTACAACATCTCCTCTTATTTAATTCATTATCACATCTAACTCGAATTCTATTTGCAATTCTAATTCATTTCCAAACTCTGTTGTTAATTTACAATCCATTTATTTACCAAAGTTAAATTTTATTAATATACTCGACCAAATAATTATTTAGCCAATTAGTTTACTTTCGACTTCTAAATCAAAGTTCGATTTTAATTACAAATTCACTTCATTAAAATTCCAGTTTGGATTTCCTTTTTATTTCCTCAAAATTCCAACACTTTTATTTAAAAAATTTAGAAATGCTTTTAAATTCACATCATACTTAATAAAATAGCTCTTTATAAAAATACTTTTTACGACCCGATGTCTCAACTAGTCCATCCTTGTTCTCACAGAAATTCAGTCATACATTGATCAGGCGTAGGACTGAAAATCTATAAGTACTTGGTAAACCCGTTTTCAACACCCAGTGAAAATACTTGGAAAATAATTTTGTTGAAATATAGAAAACATTTTTTGAAAATAGAGGAAATATCTTTGGTGAGAATGCTCTGGAAATCATCACCCCCATCCATGGTCGCAGTTAACCTGATGGTTACGTTGCCATCCCGACAAAATCCATAGATAACTGTAGGCCTCCGCGCCCCTCGATTACACCATGGAACCCACGACAGATCGCAGCTACAACCAGGGTTACGTAGCTATCACAACAAAAACCCATATAACTGTAGGCATCAGCCCCCTTGAATTTCGCTGCCAAAAATGAAATTTCTCCACTCCACTTGACCATAGATCGCAGTCTACCGATGTTGCGTTGCCTTCCCGGCAAAATCAAGTGTAGACTGTTGGCACTCATCCTCCACACGATTTCTCTATGGTCCCCGCAGTAGATCGTAGTGACATCGAGTTACACTGTCGTCACAGCATAACCCAAACGCCTTTATAGGCATCAGCGCCCTCGACTTCCGCTACCCAATAATCCTCAGGAACTAGTTTTGTCCGGACTCCTCACAGGATCAACTTTAGAACCCCCCCTTGGGGCTCAAGGCAGCACCACCGGTGGCACTCCTGAGAAGTTTATTTCAAGGGAGCGGCTTTTTTCCTAGAGCCATCATCAAAATATTTTATACTATACACATATAGTATCTTCAAATCATGCACCTAGTATGATCTCATACAAAGCTCCTTTACACAAAATCGATTATCCTACAATCGATAATTCTCAAACTAGGCTTTCCAAATTCAATATTGATTTTACCCAAAAATCAAAGCCTTTCCAAAACCAAAGGTTCCCACAACCCTTTTCCAAATTTCTCATAAGATCCTTTATATATATATATATATATATATTTTCAGATATATAAAATTTTAAAATCTTTGGATCTTTTCAGTCTTGTATAAAATCCCTTTTATACTTCAAACACTTTTTAAACCCATAGAAATTTTCACCTTTATTCATTGTATATTTCTCAAAATATTCTTTCTTCTCAAAGAACCATTTCACATTTCTTATTCACAAATTTCTGATATCAATCTCATTCAAATCCGTACGATGTACACATATCATCCGTATGCTCTACCAATCTGATCGCTCATTCGATCACATAAGTCATTTCCTAACTAGTATCGTCCACCCGACTTCCTAGTGCGGACTCAGATCTGGTTTCTTGATTAGAAACCGTCATTCTCCTTGCATAGCCATAACTATGATAGAGAATATCCAGAGCCAATCAACAATCCATATCCAAGCTTGCCGTCGAAAATCGAGTGAAAAATCCCAACTCGGATCAATAAACTATCTCGAAATTCTGTGCTCGAATCTAGATCAAGTCACTATGTGAATAGAATAATATACGTACATCCTACGTATTTATTTCCATTGATTATTAACCAAATCAATTTCCTTTCTATTCTCATTCACTTGAATTTTCATTCACTTAGTTACAATTGCCTTAATCCCCATTTGGATTATCACTTAAATTCTTATCTCGGTTGGGTATTTAAATCAATAACAGTTTGAACTCCGACCGGTTTATTTTTTAGAAAATAGCTTGAAAATTGAAAAATAGATAAGTAGTTGAAAAATAATTATTAGTTTACAAAGTAGCTATAAAATAGCTAACTAATTGTAAAATAGTCGAAAAATAGTCGAATAGTTTCAGAGATTTTAAATAATTGCAAAATAGAAATTAGTTTGTGAAATAGTTGAAAAATAGGAATTGGTTTAGAAAACAGTTGAAAAATGATTAAATAGCTCAAAAATAATAATTGTAAACCAAGTATAAAATAATTTGGCTTTAAGAAAGAAAAGTTGTATATATTCATTAGCTTAGAAAAATAAGTTTATATTAAAACAATTTATATTGAAAATAGTCAAGGGCCAAACTGTTCACTTCCCCGACTAATTTTCATTTAATTAACTCAATTCTAACTTGAATAACTTCAATTTCTATTAAAATTTATTTAAAACCAATTTAATTCGAATCAATCTTGATTCCCTTCCCAATTTAAATCAAATTCAATTTTGAACTAACTCAAATTTCAATCTTGAATTTTAACTACCTCGAATTATATAAATTCGAGTTAAATTTTCAAAATTCAATTTTAAATTGTCTTTACGTATATATTTCAAGTTTCAAATAAGAGTTCAATACAATTTTATTTGTTTTCAAAATTTAATTTACTATCAATTTTATCTTCCAGTTTGAAGCCAGTTCTTAAACAAGTTTATTTTACAATTCAATTATTCAAATTTATTTTATTAACAATAGGATGATATCATCTAACTTATTTTAAAACGTCCATCCATTTTCAATTTTTAAATCTCAAACCCGTTTTGAGATCACACAAATTCCCAATTCAAATCAACCATTTATCTTTCCAAGTTAAATTCCAATTTCATCTTGAAATTTCCAATTCTGGTTACTTTTCTACACTTATTTAACTTTCCCAAAGTTAAATTCCAATTTACTTAATCCAATCAACCTTACTCAATTTGAATTTCTGCTTCAACTTCAAAATTCTTTCCTTCTTATAAGTACAAAACTTATATCACTTTGGGTTATTACATCACGCTTCAGGGAAAAAAACAAAACTCAACCTCTTAAAGTTTATTTCAAATTATCTTTGATATCATGTATGTATGTATGTATGTATGTATATATATATATATAGATATATATATATATATTTTCTTGGCCCTCCCAGCCATGTTTTAAAATTTTAAACTGCCTTTGGTTTTAAATTCGAATAAATTTTCAAACAATCCATTGTTTGCAACAAGTTTCAGTTATCCGAATAATACTTATTTATCATTTTTCATTATTTTGAATCAAAATTTCCAAATTCTGGAACCAGATTTAGAATTTCATTTTCAATCCATTAAATTTTAATTTGGTTGTATATTTATTTCTACTCGGTTTAATTCCAATTCAAGACTTCAATTTCAGTTTGTATCCATTTCAAACTTATCTTTATTTAATTTTAGTTTGGTTGCATTATATTACTTCTTAATTTAATTCTAATAATTTAATTTAACAACCAATCACCTTAATATTTGTTAGAAGGAAATATTGCTTTATATATATCAAAAATATGTTTTTATATAAAATCATTTAAAACCTTTATATAAGAAAATAACAAGTACGCTCTCATATATATTTATATACGTAACTCATTCTAGAGTACTACAGACTCTAATTAATGAGTAATCCCCACTAGAGCCAAGGTTCTTGCTTAACCTTTCAGCTATGATACCAAATGTAACGACCCGAAAATTTCTAACCCGAAAATTCCAGATAGTTATGAAAAAGAAGAAAGAGATAAAAGAAGAAGAACAGAAACACCAAACATCTCACAATCGAAGCGGATAAAATATAGTAATAAATAATAATAGCTTACAAAAGAATACTATATCTGTTGATTACATTTCAATACATCAGAGTTTCACATATATTCAAATGCTGGTCATATATAATCAATTTACCACAGAATTACAACAATATAATTACAGCGGAAATATTCTATACGATATTGCCATCCTGCTCGCCTCCTGAGCTCCAGAACGTCCTAACCTGAAAATCTGTAATACTCAGTCTGACCCGTGCATTACATCAAAGTAACACCCGGGTCAGGCTGGAAACCAGCATGAGTAAACTCATCCAATACGGAATACAAGCCTATAACTTATATAAAACCCGGGTAACTCTAGTAAATTCACAAGGCCACAATTTATTTTAGACATCACTTATCTCACATATAAGTTTTTAAATACCAAGATTTAGATTTAAAATAGCCCAATTCCTTTAAAACCATTTCATTCCAGCCTATATATCTCATATATGAATTTATAAAATTCAAAGTGATTTCGGGTATTTCCCGATACCCGACCCCAGTCTCTTCAAACCCAATGTCATCCAAACCCAAGTTATTCAAATGAAGTACATAACATTTCATATCAGAAACAATAACTCATTCGAAGTACCCAATAACTTTCAAACATCCATAAGTAAAGCTTAATCACATACAAATTAATTCAATTGATTTTTAATTGAATTTCAAACCACATTCACTTGTATTCCTTCATTCAATATTAATTAGCTTCAAATAAATTAATTAATCAACCCTTCGTTATTCATCTTAATTAATCATCCTGGATTAACTATCTTTCAATTGCAGTCAAGCAATTATCTTTAATTAATTATCACGATATAAATTATTCTTAACCATAACCAATGAGTAATCTTTAATTACTTTATGAATTAATTAACTACATTTAATTACATTAATCTTTGATTGCTTATATCAATTATCTTCTCATAAGTCACTTATTATTCATTTAAATAAATCATCTTTAATTATGTCATTAATTATATAAATTAATGATTTTCCAATTATATTTAATTTATCCTAATCTAAATTAATTACATTAATCCACAATATCAAGCATTCTTGATTTATCTCAACCTGTACTTAACTATCCATTTATTTACTTCATTAAATAAATTAATTCTCCTTAATTAATTATCTTAATTTATCTCTTAATTGATTTCCCAAAGTAATTATATTTTATTAGTCGCATTAAGTAATTACCCATTAAACCACCCAATGATCATTCTAAATTAATTTAAACTTAATTAATTAACTCAAATCATTAATTAAGTTTAATTAATCAATTATCCATTTAAATTATCCTACCTATCTAGTGAATTACTAATTCATTAAATCCTTATTAATTTTAAATAAACCATTTCCTTATTTATGATTTAAGTTTCAAACAATTTAAAATCCAAATGCTTCGAGTCAATCAACAATTAACTCGAAAACCAACCAAAACAAAATCACCAAATCATCAGTGCACATCCAAACTCATCCAATTATCTAAATTTAATAAATTTAAATAAAAGTCCAACAAAGTGATATTTACTCACCTTAGTTATCACTTGAATCAATAGAATTAATTTATCATCTATCTTTTCCCACTTAAGTAATTACCCTCAATTACTTAATCATCCATTAAATTATTATATTATTTATTCCTTGGTTTATTATTTGTATTAACCATTGAACCCTTAAATTACTTATGTAATTATCTTGAATCAATTTCATTTCATAATTCAACTTTAAATAAATTAATCATCTTGAATTACCTTAACTTACTTATCACATTAACAATTCAATCCTCAAAATTTATTACACAAATTTATCAACCTTTAATTAGTTATCTTAATAAATTGATTAATTACTCCTTAAACTGATTAGATTAACTATTTAACCATCCTCAAATAATTAATCCTTGATTTAATTCCATTAACCAAATCACATCTGAAACATGTTGAAATTGACCTATTATAAAATTGTTTTAAACAACCCAATTTGAATATAGTTTTTTTTCATTCTGCATTAACATTAATGGAGTTAAATTAAATAGGGCAGAAAATCTCACCTTGACAATTCAATGCCACTGCCTGTTCGAGAACCCTAGAACGATAGCCCCTTCGATTGTCGACGAAAGCTCACGAGCCACCCTACTTCCTGACGACGACGGCAATCCCTTAATGTCTCAGCACGCGCGAGCGCCTGCTCCTCTCTTTGCGAAACCCGCGTGACACTGCTCGATTCGAGAGCCACCACCGCCTGCAATGAATCCCCCCTTCGATTCGTTCGCTGATTGATGCCAGCAGCTCGCTGAGAACCCCGAGTCCATGCCACGAAACCCTAACTTGACCCCCCCTCGATCGATGCGATCGTGCTCGAGACCTGCATCGCCACGTCCTTCGAGGCTTCGGCCATAAATTCGATTTTTTTGATGAGTTTGATTTTTCTTTTTGCTATTGAAGACAAGAGAGGACGGGGGTAATTAAAGATAGACGGAAGCGTCTCGAATACGCGTTGATTAAAATAATTAAATATAGCAAATATCTCGAGTTGCATAACGCAAAAATTTTGAACCCCAATTCAGACATGTTCGACAGACGATTATAAGGTTTTACCCACGTTCCGAACACAATGGAACGTGTCCTTGTGGCCAGTTTGATCGCATGCGCGAGTTACAAAGGAAAACGATCAAATTTCAATTAAATCGATTAAAATAGTTTTAAGCGTTTTGAGCTGCCAGGGTCAAACGACAACTCCGATTGCTACGAAAATTGAAATCCGATAATAACTAACTATTACGGATCCAATGGAACTGGTTTCGTCGAATTCCGAGACTGTGCCTCGGAAGGCAATTTTTAAATATCGATTTAAACGATATAATTTCAAAACCGAACAAATCACCTTTAAATTAAATTTCAACCATTCTATTATTTTCAGTATCATCATTATAGATTTTATAAGCCTTCAAATTATTTAAATAGGCTTAGAATCACAGATTCAATAATTTACCCAATTTCAATTATTAAATTCAATATTTAAACTATAGAATTCAATGATTTAATTATCAACTAAATATTTGTATCTTGAATTCAAGTTAAAATTAACTTTTAAATATTTTAAGATCGATTAATTATTCAAATTCTAATTCGTTAAAATTTTCGGGTCGTCACATAAAGAATGCTCAAGCTGTCGAACCCATTCCAGAGCCTACTCACCCTAAATCTGGGTTTACACGTTTGTGCAGTGATTGCACCAATTTGGATGGAAAGCCATTCAAGGGTTCCGAAAGCGTTATCGAAGTCCAAGCTTGGCTTAGATCATACGATTGCATCTTTTCTCGTATGAATCTTATTGATCTCCATCGAGTCCAAGTGGTTTTTAGTATGCTCCAAAAAGAGCATTAGATTGGTATGAGCTTCTGATTTCGAAAATCATCGAGGCGGATCTTACTTGGGAGCAGTTCCGAGAAAGACTTGAATTAAAGTTTGTGCCAGAAGCTGAAAAAGTGACTTTGGCCCGTCTCTTTATTGACCTTGTTCAAGGTGAATCTTCTGTGACATATTATGTCGCATCTTTTAAATCTCTCTCTTAATATGGGTCGAGTATATTAATACCCCATTGAAGAAAAATCAGAGGTTTGTATATGGCTTGAACAATAATCTCAAAAATCCATTACTTTTGAAGTTAGAAGTTTCTTTTGATCAGCTTGTTGATATAGCTCTTCGACTCGAAGAGGTCGATAATGAAAGTGATGTTGAAGTTGTGGGTGCCAAACTGAACTTCAACAACAACAAGAAGAGGCCTATTAAGTTCAAACCTATCCCAACAAGAAAGGGAAACAAGCAACTTCGATAGCAAAGACTCCTACCTTTAGTCATGGGCAATGCTACAATTTTGGTTCTAAGGACCATTATGCTAATAAATGCCCGAAACCACTCTTTTGTCGTCATTGAAAAAGTTCGGGTCGTCTTTTATCTTCATGTCCCAATCTTCAAAGCAAGAATGAGGTAAAGCTAAATGTTGTGCAAGCCCCTACTAACACATCTCGTGGTCAAGGTATTTCTCATTCTATCCTTGATGGCATTATTATGTTTCGTAATCATCCTATTCGAGTTCCTTTTGATACGGGTGCATCCCATTCTTTTATGTCAAAAGAACTTGTTGATACTTTGTCTTTAAGTGTTATGGCTTTTACGCCTTCACTGAGAATTGCAAATCCGGTTGGTGGATCCGTGACACTCAGTTTTCTTTGTGAACATGTCGAGATTATTTTATTTATGCGCTCCAAGCCAATTTGCATGTAATGCGTTATTTCGGTCTCGAAATGATTTTGGGAATGGATTGGCTTAACCATTATGAAGCCCATATCCTATGTCCTGAGCGGACTATTCATCTTCGACATCCTCAATCTGTTAAGCAGATTTCTATTGTTCTTAAAGATTTAGATTCCAAATTGGCAGCATCCTTATATTCTCTAAACCCTCATGCTGACGATAATGATGATGAGGAAGATGTGATTTCTCCCATTCACGTTATTCGTGAATTTTCCAACATATTTGAGCCTGTCTTAGGATTACCTCCCAAGCAAGTAATCGAGTTTAGAATTAATCTAATCCCTGGAGCTCCACCTATAACTCGTCCTCCTTATCGTATGCCTAACAAAGAAAATGAGAAGATGCGTTAACAATTATCCGAATTGGAAGCGAAGTAGTTTGTTCGTTCTAGTTCCTCTCCTTGGGGAGCTTCAGCTATTTTTGTGAAGAAATCCGATGGTACACTTAGGCTTTGCATTGACTACCGCAAGCTTAATGATCCCACCATCAAGAATAAATATCCCTTGCTTTGGATTGATGATCTATTCGATCAACTTAGTGGTGATAGAGTCTTTTCACAGTTAGACATAGCAACCTGTTTCCATTAGCTCTGTATTGCAGAGGATAGCATTCCTTTGACATTGTTCTGTACTGGTTATGGATCTTATGAATGGCTTATTATGCCATTTGGTTTAACGAATGCTCCAACTTATTTCGTTGACCTTAGGAATCGAGTTTTCAAAGACTTCCTCGATCGATTTGTTCTCATCTTTATAGACGATATTCTTGTTTATTCTAAAATCGAGGAGGAGCATGAAAAGCATGTTCGGATTGTGTTGGAAACTCTTAGGAGCAATCGATTGAAAGAAAAATTTTCTAAGTGCCACTTTTGGCAATCTCGTGTGAAATTTCTTGGATGTATTATTTCTGAATCTAGAATTTCCATGGATCCCTCAAAGATTGAAGCGATTCAAAATTGGAAGAGACCGGAGAGTGTGACGGAAATTCATAGCTTCCTTAGATTGACGGGCTATTACTGTAATTTCATAAAAACTTTTCTAAAATTTCCATGCCTCTTACTAGCTTGACAAAGAAGGGATATAAGTACATTTGGTCCGACAAATGTGAAGTTTCTTCAAAGATTAAAAGAAATACTTTCTGATGCTCCTATTCTTGTGATTACCAAAGGGAATCAAGATTTTATTGTTTATACCGATGCTAGTCGTGTTGGTTTGGGAGCCGTTCTCATGCAAAGGGAATGTATTATTGCTTATGCTTCTAGGAAATTAAAGTCTGCCGAGACTAGGTATGCCACTCATGATTTAGAACTTGCGGCTATTGTTTTCGCCCTTAGAATTTGGCACATTATCTTTTAGGAGAGAAATTTGTTCTCTATACCGATCATAAATCTTTGAAGTATTTATTTTCTCAAAAGGAACTTAATTTACGTCAACAATTTTGGATCGAGTTTCTTGCATCTTATGATCTTGGTATTCTTTATACTCCTGGAAAGGAAAATCCTATTGCCGATGCCATTAGCCGAAAGCAATAAGCTATTGTTTCTATGATGGTATCTAAATGGAATGATCTCGAGACTTTGTCCACTTGTAAGATTTGAGATCGTGAATCCAATTCATGCTCATCTCTTGTTTTATGTAGCCTTGAGGCTCATCCATCTCTTTTAGACCGCATTCTTGAAGCTCAAATGCATGGCCCCGAATTCATTCTTCTTAGCCAAAGTTGTCGGGATAGAAACAGTGATAGTTCGAAAGACTTTGAAATCGATGCTCGCGGCGACATTCGAACATTTGGTAGAATTATCGTGCCAAATATTAGTGATCTTCGCAAAGATATTTTAGAAGATTCTCATCATTCTAAATTTACCATTCGCCCCGGTAGTAGAAAAATGTATGCGGATATGAAGAGACTTTATTATTGGGATGGAATGAAATCCAATATTGCTAACTTCATAAAGCGTTGCATGACTTGCCAACTCATAAAGGCCGAGAATCAATGGCCCGTTGGGTTATTGCAACCTCTAGATATTTCTGTTTGGAAGTGGGATCAAGTCTCTATGGACTTTATTGATGGTT
Organism: Allium cepa; assembly: GCA_030765085.1. Lineage (NCBI taxonomy): Eukaryota > Viridiplantae > Streptophyta > Magnoliopsida > Asparagales > Amaryllidaceae > Allium > Allium cepa. The sequence goes on along the minus strand of CM060937.1, from coordinate 645,193,240 downwards.
TTTCCCATCCTCGTTCGGGTCATGACAGTTTATGGGTGATCGTTGATAGACTTACAAAATCCGCCCATTTTATTTCGGTTCGGTCTAATCGTACCGTACCTCTTTTAGCCAAACTTTATGTTAGAGAAATTGTTAAATTGCATGGATTTCCTACTTCTATTGTTAGCGATCATGATCCGTTGTTTACTAGTGGATTTTGGAAGAGTCTTCGAAAAGCTTTGGGAACGAAGCTTAATTTTAGCACCGTTTATCATCCTCAGTCTGAGGGACAAACCGAGCGTGTGAATCAAACTCTTGAAGATCTTCTTCATGCATGTGTTCTTGATTTTGGTGGAAGTTGGGAAGATCATATTTCTCTTGTTGAGTTTTCCTATAATAGTAGCTTTCAATCTAGTATTGGTATGGCACCTTTCGAGGCACTCTATGGAAGGCCATGCCAATCTCCTTCTTGTTGGCTTGAGGCCGGTGAGAAGCTGGTTTTAGGTCCAGATTTTATTCGTGATTCCACGGAAAAGATTGACCTTATTCGTCATAGGATGGAAGAAGCGCAAAGCAGACAAAAAACCTATGCCGATAACCGAAGAAGGAAACTAGAATTTTCTGTGGGAGATTTGGTGTTTATTTATGTTTCACCTATGAAGGGTGTTGTGCTTTTCAATCGATCGAGAAAATTAGCACCTCGATATATTGGCCCATTTTCCATCACCGAAAGTATTGGTTCCGTGGCTTATCGCCTTTTATTACCGGCTCAATTTTTAGCTATTCATAACGTGTTTCACGTTTCTCAACAACGGAAATGCCTTAGGGATTCCGATTCTATTCTTGATCCTGGTGTTATTAAAGAAATTGAAGTGTCACCTAATTTGACTTATGAGCAACATCCAATTCTTATCATTGCTACGGAGGTTAAACGCCTTCGAAATAAAGATATCCGCTTGTGAAAGTTAAATGGTCCTCAAATCCTAAAGATTGCTCTTGGGAATCTAGAGAATTTGTCGAGCGAACGCATCCGGACTTACTCTCCCGTGCTCCTTAAAGGTAAACTTCTTATTTCAAATTTTCTTTCGTGTTGATATGCTTTTATGGTTGTTACTCTTTGTTTCCTTCTTAAGAATTGCGAGGACGCAATTTCTTTAAGGAGGGGAGTGTGTAATAACCCGCATATTTATGATTGTATATTTAAATATTTTATTTAAACATAGCATCGTTAGTCGGATTTAAGTCCGAAATGTCACTTTTTGAAAACAGTTGAATTAGGACTCGAGCCCACTTCCATTGAGTTCAAAATGATGTTTGCGACCTTTTTAAGTATAAACATCGATATGCTTGGAGTTGATTAAAATTTTGATGTTTTCATTTAGGGCTTTGGGTTTCAGCCCATTAACCCAACATATTAACCCAACTCCACTCCACTCCTCTTTATTCCTTCATAGTATTTCCTAACACTCAAGCTTTAGTAAAAATGGGGAAGAGAAAAGAAATTAGGAATTCATAAGCCCTAATTCTCTTCAGAATTATCAACTTCAAGCTAGAAATCAAGGAGAAGCTTAGGTAAGCATTCTCTTTATCTTCTCCATCTCAATTCCTAATCAATTTCAGTAATTTCCTAAACCCTAACTTAGGAAATGTCTATCTTATGAGCTTAGATTGAAGCTTCTTGGGTTAAAATTGAAGAGTGGTTGTTCTTGCCTTGCCTTATAGCTTCTCACTTGTGTTTTTGAGCAAAAGGTGATTTATTGAACTCACATCTATGTCTATATTTTTGATAGTTGTTAGGTAGTAATTCCTAACATCTATTTCTTGTCCATTTACCTTGGAATGAATTGGTTTTATGAATATTCCAATTTGTGGTGTTTTGAAGTCAAATCTTTAAATAACCTAGCTTTAATATTTGAACATGTTTTTGGGGTGTTTCGAAGAGCCTATAAGGCTGGGTTGTCGCTTGGCATAAATCCTTAGTCGTCATTGCTCGTCCGATCGCTCATGGTTAGGATTTTTACCTTTCTTGGGGTAAGGCTGAGAATACTGGAAATTGCAGTTCAGTCGACTGAACTGTAGGTTCAGTCGACTGAAACTGGGGGAGGGAGGAGAAAATTCCTGTCCCTGTATCAGTCGACTGACCTCTGAGTCCAGTCGACTGAACCTGAGGACAGAAAATTCCTGTCCCTGTATCAGTCGACTGACCTCTGTGTTCAGTCGACTGGACCTGGAACCTGAAAGTTTCCAGGCATAGGATCAGTCGACTGACCACTGAGTTTAGTCGATTGAACCTACTTCTCTCAGCCAATTTTGCCTTTTTGTGAGGAATTCTAATTTTTGATCGATTCTTGTCAATCCAATTAGTTGTCCTCACTTATTATCGACTTTGATGACTTCTTTCTTTGGATTTTTGGGAATAGCCATTTTGATGGATTTGGTATCGATTTCTTTGGGTTTTTTTCACATCTTCGAATGTGAATTTTTGGTGGCTGATTGTTTCTATGATCATTTTCTGTGGTATGTCACTTTAAAATGCAAAGGTTTCTATACTAGTAGTAAATATTCAGACTCTTTCACAAAGATTATTTCAACTCTATTTTAATACAAAGCTCATTTATAAAACCGTTTTCCAATTTATTAGTATATACAAACCGTTACCTCATTCATTCGAGAAATCCAATTAAACGACTTAGCAAAACAAGCGATATGAAATACTTGCATTTACTTTGTCGGTTAATTCTTAGACTCGTTCGATTGAAAATCTTGTGTCAATCTTCGAGTGGAAATCTACAATTTGTTTGTAAATATTTAAGTTAAGTGAGTGGTTATGGGGCATGAAGCTAAACTCATTTATTTACTGGCTTAGTGTAATTAACACTTTTTGATGATCGATGATCATCATTTTGTGATTTAGACTAGCGTTGTGCGATGTCTCTTTGTCCACATAGGGGTCAATGCCTAGTTTTATTGAGTTTCGTCTCATTTCTTTTATAGGATAACGACCTATGGGTTCTTTGGAGTTTCGACTCATTTTTTTGGGCTAGAGACCCATGCTCTTTTATGGAGTTTGGCTCATCGGACGTACCATTATTGTACTACGTTGTTATTCCGAATTATTCGAGTTTTAGGTTCCTCGGGCATACCGTTATTATACTACGTCATTGCACCGGCTTTATGGTAAGCGACCATGGGTTAGCGACCAGTTTGTGATGCACATGTTGGTGAGTTTTCGTGCTCCCGTTTGTGACAGGCCTCCCCCTTTGTAACGACCCTGAATTTTGGCCTTGTTTATTTTAATAAATATTTAATATGATTAAATAAAATACGAACTAATTATTTTCAAATGAATATGATTTTGGGATAATTGCCAATTGTTTATATAAATTTGTATTTTAAAAGGGAATTTGATTTTGGAAATTTAAATAGAACCTTTTAATAATATTGACCTTATATAACCAAATTAAAATACTATGTTTTGTTTACATTTGGTAATATACATAGGGATGTTAATGTTTAAATTAAATCTAATTCTAACAAAATAAAATATAAATGTAAAATATAAATGTAAAACATAAATCAAATATATGTATATAACTTGATTTATATAAGTAATAATTAAGTACAAATGAAAATGAATACAAATATAAGTGAGAATCATTTTGAATATGACTTGAACATTGATAGTTAAATATAACGTACTACTGTAAAATTTAAAATAAGAATTAATTGAGATTTTATACAACATAACTTAAAAATTTAATATAAGAACAAAGTATAAAACACAGTATAAAGTAAGACAAAATCAAATCTAAAACCGAACTAAAACATCTATGTATAACTTATATAAATTAGAAGTTAACTAAACAAATATTTTCATACACAAATCAAATCAATCAACAACTATATGTATATAAATTATTCAAGTTAGAAATAAGGAAACAAATGTTTTCAAAGCAAACCAAAAGTATAAACACAAACCTGACATGTGAAATATTCAATTTGAAAAATAAAAACAAGGCAAATATCATAAGGTTGCTAACTGCATATTTACAAAATCAAGTGTAGCCTGTAAAATACATACTTTCATATATATATATATATATACACACATATATACACCTACAACAAATCTTGATTTTAATATGTAGACATATTAAGCAAGCAGAACGTAAATTTCTATCGACATAGCCAAACATAATTATGATATATGCACTAATCAAGGAACCTGACACATATTGCTTTGATATAAACATATGTAAACATGGAAAAAAAAAAAAACCTGACAAATTCAGGCAGATTGAAATATAAACATTTAATAACTTATCTTTTTATGCAAGCTACTTGCCATTTAATGCTCTCCTGTTAGAAGCACACCTTTGTGTCTAATTATAATATGCAAATCTTTATTTTGCAATGAAATCTAATCAACATAATGGTATAGCAGTGAGTTAAGTGTGTAAAAAAAAAATATACAACAGGCTTGATAATTTATGACCTGTAGGAGATTATGCAGACAAGTTAATAAGATATTTATGTACTAATAAGGTATGTATAGACAATAAGTACATTAGCAATTAATGTTTTAACATCTCAGCCGAATTCAAGAATCATATCAGTATTTATAAAAAAAAAAAGAGAGCTTGCCTGATAAAACAAAGTTGAAACAGTGTACTTGTAGATAACACCTGACTTGGTTAAAACTTTTCCATACATACATAACTTCCTATCTCCTATATATCTATGTGTGTATGCATCCTTTATTTAGTTGTAACATAAGTATAACTGAAAGAAAGAAGAAAAAAAAAATGTAAGCAAACTCAGTTTTGTTCAAAACCTCAAGCTGCAACAAACTCAACATCAAACACAGAGAGTTTCCAGGGATTCAACTACAGATTCTAGAACCTCAGAGTGCTCTGTTCAACAATGGATTTTGGATGAGTAAACAAAATTTTAAAAAGTTTTAAGTCAATTAAAATCAGTTCGAACCTCATTGATATTTGTTTTGAGTATACTTTAGTTTGTACATGTTATGTGATGTTCTGTGTTCCTCTGAAATTTGCTACAGGATGTTTGTTTCAAATCCTAAATCTATCTGATATTTATTATTGTTAAGGTAAATTTTCTTTTTCAACTCGAACAAAAGATTTAAGCTTAAAATTTAAATTTTAAAGATGTTTAAAAAAAAATCCTGTTGAAATATGCACTGAAACCTTGTCTACAGGTAAATGGGTGGAAAATTTATAAAATCAAATGTTGCAAAACATTAAGTCAAGATTTTATATTGAATTCATACTGCAATTCGTGATTTTTAAAACAAAAATTAGAAATTTTAAGTTAGAATTTGCAGAGCAGTTTGTATGTAAACAAAAAATCACACTTTCACAAATTTTAAACACCGTGATAAATTTTAATCATGGAAATTTGAACTGAGGATAGTATGATCATCAGTGGTCAGGGGAAAAATAGGCTATAATTTTTCCATTTCGTATATTTGTACAACTGAGTCATTTTAGGGTTTTTGGCTTGAGTTTTGTCATGGCTGCAAACGTGGAGGGTTTGTCACCTATGAATGATCGAGCTTCACGCGATTCACGGGGAAGGAAGCATGTCGTGTAGTCAAGATGTAGTTGAATTTTTAGCTTCTCTGGTGATCTACGGTGATCATGAGGCGTTTCCATTGATTGCCTTGTTTTCCAGTTTTTCGACTCAGAGGCTAAATTTTGATTTAGATTTTTATGTGTTATCCTGAGATTCGTTTCTGGGTCTTTGAGTAATTCGTGGTTTGTCGAGAAGGTTGGGGATCGCCGCAGCGTGGCCGAGGAGTTGTGCAGGTGCACGGCGTGGAGGTGGAGAACGGCGTCGTGTCAGTAAGGTTACTCGTGTCGTGCTCGAATAATTTGGGGGTTTCCTTCGAGTTTGATTCGAGTGTGGAGGCGCGTGAGTTAATTCGTGTGTTGTAGCTTAGTGCTTTGAGAAATTAAAACTGTAACTAAAAAAAAAAAAAAGTAGAGGAAGAAGAAGAGGTTCAGGGTAAAACAGGGAAAGAAGCAGTGGAACTCGGTGAAGTACCGTGTAAACTCAAGGGGGAACTCGGGTTTCCTTCATTCATGCAGTTTAGTTTCTGTTGTAAAAGTAAGTGTTATCAAATAGTTTTTTTTTTTTTTTGTCTGCAAACACTATTTTCATGAGTTTGACAATTTAAAGCCCAAAAGTCTTAATTCAAGTAAATTATTTAATCAATGCTTTAAAGTGTTTAAATTCTTAATTATTATTTTAATCCAGAATTTATTTTAATTTAGTACAAAGTTAATTAACAATTGAGTATAGTCAGCCATTGTAATTGATTTTTTTTTTAAAACTAATAAGGATCTCAAATGTTGAAATGTTAATTATGTAGAAATTTAATCTTAATTGATAATTTCCGAAGTAAATAAAATAATTACTTTTTAATTGTAACTGGTGATGGATCAACTGATTTATTAAGAAATTAATACAGTATAATTGTCTACGTAAGGTAATTAATGAATGAAAGAATGCAATTTAATAAATAAATAATTAAGTTTTATTAAGATCATTAATCAATGATTAAAGAATAGTTAATTAAGAAATTAAGTGAAACAAATTGATTAAGTAATTGAGTGATTAAGGAAAAGCTAATTAAGTATTTAAGTAATTAAGGAATTAATTATTTATTGTAATTAATGAAGTTTAATGTGAATTGTTTAAGTTAATTAATCAAGTTAATTAATTTAAATAATTAATTGATGATGTGATAAGTAAATTACTTGGAGAAGTAAATTAATGACTGGATATAATTGAATGAGAATGATTTGATAATGGAAGTAATGTGAGTATAATTACTTTGTGCAAATTTAATCAAGGGATTGATTAAAGGAAATCAGATGAGAAGTAAATAAGTGATGTGATAAGAGTAATTAAAGGTGATTGATTACTGGATAGTATTAATCAGGGGTGATTAATAAATATAGTTTAATTGAAGATTTAATTACTTAAGGTAATTAATTTAATATAGGATAATGAAATGAAATGTAATTAGCAATCATTAAATAATGAAATTAATAATGAAAGATTAAAGAGAAATTAATTGGTGAAATTAAGAAGTAATGTAATGTATGTAATTAAAGGTTAATTTCTAAATTTGGATAAGATAAATAATTTGGAAATAATTAAGAATGATTACTTGAAATTAAGTGTTAATTAATCAAGTATGATTAAATGAAATGGATTTATAAATTGATTGATATTTGGTTAATGGTTATATAAGCAAGAATTATAATGGTTAAGTAATTAATTTAATTTACTTTAAATTAATTAGAGATGCAAGTAATTAATTTAATTCATTTTAAATTAATTATAGCTGATATGATTGCTTATATATGGATGGATGATATTGTTTACTCTGAATGGTTTGAAATTCCTAGCATGAGATAAATGATGCCGTGTGAAATGTATGCTTGATTGTAGTATGATAATAATATGGATTATCTGTTATGATTGCTTATCTGTTATGGTGATAATGTTGATTTTCTATTGTGATACTATGAATCATCTATCTGTGTGTATATGGATAATTGAGATTGAATTGTTTTAAACTTTAAAACAACTTGGCCCTAAAAGACACGTTTTGGATTTCGATGAGACCGGGATCGGGTTTCCACATTTGGAATATCCGAAAACCACATCGATCCAAATTAACGTTAGGTCATTAATCTGATATGAAGATGAAGTTTTAGAATGCAAGGGTTGTCGTCGTTAACTCTGAGGGTGATTCCAAAATGAGTGTAACGAGATAATGCCTTCGGTTTCGTTCGAACCCGGAACGAACTTGTATGGATTGAATGCTTTCAACACATCGTCAGGTGGGCGATGAGCATTCTAAGAAAATTTGTCCTCTAAAGGTAATCGTAGCCTCAAGCCTCATCAACCGGGAATGGCTAAAACAGGGGAGATGCAGCAAGGTTAGGTGGGTCATGCCCAAGCAGGACAAGATATTTCCCCTGTCTAGATGTCCCTTTTTATTCGGCTTAGTGGGTGGTTGGGCGCGCCAACCACGGGGTTTATCTTGTTCGGGACTGTTCAGTAAGGAATGGTTCCGGCCTTGTGTTGCAGGGGATGAAGGGAGTAATCCTCGGTACGGTGATCTAGGCCCCGTACTGTGACGGGCGGTACCCCAGTAGCCCTGCCATTGTATGGAATCCATTTTCCAATAAGTGCCCACGGTTTTGATTGTATTACCCACTTTTGTGGCTAGTAGCTGGAATTTAATCATGTAACAATTTCGGCTATTTTCTATTTACTTGAAAACCCTAGACACTATTATAATATCACAGAATTTCCTATGAAATGTTTTGGTTAGCGTAAGGTAAAAACTTACCCGTATTTATTTGTGGGAAGTCTTACGTGATACCTTTATTTTCAAAGGTTTTGCAAAGTTAAACAATTTAAACTGTTTACTCATACCAGACCCATGTCTGACTCGGAGTTTATTTTTGTTTTTCATAAACTCTCGGGTACCCAAATTTTTACGGGTAGTCAAGAGATTCAGGTTAGCTTTGACGAATTCTGGAGGAGCAATGGAGCAGGAGGCTTCGGCGTTGTAGATATCTATCTAGTTCCGCTGTGTTAGTTAGAGTATGTTGTATTTGAGATGTATGTAGTGACTGATGTATATATAACATTGTCAAATGTAAAATATTGCATAACTCTGATATATGTAAATTATGAGATTGTTATGTGATGTATTATATTTTATTCCATTCCGCTGTGAGATTTCGTGTTTGTTGTTCTTTCTTTCTCTTTCTTTTCTATTTCTATCCCTTTCTTTCTTAATGATGATACGTCTTTCTGGTGATAGAAGCGCGGGTCGTCACAGTTGGTATCAGAGCTGAAAGGTTAAGTGAGAACCTTGGCTCTGGTGGAGATTACTCATTAGAGATAGAGTCGGCAGTACTCTAGAATGAGTCTGAGCGTAATAATAGATATGAGTGCGTACTTGTTAGTGAATATAAAATGGTTTTATATTATGTTGATTGATTTATTGAGTGGTATATGAACCTTCGTCAGTATAGTCTGTACAACTGTACCGAAGGGGTTTCTAAACACTTGAATAGATCAATTCGACATGATATTGTTTTCAAAAGTGGGTGAATTAAATAATTTCATCCAAAATCTATTTTGATATATATATATAAAAAAAATGTTTCTGTAATTATTATATATATATAATTATAGCATTGGGATGATAGTGTTAATAGGCAAATAAGGATTATAAAGATTTAAAATGGCTTATATAACCAAGGAAATAAGAAATTTAAATTGGAATTATAATTTAAAAATGAAGTTGAAAATGAGGACTTATTTTGAATTAAGTTAGGAGTTTAATTTAATTTTGGAATTAAACTAATGATTAAAAACATAATAATAATAAGGATGTAAATAAATTAATGAAGTACATCAAATATATAATGTAAATGAATTTGGTGTGAAAATCTAATAGAAATAAAATTTTTGGTTGAAATTTACTTAAGCATAATAGTTGGAATTCGATTTAAGAATTGAATAAAATGAAGTGAGATATGGATGATATTAAAATGAAATTAAGTTCTTATTTAATCAAATCCAAGTGGATTGGTAGATTAAATAGAATGGTATGGTGCTTAATTTAATGGAAGTTAAAATAAACAAATTGAATTGGAATAGAATTCAGTTGAGATATAGATGGTGGTAAATAAATTAAATCCTTACTTAAATAGATAAAAGTAAGTTGATGTGAAATTGAATTGGAATAAATATATTCCGATAACTTGTAAAGGAAATTGGTAACACATTGATTAGGAATATTTTGACTATAGATAAGTGTTCAATATTGAGTTAAAATGAAATATGAATATATTCAAGCTTATATTGGGTAAAATGTGAAAATATGAATGTGAACAAAATTGTTTTGAATTTGGAAAAAAAAAATCCAAAATTTGAATTATAAAATAAAATTGAACACTGATAAAATAATAAGATGATTTTTGGAAGACAAAATCCAATTCAAGTATGGATGGAATAAATATGGCCTTGGAATAAATCAAAATAAAATAAATGGAAGTGAACTAATTTGGAATAAATGGGTTGATTGAATAGATTTATGAGATAATAATGGAATTGATCTAGGTGAGTACCAAATAAGCTGGAAATAAATTTAAGTATGAAATTGAAACAAATAAATTAACCAAAGATTAAACTTTATAGAAGCATAGCTTCAAGGAGAGTGAGAGTTTATTTAGTAAAAGCTTGAATGATGATTTAAGTTGAATGAAATAAAATCTTTATTCAAATAGAATAGTTTGGATAAAAAATTAAATTTGTATAAATAAACCCTGATGGCCTATCAAAAGAATTTAAATATTTGAAATACAAAGTATGCTTGTTTGATACAGGTAAGATCTAAAATTTAAAGTGAAAATGAATGAATGTAAATGTGGAGAATAAATAAATTTGGGGCTCATAAAGTTTAAAATTTAAAAAGTGGAATTATAAGCTAAAATACAATTATTTTTAACTTGGGAAATGAAATAGGTATCCAAACCAGGATTACAAACTAGAACTAAACTCAAGAACTATAATGAAGTGATTCTGTGGTGAAATCAATTATTGAATTGGAAATAGTAATAAACTAATTTGAAATAAATTAGTAAACTAAATATGTAAATGAAATTGGAATTGGTCAAATAAAGTTGGATGGTAAATTAATGAATTTGATTGTAAATTTAAAATGAATGGGAGGCTGAGACCTTGAGTTATGTATAAATATAAAATTCAACTTAAATTGGAGTTGTATCTTATAGGATTGAATTGCCAGAATGGATGTCTGGAATTCATAATATATTCCATGCATCTCAACTTGGAATTTTGTTAAAGATCCATCATTAGTGGTAGAACTAGTAGTACAGGGAGATTTGGAAGTCAAGCGGATTTTGACTATAGTTTGGAATCCAATTCAGATTGTTGATCAACTGAGAGGCAACTCGGGAGTAAGTAGTGAAGCTGGTTGAGTGCAGTGGAGCGAGAATCTCAGTGATTGCATCTGGGAGACTCTGGATAGTTTTAGGGAAGTTTATCCGAATTTGTGTGCGGATAGCTAGTGTTGCTTGTTAGGATAAACTGTTTGATTGTTTGCTATTGTATGAATGATATGTATGTGTGAATGGTTAGTATAACAGCTTTTAAATTATCTTTGTTTTAAATTTCGGGGACGAAATTCTTTTAAGGGGGGAAGAATGTAACGACCCTGAATTTTGGCCTTGTTTATTTTAATAAATATTTAATATGATTAAATAAAATATGAACTAATTATTTTCAAATGAATATGATTTTGGGATAATTGCCAATTGTTAATATAAATTTGTATTTTAAAAGGGAATTTGATTTTGGAAATTTAAATAGAACCTTTTAATAATATTGACCTTATATAACCAAATTAAAATACTATGTTTTGTTTACATTTGGTAATATACATAGGGATGTTAATGTTTAAATTAAATCTAATTCTAACAAAATAAAATATAAATGTAAAATATAAATGTAAAACATAAATCAAATATATGTATATAACTTGATTTATATAAGTAATAATTAAGTACAAATGAAAATGAATACAAATATAAGTGAGAATCATTTTGAATATGACTTGAACATTGATAGTTAAATATAACGTACTACTGTAAAATTTAAAATAAGAATTAATTGAGATTTTATACAACATAACTTAAAAATTTAATATAAGAACAAAGTATAAAACACAGTATAAAGTAAGACAAAATCAAATCTAAAACCAAACTAAAACATCTATGTATAACTTATATAAATTAGAAGTTAACTAAACAAATATTTTCATACACAAATCAAATCAATCAACAACTATATGTATATAAATTATTCAAGTTAGAAATAAGGAAACAAATGTTTTCAAAGCAAACCAAAAGTATAAACACAAACCTGACATGTGAAATATTCAATTTGAAAAATAAAAACAAGGCAAATATCATAAGGTTGCTAACTGCATATTTACAAAATCAAGTGTAGCCTGTAGAATACATACTTTCATATATATATATATATACATATATATACACCTACAACAAATCTTGATTTTAATATGTAGACATATTAAGCAAGCAGAACGTAAATTTCTATCGACATAGCCAAACATAATTATGATATATGCACTAATCAAGGAACCTGACACATATTGCTTTGATATAAACATATGCAAACATGGAAAAAAAAAACCTGACAAATTCAGGCAGATTGAAATATAAACATTTAATAACTTATCTTTTTATGCAAGCTACTTGCCATTTAATGCTCTCCTGTTAGAAGCACACCTTTATGTCTAATTATAATATGCAAATCTTTATTTTGCAATGAAATCTAATCAACATAATGGTATAGCAGTGAGTTAAGTGTGTAAAAAAATAATATATACAACAGGCTTGATAATTTATGACCTGTAGGAGATTATGCAGACAAGTTAATAAGATATTTATGTACTAATAAGGTATGTATAGACAATAAGTACATTAGCAATTAATGTTTTAACATCTCAGCCGAATTCAAGAATCATATCAGTATTTATAAAAAAAAAAAAAAAGAGAGCTTGCCTGATAAAACAAAGTTGAAACAGTGTACTTGTAGATAACACCTGACTTGGTTAAAACTTTTCCATACATACATAACTTCCTATCTCCTATATATCTATGCGTGTATGCATCCTTTATTTAGTTGTAACATAAGTATAACTGAAAGAAAGAAGAAAAAAAAAATGTAAGCAAACTCAGTTTTGTTCAAAACCTCAAGCTGCAACAAACTCAACATCAAACACAGAGAGTTTCCAGGGATTCAACTACAGATTCTAGAACCTCAGAGTGCTCTGTTCAACAATGGATTTTGGGTGAGTAAACAAAATTGTAAAAAGTTTTAAGTCAATTAAAATCAGTTCAAACCTCATTGATATTTGTTTTGTGTATACTTTAGTTTGTACATGTTATGTGATGTTCTGTGTTCCTCTGAAATTTGCTACAGGATGTTTGTTTCAAATCCTAAATCTATCTGATATTTATTATTGTTAAGGTAAATTTTCTTTTTCAACTCGAACAAAAGATTTAAGCTTAAAATTTAAATTTTAAAGATGTTTAAAAAAAAAATCCTGTTGAAATATGCACTGAAACCTTGTCTACAGGTAAATGGGTGGAAAATTTATAAAATCAAATGTTGTAAAACATTAAGTCAAGATTTTATATTGAATTCATACTGCAATTCGTGATTTTTAAAACAAAAATTAGAAATTTTAAGTTAGAATTTGCAGAGCAGTTTGTATGTAAACAAAAGTCACACTTTCACAAATTTTAAACACCGTGATAAATTTTAATCATGGAAATTTGAACTGAGGATAGTATGATCATCAGTGGTCAGGGGAAAAATAGGCTATAATTTTTCCATTTCGTATATTTGTACAACTGAGTCATTTTAGGGTTTTTGGCTTGAGTTTTGTCATGGCTGCAAACGTGGAGGGTTTGTCACCTATGAATGATCGAGCTTCACGCGATTCACGGGGAAGGAAGCATGTCGTGTAGTCAAGATGTAGTTGAATTTTTAGCTTCTCTGGTGATCTACGGTGATCGTGAGGCGTTTCCATTGATTGCCTTGTTTTCCAGTTTTTCGACTCAGAGGCTAAATTTTGATTTAGATTTTTATGTGTTATCCTGAGATTCGTTTCTGGGTCTTTGAGTAATTCGTGGTTTGTCGAGAAGGTTGGGGATCGCCGCAGCGTGGCCGAGGAGTTGTGCAGGTGCACGGCGTGGAGGTGGAGAACGGCGTCGTGTCAGTAAGGTTACTCGTGTCGTGCTCGAATAATTTGGGGGTTTCCTTCGAGTTTGATTCGAGTGTGGAGGCGCGTGAGTTAATTCGTGTGTTGTAGCTTAGTGCTTTGAGAAATTAAAACTGTAACTAAAAAAAAAAAGTAGAGGAAGAAGAAGAGGTTCAGGGTAAAACAGGGAAAGAAGCAGTGGAACTCGGTGAAGTACCGTGTAAACTCAAGGGGGAACTCGGGTTTCCTTCATTCATGCAGTTTAGTTTCTGTTGTAAAAGTAAGTGTTATCAAATAGTTTTTTTTTTTTGTCTGCAAACACTGTTTTCATGAGTTTGACAATTTAAAGCCCAAAAGTCTTAATTCAAGTAAATTATTTAATCAATGCTTTAAAGTGTTTAAATTCTTAATTATTATTTTAATCCAGAATTTATTTTAATTTAGTACAAAGTTAATTAACAATTGAGTATAGTCAGCCATTGTAATTGATTTTTTTTTAAAACTAATAAGGATCTCAAATGTTGAAATGTTAATTATGTAGAAATCTAATCTTAATTGATAATTTCCGAAGTAAATAAAATAATTACTTTTTAATTGTAACTGGTGATGGATCAACTGATTTATTAAGAAATTAATACAGTATAATTGTCTACGTAAGGTAATTAATGAATGAAAGAATGCAATTTAATAAATAAATAATTAAGTTTTATTAAGATCATTAATCAATGATTAAAGAATAGTTAATTAAGAAATTAAGTGAAACAAATTGATTAAGTAATTGAGTGATTAAGGAAAAGCTAATTAAGTATTTAAGTAATTAAGGAATTAATTATTTATTGTAATTAATGAAGTTTAATGTGAATTGTTTAAGTTAATTAATCAAGTTAATTAATTTAAATAATTAATTGATGATGTGATAAGTAAATTACTTGGAGAAGTAAATTAATGACTGGATATAATTGAATGAGAATGATTTGATAATGGAAGTAATGTGAGTATAATTACTTTGTGCAAATTTAATCAAGGGATTGATTAAAGGAAATCAGATGAGAAGTAAATAAGTGATGTGATAAGAGTAATTAAAGGTGATTGATTACTGGATAGTATTAATCAGGGGTGATTAATAAATATAGTTTAATTGAAGATTTAATTACTTAAGGTAATTAATTTAATATAGGATAATGAAATGAAATGTAATTAGCAATCATTAAATAATGAAATTAATAATGAAAGATTAAAGAGAAATTAATTGGTGAAATTAAGAAGTAATGTAATGTATGTAATTAAAGGTTAATTTCTAAATTTGGATAAGATAAATAATTTGGAAATAATTAAGAATGATTACTTGAAATTAAGTGTTAATTAATCAAGTATGATTAAATGAAATGGATTTATAAATTGATTGATATTTGGTTAATGGTTATATAAGCAAGAATTATAATGGTTAAGTAATTAATTTAATTTACTTTAAATTAATTAGAGATGCAAGTAATTAATTTAATTCATTTTAAATTAATTATAGCTGATATGATTGCTTATATATGGATGGATGATATTGTTTACTCTGAATGGTTTGAAATTCCTAGCATGAGATAAATGATGCCGTGTGAAATGTATGCTTGATTGTAGTATGATAATAATATGGATTATCTGTTATGATTGCTTATCTGTTATGGTGATAATGTTGATTTTCTATTGTGATACTATGAATTATCTATCTGTGTGTATATGGATAATTGAGATTGAATTGTTTTAAACTTTAAAACAACTTGGCCCTAAAAGACACGTTTTGGATTTCGATGAGACCGGGATCGGGTTTCCACATTTGGAATATCCGAAAACCACATCGATCCAAATTAACGTTAGGTCGTTAATCTGATATGAAGATGAAGGTTTAGAATGCAAGGGTTGTCGTCGTTAACTCTGAGGGTGATTCCAAAATGAGTGTAACGAGATAATGCCTTCGGTTTCGTTCGAACCCGGAACGAACTTGTATGGATTGAATGCTTTCAACACATCGTCAGGTGGGCGATGAGCATTCTAAGAAAATTTGTCCTCTAAAGGTAATCGTAGCCTCAAGCCTCATCAACCGGGAATGGCTAAAACAGGGGAGATGCAGCAAGGTTAGGTGGGTCATGCCCAAGCAGGACAAGATATTTCCCCTGTCTATATGTCCCTTTTTATTCGGCTTAGTGGGTGGTTGGGCGCGCCAACCACGGGGTTTATCTTGTTCGGGACTGTTCAGTAAGGAATGGTTCCGGCCTTGTGTTGCAGGGGATGAAGGGAGTAATCCTCGGTACGGTGATCTAGGCCCCGTACTGTGACGGGCGGTACCCCAGTAGCCCTGCCATTGTATGGAATCCATTTTCCAATAAGTGCCCACGGTTTTGATTTTATTACCCACTTTTGTGGCTAGTAGCTGGAATTTAATCATGTAACAATTTCGGCTATTTTCTATTTACTTGAAAACCCTAGACACTATTATAATATCACAGAATTTCCTATGAAATGTTTTGGTTAGCGTAAGGTAAAAACTTACCCGTATTTATTTGTGGGAAGTCTTACGTGATACCTTTATTTTCAAAGGTTTTGCAAAGTTAAACAATTTAAACTGTTTACTCATACCAGACCCATGTCTGACCCGGAGTTTATTTTTGTTTTTCATAAACTCTCGGGTACCCAAATTTTTACGGGTAGTCAAGAGATTCAGGTTAGCTTTGACGAATTCTGGAGGAGCAATGGAGCAGGAGGCTTCGGCGTTGTAGATATCTATCTAGTTCCGATGTGTTAGTTAGAGTATGTTGTATTTGAGATGTATGTAGTGACTGATGTATATATAACATTATCAAATGTAAAATATTGCATAACTCTGATATATGTAAATTATGAGATTGTTATGTGATGTATTATATTTTATTCCATTCCGTTGTGAGATTTCGTGTTTGTTGTTCTTTCTTTCTCTTTCTTTTCTATTTCTATCCCTTTCTTTCTTAATGATGATACGTCTTTCTGGTGATAGAAGGGCGGGTCGTCACACCCTTTGTGATTTCTGGATTTATAATTGATGATTTCTAGAATTTGTATTTCACCAATTTTTTGATTGGCATTGATATATTTGTCAATATTTATGGTTTGGTGAATAAAATAAAGAATAAGTCATTCTTTTTAGTGTTTGAAAATATTCGAGATGTTGTATGATTTTTGTTGTTCTCTAATGTATACTTTTCAAAGTTTGGCATTATTGTTATCATACGTTTTTGTCATATCTCGTATCCTATCTTATTTTATCTGATATTTATAGCTAGACTGATCCGTTTATTATTTTCTTATTAAATAATACTTGGGTCATACCGAGATGGTACAGGTGCTTCTGCTTGACTCCTTATCTGGGACCATCATCTGATTTTTGTCTAACTACTTTAGATTTGGTAGTTTTTGTTGTTATACATTCGAGATAGAGACTCCTTGATGTATACATATTCTTTGGTCTAGCACTTGTACTTTTGTGATGTAGTGGATCTTGCATGACCACTACTTTGATGTACACTTTTATGTGATATAATCATATCTGTTTACGCCTTTGTGATCTGGATATCTGTGACTGATTTGTGTTATGCTTATTTCTATATTTGTTTTCGAAGACCATATAGCCACTATGTAGCGCTTTGAGTTTGTATTTGATATGTCGGATTTCATCTTGAAATGAAATGCATGACATACCATCTGACATATCGGTACTCGCGCAAAGCCATTACACGGATGGTCGCTCCTCAACAGCCTTATTCTTCGTGCTAGTCGACGGCATTACCCAGGATGTCCTTGGCTAGTGTGAGTATAGAGGTGGGACGTCACATGCACGTAAAGTAAGTAAATTTGATGGGATAGTTTGTGGTTTGTAAAATGAACATGATCGAGATGATGTCCAAAATAAAATTACAAAATCTTAATCTGGATGTACTAAAGGGAAGAAAGTTTCCATGCATGGGGAACTTACAAAATCTTAATCTACACGTATCGAAGGGAAGAAAGTTTCCAATTCCACAACCCACTCAAGGACTGGCGGCGGTTGGGGCAATTCTATACCCATGTTCCTGTCCCCTATAAATTCCCGCACTTGGATATAGAAAATCCAATTCCACAACCTGCTCATGGAGATAATTAAACGTGATAGACATGAATAGTTTTTATATGTTAGGAGTCGTTTAAATATGAGGATGTATTCGGATATTCATTATAGCTAACCAAAATAGTAAGCGTTCCTTGTCATACCAACCCCCCATGCTATTTTCGACAGTAGTAATAGACTCATAGATGTAACATGGAAGCCTTCTTTCAATTTTTTATTAATCCACTTGAAAGGAAATGATTCACCTACTTTATATGACTGTTGTGTGTATGGAGTTCCTGGTTTATGTAAGTTGGAAAGAAATAGATTTTAAAATTGCAATATTGCAAAAAGTCCATTTGTACAGATGTAAAATCTTTTGATGTGAAGCCAACATTTGCATTCTTTCCTATAGGTTAATAATGACTCCCATTAAATATTCTTACAATGTGCAAGGATGGTGCTTTGGACAACTAACCGAGGTTTATTTATTATAAACATAATAGGTTTTTACTTTGAATCTAATATGATTAGTGTTTACTTATTAGTAACTGAGTTTTATTTCTTAAATGTTCAATCTCCAAATTGATTAAAAAAGATTAGCTTGGTGAAAGCTATAATACATTTGTTTTTGAAGGAAAAACTCATGTTATCTCTTCACATCGGTTATGATGTAACATGATTATAAATAAAAGTAATATGATGCCTAAGCAATCACTAGTGCTTGAAATTTATTCTAACTAAATTTAATAAAATCACCTCAATATGGACTGCATAATTTACTCTGTTTTTTCAAGATCACTTGGATACTTTTACATTAGCAGGTAACATGGACTTCAACCTTTGTTTCATTTTCAGCTATAGCCCAATAAAAATTTCAGCTAGATCCTTATAGCAATTTTAGTTGCGGCATAATAAATAAATCATTTAATTAACCTACATATATTGAACAGCCACTGATGTTCTTTCAATTTTATTGCTACATGATGTTATACTAAATATATCAATTTAGTTTGGATCGGCATTACTTCATGCTGGTGTAAGTATGCTATATGCTTATTTTAGCACCCATATTAAGAATGCTAGCAAATGAAAAGAAAAAAGAAAAAGTACCCATTATGCAGTTATAACCTGAACTGGCCAATTATTTAACTGAGAGGTTGTAACAAGTACAATCATGGTTCATCATGGTCCAATCATTACTTCATAATATGAAGCAGCTTTTCTGTGCCTTGATCTTTTTCGTTTTCTTTTGCTTAGGAGGCAGTAGCACAACTTTTATTGCTACACCAAAGACTGCCTTAACATTATGGCATAACAAATGAATGTTTACATCTATTGTAAAATACATGAGCGAAGAAAGAAAAGAATGACATATGAGGGATAAAGACCGCATACTTGTGTTTTCGAGCTGCACTCAATGTAAGATGGGGCACCAATTTGATTTTCCAACTCTTCCTCTTTTTTTCAATATAAAATGATAATTAATGCTACTATCAAAAGAAACAGAGTGAAAGAAACAAAAAGCGATAATGGAACTATATTAGTGCTAATGATTTCTGCCTGTGCAGTTGTAATCGGAAGTTGCAATCAGAACAGCGCCTGGATGATCTACAAAGAATTGCTTATCATCAAAGAATTGCTTGTCATCACGAAGATCTATATGATAAAACAGGTTTCATGTTAGCAGTAACACAATTAATTGAACATGCAACTTTTCAATAAGTAGGTAATATGGAAGAGACATTAATTGCGAACAAAAATAATTCACTAACAATACTGCCAATCATAATATGTCATCCAATATAATATCTTAAACAATGTTCACTACAAGGATGGTCTTATATAACACTTATTATTTTTGTCCGTTGCATATATAATAAAATACCAACACAATGTTTCACTTTAAAGCTGTAGCCATCTTAAAATCAAACACGACTAACTGATAGAGGAAGAACTCGTTGCATGCACTTTTTCCACACTATTTCAAGTTGAAGTTTAATATAAACTCAGCTAAATTAAATGTATTCATTCAAATATAGATCTCCAAGCAGAGTAACCTATCATATATTCCATGAATGATACCAAACATACGAGATAAACATAGCAGAAAATTAATGTACAATGATGTCATGATAAAGCAACTAGAAAATAAGTACCTAGGGTAATGCATCTCTTCTACCAGCAACATTCATAACTTGTGCATTTTTAGCCCTATCAAAGAAGTTTCTATTACAAGGTTTAGCCACAGAATATTACAACGAATTTGAAACGTGAATTTCTCCAAGAGATGAGACTTGAACTAGCTGGAGGAGGATATAATTTTCTTTATGCTTTGATGTCCTCAGATTTTTTCAGCTTGAACCGTTCTTATTACCTAATTAGTGGATACGAACTACATATCATTTGTTTATGTAATTTGTATATGTAAAAGACTTCATAAGAATTCAAGAAATGGTAAAGCTGCTTGAGGACAAATGAATTTTTTTCTATGTTAAATTGATTCACATAATAGATTTAATTAATATATATGCCAAAGTTGAAAATTGCTTCTGCTATCTTGATATAAATATGCAATCAAAAAAGTTTAGATGTGCAATACACGTTCCAGATTGTAGAACAGTAGAAGTACAGTTTTATGCCTTCCTTAACACCACATACAAGAGTGCTATATTTCATGTCCAAGGAGTTTGTAGCAATGATTTTCCTCTCTTTGATGAAGATTCTCCAACTAGTTCTCTGAACTTCCTACTGTATTTAAATTGACAGTTTATTCATAAATGAGAAAGATAATACTCAGTATTGATTCACTACTTTAATGACATGCCACACTATAATTTTATATATAGAGCTATAAATAGAAGACTAGTTCACGTTTGTAAAATGATTAAGAGGATCTTCTTTATACATATGAAATGCCACATCAAGTGACGAACATACATGAGTTTCAACTTTGTTGCCAGTTAATGGATATTTAAAAAAATTTAATTATATGTCAATGAAAGTTAACAGAAAGTCTCATTTTCATATGTTTGAAATATGTGTTTCCAAATCAATGCATGTCAATTTTAAGTTTTTATGGAAAATGCCTGATTTACTTTTCATTCAAACTTCAAACAAAATTAAAAGTCACGGATACATGCCGTTTCTTTTCTATGTATTAGTATACTAGTAAAGTAATATAATATGAATTATGAAAATAAATTAGATTGTATATAGTTATTTATCACTAATGGAAATATAGATTAGATGAATGAAGAATCACGACCTGTTTTTGCCAATTTGTTCACTCCCAAGCTGTTTGGAAACTAAGAAAAAATCATAAGTGAAATAAGGAAAAAAAAGGAAAAAAACTTGATAAGGGACGCAACAGTGCTCTTCCAAGAACCATTGCTCTCAACCAAGGCCTTCCAACAGCCACATTCAGTGAGAAGTTATTCCGAATTAGGATATCTGGTCTGGAAGGATAAGCAAAGTCCATATGTTTTAGTTCGACATGACCTGTAATTGACTCAAGCTCGGTACCTGAATCCTCATTTCGTTCGATCTCTGTCTTATGATTGATTACTCAATATAATTTCACAGCAAATACTCTTGCCTTTGCAAACGCTGCTATGTTCAGTGCTGACTGACTCAATGTTCTATATATAGCAGTAAAATACAATTATTTAGTTTACTCACTAAAACATTAAATTTCACTTAAATGATGGAAAAAAAATCAAATTCAACTATGTATGAGTTTAAAGATTACATGTTAATAAACTTTAAGATCCCTCCCTACATGCACACTTCCGCAAAAGCATATCATCCGATCTTAACTTGCATTTAATAGCTACCAACATCGAAATAGCCTTTTTACTCCTCACCTTGAATAACAAATCAAAATTGAAATGACAATAAGAGTGTATAAAAATATCAATGTAATGTATGTATAAATGTTAAAGTAAAAAAAGGGAAAACAAAATGAAGAAAATGAAGAAAAGAACAAGAAACTTTTTGCCGATCGAATCGACCTACTCGATCAATTTATTTCACATGGAGAATCGTGGTAGTTTACACATGGAGTGCACATCAAACTCCTTTTATTTCACTGTACCTGTTAAGCCTAACTCCATTGAATTCTTTTGCTTTTATATAAGATGGATTCCTACCACTTAATGGTGATAACGAAGAGGCGGTTCAACCTTCCCTTGTAGGTACCTTAAAATCTATGGTATATAAATCACCGGTTCATTTGCATTTCTTGTACTAAGCCATGCAAATATAAGAAGGAACTTAAGCTCATTTGAGTCATAATCATTCCTAAGGCCTATATCCACTATTTTATGCATGGAACATGCAAATTCTAATTCTTGAACCCATTGAAAAAGTTCGTCTTCTTCATCTGATGAATGGCCAATAACAAGCTCTAGGATTATACGTCCAAATTTACAAACTACATCTTTCCTTTTCCCATCAATGTAATCTACAAGATTAAGTATAGCAATTAAAACCAGCAAGGCTTTAAGCAACTAAAGTGTAAATTTGTATAAGTTTGTTAGAGGGTGGATAATAGTTGAACGTTAAGATGATGCGACATATAAATTGCCAACATAATCAGAATCCATGTGCTAAAGCTCGATTCAGAGATCTGAAAGTCAAAAACATAATGATAAAACTTGGAAAATGTGCAAAATGAAATAAAACATAAACATGACGGTTTTTCCATGGAAAAACCTTAGCTACAAAGTTTCTATCCAATGAAACGATTTTAGTATCCATGGATACATTATGCACCGGAGAATCACAAAAGTAGAAGAGGCATTCTTGAAGTAATTAGGAAAAACAACCAGAATCAAAATTTACATAATTTTGGAGAATATAATCGCTTTGTTTTCATAATAAATTACCACAACTGGTGCAATGTCAATTGCAATATGTAATCTGATTCTCCAAGTCAACGAAGTTCTAAATGGATATGTAAACAAAGAAGTAAAATCCTTAATTTTGTCTAAGGTTTAGGGTTTACAAATTCAAGAAAAGAAAACATATCAAATCTCCAAACAATACCCTAGGGTATTATTTATTGGCGCGGGTTAGACACATTTGCATTAGTCCTTTCGACTTAGTCGAAAGAGTGTCTTGAAGACCTGTCATCATTACTGAATTTAGGGTGCCATTCTAACTCTGCTTTTGAGTGGAACTTAGGTGCTTTTATACCATTGAAAGGTATATAAGCGTCCTTCACCTTGTTGTTGATGTGTTGTGTAGGTATGAAAGGTTGTTGGCTTTCGACGCTGTTCAAAGTGGGTATTTTTGGGGCTTCGAATGACTTGAAGTATAGTAGAATGCTTAGCTGTGAAGGTGGGTTTTGAATGTATCCCCATTGATTAATGCAAAACCTCCATCTTCAGGTGTTTGAGGAAGCAATATTAATCATATGAGAGATCTTCTTCATATTCATGAAAGGTTTCAACCAATTCGAAAGGCTGATCTAGGCTTTCGAATGGTGAGTTTTGGCCAAATGTTCTTCTACAGAAGGTAAGCAATGGTAGAACTAACTACTTCGAAAGGTTTGGAACATATGTTGAAGCTTTTTATCCGATACCTTCGAAAGGTGCTTTTAACTCATGTAAAACCCCTTTATGCATGCAGAACCAATTGTTTCGAAAGGGGTTAACTGAAGAAAAATGGTAGCCTCGTCCCCTTTCGATCTAAAGTCCATTGCTTATCCAATATTTCGTAGAAACATCCTTTCGAATCTTTCAAACAGACTTGCTATTTCCATCATTCTTCATACATCCTTCTTCTGTATTCTTCTAGGTTTCGACAAAGTTGGAGTGATTTATGATGCTAACATAAATATTTACATGGTATTTATTAAATATTCTAGAACACTCTTAATCGCTATTTAGTGATTTTAAATTGATTTTGATATTCGCTCAATCTAACCAAGTACATTAGCAAAATATGATATAGTATAAAACATAGCATATAAGATCGTTTCTATAGCCAATGTAAAGGAATTCATCTCATATGCTCCATATTAAACATTTTATTATTGTGTTTATTTACATCATTTGTGACAGTCCCAAGATCCTTTTATACCAATTATAAAAGAGGTCATTTTTGAATCCAATGTCGAAGGTTAAACAACCAAAATAAGGCTGAATTTAACACGAGTACATCATTAAAAGTTATTAGTATATTATTTAATTACAGTTTAGAAATATCATAATACCTTTTAACATTCTTTCTTATGTACCATGCGCTTGCTTTGAATTTTGAAAGAAAATTAAACCGTTTGATTTTTCTTCCAAAATATTTGCTCAATTTTGATGTTGGTTGAATAATAGTTTCATATTACTTCCTGGATCATATTTAAAACCCACAAACTAAGCATCGTTCCCTTGATATCGAAACACTTTGGTTGTTATGTGCAAAAGGTTTATTCTAAATAACTATTCTGAATTTATGTTTCGACATATATGTAATAGAATTCAAAGTCATGCTTGCTGTAATTTTGTGAGTAAAATCTAAACTAACTCAGGCACGTTGAATGACAAATCTATTACGTTAATTTCAACAATTAAAATTTACAATGCAATTCTTATCAACGTAGTTTACTATATCCCAATTGCATTAGTCTTTTTCTAAAAGACACATTTGCGTCTGATGGATCATATCCCTATATGTACAAGTATCAAAATCATATTTTGATGATATACTTAGAATCCATTTTAGACTTGCGCATCATGCCATATGGCAGAATCAATACCCTTACTGATTTGTTGACAACTGAGAAAGTCTTATCATGACATTACTACATAACTCTTAGTTACTCTTTAATGTGCGAGCGTTCTAGTTAGACATTCTAATAAGTCGTGACTATTTTGGCTTGGTTAATTTCATTTCATCATGGATAATCAATTTTATCTTTAGATCACTACGTAGTTAATATCAGTATCAGCTACCGTTGCTCATATTTCTCTCAAATAAAATTATTGGGTCAACCCATTCGAAAACCCACATTTCCTTAGCCAACGTATTACGATGGCCAGGCACTTTGCTCGATCCGACTCGTGTAGCAATGATTTGTCCATGTGTCGCCCCAACCGAAGCATGACCTAACTTCTTTGCCTTTCACTTACTAGCCAGACCCAAGAAGGGTCACCTAAGAAAAGCATCATCTTCTCTAACGTGTATGACGGGATGGTCTCCCTTACAAGTAGTAGACAATGAGGTCAAGGCATGTTACACTAGGAAGTTAGGGCCCCTGTAACGACCCACTTTTTCGACCCTTAAAAGTTGATGCTAATACATCTATGGTATTCACATACCGAGCATCCAAGTGATGGAAAGAAAGACTGTTCAAGGAAAATGAAAGAAAAGACAAAATAGAATCCCATATCGCGACAAGTAGTACATAACATACAACATATGTTTACAAATAAAAACTGTAATGTACATATATTAAATCTGCGTACATAATCTGATATTGAGGGAAATAAAGTATAAGTGAGTACGTCTTGAAGGCCTCTAACTCGTCACTTGAAGCTCCAAAGCATACGAAAATAGATCATAAACACATGCTCAGTCAGGCTTGAGCATTATAAGCAAAATAGTGCTTGGATCAAGTTGGCAAACCAACGTGAGAAACACACTTTAGATGGATTTCAATGTTATAAAACCTTTTAAAATAAATGTACCTCATAAGATCACGCTGCACATAAACACGGACAAGTTTTTACCTTATGATAACCAAATCATTTATAGGAAATTTTCTGATATTTTGATAATGTCTAGGGTTTAAATAAATATGAATCTCAGTTGAAATTGTTACATTAACTATATTCTAACATAATAGGTATACAACTAAGTCCGAAGGCACTTATTAGAGAATGGATTCCATACACGACAAGGTAAGAGTCTACATTCCGTACAGTATGACCCTAGATAAAATGTACCCAGGCTGCCTCAATTGCACCTCCGCTACTCAGGAATGGCCTAACCCTTCTTGGATAGTACCAAATATGATCACCCTCATTTGCCCCTTGCTAAATCATTTATGTGGCCATAAACATACATAATCCATAAATAAATGTCACTCTAGATACAAGTGATGATCATACCCTAATGGAAGTGACCCACACAGCCCTACAACACGTCACTGCTTTACTCATTATTGGTTCTGAGGCCTAAGGCAATGTTTTACCTTTTAGCAAATCGCACTTCAAATTCTAACACTGCCCTCAAAACATATGACACATATTGAGTCACACTTAAATGAAAGGATGTGCTTGCTAAATTAGTTTTCATAAAATATTCATCTAATGGGTTATTAAAATATCAAGCCCAATGTGTGCTGATGGATGTATGAGAAACAACACAAAAGTCTATCACTACAATGCCTATTCATTTACTGGTGGTGATGATAATTCTTATATGGAAACAATAGTTAACAGAGTATACAAAACATTTATATCGCATGAATGAAAACCGTAATGGTTATTGAGTATACAAACCATTTCACAATAATGTAAATTTAATGCAATCTTACTTTATATTCTCATTATAAGTGAAATCAATGTTCAATATAGTTTGCTTCTATAGATTATGTAACATTTATCCTATTTAAGGTCCAATTAATAACTCTTCCATCATCAACTATCAACTATACTATAGTCATAAACAGTATGAAAGTTTTATCATGAAACCAACTGCATTATATGTTTTCTTCAATAATTTAGACATTTGTTCCTATAAATAATATGTACTTATGGTTGTAAATATTTCCATCATCTCATAATGTTAAAGCCAATTCTTGACTTTGTTATCATTTTCAGCTAGTACCTCTTCATGTAGAGCACTGATGTTTGTCGTTTCAGTCCAAGTTACAAAGTAACATTCCACGTTCGTATTTTCTATATAAGTGGTAGTACTTCCCTTTGTAATCCATAATTCAATAGCTTTTAAAATTAAATACCCTGGTTTATTTGTGAAATCCATGAAGGTTTCAACAAACTAATACATCTAGTGTAATATTAGATGTTTCTTTGAATTTATATGTACATGCATGTGATATTAGAGAAGAATAACTGAAATAAACCAAACGGCAGAAAATCAACCAAAAATTTCCTGAAAATTGTTAGGAGAGATTCCAGACCCATTATCAACAACCTTAAAATATTCTTTTCCATGCTCTTTCAAACTGATTTCGATACAGGTTGCGCTTGCATCCAAACTATTCTCGAGCAGCTCTTTAAATGTTGATTGAAGATTTAAAATCACTTGACCCGAACAGATTTTGTGGACCACTAATTTGTTAATGGGTCTGATTAAAGGAGATGAGGGTTTTGGCATGTCTAACACTTTTGGGAAGTGGGGAATATATTTTATAAACACCAGGGGAATTAACGAACATGGCAAATAAATCCTCTCCTTTTTCACTCTTCATGATGTCTACGATTCTTCTTATTTGAGATAATTAGTCCCACATCGTCCAAGATATACCTTTTGCTAACGTATACAACTTAACTGATGAATTTATAATCGTACCGTTGTTGAGAAAATTAGCATGACACATGGTTGGATGGTCCAGTCTAATTGGGATGGGATACCATTTTCCATTTTTAAGACAACATGTAAATCATCGTCCTCCCTATAGCTGAAAATCACTACCCTTTACATATACATGCAAAGGGTAATTTCAGAATTTCAAAATGACAATAGTGAAATCCCATTGATTAAATTTACATTATTAATAGTAAAGTTAAAGTTTTTCTCCATTCGCTCCATGTTCATAATACCCCTTTCAGGTGTTCCTTTCGCTTATGCTTGCATAAGCCATTACCTGATTACACACCCTACCTATTATTTCCCATCCATATAACAATTCATATGTTGAACTTTACTTTGAATTTTAAAGTACAGTTTTATGCATGAATCATTAAAGTTTACTTGACCAAAATAGCTCTACCAGAACTTGTATTGCTTACTGTTGAACAATTATGTCGATCATTTAAATTTTATAAAACTAGAATTTAAAAACTATGTGAACACATTGTCACCGTATTCTATTGACTACTTCAACTAAAGTTCATGATGAACAATAAAAATAATCCACATCCCATAGGAATTGACACTAACCATGAAAAAACTAATCGTTCTTCCATTTGTAATACAAGATATACAATACACATGATACAACCTTTTACAATATGCACTGCATCCAAACATTCATTATTCACGCACTGATGCACATAATACTAAACAAAAAATATTTTATGTTCACATTGCAGTTTCAGTAAAGTGCAAATATGAACTAGGTGGTATCTAGCTCTGAAGATCGTTTTAGACTTACATAGTACCAAAATCCAGTCCAGTATACATAATATACAAATAACATGACATTTTATATTAACTAATAATAAACCGTAATGAGTTTTACACCGACACATGGGTTGAAAGGTTAGCATTATATTCGCCTATCCTAAAATAATCACCCATAACAACAACATCATTAGCTCCACCTATATTCATCACCAACTCTATAATATAAAAACATTATGAAATTTAGTTTAGTCTATTTTTCTGTTTTTATTATTACTATAGCTAAGAAAGCTCGGTAAATATTTATACATATATAATTGTTTTCAACAATTTACTTATAAATGATAGTTTTATTAAAAAAAATCTAGTCACTTATAATTAGATTATCACCAACTCTACATATATAAATATAGAAAAACTAAGTTATTAATAAAACTATTATATAAGTAAAAATATTTATAAAGCTTTTGACACTGTTGTAGTATTAGTATTAGTAGTATTAGTAGTAGTAGTAGTAATAATAAAAAGAAGCTATTAGCAGAATAAACTGCTTGATAGGGCAATATAATAATTGTTCACAATGTAATTCCACTAACGCAAGTTTCATCCTAGTTATTATCAGATATAAGGAGTCTTCTTTCCTATATCACAAATGGTCCACTTGCAATTAAATGGAATTAAATGGGTATCTACGTAATAAAAAGTTCCTAAATCAAAATCATGATATCTCAAATAACTTACACACATTCATTTTGACATTTAAACGGAAAAAAATTAGTATTTATATTATCCAAACAAAATATACATTTAAGAAGTTAAAATATCGATTTTAATTCATATGGTTTAAAAAAGAAAACATTTTTTCTCAAATAAATACAAGGAAAAAAATATGAAAAAAAGTCTAAAACTTAGACAAAGTAGAACTTCTGATGCCCAAGTTAATGCTAGAGGTTACTTTATGCCATGTTTAAAATGTACGTATCTAAAGTGCTTGCTAAAACAAAGTAACAATCTAGTTAAACTTAAACGATTGGTAAAAATGCAAGTAGAAAAACTTTTCAAATAGTAATCCATTTTCTGAAAGATCCTGCTAATTAAGAAATGTACATGCTCAAGTATAATATTAATATTTTTATAGTAACCAATTTTTACTATCTGTTTAACACTTCCTCAGTTTTATATTTTCACCACTGACAAAATATAAACAATCCACTTAACATATTTAACCAAAATTTTACTTTTTCTTATTAATCCCTTATAACTCTGCTAAATTTAAAAGGTAAAAACAAAATATAACTTATATATTGTAACATTAAAAAACGAATAGTAACATTATTTCAGACGGAACATATAATGAATGCTTGCCTTTCTAGCAATACTCTTAAATAAAACCATTGTTAGTTCTATTTTTATTTTTTGAAATTTATGTTTAATAAAATATTGATGGGGTCATTTAAAGGGAAAATATTATAATTAGACATAGTAATGAATCATTATTTATGCACTATATCATATTACCGGCAATTAATGCATCATAAGATGAAGTTTCCATGCCTCAAAGATCATAAAATTCAAAAAGAAGAATCAGAGAGATTCCCATCAAGATTAGGTCATCACCCTCATCAAAATAATTTACTTTTAATGATTGCTGATGTCCGTGTCTGGTTCTTCATCATATGCACTTCAAACATAAAATTTTATATGAAAATATACAATCATTACTTAAGCAGTTAGCAAGAATGAGAAAATAGGAATTAAAGCCCCAGAGTAAAATGTTTTCATAGCAAGTAAGTTTTCGTAACTTTCACACAAAAACAAGAAACTCGGTAACTTGCAAATGATATAAAATAATCTGAAAACAGTGAAATTAAACCAAAATCTCATACCACTCGAAAAGTGGATCGGAAAACCGATCCATGACCGGAATAACAACTGAGCGACAACTCAACTCATTGAATTGCAAATGATAAATATAATCCAAAAACAATCAAATTTAACCAATATCAAATACCGATTAAAATGGTGATCAAAAAAACAATCGACGAGTGGATAATAACCTAGCGGTAGTTACCGTGTGAGCTAGGGTTGGGTTAAAATCAGGAGAAGGATATTCATAATTATATAGGACAAAGGAAGTCCTGTAAGTTTTGGTCCAACATGGCCGATAATGATCTAGGCCTCAATATTCAGTCCATGTATCTCAAACCATAAGAAAACAATGTTGAATAAACGCGGTAGTCTTTTTTCTATGATGTCTAACACAATGCATGCTATTCATTAATATTTAGAAACTAACTAATGTGAACCTTTATCTTTATTAATAGTTGGCTTGGAAGTGCAATCTTTTGGTCCAACCGTTCAGTTTTCAAAATTTCCCTTTATAGGTAGATATTTTCATCAGCTGAAGCTTCTGATTTATATTTATCCTTATATAATTCTAAACTGTGGGACCCTAATCGTATATGAATTGAATAAAAAGACCTAATCAATAGTTATTTAAATTTGTATGTAACTAGAAGTCCCAACTAGCAAAATAGGACCTAATCAAGTATAAATATCATACGACCAACTCTGGCTACAATGACATATTCATACCTTTATCATAAGAATGTAGAATTCTAGAAAATCCTATTACCCCTATAAATATCATATCAAGTTTTCTTCTGCTCTTCACTTTGTTATTCACATTCAATCCATCTTTCATTACTAATCCATCACTTCTGCTTCACTGTTCTCCCCTCTTTACCATTCAATATTGTAGTTGGTTTCACCGAGGAAGATAATTTGTTAGTTCAGGTATGCTTTTTATTGGGAATGTATTTTTTTCCTTGGTTCACTAATTAGTTAAGCATGGTGGTGGATATAATTGGTTTGTTTGCTGTGTAGGTTATTCTCTTTTTAGGAAAAAAAGCATACACTTTCCTGGTTCAGCTTGAGTCAAAATCAAACCTGTTCAGGCAGGAAACTACTTCCTATTACTGCACTTTTAAAGATAAGCGTATATCTTCGGTATCATACACTTCTAATTACACATTCATGCATATGTCAAAGGCTATATATTGCAGTATTAGATTCATAACTATTAGTGAGGTAGAAAAAAATAAGCAATCATTATACACGGCTAACTAAACTATATGCATACAAACTCCACCTTTCATTGCCATAAACTATTTACTTGACAATCTATAACATATAATAATACAATCCAAATTTTTTCTGAAATCCTCTATCCCTATTTACAAATTTTTTATAATATCCATACACTGTTCACAAAGTTATATGAAGTAGATTGTTTTTTCTTTTGAAATTTGATGTTGCTTTTAGTGTTGGTTCATATTTTCTTGAATAATATTGTTAGAATAAGATGAATAAAAGTTTCTTGGGTTATTCAAAAACTTAACGTAATTGAGCATTTATGGCAATAGCATGGATATGTAAATTATAGTGATAAAGGAAATTGGGTCTGTGTCATGGAATTTGACTTAGCTATGTCACTTCTACCAATACATATATGTTACCAATAATCAATACTGTTTAGCTTGATTTTTCTTTTTTAAACTCTATCAAATAGTTCAAGATGTATGCTCCGATTGACCTCTAATTTGATGTTGTTTGGCGGTGAAAATCATAAAGGGGATTCATGATTAAATGCAATTAAAGTTCCTGGTTCATGTGTTGTACCATAAAGTTGAAAGCAAACCGTTTACATTATTCAAACATACACACACACACATTTACAGTACAGATGTATGTAAAAAAAGAAAAAGTTAGGAGTAATTTACTATTAGACTTAGTATATGATGGCTGTTTTTCAATCGATCTGTTAGTAGTGCATATTTTCTTGAATAATTGTTTTAGAATAAAATGAATAAAACTTGCTTGGGCTATTCGAAAACTTAACTTAATTAAGCATTTTCTAATGATATTATTTCCACTATGTTATTTTCTTGAATAATTTCGTTCTACTTATTTAAATATAAATGTTATTTTTGGGGTGATATTCCAAATTTTTCAATGATATTATATATTTGCTGCTATATGACGGGCACATAAAATACACTATTAATTGATAAATCTTTATGACTTAAGTTTTATTTGACATTTTAGCTGGTAGGGAATTTGAAACTATTTTACCAAGTAATGTTTTATGCTGACAATAACAAGTTAAGTTGCTTGCATAAACAAAATGGCTACGCTATTTTCGAGCTATGTGATTTACTCTATGGTTTGTTGGTTGATTAATAGACGATTGCGTGTACAGTGTGTTATTGCTCAGTTCCTTAATCAGTACTTCAGTTGCATGTTGCAATGGCTATCATTGGGTATATCTAACAATCGAGTATGGTCAGAATGAAGAATGTGGATGATGATTAGGCCATCAATGTTGAATATTTTTCTGTTAGTATGACAAATATTTAAACCATAATCAAACTGTATAATATTGATATAAACTAGTTATATGGGAGAAAATGTGTAAAATGATTTCACAAAGTAAGTTTCCAATCTCCTATAGCTTAATAGATAGATCTGGTTTCATAATCAAATTGTATAATATTGACATAAACTAATTATATGGAGAAAATGCGTAAAAATGGTTTCACAAAGTAAGTTTCAAATCTCATATAACCTAATAGATAGATCTGGAATCATAGTGCTCCTCATCTGTGTTTCTGAAGGAGGAATTTAGCAAGAACGATGATATTTAACTAGTGAGCAGAATAATACTCTTTCAACAATTATGTACTTCAGTTGCATGTTGCAAAGGAAGCTGATTACCAATGTAAATAAAAGTAAATAGTATTGAAACCATACTATGCGTGCTTCAGGTATATTTAACCATGAGTAAATTCATTTCATGTTTACTATAGATCTATTTTTAGCTATTTGATAATGAATAATGTAACGACCCGAAATTTTCACACTCGAAAATTCCAGATAGTTATGAAAAAGAAGAAAGAGATAGAAGAAGAAGAACAGAAACACCAAACATCTCACATTCGCAGCGGATAAAATATAATAATAAATAATAACTGTTTACAAAAGAATACTATATCTATCGATTACATTTAATATACATCAGGGTTTCACATACATTCAGTCACTGAATATATACACTTATCATGTTTCAGATTAATAATATAAATACAGCGGAAATACTCTATACGATCTCGTCCTCCAGCTCCCCTCCTGAGCTCCAGAACGTATCTACCTGAAAATCTGTAATACTCGATCTGACCCGAGCATTACATCAAAGTAACACCCGGGTCAGGCTGGAAAACCAGCGTGAGTAAACCCAACTAACATGAAATACCAAAATTCTACAACTTGTATAAACCCGGGTAACTTATATCAATTTAACCAATTCACGATTTACTATAGAAAACATCTATTTCACATATAATTCTCTAAGTACCAAACTTAGATATAATAAACTGATTCACTAAAATCTCTTCATTTCATCGTATTGATTTCACAAATCAATTTATAAAAATTCGAAATGGTTTTGGGTATTTCCCAATACCCGACCTCGGCCTCTTCGCAACTCATGCCACACTTACCCAAATTATCCAAATGAAATACACAATATTTCACATCAGAGATATTAATTCATCCAAAGCATTCAATACCATCCAATCATTCATAAGCAAAACTTAATCACTTCCAAATTAATTAAATTAATCCTGACGGAATTACTAATACCATCCACTTCCGTTCCTTCATTAAATATTAATTGATCTCAAATCCATTAATTAATCAACCCTTCATTTACATCTTAATCAATCACATTGGATTTAATTGTCTTTCGATTGCATTCAAGTTATTATCTTTAATTAATTATCACGATATAATTCTTCTTGAACACAATCAATAGCCATCTTAATTACCTCATGAATTAATTCACTGTTTTAATTACAGTAATCCGTAATAACTTATATTACTTAACTTCATAAGTCTCTTTTATGGGTTAATCAATCTTAATTAGTCAATCTTTGATTTCACCATTAATTATAAAAATTAAGGATTTCAATTTCAATTTAATCTATCATAATCAAATTTAATTTCATTAATTCAAACCATAGTATTAATCATTTCGATAAATCCCAAAACTGTAATTAACTACCTTCATTCTACTTCATTCATACATTATTTACTCTTTACTTAACTATCTTAATAAATCTCTTGATAAATTTCACAAGGTAATTTTATTTTATTTATTACCTTCAGGGATTATCTAACAAACTATCCATTAATTATTTAAAATAAATCAAACCTAATTAATTTACTTAAACTTTCATTAATTAATTCAAAACCCTTAATTACCAAATAAATCAACCTGAATCATTAATTAATTAAATTAATTAATTATACATTCTAATTACCTTCAAATTTGATGAATCACAAGTCATTAAGCTTTTACTAACAATGGAAACATTTTCGTATTTATGACTTAAGTGTAAGATAATTTTTAAACCCCAAATACTTCGAGTCAATCACAATTAACTCGAGAACAACCAAAACTAAATCACCAAATCATCAGCACACATCCAAACAATTCAATTATCCATCTAATTATTAAATTTAATCATTTAAATTTAAATAAAAACCCAACAATGTGAGATTTACTCACCTTTATCGATTTGCAGCCCATTTCCTTTTACGACTTGTTCTTCACGACCAATGACCTTGTAAAACATTAGATGTTTTATTAATATTCAAGTCAATTGAGCAAATTTAAATTTTCATTTGATAATTAACTAACCGCTAAGTTCATTTTAAAACAATTAAATTAAATTTAAACTAATTTCCCTTCCTAACAGAATTTTTTTTTTTAAATGATAACTATGGGAGAAAACAAAAAACCCTCACCCCAACAAGAACAGTGCCCCTTCCTCCTCAGGTTGTCCTTAACCGAGATGAGCCCAACACAAATGCCTAACTGCCCCCTACCGGATGCAACAACAAGTCACCTCTTCCCCCTCTAAGACATCAGCAACATCGCGATGTCGTCTCACCTTTGATTCCTCCATCGTCGCTGTTCCCCATCATCGCGACACACCCAATCTCAAGCGTGCCCACCTCCCCATCGCGACACACCCAGTCACCAAAAATCACTCGCCCCGAACTTGAACTACTCGAACCAAAGACGTGACTTCGTCTGTCGCCAATTTCCCCCAGAAACACAAACCCTAGAATCGCGACTCACCATCGCGCTTCGATTGCAATTGGTTCGAACAGAAAAAAAAGATATTCGATTATAGAGGAGGCCGGCTCGGCCATTTTTTTTTTTAAATTGATTTGGAAACGAAGGTAAGGGCTCGGTTCCATTACTGTTCAAAGGAGAAGGAGAGGACGGGAATACAAATAGACTTAGGGTAGCTTCCTACGCACGAGTTGATTATTTTATAATTGAATATTGAAAAGTACTTCGTGCTGCATAACGCGAAATTCCGAACTCCAAATTAGACATGCCGATAGGCGTTTATAAAGTTTTACCCGCATTCCGAACACAATGAAACGTGTTTCGTAGGCTGATTTAAACGTATGTGCGAGTTACGGAATTAAATGATCTATATTCAATTAAATCAATTAAAATAAATCTACGCATTTCGAGCTGCCAGGGTCAAATGACAACTCCGATGGTACGAAAATTGAAATCCGATAATAACTAACTATTACGGATCCAATGGAATTGGTTTCGTCAAATTCCGAGACTGTCCCTCGAAAGGCTATTTTTAATTATCGATTTAAACGACATATTATTAAAATTGAACAAATCACCTTTAAATTAAATTTCAGCCATTTTATTATCTTCATTATTCATCATTATAAATTTATAAGCCTTCAAATTATTTTTAACAGGTTTAAAACTCCAGATTCAACATTTACCCAATTTCGAATTATAAAATTTAAAAATTTAATTACCAAGAAAATATTAATATCCGGAATTCAAGTTTAAAATTAACTTTTAAATGTTTAAAAATCAATTTATTATTCCAATTTAAATCGTTAAATTTTCCGGGCACATTCCTCCCCCCTTAAAAGAATTTCGTCCCCGAAATTACTAGCTATGGAGAATGGACCAGAACCCGTTTCCCTTTTCCCAAAACTCACAATTCAACATCCTACCAACTATTCTTTCAACCAACTTTCCAAAACCTCACATAGTTTCCCTACAACATTACTTACTTCATTTATTCAAGTTTACATTTAAAATCAAATTTTGAATTATCAAAAATTTCTCAAAATTTTTCTAACTCTCTAAATTTCCAAAATTTTTTGCCAGCGTCTCCTTTGCGCGGCTAGCTCGGTACGACTACAAAAGGCCTCTACGGGCTCCCAAAATCTCAAAAAGAAAACAAAAGCCAAGTGGCTACATCAAAAACCCAATCCAATTTCATACAGAAATGTAAATACATACCTTTTTGTCGGGCAATTCACATTTATCATTTGGAATCAAATCCAATTTCCTTTTTCCTTTATAATACCTGCATATTCTATTTAACCACAATATCCAATTGAAATTTTACAAATCATTTTTATACATTCTTTTACATAAGTTTCATATCCATTTCTATTCAAATTAGTTTTCACCGTTTCATGTCGATTCAAATTATTGTTTTCGATTCCTAATATTGAGTTATATCTTTCATTTAAATTGATTCATGTTTTTACTAATTTACTTTAATTTCCAATTTGAAATTGTTTTGTCGTTAACAAAAATTTTCTAACTTCCAAAATTTTCAGAAAATTTTGGCAGAGTCTCCTTTGTACGGAGGAGCTTTTGCAATTTGACAATAGATATAAATACATATACATCGACCCACACGGTCGGAAAAAGCAAAAACAGTTCATATTTCCTATTTTTATTGCGTAGGCGTACCTTATTTTGCATTTTAAGCAAGTAGCTTATTTATTTTAGCAACTAGCATACCCCAAATCTAGCCAAACGGCTTCCCTGTACCTGTACTTACTCAATTTAAATATGTAAATGCCATATATCGAAATTCTATTAGCATTTCTCATACTTTTAATAGCTAAACACAAAGATTACATAAACAACAAGCATTACGAAAGCAACAAACACCAAACGCTTACTATAAGCGGTTTATATCATTTTTAAAGCTAATTCAAATGCTTTCATCCAATTCATATGCCATTTCATTCAATTTTAATGGTGTACAACCCAATTACTTACATTCAATTTATTTTTAATCCAAACAAGCCCCTATTCACATTCGCTCTATGCAAGTGATGCAATGATTTTCTTAGAAGCTTATGTGAACAATGCTCACGCAATTAGAAATATAATAGATGAGTTGAAAAAAAAATCATCTGGCCTACAGATTAATTACCTTAAATCAGAAGTGCATCTTAGCATGAATGTCACATGTAAGCAATACATTTTACAAGCTTTGGGTATGGAAGAAAAGAACTTAATGTTAAATATTTTGGAGTCCTACTATCCTCAGATTATGTCAATGTCTCTCAATGTTTACCATTGTTGCAAAAAAAAAAAAAATAACAATAAGATTAGAAAGTTGGGATATCAACTTATTATCGAGTGCAGGTAGAGCACAGCTGATACAAAGTATAATAATTCCAATAGTACTTTATTGGTTGCTTATTTATCATTTTCCTACATCAGTACTCAATAAACTACAATCTTTATGTGCTAATTTTTTTTCTTAATTAATTTTTTTTAACTACTGAAAGTATGGGCTCAACAATTTATTCAAAATAATCAGTTTATGCCTGATTTACTATCTGAAACTAGAGAGAATAAACATCATATCAATTTGGTTCCACCTGCATCACACAAGTCAACTAATTGTTGAAAAATAATGGAAAGCAAGAATTCATTTTTTTTCTCTAATGTATGTAACCAATTCGCATCAAACACCCTATAGTGGACTGGTATTAAGTTATCTGGCATAAATACAATGCAAAGGAAATGTCCATGTGCGCTTATAATGCAATAAACAGAAGAATTCCTATAGTAGATTAATTAGCAAATTGGTGGCTTCATTTTTTTTTAACTTGATGTACACTATGTGATAAAGAAGACGAAAGTCATGGACTTCTATTTCTCTGACTACAGTAGATACTCGACTTCCTTCATCACACTAAAATTAGGTCTCCCATATCTTACTTAATTCATTTTCGAATTTATTTTATTAATACAAGGTCATTCTCAATTTATTTCTATTCACTTGGGTTTTGTTTGCAACTCTAACCATTTCTATTATAATTCACTTTCATTTCATTCAACAACACTTCCATAATATCTAGATTTGCTTGCAAACTTCATTAAATATTATTCAAATCACACTTGAATTTTATTTGTAATTCAAACCATCGCTATTTCGATCCAACTCTATTTTTATTTTTATTTACATCTCCTTTTATTTAATTCATTATCAAACCCAAGTCGAATTCTATTCACAATTCGAATTCATTTCCACCTTCATTATTAACTTACAATCCATTTTATTTAACCGAGTTAAATTTTATTAACATACTCAAACAAGTAATTATTTGTTAATTAGCTTACTTCCCACTTTCAAATCAATATGCGATTTTATTTCAAAGAATCGCTTCATTTAAATTTTCCGAGTCCAATTGTACTTTATAATTCCAGTTTGAAATTCCTTTTTTTTACATTAAAATTTAGGAATGCCTTCAAATTCAGACAATACAATTAAAATAGCTTTTAATAAAAATATTTCTTATAACTCGATGTCTCAACCAGTCCATCCTTGTTCTCACAGAAATTCAGTCATACGTTGATCAGGCGTAGGACTGAAAATCTATAAGTACTTGGTAAACCCGTTTTCAACACCCAGTGAAAATACTTGGACAATAATTTTATTGAAAATATAGAAAACATTTTTTGAAAATAGAGGGAATATCTTTGGTGACAATGCTCTGAAAATCATCACCCCCATCCATGGTCAAAGTTACATACCAGGGTTACGTTGCAGTCACAACAAAAGTCCATGTAACTGCAGGCTCTCCGCGGCCTCTCGATTACGCCATGGATCCGACACAACAGATCATAGTTACATCCAGGGTTACGTTGCCGTCACAGAAAAAGTCCATGCAACTGCAGGCTCTCCGTGGCCTCTGATTTCGCTGTCGAAATGAAACCTCTCCACTTCTATATAGGTCGCAGTCTGCCGATATAAAATCAAACGCAGACTGTTGGCTCTCCGCGGCACACACGACTTTCGCTATGTTATACCATAGGTCGCAGTCTATCGATATAAAATCAAACGCAGACCGTTGGCTCTCAGCGGCACACACAACTTCCGCTATGGTATACACTACTCATAATCCTCAGGAACTAGTTTTGTCCGGACTCCTCACATGATCAA
This sequence comes from Allium cepa, assembly GCA_030765085.1. Lineage (NCBI taxonomy): Eukaryota > Viridiplantae > Streptophyta > Magnoliopsida > Asparagales > Amaryllidaceae > Allium > Allium cepa. The sequence goes on along the minus strand of CM060937.1, from coordinate 645,153,594 downwards.
CTTTAGAACCCCCCTTGGGGCTCAAGGCAGCACCACCCAATGGCACTCCTGAGAAGTTCATTTCAAGGGAGCGCCTTTTTTCCCAGAGCCCTCATCAAAGCATTTTATACTATACACATATAGTATCTTCAAATCATACACCTAGTATGATCTCATACAAAGCTATAAATTCCACAAGGAAATATTTATCTTATATAACAAAGATATATAACTTTGCTTATTAAAAATCAAATATTCAAATTTGATTACTTTTTCCAGGATCAATTTCCTTCCTACTCACATTTCTTTTAATTCCCATTGAATTGTCACTTCAATTCTTACCTCAGTTGGGTATTTAAACCAATTAACAGTTTGAACTCCGACCAGTTTTAGTAAATAGCTTGAAAATTTTAAAAACAGATAAGTAGTTGAAAATAATTTTTTATTCACGAAATAGCTATTAAATAATTAACTAATTGTAAAATAGTCGAAAACTAATTGAATAGTTTCAAAGATTCCAAATAATTGCAAAATAGTTGTAAAATATAAATTAGTTTGTGAAATAGTTGAAAAATAGTAATTAGTTTAAGAAAACAATTGAAAAATAATTAAATAGCTCCAAAATAATGGTAAACAATTATAAAATAAGTTAGTTTTAAAAAGAAAGGTTGTATATATTTAATAGCTTAGAAAAATAAGTTTATATCAAAACAATTTATATTAAAAATAGTCAAGAGCCAACTGTTCACTTCCCTAACAATTCAATTTAAATCTCCATTTAAATTGACCCAATTCCAATCCAAATAACTCCAAATTCCATTGGACTTGATTAATTCCCAATTCAAGTTGAATCAGTCCTGATTCCTTTCCAAATTTAAATCAATTCTAGTTGATTTTAATCTTGTTCAATTTTAGTTATAATTTCATATTATTCCAATCAATTTGGATTATTATCAATTTAATTTCAGAATCCAAATCACTTAAATTTAATCCAATCCAGTTTCCCATTTAAAATTTTTAAACTTATATATTTTCAATCACCAATCCAATTACTTCAAACCAAATTAAATTTTGAACTAATTCAATTTCAATCTTGAATTTTAAACTACCTCGAATTATATAAATTCGAGTTAAATTCTCAAAGGTTGATTTAACTTTTTAAACCAAATTAACTTTTATTTAAAGTTTTTAAACAATCTTAAATTTCTGAGTCCAATTCTTCATTTCAATTTATCTCTACTTATATTTTTCAGATTCAAATAAGTGCTCAATACAATTTTATTTGTTTTCAAAATTTAATTTATTATTCAATTTTATCTTCAGTTTGAAGCCAGTTCTTAAACAAATTTATTTTACAATTCAATTTATTCAAATTTATTTTATTGATACAATATCATCCTCAATTTTAAAGATTTTTATTAACAATAGGATGGTATCATCCAATTTATTTTAAAACATCCATCCATTTTCAAATTTTTTTTAAATCTCAAAACCGTTTTGAGATCACACAAATTCCCAATTCAAATCAACCATTTAACCTTCCAAGTTAAATTCCAATTTCATCTTGAAATTTCCAATTCTGGTTGCTTTTTCTTCACTTATTTAACTTTCCCAAAGTTAAATTCCAATTTACTTAATCCAATCAACCTTACTCAATTTGAATTCCTGCTTCCAACTTTAAAATTCTTTCCTTCGTATAAGTTCAAATCTTATATCACTTTGGGTTTTTACATCACATTTCAGGCAAAAATCAAAACTCAATCTCTAAGAGTTTATTTCAAATTATCTTTGATATCATGTATATCCATACATATATACATATTTATTTCTTGGCTCTTCCAGCCATGTTTTACAATTTTAAACCACTCTTGGTTCATAAATTCAAATCAAATTTCAAACAACCCATTGTTTGCAATAAGTCTCATTTCAAACTTACCTTTATTTAAAGCTTTTAAATAATTTAATTCCTGAATCCTAATTTTAGAATTTCATTTTCAATTAATTAAATTTCGATTTGGTTGTATTTTCATTTTTACTTCATTTAATTCTAATTCAAGACTTCAATTTGGTTGTATTATATTACTTCTCAATTTTAATTCCAATAATTTAACAACCAATCACCTTAATATTTATTAGAAGGAAATATTGCTTTATGTATATCAAAATATATTTTATATAAAATCATTTAAAACCTTTATATAAGAAAATAAAAAGTACGCTCTCATATATACACATACTCAACTCATTCTAGAGTACTACGGACTCTATTCAATGAGAAATCCCCACCAGAGCCAAGGTTCTCGCTTAACCTGGCTCTGATACCAACTGTAACGACCCGAAATTTTCACACTCGAAAATTCCAGATAGTTATGAAAAAGAAGAAAGAGATAGAAGAAGAAGAACAGAAACACCAAACATCTCACATTCGCAGCGGATAAAATATAATAATAAATAATAACTGTTTACAAAAGAATACTATATCCGTCGATTACATTTAATATACATCAGGGTTTCACATACATTCAGTCACTGAATATATACACTTATCATGTTTCAGATTAATAATATAAATACAGCGGAAATACTCTATACGATCTCGTCCTCCAGCTCCCCTCTTGAGCTCCAGAACGTATCTACCTGAAAATCTGTAATACTCGGTCTGACCCGAGCATTACATCAAAGTAACACCCGGGTCAGGCTGGAAAACCAGCGTGAGTAAACCCAACTAACATGAAATACCAAAATTCTACAATTTGTATAAACCCGGGTAACTTATATCAATTTAACCAATTCACGATTTACTATAGACAACATCTATTTCACATATAATTCTCTACGTACCAAACTTAGATATAATAAACTGATTCACTAAAATCTCTTCATTTCATCGTATTGATTTCACAAATCAATTTATAAAAATTCGAAATGGTTTCGGGCATTTCCTAATACCCGACCCCGGCCTCTTCGCAACTCATGCCACACTTACCCAAATTATCCAAATGAAATACACAATATTTCACATCAGAGATATTAATTCATCCAAAGCATTCAATACCATCCAATCATTCATAAGCAAAACTTAATCACTTCCAAATTAATTAAATTAATCCTGACGGAATTACTAATACCATCCACTTTCGTTCCTTCATTAAATATTAATTGATCTCAAATCCATTAATTAATCAACCCTTCATTTACATCTTAATTAATCACATTGCATTTAATTGTCTTTCGATTGCATTCAAGTTATTATCTTTAATTAATTATCATGATATAATTCTTCTTGAACACAATCAATAGCCATCTTAATTACCTCATGAATTAATTCACTGTTTTAATTACAGTAATCCGTAATAACTTATATTACTTAACTTCATAAGTCTCTTTTATGGGTTAATCAATCTTAATTAGTCAATCTTTGATTTCACCATTAATTATAAAAATTAAGAATTTCAATTTTAATTTAATCTATCATAATCAAATTTAATTTCATTAATTCAAACCACAGTATTAATCATTTCGATAAATCCCAAAACTGTAATTAACTATCTTCGTTCTACTTCATTCATACATTATTTACTCTTTACTTAACTATCTTAATAAATCTCTTGATAAATTTCACAAGGTAATTTTATTTTATTTATTACCTTCAGGGATTATCTAACAAACTATCCATTAATTATTTAAAATAAATCAAACCTAATTAATTTACTTAAACTTTCATTAATTAATTCAAAACCCTTAATTACCAAATAAATCAACCCGAATCATTAATTAATTAAATTAATTAATTATACATTCTAATTACCTTCAAATTTGATGAATCACAAGTCATTAAGCTTTTACTAACAATGGAAACATTTTCGTATTTATGACTTAAGTGCAAGATAATTTTTAAACCCCAAATACTTCGAGTCAATCACAATTAACTCGAGAACAACCAAAACTAAATCACCAAATCATCAGCACACATCCAAACAATTCAATTATCCATCTAATTATTAAATTTAATCATTTAAATTTAAATAAAAACCCAACAACGTGAGATTTACTCACCTTTATCGATTTGCAGCTCATTTCCTTTTACGACTTGTTCTTCACGACCAATGACCTTGTAAAACATTAGATGTTTTATTAATATTCAAGTCAATTGAGAAAATTTAAATTTTCATTTAATAGTTAACTAACCGCTAAGTTCATTTTAAAACAATTAAATTAAATTTAAACTAATTTCCCTTCCTAACAGATTTTTTTTAAAATGATAACTATGGGAGAAAACAAAAAACCCTCACCCCAACAAGAACAGTGCCCCTTCCTCCTCAGGTTGTCCTTAACCGAGATGAGCCCAACACAAATGCCTAACTGCCCCCTACCGGATGCAACAACAAGTCACATCTTCCCCCTCTAAGACATCAGCAACATCGCGATGTCGTCTCACCTTTGATTCCTCCATCGTCGCTGATCCCCATCATCGTGACACACCCTATCTCAAGCGTGCCCACCTCCCCATCGCGACACACCCAGTCACCAAAAATCACCCGCCCCGAACTTGAACGACTCGAACCAAAGACGCGACTTCATCTGTCGCCAATTTCGCCCAGAAACACAAACCCTAGAATCGTGACTCATCATCGCTCTTCGATTGCAATTGGTTCGAACAGTAAAAAAAGATATTCGATTATAGAGGAGGCCGGCTCGGCCATTTTTTTATTTTTTATTTCAAATTGATTTGGAAATGAAGGTAAGGGCTCGGTTCCATTACTGTTCAAAGGAGAAGGAGAGGACGGGAATACAAATAGACTTGGGGTAGCTTCCTGCGCACGAGTTGATTATTTTATAATTGAATATTGAAAAGTACTTCGTGCTGCATAACACGAAATTCCGAACTCCAAATTAGACATGCCGACAGGCGTTTACAAAGTTTTACCCGCATTCCGAACACAATGAAACGTGTTTCGTAGGCTGATTTAAACGTATGTGCGAGTTACGGAATTAAATGATCTATATTCAATTAAATCAATTAAAATAAATCTACGCATTTCGAGCTGCCAGGGTCAAATGACAATTCCGATGGCTACGAAAATTGAAATCCGATAATAACTAACTATTACGGATCCAATGGAACTGGTTCGTCAAATTCCGAGACTGTCCCTCGAAAGGCTATTTTTAATTATCGATTTAAACGACATATTATTAAAATTGAACAAATCACCTTTAAATTAAATTTCAGCCATTCTATTATCTTCAGTATTCATCATTATAAATTTATAAGCCTTCAAATTATTTTTAACAGGTTTAAAACTCCAGATTCAACATTTACCCAATTTCGAATTATAAAATTTAAAAATTTAATTACCAAGAAAATATTAATATCCGGAATTCAAGTTTAAAATAAACTTTTAAATGTTTAAAAATCAATTTATTATTCCAATTTAAATCGTTAAATTTTCCGGGTCGTCACAAATAAACTGTTTAGTTTTGAGAGAGTATTATAGTGCAACGTTGGGTAAGAGAAAAGTAATAGAGTGGAAAATGGATAAGTATATGTAAGTGGAGAAAGTAGTTGTTATATTGGAACAACGTTTTTAAGTGTGGGGTTTGTTTGCCAAGATAAAATACTTTGTTTGTTTATAAGTTGGTTGACTCATAGCTTACATTTTATATCATGTTGTTAAAATGAAATGTAGGTTAATTAACATTATGTAACATCTCTCTACTTGGCGGCCTAAAACTAATGGCTACAGATGCTGTAGTCATCCACAGTTATTAATCTTCGGTGACTAAATACGCGTGCTAGATACATTGATACATAGATCACAGAAATATGGAAAAATTTTAACTATTCAAATTAAAAACATACGTCCACTTTCAAATCAAACATCGATATTTATTACACAATCCCACATTGTTAACCAGCAAAATATAATTATTACATTTACGTCAAGAGACATATAAAGATGCCCTCTTGATTGATCAGAGTATATAGTAAGGCTAATAAATCTGCCTTTACAAACAAACAAACAAACAGCGGAAAAGAAAACACTACATTACTATCTGCCTCTTGCATACTTTTGAAAGCTTTTCTCGTCTAAGAAGAGAACTTGAAAACCCTAAATATCAAACTCAGTTGAGTACCCAAGAGTTTAGGGGGAAAATAAAAAATTCAAGTCTGACATAAAGCCTGGTTTGAATAATAATCTAACATCACAATCCTTTTTGATATCTAATGAGACCACACCACTTAGCTCAATGGCTTTTCCCCTCACTAGTACTTTAAAGCCTTTATAAAACCATACAACGTACTCCTACATCCACAATGGTTAAAACGTATATTTTCAAAACATTATAGTGATATACATGCTTGAAAATAATTAAGATTTCACCTTCCCTAATTTAAACTAACACCCATTCTTGGTTATAGTTCCTGGGTCACTATTTACCTTAAAGTTTTCATGGGGTCACTAATAAACTTTTATATAATTAAAGAACACCCGGTCCAATTCATAGTTTTCAGGGAATCACTAAGAACCTATAAACTCCTGCTAGTAACTTAATTAATTCATGGTTTCCCAACCTATTGGTCATTCCAATAAATAATACTTTATCCTAGTTTTCACGGGTTGACTAGGAACGCATGAATTTATCCAATAATTGTGATATCCCGGATTTTCGGGCATTAGATAATTGGATAGTTATCTGATTTAACTTTTGAAAATACTGATTTATAAATTAAACAAATTCAAATGAGATAATCTCCATTTTTAAATTATTTAAAATTTGACAAGATTGTTAATTTCAAATCAATAATAATAATATGTTGTGTATATATATAGAATTATTATATACAAATTTTTGTGTTTGTTTGAATATATGTCATATATATGCATATATGAAGTTGATTTTTAAATTGGATTTGGAGTTTATTTTGAATTTGAATATTTAAATGTGAAATTCAAAAGATAGTTATATCATACTTTGGTTTTGAGTATTTTTATTAGATTTTATTAAGAATATAAATTGTTTTATTATATTTTATTTTTAAAGGACTTATTTATATAAATTAAAATATGTATTTCTAAATTAGAAAATTTATCATAAAAGATTTTAAAATTTTAATTATGCATGAAGATACATGTGTTAGCTTATAATCATTCTTCACAACATGTGTTGACAAATTAGGTAAGTTTAGTGACAAGTGTCTTTAATTCTTGTTTTTTTTAAAAAAAAATTAAAAAACTAAGTAAAAGAGATAACTTGTATAATCAAATTCAGTAAAAACTAAATGAAGGTTTCAAGCTATCTACTTGGCAAATTCAAGACTAAAAGAAAATCTACAAACAATTTTCAAGGGCTGGGCCAAGCAAGCATCCTTCCCTGATTCTAAAAGTTTCATCAAATTAGTGTTTTCTTAGAACCTGATCAATTCAACAAAGCACAAGAGCAAGATCGAATCATTCAACAACTACATCAAATTCCAGATTTCAAGCAGTTTTATTCAGACTTAAAATTTTCAGTTGCAACATCACAAATTTTAAGGCTCTACTTCATAACTGTCAAGTGAGCAAACTACCTTTCACATACTTGAATCTGTTTTATGATTAATGTTTAGAATAAATACTTCAAGTTTGTTGTTAAAAATATTTGTATAGACAATCAATTTGCATGCATGTTTATTTGTGAATGGATATTTATGTCTGTAAACAGATCTGTCTGCCTTTGTTCACATTACAGGTTCAAAACACTTGTAAAATAATAATAATAATAATAATAATAATAATAATAATAATTTATATCTTAATATACAAGTAGATTCATGTCATAACTTTTAGAGGAAACATCTTGTATTAACTAAAGTTTGATTTCAAAAATGTTTATGAAGATAATTAGAAAGTAATGAACTTTAAAATGGAACATATAGTGAAAAATTCATTCCTGAACAAAAATTCAGGTATTAAATATTTTAATTTCAAGGGTTGATTGCATGTATGGATTCAAACTCGGAAAATAGGATTTCTGATTAAAATTTCATTATTTTTAACATTAGGATTGTCGAGATAATTTGGGTTGATCAGGATTCTGTTTTATGGCCAATTCTGGTGATCAATGACGAGTTGCTCGTCGAAATTTCAACTGGAGCCGGCGAGGTAGTAGGAATGTTTGGGAAAAATGTTCAATGTAATTCCAGTTCATCGTTGATGATGGACACCACCAATCTAGGGTTTAAAACTGAGTTTCGGTCGAGGCTGAAACGTGATTGCCGTGACGTCTCTGGAGCACCGGACTTGTTGGGATGTTGGGGGATGTAAGCGAGGTTGGTTGGCGAAGGTGAGGACGAGGTTACATAGTCGTTGGTGATCAGAAGCGTTGAGACATGTGTTATTGATGATCTGCTTTGTTCCAATTTGAAATCGAGTTGCTCGATTTTTGAACGACGGCGAGATTGAATGACCTGGGTGTTCGTGGCGATGGAGGAGAGCGTTGTCGTCTTGCTGGTGATCAGAACGATGGCCGAAGTCGGAGGGGTGGGTTGTACATGTGCACCGTCCACATTGATGTTTGACTGTTATTTGAAATTGGAGAAGATGCAGTTTTTCTCGAAGTTAAACTCGAAGTTGTTGAGGGATTGTCTCGAAGTAACGTAGGGACGTGAGTGTCTCGAGTTGTTTCTTGGAAATTTTAGTTTAGGGCTCGGGTTTATACAAACTGTATTAGCCAAGTTTTAAAGTTTGGAAAAAAAATGAATAAGGCTTCAAAAGAATATTTCCAAGTTCAAAACTAAATTATTCAACGAGATTCTAATCGAGTTTTAAGGTTTTAAATAAAGTTAATAAATTGTTTTGGTGTTTAGTTAATATATGTTCGTTAATTAATGGAATTAATTAACAAGTGTTTTGAAATATGATAAAAGCAATATAAAAGATAATCCCTCAATGTAATTAATTAAAGGATTTGTTACTTAATTACTTAAAGAATTATTAATCAATATGATCAATTTAAGTTAACTTATTTATGTGATTAATTAATTAAGGTAATTAAATCAAGAAAAGTTAATTAAAGGTTAATTAACTTAAAGTGATTAAGAAATCATCATTAATTAGGGAATAATTAAATAAATAAAAGTAATTAAGATTTATTTAATTACAATTAAGGTTCTTTATAAGTGCTCAAAAAGCTGGAACTCAAGTTTAGTTTGAGAAATCATGGGTTTTGTCTCGGGAAGAATGAATAGTAACATAATGTTTTAAGATTTACATGATGAAGTTTTAATATTATACTTAATTATTCTTTAATGTTAAAATATTGTTTAAGTGTTTGATTGATTAAGTAGAATTGTTTGTTTAACTTGTAAATTAATTCTTGAGGTTTACTTAATTAACAAGGGTTAAACAAGAATAATTATGGGTTGATTTTTGTAGGTAAATTTAATAATTAAGGATTAATTATTAATTAATTAATTAACTATTAAAGATTTAATAATTAACAATTAATTCATGTGATTTATTGAGGATTAATTATTCAATGTAAGTGATTATAGGATAATAAAATTTGAGAAATCAATAAAGGGTAAGTGAAATTAATATGGGTGAGAGAAGAATAATTAATTTGTATAATTAATTTAAGGCTAATTACTTAATGTATGTAAAGGTGATAATTAAAGATGAATTAATCGAGATTAATCGATTAAGAAATAATTAAGTAATAAGTAATTAAGAGGTTAATTACGTAATGTAAATCACTTAATGAGTAATTAAAGGAACCGATTATTCAGTATGATAAATTAATTGGATGTGGTTAATTTTGGATAATTAATTAAAGTTAATCATTTGATGTTGGGTTAAGTATAATTACTTTGGGTAATTAATGAGGTGTAATTTTCTTAGTGATATAATTAGTTGCTAGATGTAATTAAGTAATGGACATTTGTAACAACCCGGTAATTGCATCAATTCATAATCGACATTTAAACGATTAATACTGTTGCATATTGCTGATTGAGGTTTCTAAATTGAATTAAAATTCTTTTATAAAGTGTTAAAAAGATTGATGAGCTTTGAAAAAAAATTAAATAGTGATCCATTTTTTTTATTTTGGGCCGTGAAAATTAACAAAAGCAATTTCTCCATCTTTATTACTTCGGCCCATCCCCTTTTATTTTATTTTTTATTTTCGTTCGTAACCCTACACAAAAAACCCATCCCCTTTATTATTTTCAAGCCCTAGGTTAAAAATCGAACGAGAGAAGATTAATGGCGGCCTCATCTTGCTGTTCGCTCGTCTTCCCTCGGTTGCTCTGGCGTCGCGCGTCTCTGTGATGCTTCATTCGTCGACAAGGTGAGTGATAATTCGCTCACATCTAATTCATCTCGTGTTCGACTGATTATTTTTTGTTTGAATGTCCAAATTGTTGTGATGATTCCAATTCACCCACGGCTTCAGTTTTTGTGACTTCAATCACATGATTTTGGGCACTGACTTGTGTAAGGTCGGCCTTGGCATTTTTGTGACAGTTGATTATGATTTCGTCCTCGATTTTTTTTCGAATTCTTTTGCATTTGATGATGTTTGATCTATTCGATCTTCATGGTCATTACAGTGTTGATTTTTGGGTAGTTCGATTTTTGCCATTTCTTTGGCATTGATCTGATTGACTTTGGCCACTTGAATTTGTTTAAACTTGTTCTCTGGTTATATCATTTCTCTGATGCATTCATTGGTTGTTAAATACTTAAACAACTGCTATTATTATTGTTGGCACTGCTAACATATTTACAGTGCATACATGTTTTATCTGTGTTCATATCACCCTGTTGGCTTGTGATTTCATCGCGGCCTTGCTGTTTGAGTACATGTTGGGTTTGATGCATTTGTGCTCCTTCATGATATTTCCAGATGTATGTTGAAGTCTTTAATGCTTTTGAAAAGCATGTTTCCAGGCTGCTGTGGGAATTATGTCTCATGTTGTCTGTACTTTGGTTTTGTCTCAATGATGCAAAATGTTGTTTCATTTATTGATGTTAGTGTTGCATTGCTTCACTGCTCGATCTTGTATCACTATATGGTTTGTTGTTACACATGTTTATATGGGTACTGCCCATGTATTTTTCACTGTGTTCACATACTTATTTGTTCATATAGCTCATTTTGCATTCATTGTCATGCCACCTCTGTTTGCATTACTGTTGAGTTGCATTTTTACCACTAATGTGCATATAGCTCATTTTGCATTCCTTGTGCTCAAGTCTGATATTTTTGGAGGTGGCTCTGTCCTCTTTCATGTTGCATATCCTCTGTTGCCTTGAGTAGTTGTCTGCATCACCATATATATGTTTTTACTTTGTGCATGTTGGATTTTTGGCATTGGTTCATCTGACTTCGGTCTTGATACTTGTACTACCTGGCCTGGATTGTGCTTTATCTTTGTGTATGGCTATTCTTTGACCACTTCACTATCATTTTGACATTCATTTGTATCAGTGTGTTTTTATTGCTGTTGCAATTCTTGAGCTTGGTGTCATATTTCCACTGTCCATATCATATTGGACTGTGATGTATTGCATTGGGTTTTTGAGTTTGGGACAGTGTTGTTCACTGCTTTGGGTTACCTGAGCATTGTTTTGACTGTCTTCTTTGTTTTGTGCTGTTACACTGTCTCCATTCAAAAGTATTGTTGCATGGAGCTCTGTTGAATATTTGATTATTTGACCTTGTACACATATGTTGCCCCCGTGTTGAACCGTAATTTATTTGGGTTTGACCTTGTGCCGGTTGTGTACATCATCACTGTAGTGGCAAGACAGTGCACGCAAGCGTGAACTGCAGCCACACGGTATTCCTTGGGTACATCATCACTGTCGTGGCAAGGCAGTGCATGCAAGCGTGAACTGCAGCCACACGGTATTGGTTTTGGTGTTATTTCTTTTGCTTTTGATTTACGGATCTATTTCGTATTCCATATGTTGTAGTGGCGAGGCAGTATACGCGTGCGCATACTGCAGCCCTACCCGTGTTGACCTTTTAATTGATGTTCCAATTGTTTTGAATTGGTTCGCGTTATATTTACCGTTATCCGATTTCTTATTTAAGAATCGGATAGGTAAATTTATTTCTGTGACTGTCATCTATTCATTATTTAATTATTATTGCTTTTGTGCATTAATAACTGAGTTTGAATTAGACTGACCCGAGTATTATTTTCTTTTGAAATTTAATACTCGGGTCAGGCCGAGTATTTTCAGTTTGTAGACATTCTGCTTTGGGATGCTGCTTGAGCTATGAAGACTTTTCATATCTTTTGGAGTTGTCGAGTCATAGTATAGGTTGATATGTATTCATGTATATTAGTCGATAATGTACTTGTATATTGAACTTCCTGAGTCGACTGTTGTTGTTGTATCACATGTACCGTGTCAAATGTATTGTAACTGACATCAGTTATTATATATGTATATGAGATTTTCTGTTTCTTCTGTGTCCCGCATTCATATTATCTGTGTTATTAGTTTATATTTTGTCCTAGACTATTATAGCCACTGTGTAGTAGCTTTGAGTTTGCATCGGCATGTCGGATTCCCTCCCGAAATGAAATGCATGTTTTTACTATCTGGCATATCGGTGCTCGCACAAAGTAATTACACGGATGGTCGCTCCTCAACAGCCTTATTCTCCGTGCTAGTCGACAGCACTACACCGTAGTGTTCTTGGCTAGCGTGGGTATAGAGGTGGGGCGTCACAGCTTGGTATCAGAGCCTGGGGTTTAGGACAAATATAAAACATAACTTAGATAGTACATGTGTTACAACTATTTGTCGATGTTTTATCTCACATCTTTATCTAAAATCATCTTTGATTTGTTAGGTATGAATTCCTAACTCTTAATCATGAGCATTGCTGCTATTCTCTGTTGCACTTGCTCATTTCAGTATGCACTGCTAAGTATCATTGTGTATATGCTTTACCAAGTTGCATATTGCTGCAACTCGTACCCACTTCGATTTGAACTCGCATTGTTTATTCGAACTGCTGTATATATGCATTCTTGTCTCTGATTCGTGTACTTAATGCAGTCTCCATGCAATTGGGTTTTGGGTATCAATCTTTGAGACAAATTGCATTTCAATTGTCGACTCTGTCTGTTTATCCATATGGTTTGTTGACTTTCTTGTGCCTCTCTCTGATAGTTTTAAAATTTCTTTGGTATAAAAGAAATTGTCTTTGACTTTGCCTTGTCGATATCGACATTGACTTGACTTTTACTTTTGCTAAAGTCATTCAAGCATTTATGCTCGTTCTGCTTTGTTTTTCCAATTGGTGATCGATTCTTCTTTTCGGATTAGTTGTTATCACTTTTGTCGACTTTGATAACTTCTATTTCAGGAATTTTTGGGTATTCCTATCTTGATGGATTGGAATCGAATTATTCGGATCTTATTCACGTCTTCGAATGTGAATCTTAGTGAATTGATTTGGTTTTCGAATTTAATCGATTCTTGATTATTTCCCGATTTGTTGCTATTATTTATTATCAACTTTAATGACCTTTTCTTCGGGATTTTTGTGAACATACCTTTCGATGAATTCGGTATCGATTTCTTTGGATTCTATTCACGTCTTCGTATGTGAATTCTTGTGATTGATTGTTTCTACAATCATTTTTGTGATTTGTCACTTTAAAAATATAAAGGTTTCAATACTAGTAGTAAATATCAAAACTCTTTTATCAAAATGTTTTCAACTCTATTTTCAATACCAAACTCGTTTTTAAAAACCGTTTTCCAATCTATTAGTATATACAAATCATTATTTCACTCGTACGAGAAATCTAATTAAACGGCTTAGTAAAACAAGTGGTATGAAACGCTTGCATTTACTTCGTCGGTTAATTCTTGGACTTATTCGATTGGATCTCTTGTGACAATTTTCTAGTGACGATCTACAGTTTGTTCGTAAATATTTAAGTTAAGCTAGTGGTTATGGGACATGAAGCTAAACTTATATATTTACTAACTTAGTGTAATTGACACTTCTCGTTGATCATGACGATCATTTTTACGGTTAGACTAGGCCTCATCGGTGTGATTTCGTCTCACACATATCTCTTGGGCTTTGAGGATTGTCTAGACACCATTTGTGTGATTTCGTTCACACATACCTTTTCGGTTAGACTAGGCCTCATCGGTGCGATTTCATCTCACACATATCTCTTGGGCTTTGAGGATTGTCTAGACACCATTTGTGTGATTTCATTCACGCATACTTTCCTTTTGTTTGCGAGGTTAGACTAGACACCACTTGTGTGATTCCACTCACACATACTTTTTTTGATTTTTGGTTAGTCTGGACATCAATCTATGTGATTTCGACTCACACATGTGGGGTAGCGCCCCACGGTCTTCGGGCCATTCGTGTGTCAAAATTAATGGCTTGCAACCATGAGATAGCGTCTCGCTTTGCGTTGCACGTGTTGATGATTTTTCATGCTCGCGTGTAGGTGAGATTCCGTGCTCCCGTTCTCGCTTTGCGTTGCACGTGTTGGTGATTTTCATGCTCACGTGTAGGTGAGATTCCGTGCTCCCGTTCTCGCTTTTCATTGCACGTGTTGGTGAGTTTTCATGCTCGCATGTAGGTGAGTTTTCGTGCTCCCATTCTCGTTATGCGTTGCACGTGCTGATGAATTTTCATGCTCGCATGTAGGTGAGTTTTCGTGCTCCCGTTCTCGCTTTGCGTTACATGTGCTGATGATTTTTCATGCTCGCGTGTAGGTGAGTTTTCGTGCTCCCGTTCTCGTTATGCGTTACATGTGTTGATGAATTTTCATGCTCGCGTGTAGGTGAGTTTTCATACTCTCCTTCGAGTTTTCATACTCTGTTCGAGTTTTCATACTCTCATTCGAGTTTTCATACTCTCCTTCGAGTTTTCATACTCCGTTCGAGTTTTCATACGCTCCGTTCGAGTTTTCATACTCTCCTTCGAGTTTTCATACTCCGTTCGAGTTTTCATACTCTCATTCGAGTTTTCATACTCCCGTTCGAGTTTTCATACTCTTATCTTGGGATTTCTGGATTTCTTGCGTAGTCTTCAGGAATTTGTGCTTCACCCATTTTCGTGATTTCTATTGATAAGTTTTATCAATTCTTGTGCATTGGTGAATTCGTATGTCATTGACTTGTTATGAATACAAGTTTAGGGTATGATATCCCTTTCTATCTTTGAGAAGATTCTTGTGACACTTTTGATGAATGAAATCCACTTATCGAAGTTGCTACAGATATCGCTGTTTTAATCACGTGTTTTAAAAATTGTTTCAAAATAAAAATCGTTTTCAAAATTTTTATAGTTTATGCTTTCAAAAGAATAAGGAAGCAATTTAAATGTTTCAGCAAAATCGAGGACTATGACCCCTTTCTTTTACTGATTTGTTTAATTCCGGACTTGTCCGTTTGAGGGTGAAAATTTGTAAATTCCTTTTATGAAATTAAGAGAATATTTTGTGATTGTATTGCCCATTGAGTGCTTTAAGAATTCTGGACGATGCGCTTGATCAACGTTATCGATAGGAATCTCCTAGACGCTTTGATGAGACAATCAGACACAGTAAATTGAATTTTTAAATGTAAATTTGTCTGAAAAGATAATTACATAAAGTAAATTGTAAATTTCGAAAGTTTTAGCTTTTCGGGAAAGAATATTATTTAAAACAACTCTTTTCCGACACTTTTATTCTTGTGATTCCCGAGGGAACCAAGACTCTATCGTTTGTACCAATGCTAATCGTGTTGGTTTGCATGCCATTCTCTTGCAAAAGAGAACGTGCTGTCTCTTGTGTTTCTAAATCATTAATGCCTATTGAGACTAGATATGTCACTCATGATTTAGTGCTCTTGGCTATTGATTTCGTTCTTCAAAATTTGGCATCATTATTTTTAGGTGAGAAATTTGTTCTCTACCCTGATCTTGTATCTTGGGAATATTTATTTTCTCATAAGGAACTTAATTTGCGTCAACCACGTTGACTCGAGTTCCTTACATCTTATCATCTTGATATTATTTACCACTCCCGGTTGGAAAATCGTGTTGCCGATGCACTTAGTCGTAGGCAACAAGTGGTTGTTTCTTTGATGATGTCCGAATGGAATCATCTTTTTACCAAGTTCATCGGACGTTTTGATGTATTTCATTTTATTGAGCTTCGTCTCATTTCCTTTATGGACTTACGTCTGATGTTCTTTTATGTTGATCGGTTCATTGGACGTACCGTTTTGTACTACGTCGGCGTTCCGAATTAATGAAGCTTTGATTCATCTGGCGTATCGTTATTGTACTACGCTGTTGTTCCAAATTATTCGTGTTTCACCTATGATAGGTGTTGTGCGTTTCAGTCGGTCGGGGAAGTTAGTGCCTCGATATATTGGGCCATTTCCTATCACTGAACGTATTGGTTTCTTGGCTTATCGCCTCTTATTACCGGCTCAATTTTCTGTTATTCATGACGTGTTTCACGCGTCTTCCTTCTACGGAAATGCCTTAGGGATTCCGATTTTATTCTTGAGCCCGGTATTATTGAAGAAATTGAAGTTTCACCAGATTTGACTTTGAGTAAACACGTTCCATCTTGCTCCTTCATGCTCTTTATGGTGAACTTCCTATTTCGAATTTCTTCATCTCGTGATGACATGCTTTTATGGTTGTTACCTTTGGTCCATTTACCTCTTATGATTGCGAGGACGCAATTTCTTTAAGGAGGGGAGTCTGTAACAACCCGGTAATTGCATCAATTCATAATCGACATTTAAACGATTAATACTGTTGCATATTGCTGATTGAGGTTTCTAAATTGAATTAAAATTCTTTTATAAAGTGTTAAAAAGATTGATGAGCTTTGAAAAAAAATTAAATAGTGATCCATTTTTTTATTTTGGGCCGTGAAAATTAACAAAAGCAATTCCTCCATCTTTATTACTTCGGCCCATCCCCTTTTATTTTATTTTTTATTTTCGTTCGTAACCCTACACAAAAAACCCGTCCCCTTTATTATTTTCAAGCCCTAGGTTAAAAATCGAGCGAGAGAAGATTAATGGCGGCCTCATCTTGCTGTTCGCTCGTCTTCCCTCGGTTGCTCTGGCGTCGCGCGTCTCTGTGATGCTTCATTCATCGACAAGGTGAGTGATAATTCGCTCACATCTAATTCATCTCGTGTTCGACTGATTATTTTTTGTTTGAATGTCGAAATTGTTGTGATGATTCCAATTCACCCATGACTTCAGTTTTTGTGACTTCAATCACTTGATTTTGGGCACTGACTTGTGTAAGGTCGGCCTTGGCATTTTTGTGACAGTTGATTATGATTTCGTCCTCGATTTTTTTTCGAATTCTTTTGCATTTGATGATGTTTGATCTATTCGATCTTCAAGGTCATTACATTGTTGACTTTTGGGTAGTTCGATTTTTACCATTTCTTTGGCATTGATCTGATTGACTTTGGCCACTTGAATTTGTTTAAACTTGTTCTCCGGTTATCTCATTTCTCTGATGCATTCATTGGTTGTTAAATACTTAAACAACTGCTATTATTATTGTTGGCACTGCTAACATATTTACAGTGCATACATGTTTTATCTGTGTTCATATCACCCTGTTGGATTGTGATTTCATCGCGGCCTTGCTGTTTGAGTACATGTTGGGTTTGATGCATTTGTGCTCCTTAATGATATTTCCAGATGTATGTTGAAGTCTTTAATGCTTTTGAAAAGCATGTTTCCAGGCTGCTGTGGGAATTATGTCTCATGTTGTCTGTACTTTGGTTTTGTCTCAATGATGCAAAATGTTGTTTCATTTATTGATGTTAGTGTTGCATTGCTTCACTGCTCGATCCTGTATCACTATATGGTTTGTTGTTACACATGTTTATATGGGTACTGCCCATGTATTTTTCACTGTGTTCACATACTTGTTTGTTCATATAGCTCATTTTGCATTCATTGTCTTGCCACCTCTATTTGCATTACTGTTGAGTTGCATTTTTACCACTAATGTGCATATAGCTCATTTTGCATTCCTTGTGCTCAAGTCTGATATTTTTGGAGGTGGCTCTGTCCTCTTTCATGTTGCATATCCTCTGTTGCCTTGAGTAGTTGTATGCATCACCATATATATGTTTTTACTTTGTGCATGTTGGATTTTTGGCATTGGTTCATCTGACTTCGGTCTTGATACTTGTACTACCTGGCCTGGATTGTGCTTTGTCTTTGTGTATGGCTATTCTTTGACCACTTCACTATCATTTTGACATTCATTTGTATCAGTGTGTTTTTATTGCTGTTGCAATTCTTGAGCTTGGTGTCATATTTCCACTGTCCATATCATATTGGACTGTGATGTATTGCATTGGGTTTTTGAGTTTGGGACAGTGTTGTTCACTGCTTTGGGTTACCTGAGCATTGTTTTGACTGTCTTCTTTGTTTTGTGCTGTTACACTGTCTCCATTCAAAAGTATTGTTGCATGGAGCTCTGTTGAATATTTGATTATTTGACCTTGTACACATATGTTGCCCCCGTGTTGAACCGTAATTTATTTGGGTTTGACCTTGTACCGGTTGTGTACATCATCACTGTAGTGGCAAGGCAGTGCACGCAAGCGTGAACTGCAGCCACAAGGTATTCCTTGGGTACATCGTCACGGTCGTGGCAAGGCAGTGCACGCAAGCGTGAACTGCAGCCACATGGTATTGGTTTTGGTGTTATTTCTTTTGCTTTTGATTTATGGATCTATTTCGTATTCCATATGTTGTAGTGGCGAGGCAGTATACGCGTGCGCATACTGCAGCCCTACTCGTGTTGACCTTTTAATTGATGTTCCAATTGTTTTGAATTGGTTCGCGTTATATTTACCGTTATCCGATTTCTTATTTAACAATCAGATAGGTAAATTTATTTCCGTGACTGTCATCTATTCATTATTTAATTATTATTGCTTTTGTGCATTAATAACTGAGTTTGAATTAGACTGACCCGAGGATTATTTTCTTTTGAAATTTAATACTCGGGTCAGGCCGAGTATTTTCAGTTTGTAGACATTCTGCTTTGGGATGCTGCTTGAGCTATGAAGACTTTTCATATCTTTTGGAGTTGTCGAGTCATAGTATAGGTTGATATGTATTCATATATATTAGTCGATAATGTACTTGTATATTTAACTTCCTGAGTCGACTGTTGTTGTTGTATCACATGTACCATGTCAAATGTATTGTAACTGACATCAGTTATTATATATGTATATGAGATTTTCTATTTCATCTATGTTCCGCATTCACATTATCTGTGTTATTAGTTTATATTTTGTCCTAGACTATTATAGCCACTGTGTAGTAGCTTTGAGTTTGCATCGGCATGTCGGATTCCCTCCCGAAATGAAATGCATGTTTTTACTATCTGGCATATCGGTGCTCGCACAAAGCAATTACACGGATGGTCGCTCCTCAACAGCCTTATTCTCCGTGCTAGTCGACAGCACTACACCGTAGTGTTCTTGGCTAGCGTGGGTATAGAGATGGGGCATCACAACATTACTTGATGGGAAGTAATTAAAGGATAGTTACTTGATGGAAGAAATTAAGTAATGATTACTCAGTGTAATTGAAGGATTAATTTATATAATTAATCAAGGAGTTGGCTTATTTGAAGAAGTAATTAAGGAAAGTTAATTTCTGAATGTGCTTAACCAAGGTTGATTAATGAACGTGGTAATTTAATTAAAGGCTGTTTATCGAATATGATTAGTAAGGATAATTAGGGGATGACAAATTAATGGTTTGTAATTAATTATTGTTAAGTAAGCAAGATAAAAATAATAATTAAAGTAATTCATTTGACTGAATTAGTAATGGGTGACTAATTAAATCTTGCTTATGAATGATTGGTTGATATTCCTGATATGAAATGTTTGTGATAGGATATGTTTATCTTGAAAAGTGATTATGTGATTATCTGTCGATGATGAATTGCTGTATAAAAGTGACATCTTGTATTTAAAGATGGAAATTGTGTTTCACTTGAATAACGGGGGTTAAGATGGTATTGGTTTCGAAGAGACCAGAATCGGGTATTAGTAAATACCCGAAACCACTTCGATTCTTTATGGGTTGATATGTGAAGTCAATAGGATGGAATGGAATGATTTAGGTGAATTGGACCATTTAATCTAAGTATTGGTACTTAGAAAATGACGTGCGAAATAAGTGATGTCTATAAAAGATTGTGAAGTTGTAATTTGATATAAGTTACCCCGGGTTTATATATGTTGTATGCTTTTGTATTCCATGTTATATGGGTTTACTCACGCTAGTTTCCAGCCTGACCTAGGTGTTACTTTGATGTAATGTTCTGGTCAGACCGAGTATTACAGATTTTCAGGTAAGGACGTTCTAGAGCTCAGGAGGCGAGCTGGATGGCAGAAACATATGGAGTGCTTACTGCTGTGTAGAGTATAGTTGGCTTGGACATGTTGTTTTAAAACTGTCCGGCGTATTGTAATGCTGTAACTCTGATATAAAAAAATGTAAATGTACTGATACAGTTCTTTTTTGTTATTTTATTTGATATTATAATTTATCCGCTGAGAATGTGAGATATTGGTGTTCTGTTCTTCTTTTCTTCTCTCTCTTCTTTGTCTAACTATCTGGAATTTTCGGGTTCGAAATTTCTAGGTCGTTACATTTGGTATCAGAGCAGAAGGTTAAGCGAGAACCTTGGCTCTGGTAGGATACTCATTAAGGATAGGGTCAATGGTACCCTAGAACGAGTTGAGTGTGTGTGTGTATATATATATATATGAGGGCGTACTTGTTATTTTCCTATATAAAGATTTTAAATGATTTTATATAAAAAAAAAATTTTGATATATAAAGCAATATTTCTTTCTAACAAATAATAAGGGTATTGGTTGTTAAGTTATTGAATTAAATTAAGAAGTAATAAAAATACAACCAAACTGAAACTAAATCTTGAATTTGGGAAAGGTTTCAGGATAAGAATAATTAATTAATTCATGCAATTAATTAAACTTTATTTAATGAGATTAATTAATGGATAATAATTGGAAATGATAAATAAAGAGGGAGTTACTTAATGAAGTAACTAGAGGTAAGTAATTTAAAGGACAATTAATTAATGAAGGTAATTAAGAAATAAGTTAATTACCCAATGTGATTAATTGGAATTAATTAATGACATAATTAATTTAAAGGATAATTACTCAGTGTAAGTAGTTAATGTGAAATTTCTAAATGGTTGGAAAATTCTTAAAGAATTTTTTTGAATTAAAACCAAGGGGGTTTAAATTTTAAAATTTTGCTTGGTGAGCCGAGAAGTAATTACGTATATGTGTGGATATACATAATATCAAAGATGGTTGAAATAAACTCTAAATGTTGGGTTTTAATTTTGGAAGGTGATGTATAACCCAAAATGATAAATTCTGAACTTAATAAGTGGGAAGATTATTTATGAGAAGTTCAAAAATTTGAAATGGAAGTTCAAACTGGGTAAGGTTGACTGGATTAAGTGAATTGAGTTTAACTTTGGAAAGGTTAAATAAGTTGGAATAATCAACCTGATTTGGAAATTTCAAGATGAAATTGGGATTTAACTTGGAAAGTTAAATGGTTGATTTGAATTACGAAGTTTGAGTGATCTCAAAATGGGTTTGAGATCCGGAAATTGAAAATGGATGGATATTTTTTTTCAAAATAATTTGAAAGATACCATCCTGTTGTTGTTAATAATCTATAAACTATAAATTAAATTTGTTAAATGAATAAGAAATGAAGTGTGGTGATATATCCATTAGTGAGATAAAAGAAAAATCTAACTTTAATTTGAAATTAAGGATATGGAATTACTTTGAATTGAAAATCTGAATGATTGAATTTGTAAATTAAAATTGTGTGAAACTCTTACTTGAACCTTGTAATGAGTTAAGTAAAGATAATTTAAAATGGAATTTTGAATTTTGGACTCAGGATTGAATTATTTAAAAACTTTAAAGGAAAATTGATTTAAAGAAATTAAATCAACATTTGAAGTATTAACTCGAATTTTTCAAGGTGGTTTAAATTTGAAATTTGAATTAGTTCAAATTGAATTTAATTTGAATTAATTGAAATTGTGATTGAAGATGTATGAGTATACGATTCAAATGGAAACTTTGAATTGGATTGATTTGAATAATGTGGAATTGTAGTTAAAGTTGAATAGATTTAAATTCAAATGGAATTTGAATTGAATTTGGAAGGAAATCAGGAAGAATTCAACTTGATTTGGAAATGGAGTTTGAAACTGGGATTAATTCAAACTGGAGTTGAAATGAATTGAAATGAATTGAAATTAGAACTAGTTCAATTGAAACTTATTTGAATTAGTAGAATTTTAAATCAAGGTTGAATAAAGTTAAATTTGGAAAGAAACTGAGGTTAATTCAACTTGAATTGGGGTTGAACCAATTTCAATGGAAATTGAAGTCATTTAAATTGGAGTTAAGTCAATTTAAATGGCGGTGGAATATAAATTGAATTGATGGGGATAGGAGATTGGGAATTGAACAGTTTGACTCTGGACTATTTTCAAAATAAATTGTTTTAGTACAAATCTATTTTTTCAAACTATTTACTATACAAGTTTTCTTTTTAAAAACCAAATTTTCTTATTCTTATTTTACAATTATCTTTGGAACTATTTAACAATTTTTCTATTATTTTATAAACTAATTTCCATTTTTCAACTACTTTATAACTAATTTCTATTTTACAACTATTTTACAATTATTTAAAATTTCTATAACTATTTGACTATTTTCCAACTATTTTACAATTACTTGACTATTTTACAGCCATTTTACAAACTAGTAATTATTTTCCAACTACTTATCTATTTTAAAATTTTCAAGCTATTTTCTAAATAAACTGGTCGGAGTTCAAACTGTTATTGGTTAAATACCCAATCAAGATAAGAATAGAGGTGATAATCCAAATGGATTGAAGCAATTGTGAGTAAGTGAATAAAAATAAAAGTGAATGTGAATAGAAATGGAATTGATTTGGCTTATAACCAATAAAGATAAATACGTAGGGTGTACGTATGTTATTCTATTCGCATAGTGATTTGATCCACATTCGAGCACAGAATTTCGAGATAGTATGTTGATCCGAGTTGGGATTTTTCGCTTGATTTTCGACGGCGAACCTGGATATGGATTGTTGATTGGATCTTGATATTCTCTATCATAGTTATGGCTATGCAAGGAGAATGACGGTTTTTGATCAAGAAAGCAGATCTGAGTCCGCACTAGGAAGTCGGGGGGACGATACTAGTTCGGAAGTGAAGTTGTGTGATCGAGTTAGCGATCAGAATGGTATAATGTACGGGTGGTATTTGTACATCGTACGGATTTGAATGAAAATGATATTGACAAGAGTAACCAAATTTCAATATTTGATTTTGAGTAAACAAAGTTAAATATCTTTGTTCTATAAAATGGAACTCCCCTTGTTGAATCTATTGCCAAAAGAAAAGGTTTTGAAGGTGTTTTGAAGTATAAAAGGAGTTTTATACAAGTTTGAAATGATCCAAAGTTTTAAAAGATTATATATATCTGAATATGTGTGTGTGTGTGTATAAAGGATCTTATGAGAATTTTGGAAAAGGTTTTGGGAACCTTTGGATTTGGAAAGGCTTTTGATTTTTGGGTAAAATCAATATTGAGAATTTGGAAAGCTTAGTTTGAGAATTATCGATTTTGGAATAGTCGATTTTGTGTAAAGGAGCTTTGTATGAGATCATACTAGGTGTATGATTTAAAGATACTATACGTGTATAGTATAAAATGTTTTGATGATGGCTCTGGGGAAAAAGGCGCTCCCTTGAAATGAACTTCTCAGGAGTGCCACCGGGTGGTGCTGCCTTGAGCCCCAATGAGGGTTCTAAAGTTGATCCTGTGAGGACTCCGGACAAAACTAGTTCCTGGGGATTATGAGTAGAGTATAACATAGCGAAAGTCGTGTGTGCCGCTAAGAGCCAACAGTCTGCGTTTGATTTTATATCGATAGACTGCGACCTATGGTAACATAGCGAAAGTCGTGTGTGGCGCTGAGAGCCAACAGTCTGCGTTTGATTTTATATCGGTAGACCGCGAACTATGTAGGAGTGGAGAAGTTTCATTTTGATAGCGAAAATCAGAGGCCGCAGAGAGCCTGCAGTTACATGGACTTTTGCTGTGATGGCAACGTAACCCTGGAATGTAACTACGATCTGTCGTGGGATCCATGGCGTAATTGAGAGGCCGCGGAGAGCCTGCAGTTACATGGACTTTTGCTACGATGGCAACGTAACCCTGGAATGTAACTGCGACCATGGATGGCGGTGATGATTTCCATAGCATTCTCACAAAGAAATTTCCTCTATTTTCAAAAAATGTTTTCTGAATTTTCGATAAAATTATTTTTAAATTTCGCTGGGTGTTGAAAACGAGTCTGCTAAGTACTTATAGATTTTCAGTCATACGCCTGATCAACACACGACCAAATCTCTATGAGAACAAGAATGGACTTGTTGAAACATCGAGTTATAAAAAGTATTTTCATAAAAACTATTTTTATAATATTATATAGATTTTATAGGTGTTTTAAAAATAATCAAAGAAAAAATTATTTGATTACAAGCATTTTAATAAATTCTGGCTTCGTTCCTTTTCGAGGTCGAAATGATTCTATGGGGGGAGGAATGTGATATCCCGGATTTTCAGGCATTAGATAATTGGATAGTTATCTGATTTAACTTTTGAAAATACCGATTTACAAATTAAACAAATTCAAATGAGATAATCTCCATTTTTCAGTTATTTAAAATTTGACAAGATTGTTAATTTCAAATAATAATAATAATATGTTGTGTATATATCTAGAATTATTATATACAAATTGAAGTTGTATTTGATTGAATATATATCATATATATGCATATATCAAGTTGATTTTTAAATTGGATTTGGAGTTTAATTTGAATTTGAATATTTAAATGTGAAATTCAAAAGATAGTTATATCATACTTTGGTATTAAAATGTATTTTTATTAGATTTTATTAAGAACGTAAATTGTTTTATTATATTTTATTTTTAAAGGATTTATTTATATAAATTAAAATTTGTATTTATAAATTAGAAAATTTATCATAAAAACTTTTAAAAATTTAATTATGCATGAAGATACACGTGTTAGCATATAATCATTCTTCACAACATGTGTTGACAAATTAGGTAAGTTTAGTGACAAGTGTCTTTTAATTTTTGTTATTTTTTTTTAAAATTAAATCAAAATTAACAAACTGAGTAAAAGAGATAACCTGTGTAATCAAATTCAGTAAAAACCAAATGAAGGTTTCATGCTATCTACTTGGCAAATTCAAGATTAAAATAAAATCTGCAAACAATTTTCAAGGGCCTGGGCTAAGCAAGCATCCTTCCTTGATTCTAAAAGTTTCATCAAATTAGTGTTTTTTTTGAGAACCTGATCATTTCAACAGAACACAAGCGAAAGATTGAATCATTCAATAACTACATCAAATTCAAAATTTCAAGCAGTTTTATTTAGATTTAAAATTTTCAGTTGCAACATCACAAATTTTAAGCCTCTGCTTCATAACTATCACTTGAGCAAACTACCTTTCACATACTTGAATCTGTTTTATGTTTAATGTTTAGAATAAATACTTCAAGTTTGTTGTTAAAAATGTTTGTATAGATAATCAATTTGCCTGCATGTTTATTTGTGAATGGATATTTATATCTGTAAACAGATGTATCTTCCTCTGTTCACATTACAGGTTTAAAACACTTATAAAATAATAATAATAATAATAATTTATATCTCAACATACGAGTAGATTCATGTCATAACTTTTAGAGGAAACATCTTGTATTAACTAAAGTTTGATTTCAAAAATGTTTATGAAGATAATTAGAAAGTAATGAACTATAAAATGGAACATATAGTGAAAAATTCATTCCTGAACAAAAATTCAGGTATTTTAATTTCAAGGGTTGATTGCATGTATGGATCCAAACTTGGAAAATAGGATTTTTGATTAAAATTTTATTAATTTTAACATTAGGATTGTCGAGATAATGTGGGTTGATCAGGATTCTGTTTTATGGCCAATTTCGGTGATCAACGACGAGTTGCTCGTCGAAATTTCTACTGGAGCCGGCGAGGTAGTAGGGGAGTTTGGGAAAAATGTTCAATGTAATTCAAGTTCATCGTTGATGATGGACGACGCCAATCTAGGGTTTAAAACTGAGTTTCGGTCGAGGCTGAAACGTGATTGCCGTGACGTCTCTAGAGCACCGGACTTGTTGGGATATTGAGGTATGGAAGCGAGGTTGGTTGGCGAAGGTGAGGACGAGGTTATGTTGTCGTTGGTGATTGGAAACGTTGAGACGAGGTGTTATTGATGATCTGCTTTGTTCCAATTTGGAATTGAGTTGCTCGATTTTTGAACGACGACGAGATTGAATGACCTGGGTGTTCGTGGCGATGGAGAAGAGCATCGTCGTCTTGCTGGTGATCAGAACGATGGCCAAAGTTGGCTGGATGGGTTGTACATGTGCAACATGCACATTGATGTTTGACTGTTATTTGAAATTGGAGAAGGTGCAGTTTTTCTCGAAGTTAAACTCGAAGTTGTTGAGGGATTGTCTCGAAGGAACGTAGGGATGCGAGTGTCTCGAGTTGTTTCTTGGAAATTTTAGTTTAGGGCTCGGGTTTTATACAAACTGTATTAACCAAGTTTTAAAGGTTGGAAAAAAATGAATAAGGCTTCAAACGAATATTTCCAAGTTCAAAACTAAATTATTAAACGAGATTCTAACCGAGTTTTAAAGTTTTAAATAAAGTTAAATTGTCTTGGTGTTCAGTTAATATGTATTCACTAATTAATGAAATTAATTAGCAAGTGTTTTGAAATATGATAAAAGTAATTTAAAAGATAATCCCTCATTGTAATTAATTAAAGGATTTGTTACTTAATTACTTAAAGAATTATTAATCAATATGATCAATTTAAGTTAATTTATTTATGTGATTAATTAATTAAGGTAATTAAATCAAGAAAAGTTAATTAAAGGTTAATTAACTTAAAGTGATGAAGAAATCATCATTAATTAGGGAATAATTAAATAAGTAAAAGTAATTAAGATTCAGTTAATTACAATTAAGGGTCGTTATAAGTGCTCAAAAAGCTGGAACTCAAGTTTGGTTTGAGAAATCATAGGTTTTGTCTCGGGAAGAACGAATAGTAACATAATGTTTTAAGATTTACATAATGGAGTTTTAATATTATACTTAATTATTCTTTAATGTTAAAATATTGTTTAAGTGCTTGATTAATTAAGTAGAATTGTTTGTTTAACTTGTAAATTAATTCTTGAAGTTTACTTAATTAACAAGGGTTAAACAAGAATAATTAAGAGTTGATTTTTATAGGTAAATTTAATAGTCAAGGATTAATTGTTAATTAATTAATTAATTATTAAATATTTAATAATTAATAATTAATTCATGTGATTTATCGAGGATTAATTATTCAATGTAAGTGATTATAGGATAATAAAATTTGAGAAATCAATATAGGGTAAGTGAAATTAATAAGGTTGAGTGAAGAATAATTAATTTGTATTATTAATTTAAGGCTAATTACTTAATGTATGTAAAGGTGATAATTAAAGATGAATTAATCAAGATTAATCGATTAAGAAAAATTAAGTAATAAGTAATTAAGAGGTTAATTACTTAATATAAATCACTTAATGAGTAATTAAAGGAATTGATTACTCAGTATGATAAATTAATTGGATGTGGTTAATTTTGGTTAAGTAATTCAGTTTAATTAATTAAAGTTAATCATTTGATGTTGGGTTAAGTATAATTACTTGGGGTAATTAATGAGGTGTAATTTTCTTAGTGATATAATTAGTTGCTAGATGTAATTAAATAAAGAAAATTACTTGAGGGAAGTAATTAAAGGATAGTTACTTGATGGAAGAAATTAAGTAATGATTACTCAGTGTAATTGAAGGATTAATTTATATAATTAATCAAGGAGTTGGTTTATTTGAAGAAGTAATTAAGGAAAGTTAATTTCTGAATGTGCTTAACCAAGTTGATTAATGAATGTGGTAATTTAATTAAAGGCTATTTATCGAATATGATTAGTGAGGATAATTAGGGGATGGCAAATTAATGGTTTGTAATTAATCATTGTTAAGTAAGCAAGATAAAAATAATAATTAAAGTAATTTATTTGACTGAATTAGTAATGGGTGACTAATTAAATCTTGCTTATGAATGATTGGTTGATATTCCTGATATGAAATGTTTGTGATAGGATATGTTTATCTTAAAAAGTGATTATGTGATTATCTGTCGATGATGAATTGCTGTATAAAAGTGACATCTTGTATTTAAAGATGGAAATTGTGTTTCACTTGAATAACGGAGGTTAAGATGGTATTGGTTTCGAAGAGACCGGAGTCGGGTATTAGTAAATACCCGAAACCACTTCGATTCTTTATGGGTTGATATGTGAAATCAATAGGATGGAATGGAATGATTTAGGTGAATTGGACCATTTAATCTAAGTATCGGTACTTAGAAAATGATGTGCGAAATAAGTGATGTCTATAAAAGATTGTGAAGTTGTAAATTGATATAAGTTACCCCGGGTTTATATATGTTGTATGCTTTTGTATTCCATGTTATATGGGTTTACTCACGCTGGTTTCCAGCCTGACCCGGGTGTTACTTTAATGTAATGCTCGGGTCAAACCAAGTATTACAGATTTTCAGGTAAGGACGTTCTGGAGCTCAAGAAGCGAGCTGGATGGCAGGAACGTATGGAGTGTTTACTGCTGTGTAGAGTACAGTTGGCTTGGACATGTTTTAAAACTGTCCGGTGTATTATAATGTTGTAACTCTGATATAAAAAATATATGTAGATGCACTGATACAGTTCTTCTTTGTAAACTGTTATTTTATTTGATATTTTATTTTGTCCGCTGCGAATATGAGATGTTGGTGTTTCTGTTCTTCGTTTCTTCTCTCTCTTCTTTGTCTAACTATCTGGAATTTTCGGGTTTGAAATTTCCGAGTCGTTACAATAATTCACTTCATATCCTAGTTTTCATGGATTGGGTAGGAATCCACTAATACTTCCATTAGCCACTTACTTATCCTAGCTTGCATGGTTTTCTAGGAACCTATTATCCGATGTCAATTCTTAGTGCAAATATAGTTTTCATGGGTTCACTACAAACCCTTTGCTCCTGCTAGTCCTTAATACATAGTTTTCATGAATTAACTATGAACCTGTTGGTTTCCACCAATAACTACTTAATCATAGTTTTCATAGGCTTACTATGAACCTTTTAATTTATGCCAATAACTACTTTATCATAGTTTTCATGGGTTAACAATGAACCTTTTTGGTTAGCTCCAATGACTACAAAGTTTAGGCATCTTATAATTTTGATCACCCTAAATCCTTGGATGCAGTTCTAAATATTCAGGAGTTTAAGCAATTTATATTCACTATTGACTTAAACTAGTTGTTTCTTCTACCCCTTTTCCCCAAAATACAGTTATAGGTTATCATGTGAATATATTCATCATTGAAAAATCGAAACATCACTTTAATACTACCACCCTAGGATGTATAGGCTCCTTGAAAACTTATATTTTTATCAAGGCCATACTTCTTTAAAATCACATACTTAAAGTCGTTATAACGCTCCTTTATATTAACCATGGGGTTTCCTTATAAATTTACAGTATGGTTTTTCAAACCCTTTAAAACAAAACTTATCGATTATTGAAAGGTCTTCAAACAACCTTTTGAATCCAAACCTTTCGAAACCATCCAACAGTACAAACCTTTTGAAAGTATTTAACTCTTAAATAAAACCTTTCAAAGACTTACTGGGTCCAAGTTAAATCCTGCGAATGGTCCTTCTTTAAAACCTTTTAACTATAATGGAAGTAATCTTTCGACCTTGTCGGAAGGTCTACTTCAAAAGTTCTAAAACTTATCGTTTAAACAATAGGCCTCCACCTTTAAAATAACTCCTTTAAAAGCTTGGGTTATACTTCAATTATAAAAAAATGGTAAATCATCTAAGCCAAAAGTTTTGATACCTTTTGGAAGCAATGGAAGAAGTGGCTGGTTTTTAAAGTAAATCTTTCGTCTTTTTCGAAAGCAACGACTTCAAAAGGTTGGAAAAATCGGCTATAACCTTTTGACTATGTCCGAAGGTTCAAAACAAAACAATAATGAGCGGCAGTAAGCTTTCCACTATGTCGAAAGATTTCAAAACAAAATAGTAGTAAAGCAGCTGTGACCTTTCGACTTTTTCGAAAGGTTTAGAACCTTTATTTTAGATTTGATTTGGTTGAAGGCAACCAAATCGAAATCTTTAATTAGAAAGCTAATCAGATGACAGCTTTGGTTTATAAAACATACCCAACCTCTTTGACCATCATCTTTTCGACTATGAACCCTTCGACCTTGTCCAATTCATTATGTACCAAGTAACTTGATACCAAATGTAACAGCCCACATTTCAACTCAATCTATTCAAAACACATATTATTAATGGAATTGTTCAAATGAAATAAGATTCGAAAGAACAAAATACAGAATCTCTCAGCGGAAGGATATACTATAATACACAAAATAAATACATAAACAGTTCATAAAGCTATTTTTCAACAAAATTTGAATTTACATTTTTTTTAGGCAGAACAAACAATTGCAATTACAGTAGTAGATATAGTCCTCGACTCCGTCTTCGCCTTCAGAAATAAGTGTCTTCGCTAAACTGAAATACCCGGTCTAACCTGAGATTAAAGTAAAAGAAAAATCTCGAGTCAGAACTAACTTTTTTATGTAAGTAAGTCAACTTAAGTGAAATGTATAGACAACACAATAAGTGAAATACTTAGGTTTAAATAAACATCATCTTCCATATTTTAAATTGGTTCAGTTCAAATACTGACTTTTATGTTCATTTCCAATCGATTCATTATTAAATTCAACTTCTGGTTTCAATTTTTCAGTTAAAGCTATTAAGTTAAAATCAAACAACAAGTTTAGATCTAAAAATCCAATTAGAACTTTCATTAAATCGATTAAATTTCAGTTTCATAATTTTAAGTTCAAACATAAATTTAAACTTACAATATTCCAATTTTATTTCTAAATCAATTTACTTAAACCCAAAGTGGTTTTATATCGGGTATATATCATTTCAACCTAAAGTGATTTTACTAACTATCACGGAACTTGGAGCGTGAGAACAATAATTACATAAATAACACAACATATCAATGACCAATATGCGTGCATAATTAACAATTTAATATATACATATGCATAATTAACATATCACATGTGTCACACATCATAAATATCATATGTGAATATTTTAAATTATAACATGTCATAGACTAACTCGCATATAAATATATAACAGGACATATATATAGGAACTTGCAAGGTGATTTACAATAAAATAACATGGCATATCATTTTTCCCAAACATAACACAATGTTTCCACATAGCATAGGTGACATATCATTAACATAGCAGTGCAACATATAATTTCAGTGCAACATATAATTTCATTAGCCTAACACTTTTTTTCAACGAAGCATATGTGACATATTTCAACATGGCATATATAAATTGTTTTCCTAACATAACATATTTTCTAACATATCATACGTGACTTATTTAACATACATATGTGAGTAATCACTCATGATTAACATTTTAATTTAGGTAAATAAACATCGATTGAAATGTTATGAGAAATATTTTCTTTACAGAGGAAAATGTGATATATGTTCTGTTAACGCTAAAATTTAAACGCTAACACCCCAGTGTGTAGATAGCAGTTATGAAAGCACCACCCGTTGGTACGGGAACAAGATACAAGTAGAGAAATTGTAGAAAAGCAGTAAAAGACAATAGTTTTATAGTGGTTCGGCCTAAAATCGAGCCTACGTCCACTTTGATCTCTTTATTGCTGAAACAAGTACAACTTATACAACTTTCTTCAATTACAATCCACTCTAGTCTGTTAGTACAAACTTTGACGGAGAATTATCTTTCAAACTCATGATGAATGATGTAGATTCTCTCTCTTGGAATTTGATGTAATGTCTTCGATGTTTGGAGTGCTCAAAGTGTTGCTTGAGTCGAGGAAATGGCAGAGTATTGGCGCTTCGAGAATGAACCAAAAGTCCCCCCAGAGTTGGAGGTGGATGTCTATTTATAGAGAGTTCTGGGTGAAAAAAGTTGCTAAGTCCTAACTCGTTGCCGACTTAAGGTAAGTCGTTGCTGACTTAGGATGAGTCGTGACCGACTCATTGAGCTTAGTCTCTGGTTTGTAGAGAGCTTCCTGCCTTTTTCGAACCCACGCTTCAAGTACTAGGTCGTTTACGAGTTATCTGGTTGTAGTTTCTGGCTTGTTTGTATATGTCGTATACGACTCATCATAAGTCGTAGGTCGTGGTTGACTTAACCAGCTGCCTTCGGCTTAAAGCTGAGTTCAGGCTTTGTGAAGGCGAGTCCTAACTCGTAGACGAGTTAAGAGATAGTGTCTTTAGGTCGTACACCTTTTTTAAGTCGTAACACTTGTTAACTCGGTCAAGCTTTAATCTGTTATGTCGTAGCTCCCTTAAGTCGTATAGACTCCTTAGGTCATCAGGGTCTTAAGTCGTTATCTGACTGAGTCGCTATCAAATGAGTCGGTATCCCTCTTAAGTAGATGAGTCGGACTATCCCTTCCTTAGCTCGGTTGAGTCGTTGGTCCACTAAGTCACTGATCTCCATGAGTCGTGAGTCCCTCTTAAGAAGATGAGTCTCTACCAGTTGAGTCGTTGAGCAAAACGAGGTTAACATTTGCCCCTCGAAGTATGCGCCTAAGTCGTAGGTCGTGTGCTTCGACTTATCTTGTCTCGTGCGCCGATTCAACTTTCACCACCCACAGCTATAAAACACCTGAGTCGTTGCTCTTACTTCCTTCTTCTCATTTCCTAACTTTTAAACCGTGTCTGCCATTAACGCCCCTTCAAGCTCCCAAAGGCGATTCCAAGCTTACCAACCGTCATCCCATCCTTTAACTTCATATTGCGTAAGTAAATCTTATCAACAATCAGCCGCATCCATCATCAACTCACCAGTATTCCACTCGCCGTCCTTAATACACTTTCGCGTGCTGCATTTTCCCATAAATCACGATTCGATTAATCCTTTGATTGAATTATTGTGGCGATTTGTGTTGGATTTTCGATTGATTCGTGATGATGTGAGACAGAGATGGTTAATTACAGTGATTCATGTTAACTGGTTAGTGAATTTGGGAGAGATAAGAAAGGCTTTGACGGGTTAACCGGGTTAATGGGTCCTTGGCTTCACGGGTTAACTTAAGAGATGATGTGGCAGTGTGTGAGTGGAGAACCGACCTTAGGGGCCTTTGTAGAGTTAATCATGCGCGACTTGATGCCTCAACCGTGTTAATTCAGACGACTCAGGTCTTAGGTCGTATGAACGACTCAACCCTTTAGGTCCTTTTGACGACTTATCCTTTTAAACCGCGAACGATGCAAACCACAAGCCGTGAACGACTCAGCACTTGCTACTTCTTCATGACTCATCCTTTAAACCGTGCACGACTCAAACCATAAGCCATGAACGACTCAACAACTTCCATGCGACTCAGTAGCCTTTACCCTTGACTTTAATCCGACCTAGCAAGTTTTACGACTCAAGCCATGAGTCGTAACCGAGTTAGAACTTAGAAGATTTCTTGTTGCTTTGAACTGGAGCCTCCCTTGTGTTCCTTGATTTACGACTCTTAGCACTGCCGACTTATGACATCAGCGGTTTAAAATTGAAGCAACCTAACTTAACTCGCTTCACTTTCCTTAGGTCGTAGCCGAGTCATCCAAATAACCAATGACTTAGCTTAACCCGTACAAAGAATTCTTGAGTCGTTGACAACTTGACACTTGTAAATTTTGTTTGAACTTTGAACTGTTGAACTTTGCTGCATTCTTTTACAGATTACTTCAACTTGCAAGCTAACAATCTATTTGATACAACATTTACAGAAAATTGGGACGAATATACTGCCATCGACTGCCCACATCAAATGACAGAT
Source organism: Allium cepa (assembly GCA_030765085.1). Classification (NCBI taxonomy): domain Eukaryota; kingdom Viridiplantae; phylum Streptophyta; class Magnoliopsida; order Asparagales; family Amaryllidaceae; genus Allium; species Allium cepa. The sequence goes on along the minus strand of CM060937.1, from coordinate 645,119,352 downwards.
TAGCCAATGATAGATGATTAACTTAAATAAATCGTGTGAACGAAGTGCTATCGATTTCAAGTGGAATATTAAAGCGGCACTGGATTAGTCAATTGAAACTGACCAGCCCGCATTAATATTATGCTTGAGCTTTAAATAACAAGTTCCGAAATTACCGTAGTCAATCAATCGTCAACCAGTTTAATTCTAGTTATCTTTACTTGTTATTTTTTTTTTATTAGCTTTGCACGACACTTCACACTTTTTAGGAAACGTGCACCTTCGCATTTGAACATCCAGTTGCTTGTGTAGAATGACCTCTCATCAAGAAGAGCCGATGGGCCAGGCTGAAGATGTCTTCCCAGTAGCCATCCCTATAGACAACCCTCCGGAGAGAACATCCACAACTTTGAATCAGCGGGTGTTTAACCAACTGCGCGTCCAGTTTGGCATTGATGATGCTGACATCTTATTTCCGGGGCCAAATGACACCGCGGATAGGCCCCCTCTTGGCTTTGTTGCTGTTAATCGCCAAATGTGCTTGAACGGCGCTATTCCTCCCTTTAATGACTTTCTCCAATAGTTCCTGCTTCGGTTGTCTATCTCCCCATTCCAATTACACCCCAATGGCTACGCCATTCTGATGGGGTTATGTGTTCTATTTAGAAGAGTTTTGGATCGATTACCAAGCTTCGGGGAGATCTGCTATTTTTGCTCATTCACGAAAACTAAAGACCATCCCTCCATCGTGGTTATAAGAAGCGCTCGAAACCGCAAACTTATTACTGATCTCTCCGAAAGCGCTCACGGATTTTTGAATCAGTTTTTCTTTGTTCGCTGCCCTCCAGGGTTTTATGCCATCTGGAGAGTGGGAAGTAAGATTTCCTGTCTTTACTTTTTCCGTTTTGAAACTTTCTCGAGATCTGAACTTTCAATTGCTAATTTCATTCTTTTCCTGTTTTAGCACTTCCACCCCCTGCCAGGGACCCAAGTCTTAAGCAAATTTTCGAAAGATTAAATGCCGTGCCGGTAGAAGAGAGGAGCATAAAGTTTCTGCTAAACGATGAATTTTTACATCAATACGGACTCCTTCATCCCTCTCGCTTTACTCGGCCTCGTGAAGCTCCAACGGAGGTTCCTGATTCTCCGGTGAAAACTCCTGATCTTTCGATCTCCACTAAAGAGCACATGCGAGGAGAAATTTCTGCAGAAACCTTACTAGTAAAGTGCTCTACTCCAAGAGACGATACGGGACCCTCCGAAAAGCCCGCACTTGCTCCCATAATTGAAGAAGAAGAGGAGCCCCTTTCCCAAACCAGGAAGAGTGCTGACAAAGGAGCTGATGGAGGGAATCAGGTTGGGCATGACGGTGATGACGTTTTTGGGGATTTAAGTGACATAATCGTCACTTCCCAAGAGCTCTTTAAAGAAGACCCTGCTCATGGTAAAGCTATACCTCCGACGATTGAAGCAACATCTGCCCTCCAACAGACTCTAACTCCTTTATCTCAAGAATTGTCATCAACAGTGAAATCTATCACTTCCCCCCAACAGAGGAGTGGTTCGTTAGTCCAACGCGAGTAGCTTGCACTTCACACACAACTAAGGATTTTCCAGCACATTTATGCACTTATCTTCTTATACTTTAAAGATTTCTAAAGCTTATCTTTTCTTATTTCAGATTCTTCAATGACACGCGGCGGATCATATTATCAGGATTTCCAACGCTACGGGGGGCGTGGTCAATATGATTATCGGCGTTACTTTCCCTCCTATAGAGAGTCTGACGAAGAGAGGGCTGCCCGAAAGGCTCGTGAAAGGAGGGATGCAGAAGAGCGTTATGACAGAAGGGATAGGGATGAGCACCATGATTCTCTGCAGAGAAGTGACGACTCTCACAAAAGGAAATCTCACGACGACCGAGGAAAGGGTCATGTAGCTGAAGATTCAGGCAAACGAGCCCGATATGGTGAGAGACATGCTTCCACTATTCCCGAAAAGCCTATTGCCCCTGCCCCTCTTGACATTCCTTCCGACTCTCCTGCTCTCGGGAAGGAGGACATCCAGACAATAATAAGCAGGCCTAAATTTCAAGTGGGACCTGGCCCAGCCACTTTACAAAGTCGTTTTCCACAATGGTGCTTAAAGGGTGTGAGATTCGACCTTGACCTGGTTCCTATTGACAAGCCTGCTATGCTACGAAATCTTGACGCCGTCAAACTTGATATCGAGAGGATGTCAAACTGGCAGAAGCTTGTTGATGAGCTTCAAAGAGTTAACCGTGCCAACTTAGAGGCCATGCTCACCATGGAAAATGATAAGGCTGAGTGGCAAAAGGTCCTTGAGCAGCATGACACCGAAATGAGGAGCATTACTTCCTACAACGAGGAGCTCGAAGCAAAGGTTGAGAAGTTGAAAGATGAGCTTGCTGCTTCCTCTACTTCATACTCTCAAAAAGAAGAAGTGCTTCTCAGACAAGTTAGAGATGCTCATGCCAGTCAGAGGGACGCTGAGGACAGGCTCGAAGCACAAAAAAGAATCAGTGAAGGCTATGTCTCTGATATTGCTGAGCTTCGAAAGAAAAACAACTCCCAGGAAGCGGAGATACAACTGCTTAAGCTTCAGCTTTCCAAAACCGAGAGGGAGCGTGATGAGGCTGTCGCCGGCAGAATCGCAGCTGAAGATTCTCATGAGGCGACCAAGAACAGCTTCGGCTCAACATTATTCGACTTCTATTTGCATAGCGTCTTGGGGCGTGGAAGCCTCGCTTTTCTTGGTCCCAAGTATGAGATCACTTTAGCTGAAGTGTGGGAGGCCGCCCTCGATATGCTTGGTGCTGAAGGTGCTGGTTATGACGAGTCAGCCCTGGAAAGGCATTATTTTGATGAAGACGCTCGCGCTGCTCTCGCCAGGGGAAAGGAACAACTTGCCAAACTAAGAACCGAAGTGACGGAAGGGGACCGGCTGGAAAAAACCACTTCAACTATTCTAGTCCAGCCACCTTCTTCGTCTGAAGTCAACATCATTGGTTCCAGTTCCCATTTTGCTTCTCCCACCAAAGTTACCACTGAGATCACAAGCATACAAGGTGGAGACGAGGGTGAAGAGAGCGCTGATGCGCAAGCTTATGAAGTCGATATCAGGAAACCAGCTTCTCCAGGTAATTTCACTGTTAATCTCGCTACTGTCAATTCTGCTCAAGCGGGTTACTCATTTATTTCGCATGAGTTTCATGAGCTCCTTGGCTATTTTCTCAACCTTGATGAGCCTTCATCTCCTCTCTCTACTAACTTTATTGGTGAGCCTTCGTCTCCTCTCTTTACTGACTTTAACCTCTTTTCTTCTGTAGAGAAAGTACCAAGCACTGCTCAAACGTCTACTCCTCCGGTTATCCTTCCTTCATCTCTTCAGGCGGCGCCTCCTTCTGCCTCGCAACCTGGATCACAGGAGGAACAAATAGAGGCTCTTCACGGCTTGGATGATCCCATCGCTTCGCAAGAGCAGAAAGATGAGAGACCTGAGGGAGGTGACATATCCCCGGAACGGACTCCTTCTGACGACATTGCTCTATCAAAACTTGTCACTCCGGGGAGTGAGTCTTCCTCACAAAGGAAAAAGAAGCGTGGGACATCAAAGAGGAGGGGGAAGAAAATCACCGCCACTGAAGAGGAGCCGGAAGTTGAACCGGTTACACCTACCTCTCCTACTTCCCTTATACCCACTGGCCGACCTGAAAAGCTGGTCATTCGACTGGGTAAAGGGTCCAAAGGAGGGAAGAAGAAGTGAAGATTTTAGCTTTTTGCCTTTTGTATGAACTGGCCGAGAGTTGTGCGGGTACCGGCCTCCGCTTTTATTTTGAAACCTGTATCTGCATTATAGTTGAATAAAATGATTCTTCGTTTGTACAAACTTCTGTTTGAATTTGAGTATGCATTTATTATCCATTTTTGCACAAGTTTATTTATATGATATTGCAGCGGGCTTATGGTATGTTGTTTGAGTATTACTTTACTGATGCAGCTATACTACTATACCATGTTGCCCCCATACCTTAAGCTTGCTGCAATATTTTATACTTCGAGGGGACTTGCACTCTTATTTGTTAAAGAATAATTATTTTATTCTTTAAAGAAAATTTTTGTAGAGTACAACTCCCTTCGTATAAGTTTTTACGCTTTGTCGTTCGAAGAAATCACCTTTTTCTTTTGCTTATGTGCATATTTTACCAAGTGAATTCCTCTATGTGGTAAAGCGGACCTCTGAAGGGTACTTTAACTTCTTTTCTTTTTCTTTTTTTTTTTAACAACCATTTTCCATAGTAGGTAAATTACTCTTCCTTTGAAAGTTAAAGTACGCTTTTGATGAGGATTTTTTTTTTTTACAAAGTTGTACCTCTGAGGAGGGAGTTTTCACGTTTCAACACTTGGAAGTTTTATTTCAATCTCGGTGAAACGTGTACCTCCAAAGAGTTGTGCCTTTGAAGAAAGCCTTTTCACGTTTCAACACTTGGAAGTTTTATTTCAATCTTGGTGAAACGTGGGCTTCCGAAGAGGTCTTTCTTCTTGATTGTGTCCCCGGGAGGGGGTTGTACCTCTAAGGAGGGATTTTTCACGTTTCAACACTTGGAAGTTTTATTTCAATCTCGGTGAAACGTGTACCTCCAAAGAGTTGTGCCTTTGAAGAAAGCCTTTTCACGTTTCAACACTTGGAAGTTTTATTTCAATCTCGGTGAAACGTGGACTTTCAGAAAGGTCTTTATTCTTGATTGTGTCCCCGGGAGGGGGTTGTACCTCTAAGGAGGGATTTTTCACGTTTCAACACCTGGAAGTTTTATTTCAATCTCGGTGAAACGTGTACCTCCAAAGAGTTGTGCCTTTGAAGAAAGCCTTTTCACGTTTCAACACTTGGAAGTTTTATTTCAATCTCGGTGAAACGTGGACTTTCAGAAAGGTCTTTATTTTGTTTTGCATTTCAACTTTGGTGAAGTGAAATTCCGAAGAGCGGTTGTTACACTTCAACTCCTGGCGAAATGTGCCTCCGAAGAGGGCTTTTATTTTGTTTGCATTTCAACTCTGGTGAAGTGAAATTCCGAAGAGCGGTCATAACACTTCAACTCCTGGTGAAATGTGCCCCCGAAGAGGTCTTTATTTTGTTTGCATTTCAACTCTGGTGAAGTGAAATTCCGAAGAGCGGTCATAACACCTCAACTCCTGGTGAAATGTGCCCCCGAAGAGGTCTTTATTTTGTTTGCATTTCAACTCTGGTGAAGTGAAATTCCGAAGAGCGGTCATAACACTTCAACTCCTGGTGAAATGTGCCCCAGAGATGGTTTACATTGCCTGGAAGTTACTCTCTCATGGTTGGTGGGTCATGACTCCTCCAATCTTTTTTGTTGAGTAGAGAACTTTCTTTTTTGTGGCATATGTCCCATTAGAGGTCTTTGTCCTCCGAAGAGTTGTGCCTCCGAAGAGGAGCATTTTGCCTCTGAAGAGGGCTTTGGTCTCTGAGGAGAAGCATTTGGTCCCCGTAGAGAAGCATTTCGCCTCCGAAGAGGGCTTTAGTCTCTGAGGAGAAGCATTTGGTCTCCGTAGAGAAGCATTTCGCCTCCGAAAAGGGCTTTAGTCTCTGAGGAGAAGCATTTGGTCTTCGTAGAGGAGCATTTTGCCTCTGAAGAGGTCTTTAGTCTCTGAGGAGAAGCATTTGGTCTCCGTAGAGAAGCATTTGGTCCCCGTAGAGAAGCATTTCGCTTCCGAAGAGGGCTTCGGTCTCTGAGGAGAAGCATTCGGTCTCCGTAGAGAAGCATTTCGCCTCCGAAGAGGGCTTCGGTCTCTGAGGAGAAGCATTCGGTCTCCGTAGAGAAGCATTTCGCCTCCGAAGAGGGCTTCGGTCTCTGAGGAGAAGCATTCGGTCTCCGTAGAGAAGCATTTCGCCTCCGAAGAGGGCTTCGGTCTCTGAGGAGAAGCATTCGGTCTCCGTAGAGAAGCATTTCGCCTCCGAAGAGGGCTTCGGTCTCTGAGGAGAAGCATTCGGTCTCCGTAGAGAAGCATTTCGCCTCCGAAGAGGGCTTTAGTCTCTGAGGAGAAGCATTTGGTCTCCGTAGAGAAGCATTTCGCCTCCGAAAAGGGCTTTAGTCTCTGAGGAGAAGCATTTGGTCTCCGTAGAGGAGCATTTTGCCTCTGAAGAGGGCTTTGGTCTCTGAGGAGAAGCATTCGGTCTCCGTAGAGAAGCATTTCGCCTCCGAAGAGGGCTTTTCACATTTCATCTAACGGGAGTATGTCGACCGGGTGTGGTGAAATGCGTGCCCCTAAGTAGGGTTATTGTCAGGAAGTTTGGAGTTTTCCTTTCTCGGTTGGATGGGTTCTCGGGAGTGTGTCGACCGATAACTCCACGACTTCGTAGCGAGAAAGACGCCTTTTTTCGGTGAAGCCCGCTTGAGGTTTTTATCCTCTGAGGAGTTATGCCTTCAAAGAGGGCTTGTGCTTCTTGAAATATTCTTTTTGTTGGGTGACGCTTGCTCTCGCATGTCTCTTTGCCGTTGATTCATGTTGATAATCCCCATTGCTTCGCAAGTGTCACCATTTTCAGCTGCCAAGCCTCTCCCTTACCCAAAGGAGTATATTTTATAGTTAAGCAAATTGGTGGTGGCAGATATAGGTTCTTTAACTTGCTGTTTGTTTGTTCAAGCATTTGTAGTTAGCCATATATGATCTGCTTCTATCCACCTTGCTTACTTTCGTCTGAAGTTCTCCTTTTGTAGGATTTGAATATGGGAATTTTGAATGGCTCAATGCTTGATTGCTGGATGATGTTGCGGATCACTTGGTCTTGTGACTGATAAGCTTTGCTTTTATGGCACAAGAATTATAGCGGTTTAGCCGAAACTGGGCCTATATCCACTTTATAGCTTTTGTTATTCGCCTGCCTTGCAATTGCCCTTAACAAGAGAATCATAGATTTGTAAATTCCTTGCAATATTTCAGCAAAGTTTTCATGCAAAATATGGATGTAAATGGTTGCTGTTCCAAGTTCTTGGAATTGGTTTTCTTTTGATAGTTGTGAATTTGATTGATTATATTAGCAATTCCTTAGTGCCGCCTCTAAGTGTGCATCATCTTCTTCTGTTGGCGGGTGGTTTTAACTGAAGAAACATACTCTAGCCAAATTTTATTTGTTTGCTTAGAGTATTAGACCCTGGAATTCTGTTGTTTAAGGCTTGCTTTTGAATGCTACCAAGGGTTGCTTGATATTGCAATGAATCAGCTTGGTATTGATTGCCTGCAAATTTAGATCGATAATCTTAGTGATATTCTCAGAATATTTCACATATCGAAATAAAATAAGCGACTTGTAATAATAGGGAAAGTAAGACTTATAGTTTTTATTATTTATTGGCGTTGTTTTAACAACAGATTTTGATACAAGAATCATTGGATCATCACTTTTTTACAAATTTGAAACAAAGTGTTCAAGTAAGGTATGGAAGCAATTGCTGCCCCAGGCTTTAGGGATTGAATCTTTTGGCATAAGAGGACTGGATGGCAACATCTTTCAGAATCGAAACTTCCTTTCACTTTGAAGGTCTCCTTGGAGCGTGAGCACGTCTTCCCGCCTCATCAAATTTTTCCCTGGCTGGTGAGGGCTTGCTGTGATGATACTGATGATAGGACCTTCATCTCCCTGTGCCACGGTTCTTTTATTTGAGCTACATTGTTGAGCGGGAACCAGCTGCACCTTAGAGGATGAGGAATGGTTAATTCCATCTTTTTTCACATACTGTTGCAGTTCATTCTGCTTGATCAATTCTTCAATCTCCTTCCTTAGATGGCGACATTGGTTAGTTTCATGGCCAGGTTGACTGTGAAATTGACAGAATTTCCCATTGTCTGTCGCGCTTCTCCTCATCAGAGATGGTTTGGGGTAAACAACAACATCCTTTGTTGCCAAGAAGATACTTTCCGGAGTGTCGGTCAAGGGAGTGAAGTCGGAGGGTATGAAGCGTCGAGCTTTTTTCAAGAGTTTCTGTTTTCTTCTTCCCCCATTCTTCTCTTTCTGTTCAATCATTTCCGGTATGTATTCTTCGTCGTTACCAGGACTCAATGGGTAATCATCAACCATTCTTTCAAAAGTTCGCCTTGACAAACGCTCGTGGATAGTTGGTCGTGGCCATGAATTCTCTGTTTGGGGGAATGTTCCAATAGTAATGCCAGTTGCTAGTTGAGGGGCATTCCATTCTTCTGAAACCTGGACCTCTTTGGCAATGGTTTTTATATCACTTTCTAGTCGATGGACTTCTTCCTGCAATGCGTTCATCTTATCCAGTATCCTATTGCTTTGAACTTCCATGTGTCGATATATTCCATATATCACGGCATTTAATTCAGCCCTTGTGACTCCAATACTTGAAGCTGTTTCACTTAGCGGGGGAAGAGCAATGGTATTGCTGCGAGTACCTTCAAACCTTAACAACTTTCGTTTCTTTTCTGAAACCATGGTTTCTGTTAGAATTTTGTTGAACAATGGTCGAAGTTTGCCCCTGAGTTCAATTCTCAGTGAAAGCACCAAAAATGTTAACGCTAAAATTTAAACGCTAACACCCCAGTGTGTAGATAGCAGTTATGAAAGCACCACCCGTTGGTACGGGAACAAGATACAAGTAGAGAAATTGTAGAAAAGCAGTAAAAGACAACAGTTTTATAGTGGTTCGGCCTAAAATCGAGCCTACGTCCACTTTGATCTCTTTATTGCTGAAACAAGTACAACTTATACAACTTTCTTCAATTACAATCCACTCTAGTCTGTTAGTACAAACTTTGACGGAGAATTATCTTTCAAACTCATGATGAATGATGTAGATTCTCTCTCTTGGAATTTGATGTAATGTCTTCGATGTTTGGAGTGCTAGAAGTGTTGCTTGAGTCGAGGAAATGGCAGAGTAATGGCGCTTCGAGAATGAACCAAAAGTCCCCCCAGAGTTGGAGGTGGATGTCTATTTATAGAGAGTTATGGGTGAAAAAAGTTGCTAAGTCCTAACTCGTTGCCGACTTAAGGTAAGTCGTTGCTGACTTACGATGAGTCGTGACCGACTCATTGAGCCGAGTCTCTGGTTTGTAGAGAGCTTCCTGCCTTTTTCGAACCCACGCTTCAAGTACTAGGTCGTTTACGAGTTATCTGGTTGTAGTTTCTGGCTTGATTGTATATGTCGTATACGACTCATCATAAGTCGTAGGTCGTGGTTGACTTAACCAGCTGCCTTCGGCTTAAAGCTGAGTTCAGGCTTTGTGAAGGCGAGTCCTAACTCGTAGACGAGTTAAGAGATAGTGTCTTTAGGTCGTACACCTTTTTTAAGTCGTAACACTTGTTAACTCGGTCAAGCTTTAATCTGTTATGTCGTAGCTCCCTTAAGTCGTATAGACTCCTTAGGTCATCAGGGTCTTAAGTCGTTATCTGACTGAGTCGCTATCAAATGAGTCGGTATCCCTCTTAAGTAGATGAGTCGGACTATCCCTTCCTTAGCTCGGTTGAGTCGTTGGTCCACTAAGTCACTGATCTCCATGAGTCGTGAGTCCCTCTTAAGAAGATGAGTCGCTACCAGTTGAGTCGTTGAGCAAAACGAGGTTAACATGTTCTTTTATTCCCTTGAATTAGTGCTATAATATTCACATGCACATGTTGTTTTATATGTTGCAAATAGTATGTTATCTTGATTTGATTAATTGACACATATGCATATTAAATATGTCATATATAATATGCTAGAAAATGTGTTATGTTAGAATTTTTTTTATATATGCAATGTTGAAATATGTCATATATGCTATGATAAAAAAAGTGTTAGGTTAATAAAATCATATGTTGCACATTCTATGTTAATAATATGTCACCTATGCTATGTGGAAATAATGTATTATGTTTGGGAAAAATGATATGCCATTTTATTTTACTGTAGCACACCTTGCAAGTTCCTATATATATATGTCATGTTGTATATTTATATGTTATGTCAATTTATGACATGTTAGTATTTGAAATATTCACTTATGCTATTTATGATATATGACACATGTGATATGTTAGTTATGCATATGTATATGTTAAATTGTTAATTATGCACACATGTCGGCATTGACGTGTTGTGTTATTTATGTTATTATTGTTCTAACACTCTAAGTTCCTTGATAGTTAGCAAAGTCACTTTGGATTGAAATAATATACACCCGATATAAAACCACTTTGGGTTTATATAAATTGATTTAGAAATAAATTTGGAATATTGTAAGTTTAGATTTATGTTTGAACTTGAAATTTAATTGATTTAATGAAAGTTTTAATTGGATTTTTAGATTTAAACTTGCTGTTTGATTTTAACTTAATTGCTTTAAGTGAAAATTGAAATATGAAGTTGAATTTAGTAATGAATCGATTGGAAATGAACATAAAAGTTAGTATTTGAACCGAATCGATTTATAATGTGAAAGACGATGTTTATTTAAACCTAAGTATTTCACTTATTGAGTTATCTGTACATTTCACTTAAGTCGACCTACTTACAAAAGAATGTTAGTCCTAACTCGAGCGTTTTTGTTTTATTTTACGCTCGGGTCAGACCAAGTATTTCGTTTAGCAAAGACACTTATTTTTGATGACGAAGACGAAGTCGAGAACCGTATCTACTACTATTATAGCAATTGTTTATTTTATCTAACAAAATGTAAATTCTGATTTTGTCGAAGGACTGTTTATGTATTTATTTATGTATTATACTTTATCCTTTCATTGTGAGATTCTTTAATTTTTTCTTTTGAATCTTATTTCACTTGAACAATCCCATTAATAATTCGTCTTTCGAATATTTTGAGTTAGACATGTGTGGTTTATTGTCGATTTAAACGGTCAAAAAGGGCGGGTTGTTACAACATATGCATTGGTTTGACCTTGTCGAAATCTATGAATCTCTTGACCTTATCGGAAGGTATGGTCGGAAGGTTTATTGCCGTAAAGGCTGAAACATGCTAAAAGTATAAAACATATAACTTTTCAACTAACCTGCCTTTGTTTGTCAAATTTTCATTGGCTAAAAAATTCTTTTCAAAAATATGCTGCCACTATTTTCAGAACAAAATATTAGTTTTATTATATAAAATGCCACTTTTCCTTAATTAAACATATTAAACTTTTAAGACCCATACCTTAAATAATTTTATATAATTCTCGAATCACTTAGGAAAAATCGTAGAAAATCTATTTTAATATGTTTTCCAACATATAAAAGTTTCAAACCAAAATAATCATTATTTTACCCGTAAACAATTTAACACCCAATAAATCATTTTCTTCACTATTTTTTTTATATAAAATCCATATAAGCTCAAAAAATTATGAAAATTGAAACCCATCTCCAAAATCATGTTTTCTATAACATAAATTTTCCCATGGAATTTAAAGTCATTTCATCTCGGTTTTACCATTAAACCATGTATATCTACTTTTGAACAGCCTTGTTTAAACATATTGTAACGACCTGGATTTTTAACGTTGAGTTTAGAATAATTAAATGAGTTTCAAATTTTAATTTGGATTATAAATTGATCTTAAATATGAAAAGTTTGGTTTTTATTCAATAAAATAGATTTAGAATTTAATATAGCGATTTGTTGAATGATATAAGTATTTAATTTAATAAATTGAAGTTGGGTAAAATGTTGAATCTTCAGTTTTAAGCCTGTTAAAAATAATTTGAAGGCTTGTAAAATTTATATTGATAGTATTGAAGATAGTAATAGGGTTAAAATTGAATTTGGGAACGTTTTGTTAAATTTTGAAAATATATCGTTTAAATCGATATTTAAAAATAGCCTTCCGAGGCACAGTCTCGGATTTCGACGAAGCCAGTTCCATTGGATCCGTAATATTGTACTATTATCGAATTTCGATTTTCGCAGTGTTTGGAGTGATTGGTTGGCCGTACGATAAGTAAACGCGTTGATAATTAAATCGAAATTTAATATAATAACTGGGTTCAAAAAGCTATCTTTCTCATACGATCGAATTAGGACTCGAAACCTTTTCCATTGCATTCGAAATAGGGGTATAACATTATAAACGCCTAGCGGCACACCACGGTAGGAGGTCGAGATTTGGAGTTACGTAATTCGAGACAATTTACAATTTAAATAATATTTATATATATTTGATTGACTATTTTCAACATCAACCTACATTCTTTCCCATCATAACTTTTCCTTTCACATTCGAAGTACTATAGCCTTCTCTAGCACGTAACTGTTTGTTCAACATCACATCAGTTCAAAGTAAATTGAGCCAGAGAAAAAATAATGGTGAGTGAACAAATTTTTTTTATTCAAATCCGAGCAGAATAATCGCCCCTCTCTTTCGATCAATTCACAAAGTTTCTCGACCCACCAAATGATATCGCCTCCCAATCTCTTCTCTTCCTCTTCTTCTTTTACTTATAACAGCCGAGTCTCCTTCTATACCTAAAGATCAAATGACCTCTCATTTACTGCCAAAGAAAAATCGCTCCTCCTCAAATCAAGTAGCCTCGTGTAATCGAGATCGGCAGCGTGATTCCTAGCGGCGGCATGTTTGGGAGCTCGAGATGAAGGCGAATAAAAGCTGCGATGGGATTGTTCAAAGTCCAGATGATCGAGCGCGCTACGGTTTCGATCGCCATGGGAGAATGGCCTAGGGTTTCGACGGGCGGCAGAGGGGGGCATCGTGGGTTCGTTCGTGGTGGAAGCGGCGATAACAGTGTTTGCGTGCGTGGGTAGCTGGGAAGAAGTAGAGTTCAAGGCAGTAAGGTATTTTCTTTTTCAATTATATTATGAAAAGAAAAATGTAGATAGGTTACAGTAATGTAAGTAGTTGTGTTTTTGAATGTAATCTGGTATAAGATATGCAGACCTTAACTTACCGATTAATTTAAATACTTATACAAATATTTTTAGTTTATTGTTTGATCTGAAATAATAATAATAATATTAAAGTGTTATATATATATTAAAAAATATTTGGAGTATATACAGATTTATGATTGTAATGAAACGAAAAATTTGTCTTGAGCATTTTTTTAATTAGACAGTACTCAAGTCTAAAGCCTGAGTTAATCAGTTGTTTTTTAGAATTTTTTTATATAAGATTTGAAAAATATAGAGATTTTAAATATTTGAGGAATTGGTAAAAGTTAGATTTTTGAAAATCTATATTTACTTTTTTATAAGAATAATTGCGGTTTCCATTTAAAAATAAAATAGGGTGAAAAATAATAATAATAAAGAAATATTTATTTAGTTAAAATGGAACGGTTAACTAATTAATTTATTTAAAGGGATTTAAATTTAAATTAATTAAATAATTAATTAAATCTATGGGAATTAATTGTTCAATTTATTCAGATACTAATAAACTGTATAAATATTTATTTATACAAGGTTATAAACTGAATAGAAGCGAGCCGATTTGGAAGTGGGTTGTGAAACAGGAACCAAAGGTGAGTTAATCTCACTCAACTGGGTTACTTAAATTTAAATAGTTAAATTTAAATAATTGATTGAATGATTGAATTGCTTTGGATGTGCTATATTATATATAGTAGATAAATATAGTATATATTGGAGTGATTGATTTCCCGCATTATATAGTGGATGAGACCCTATGCGCCGGATAATAGCGGATGATATTATATAAATCCCATATATTGCGATATTCCACCTTGAAGTGGAATTGGTATTTTATATCGTGCTAATGTCTGTGGATGCAGGGAAACAGGTTGGAGGGATCTAACTGGAATCCTCAAAATTATTTAGATTATTTAATATTCTCTGTTATGATTATTTGATATTCTGTGATGAATTAAATTGCAATATTGAATCCTATAGTTTGCTTGAATATATTCCGGTACATTGAGTTGTCAAAATATATAAAATTGGATTTTTGAAAAGAAAATAAAAGATTGAATTTTAAAGTAAAGTAATCATAGAGAATTTGAATAAATTTAAGAATGAACCGGATAAGAATAAAGTGATTTTAAAATTCTAATAAATAATTCCAAGTTTGGGAAAAAAGGGATTTTGAAAAACAGAAATAACGAATTGTAAAATTTAAGGGATATTATTTAAAGGAATAAAGAATTTACTTTAAAAATTTAAGGTTTGAATTTATTTAAAGGGATAAAGATGGAATTGGGGAAATCTGAAATAGGTGTTTTCAGTTAAAAGATTTTAAATGTTAATTAAGAAATAAAATCTGAAGTTAATGGATTTTGAAATAAATTGAGTAAGTAAAGAAATTTATTTCAAAATGGAACTAAATTTGGAAATCAATTTGGAAATTGATTTAAGTGTTTGAAACTAGAAATTTAAAGGAGAATGTGACTTTGAAATTTATAAACTAGGTTTATAAAAGTTAAGTAATATATCAGTAGATATTAGAACGAATAAATTCACGACGGGAATATATTAAAGGAATGAGAAATTTTGTTTAAAAATAAATAGTGATTAATTTTTAAAGGATGTGAAGAGAGGTATATTTCCCTAAGTAGCCAAGTACGTTTCAAAGTAAATTTTTAAATATAAGTTAAAAGCTTTAATGTTGTTTTAAAAAGCATGTTTTAGGAAATTTATTATTTCTAAATGTTTAAACTCTAAAGTAATTATTTTCCAAATCTATTATCGTATTAATTATTTAAAGGTGACTTGGTATTTTGTTTTAAAAAGAGAAATTCTAGTTTTATATTTCATAAAGTAACCTCATTTTCAAATATTCCAATAGTATATTTTTTTTAATAAACTATTGAGGTAGTTTTATTTTAAATATTATTAAAGTATTTATTTTTTAATAAAGTATTAAAGTAGTTCCTAATTTAAATGTTTTAAAGTATATTTTATGATAAAGTGTTTTAAATTATTTTAAAAATCTAAAGTTTTTGTGCTTGGTATTTTCAGTGGAAATGAATATTTGGAAATTTATTTCATGAGAAGAGTAGGGTTTGAAACAGTTTTCAAAAAAGAAAAAGAAAAAAGGATTGAAAATAGAAATATATCTTGTGGAGATATTTTGAGGTTAATAAATAATTTGGGAGAAATTATCTATGTTTGATTGATGTTGTGAATTTAATTGATAGTTAAATCACCGACTATCAATATCGCTGATCGTTTCGAAGAGAATGGGATCGCGATTAATTTCTCAAAAACCACTTCGATCCAGTTTGTATGTTTTCGTGAGGAAGACGAGTTCGGAGTCGAAGATGGAGCAGTGAAGTGCAAAGGCTAGTCGCTACTAATCCTGAGGCGATTCCAAAATGGTTGTAGTAGTAGTGCCTTCGGTTTCGTTCAAACCCGAGATAGACTTATATGGATGAATGCTTTTGAAACATCATCAGGTGGACGATGGGCATTCTAAGTGAAACGATCTAAAAAGGTAACGCTTAGCCTCAAGCCTCAACAACCAAGAATAACTGAAAATCAGTGGTTATGCAACCAAGCTAGGTGGGTAGCGCCCATTAGGGTGAGCCTTGTCTAGATGTCCCTTTTTATTTAGCTTAGTGATGTGGTTGCTGATCCCAACTATGGGGTGATCTTACTCGGGATTATCCAGTAAGGGGTAGTCCCGGTCTTGTGTTGCAGGGGATTGGGAGTAAACCTTGGTACGTTGATCTAGGCCACGTACTGTGACAGGTGGTACCCCGGTGCCTAGTCATTAGTTGGAAATCCATTCTCCCTACGTGCCTTTCACGGTTTTTGTTTGTGTTACCGACTTTGTAGCTAGTAGCTGGAATTTAATCATGTAACAATTTCGGCTATTTTAATAAGTATTTGTAAATAGACCCTGTTATAATATCAGAGGATTTTAATAAAAAGTGTTTTAGCTATCGTAAGGTAAAAACCCGACAAGTTTATTTGTAGCGTGGTCTTAAGTTATGCTTTTGTTTCCAAAGAATTTTTGAAACTTTAATAATCAATTTGAGTGTAGTTTCTCACGCTGGTATTCCAGACTGACTCGGGTGTTATTTAACTATAATGCTCGGGTCAGACCGAGTACTATATAATACAGGAAAGGATGCTGTGAAGCTCAGGAGACGAGCTGGATGGCGATACATACTTCCGTACTTGATTATTGTTTCGCTATGTATTCAGTTTTGAGGATAAGTTTATACGACTGTCCAGTTGTATGTTGTTGGTGTTGTTGAACTCTGATGATGTACTCTGATGATGTATTTTGATGATATGTATACATACATACATATATACATACATACATATATATATATATAACAGATATAGTTTTCTCTTGTTTAAAGATATGTTATTATCTATTATATTTTATTCTGCTGCGATGGTTAGATTCTGATGTTGTTTCTTATTTTCTCCTTCTACTTCTTCTTTAACCCAAATGGTTTGTATTTCTGTTCATCTTGAGTTGATTAATGTAGAATAGTGTTGACTCAAGAGGTACGGATTTGCGGGCTGTTGCAGTTGGTACAGAGCTGAAGGTTAAGCGATAACCTTGGCTCTGGTGCGAATTACTCATTGAAAATAGAGTCCGTAGTACACTATAATGAATTTGAGTGTAATAATAGATTTGAGCGCGTATTTATTAGTGAAAATAATTTTTTTAATATTGTGTTGGCCTATTGGTTGAGTGGAATATGAACTCTGATCGGGTAAGATGGCCGCTATTCGAGAAGAGTTTATAAACACCTAACACGATAAATTGGCACGATATTGTTTTAAAGGTGGGCGAATGAAATAATATTACCCAAAATATATTTTGATATAAAGGAAATTTTTCATAAATTGATATATAACTTGGATGTTTGGATGATAATAATTTAAACAATTAAGATTATAAAAAAATTTAGAATGACTTGTATAATCAAATGAAAAAATAAATGGTATGAGTATAAATTATACCAATGAATTATAGTTAAAATTTGATTTAAATCAAATTTGAAAATTTAAAGTTTCGGAGATTTTGGAAGTATTTTTCGAAATGTTTTGAAGACAAATAATAGCGTCATTATTTTAGAAGTATTTCTGGAAGGAAATTGTTTCAAATAAATTTTTGGAAGGGATATAGCATTGAAATCACTTCAGTCGTTGGAAAATAAATTCGGTGATGACTGCAACATCATCGATGTTCATTTTCGAGTTTCTAAGTGACCAATTGCTGCCAAATTGATTTGTTCAGAAGAACCAGTTTGTTTTTGAAATTTCAAATTTGTTGGGAATAAAACCAGGATTGGCTTAAATTTTTGAGAAGTGTGATTTTGAGATGTTGGAAATTTCAAAATGATTTGAGACCAAAAACCGGGTGTTGAAATCCTAAATCCTTATTTGAATTGAAAATCCTGATGAGATAAGTTATAAACTTGTAAAGTTGAGATGATTTTTAAATAAGGAAGGAAAATATGAGCTTTGAATGTTGGAATTAAAATTTAAAGTGAAAAGGTTAAATAAATTTAATTTGGAGAAACTAAATTGTGGAAAATTTAAGGGATGATTGGAAGAAATAATTAGTAAACCTTGAATGTGATTGGAATGGGAAAATAGAAATTAAATTTGGAATGGGATAAAATTTAATTGGATTGGAATAAATTGAATTAAACTGCAAATAAAACCTAGTTGTATTTGAATTAAGTTGAAATTGAATTGAAATAAATTCAGTTGAGTTATAAATAATATTGAATGGATTAAAATTCTTACTTAAATAAATAAGCGTAAACTGAGTAAGTATTGAATTGGGATAAATAAACTTTGGCAGCTTATAAAAGAATTGAAAAGCATTGAAATAAAAATATAATCCCTAGTTAAAAGTAAAGTGAAAATGTGATTGACTGTAAATGGATGGGTAAGTATGAATATTAATAAGTGAGTACCTTATAAAAATGTAAAAAGGGAATAAATAAGTTAAAATAAAATTTTGTTAGATATTTTGGGAATGAAATAAAAATCCAAACTTAAAAAAAAAGATTGAATTCAAGTAAATTAATTAAGGTGATTTCTTTTAGATAAAATCAAAAATTGAATTGCAAGTTGGGAGTGAACTAATTTGGAATAAATTTGTTAATTGAATTTGTTAAATTGGTTAAATAGAAATTGAATTGTGGGTTAATGAAACTGGATGGTGAATTAAAAGTGAATGGTAGAATCAGAACTTGAGTTATTAATTAAAATTCGACTTGAAGTGTTAACAAATTTAAATATAATTGGAAATGTATCGAATAAAAATAAAATTGGATGAAAATAGTGATGGTTTGAGTTGCAAATGAAATCCAAGTGAGTATGAATGAATAACGCCCTTGGATATTATTTAATGAACAGAATATTGAATTTAGAGTAAAAGAGACTAAATGAATGAATTGATGCAAACTGAAATGGATTTGACAAAAGCGAGGATAGGTTTATTTCGAAATGGAAATGAACTTAAGTGGTTAACTTAAGTAAATGTTGAATGGAAGCTGGACTCAAATAGAAGTGTGGTTTAAATGACTTGAGAAATAGTTATTGAATGAAATAGCCTGGATTTTTTTCGAGCTAAATAAAATAGTTTTGGATAAACAAATACGGATATGAAATGAAAGTGAAAGTGTATGGGTTGTGAGTAATGTAGAATGGTATATGAATTAATTGAAAACAGTTGAATTAGTATTAAAACTATATAAATTGTTTACGGAAAATGTTTAGTGTGCATTGCTTTTAGAATTCATATGTTTAACTATTGCAAATAAGTAAATGTTGTTAAACTTCATATAAATGGCACTTACATGTTTAAATTGTGTAAGTACATGTACCTGGAAGCCGTTTATGGATTTGATTGCGCAAAATGCTAATTAAATAAGCCGCTTGCTTAAAAATGCTAAATAAAGGTACGCTTACGCAATAAAAATTGGAAATATGAACTGTTTTTGTTTTCCCGACCGTGTAGGTCGATGTATATATATTTATATCTCTTGTCAAATTGCAAAAGCTCCTCCGTACAAAGGAGAATCTGCCAAAAATTTCCGAAAATTTTGGGAGTTAGAAAAATTTTTGGAATTTTTTGGTTAGCGGCAAAACGATTTCAAATTGGAATAAATTAGTGGATGAAACTAATTTAAAATAATGATATGAATCAGTTATAAATAGAAGAAAATTTTTAATATTCAGAGTTGAAGATAAATTGAATTCATATGGAAATGGGAAAACTAATTTGAATAGAAGTAGATATGAAAACTTCTGTAAGAAATGTATAAAATGATTTTAAAAGCTATGATTGGATATTATTGCTAAGTAGGATATGCAGGTATTATAAAGGAAAAGGGAAATTGGTTTTGATTTCAGAAGATAAATTTGCTCGACAAAAAATATGTGATTAAATTTCTGTATGAAATTTGATTGGATTTTTGATCTAGCCACTTGGCTTTTGTTTCTTTTGAAATTTGGGAGCCTGTAAAGGCATTTTGCAGTTGTACCGAGCTAGCCGCGCAAAGGAGACGCTGGCGAAATTTTTCGGAAATTTAGAGAGTTGGAAATTTTTTGAGAAAGTTTTGATAATTTAAATTTGGATTTAAATTTAAGTTTGAATAAATGAAGTAAATAATGTTGTTGGAAACTATGGAAGGTTTTGGGAAGTTGATCGAAGAAATAGTGGGTCTTTAATAAAAGATATATCATGGCAAGTTGATAAAACTGTTTGGTTTTTTTGGAAAATAGTAATGGGTGTTGGATCATTCTTCCTAATTGGTAATTTCGGGGACGAAATTCTTTTAAGGGGGAGGAATGTAACGATCCGGATTTTCAACGTTGAGTTTAGAATATTTAAATGGGTTTAAATATTTAATTTGGATTATAAATTGATCTTGAATATGAAAAGTATGGTTTTTATTCAATAAAATAGATTCAGAATTTAATATAGCGGTTTGTTGAATGATATAACTATTTAATTTAATAAATTGAAGTTGCGTAAAATGTTGAACCATCAGTTTTAAGCCTGTTAAAAATAATTTGAAGGCTTGTAAAATTTATATTGATAGTACTGAAGATAGTAATAGGGTTAAAATTGAATTTGGGAATGTTTTGTTAAATTTTGAAAATATATCGTTTAAGTCGATATTTAAAAATAGCCTTCCGAGGCACAGTCTCGGATTTCGACGAAACCAGTTCCATTGGATCCGTAATATTGTACTATTATCGGATTTCAATTTTCGCAGTGTTTGGAGTGATTGGTTAGCCGTGCGATAAGTAAATGCGCTGATGCTTAAATCGAAATTTAATATATTAATTGGGTTCAAAAAGCTATCTTTCCCATACGATCGAATTAGGACTCGAAACCTTTTCCATTGCATTCGGAATAGGCGTATAACATTATAAACGCCTAGCGGCACACCACGGCAGAAGGTCGAGATTTGGAGTTATGTAATTCGAGACAATTTACAATTTAAATAATGTTTATATATATTTGATTGACTATTTTCAACATCAGCCTACATTCTTTCCTATAATAACTTTTCCCTTTCACAGTCGAAGTACTATAGCCTTCTCTAGCATGCAACCGTTTGTTCAACATCACATCTTACCCCTTTTCTCGTTTATATTACGACCTTCCCTTTTCTTCATTTCCTCGGTTCAAAGTAAATTAAGCCAGAGAAAAAATAATGGTGAACGAACAATTCTTTTTTATTCAAATCCGAGCAGAATAATCGCTCCTTTCATTCGATCAATTCACAAAGTTTCTCGACCCACCAAATGATATCGCCTCCCACTCTCTTCTCTTCCTCTTCTTATTTTACTTATAACAGCCGAATCTCCTACTATACCTAAAGATTGAATGTCCCCTCGTTTACTACCAAAGAAAAATCGCTTCTCCTCAAATAAGGTAGCCTCGTGTAATCGAGATCGGCAGTTTGGTTCCTAGCGACGACATGTCTGGGAGCTCGAGATGAAGGCGAATAAAATGGGCGACGGGGTCGTTCGAAGTCCAAATGATCGAGCGCGCTAGGGTTTCGATCGCCATGGGAGAATGGCCTAGGGTTTGATGAGCGGCAGAGGGGGGCAGCGTGGGTTCGTGGTGGAAGCGGCGACAATAGCGTTTGCGTGCGTGAGGAGCTGGGAAAAAGTAGAGTTCAAGGTAGTAAGGTATTTTATTTTTCAATTAGATTATAAAAAGAAAAATGCACTTAGGTTACAGTAATGTAAGTAGTTGTGTTTTTGAATGTAATCTGGTGTAAGATATACAAACCTTAACTTACTGATTAATTTAAATATTTATACAAATACTTTTATTTATTGTTTAATCTGAAATAATAATAATATTAAAGTGTTATATATATATATATATTGAAAAATATTTGGAACGATATGTACAGATTTATGAATGTAATGCAACGAAAAATTTATCTTGATCATTTTTTTTAATTAGATAGTACTCAAGTCTAAAGCCTGAGTTAATCTGTTTTTTTTAGAAATTTAATTTTTTATATAAGATTTGAAAAATATAGAGATTTTAAATATTTGAGGAATTGGTAAAAGTTAGATTTTTGGAAATCTATAGTTATTTTTTTATAAGAATAATGGTGGTTTCCATTTAAAAATAAAATAGGGTGAAAAATAATAATAATAAAGAAATATTTATTTTGTTAAAATGGAATGGTTAACTAATTAAATTATTTAAAGGGAATTAAATTTAAATTAATTAAATAACTAATTAAATCTATGGGAATTAATTGTTCAATTTATTCAGATATTAATAAACTGTATAAATATTTATTTATACTAGGTTATAAACTAAAAAGAAGCGAGTCGGTTTGGAAGTGGGTTGCGAAACAGGAATCAGAGGTGAGTTAATCTCACTCATCTGGGTTATTTAAATTTAAATAGTTAAATTTAAATAATTGATTGAATGATTGAATTGTTTTGGATGTGCTATATTATATATAGTAGTATATATTGGAGTGATTGATTTTCCGCATTATATAGCGGATGAGACCCTACGCACCGCATAATAGCGGATGATATTATATAAATCCCATATACCGTGATATTCCACCTTGAAGTGGAATTGGTATTTTAATTGTGCTAACGCCTGTGGATGCAAGGAAACTAGTTGTGTAACGACCCGTAGATTTCGTGAGTTTAATTGGGTTAAATTAATAAGTTTTGTAATTAAATTTAGTAGAAAAAAAACTTATAAATTAATATTGAAATGAAGGCTAAAATAACATATATGAATGGTAATTTAAGTCTTTGTTTGTAATATGAATAAATTTTTCAATAAATAAAATGGTCTAAGAATTGTACCTGAATATAATGTGAAGATAGAAATTATAGGGTAGGCATTAAATTTGTTAAGTGTAAATTTATGGGTATGATAATAAATTCGTATGCATTATCTAAATAAATTGGTCAATTAATTTGTTAGAAATCAAAACCTTTTTAATTGGTAAATAATTTGATGTGTATTGATATAAACGTTACTTTAACGATTATTTATAAAGTAATGGAAGTGTAAATGGAATAAATGAAGTTATGCAGTAATGAGTGAATAAATAAAAATATTGCAACAAAATAGGAAACTGACATAACATTTATAAATGATAACGAACATTGGTAAGGAATAAATGAGAACAATTGAAATAAAACTTAATGGTAATTAAAAGTTGAATAGTTACCATTGTAAGATACCTATTTGGGTAGTTGATAAACTTTAATGTGAAATCGATTGAAAACTTTTGGACAAATTTGGGTAGTCAGTGTAGTTTTGATTTGTCATTGTAGTTTCTTAATTCTATAAGATGCAATCAATGTTAACTTTATTTTAATATGACGTTTGGGTGATTTAAGAAGTGAAAAACTAAGATTTATTTATTTATTTGAAATTGAAATCCAATTTGGGGATTTATTGCAAATAAGTGAAATTAATGTTTAACTATTACCTTAAGAGGGTCTAATAAATTAAAAGGGGAAATCAATAGGGATTAATCTAATTCAGGTTATATTAATATAAATTTGGGTAAAAAGGTGTTGGACCAAGGAAATAATATTAATTGGTTTTTTAGAAACCTTAATTTAAAATGTGAAGTAGACAAGATTTCACGTTATAACCATTTATACAAATCCAGGATGTATGTAGAAGTATTAAAGGAATAAAACGTAAACAAATGTTGAATAAACGAATAGGAATCAACATTTATTTATTTAATTGGAT
Organism: Allium cepa; assembly: GCA_030765085.1. Taxonomy (NCBI): domain Eukaryota; kingdom Viridiplantae; phylum Streptophyta; class Magnoliopsida; order Asparagales; family Amaryllidaceae; genus Allium; species Allium cepa. The sequence goes on along the minus strand of CM060937.1, from coordinate 645,096,174 downwards.
TTAACTACGATAGTATGATTTATTGCAATTAAATGAATCTATATAGACTGTTAAGTTATATTAAATAATAAGAAATTGGATGTCTTGTACGAAGTTAATATTGTGTGAATTATTAATAAAGAATAACTAGAATGGGATTCAAATTGGTATAATAATGGAAAGTGTTTATTTGTTGCTCTTGAGCAATAAAAATTTACAATAAGAAATTTAAAGCAACCGTTTAATTAACCAAATTCAATCCAATACAATTTATTAAAATGACAGTTAGGCTATAGTTGAATATAGGTTTAAGTTAGAAACGTACACTTAATGCAAGATTGTAATTTGGGAAATAAGAAGAATGAAACCAAGAAAGAAGTTATAGAGGATAGTTAATTGAAATCAATGTATCTATTTGGCATATATAATAAGTGTAGTACAATCCAAATTAAGGTAAGCAAGGCGTGAAGTTCTAATTTATTGAAATTGGTAGAATTTGGAATGGATTAAAGGTTACATAAATTGATGGTATGATACGTAATGAATTTTAGAATTTGAATTTTTTTGAAATAGTAAGTTAATTGATTTAATTTATAATAATTGGATGTAGTGCAAAGGAATGAAATCAAGTATTTAACCATTATTGAATATAAAAACTAAGTTGAAAACTGGAAAATCATGTGATAATTTTTAAATCCAATGGTAAACCCTTATATTGGAAATTTATGAATGGAATAAATATAGGTTAATTCAATAAAAAGGAAATTTTGGAAATTTATCTACGATTTTGAATTTTACGAAATTGAAGATTTATATTGATTTAATCTTTAATAAATTGACATATAAAATTTGTTAAATCATTTTAAATATTGAGAAAATAGTACTAAATCGATTGTAATAGATATAAATAAATTTTTACGTTAATGTTAATATAAAGTACTTTTTGAAGATAACGTCAAATTCATTTATGGAGATTTAGTTAAATGGGAACTTTGATTTTGAGAAATAAAAGCGTATTAATGTGACTAAAGGTTAGAGTACGATTATTGTATGTTGCCTATTTTGGTACCTTGTTAATTTACAATTTTGAAATCAGTTACAATAATTTTTAATTGAGTATTGCGTTAATGTTAATTAAAGTAGTACTTGTAACAATGTTAAGACTTTCGTATTGGATAGTTTGTTGTAATATAAGACTTGGAAATAAAGTTATTAAAGTATTGAAAAACAATTACATTTGATAAATTAAATGTTGAAATATTACATAGATAAGAATTTAGATGAAATGGATTAATTTATGAAATAAAATGGTAAGTAATTATAATATTGCTATTAATAATAGACGTTACTTTAAGGATAATTAATGTAGTAACGTAAGGTGAAAATGTAAATTAAAAGGGAAACGTAAAATTTAGTTAAGGTAGTAATTTATGAATTAAGAATAAAATTCAAATGTTATATTAGGCTGTAAATCAATTTGGGAATAAAATTTTATTTAATTGGGGTAAATTGATATATAGTAATGTTAAATATATACATAAGATGATGATTGATTTAATAAAGAGAATTGAATACGAATGGTATAAAATTTCATTTGAAATAAGATTTTATAATTTATTGAATTTACTTTAATTAAAGGTAAACACTAATTTTTTTGCAATAAATCTTTATTTAATATGGAGGTTTGGTTAATAAATTTGAAGCTAATTGCAATCAGAAATGATAGGAATGGTAAGTTGACCATTTATTCATAATAAGATCTAAAAATCAAATAAATGGATTATTGGAATTTAAATTTTACAAATTGTGAATTCATTTAAATTCGGATCCATCTGTCTATTCCAACTTCATCTATACATACCCCGCTAAACCCTAGCCTCCGCCTGTTCTCATTTGTCTGCGCGTGAAATTTCATCAGCTCCTTCTCCTCCTCAATGGCACACAAACAAATCTTAGATCCAAATAAAAATTCCAAACCAAATCAAAAGCTAAAATTCAAACTTCTCAGAAAAATCTGGAAGCAAAACGCATGAGGGAGAGAGGGAAAGAAAAGGGGATGACGTGGCCCTTGAAGGTGTTCTTTTATTTCTATTCTTTTTTCTTTTTTTTTGAAATTTCAATCACCATTAATGCGTATAACTTTCTCCTGCGAACTCCGTTTCACGCGAGATTTTTTTTGTTAGGATCGTAATAAAATTCCAAATCTTTTGACACTAGTTTGGACAGATTTGGAGACCGTCGAATTTTTGGCTTTAAATCGGATTTAAATTCGATTTAAATTCAAAAGGTGAGCGTTTTAACCCACTCACAACTTCTAAAATTTCTTATGTTTGTTAATTTGACTTTAGATATGAGTAGAGATTTATTTATGACTGTTTGGCATGTTTTATTCATTATCTCTGTTCAATCGCATTTATTTAATATAACTGTTAATTAATTTATTGCATATAAATTTGACAGTTAGAATTTATTTATTTGCATATTAACTGCCAGTCATAGTTATGTTAAATTTTTTACTTCATATTAACTGCCAGTTAAATTTACGTTTATTTTTGCATATAAACTGCCAACTAACAGTTATTAAATTTATTTTGAGTATAAACTGGTAATTGATACCATTATTTATCACCTGTTATATATTGATGATTGTTTGAAATTGGATGATGACTGTGATAAATGGATGAATGGATGATTAATTTTATTAATTGCAAGTTGCTATGCATTTCATTTCATTCGAGATTGCAGTTTGAAATGATATACAACCGCATTTTTATTTTAAATTGCGGATTGAAATGATAAACATCCGTATCACTTGACCATAGGGTAGAAAATTTTATACAGGCACCGCGGTATATATATAAAATATATTTTGAAATGTTTTTGATTTTACAAAGCTATATATATATGGTTTATGGATATTGATTTGGTTATTTATATATATATAGTAATTTTCAGGTTTTAAGCTTTGTATAAATTTTATTTGAAGTATAAAATAAAGTTTGATTTTCGAGATCAAATACGATTAAGAATTTATTTAAAATTTAATTTCTGGAGTTTTAATGACTTAAAAGAGAACAAGATTGGAAGATGAATATTAAGTTAAATTGAAATTTAATGAAAAGTTAAGAATTTTAAAAGAATATGATTTTTATAACTTGATTTTTGTGTAGAGTGATTTAAATGAATATCGGGTTGATTTAAATGAATATATAATAAATTAAAAGATTTTCCAGTCATGTGAAGTTAAAGGTTTCTTAAATTATATTGAATTCATTAAGTAAAGATTTCAAGTTTAAAAAAAAATAAGTAATTGAATTTAATATATATGGATTTGTCAAATGAGTTTTCTTTGAAATGGTGAAAATATTTAAAGCTTTGAAACATAAAAATTGAAATGGTATTTGGTAGTTTAAATCGATATTTGAAATTGATTTGTGAAATCAAAAGAAGCTATTTTGTTTTATAAAAGTAATTTAATATTTAACCATTTAAGAAATGGAAACTTGTTTCAAAGTTATGATTTTCAAGGTAGTATAATTTGAAAATATTATATTTAAGAGTTTTGATTTCTAAATATTTTTCTTTGAAAACCCTATGATTTTGGAAAAGAATATATTGGAAAATAAAGATGATATAATATTGTTTTGGGTTTTAAAAGGAAATGATATCATATTTATATGGTTTTGAAATGGATATTTTATTCGGGTTTTAAAAGCATAAATTATTTTAAATGACCGCGGTGTTATAATAACGTTTGGTTGTTGATGAGACCGGGATCGGAAGTTGTCATACTCTCTGCCAACTCCGAAAACCACTTTAACAACCGTGTACGCAGTGGAGATTCCAGAATGAAGTAGGTTGGTGGCGGCGTTTCCTTTGAGGTAAATACATGGACCCAACTCCCGTGAGTTGGCATAAGGTGGTTAAAACAGGAGCGATTCTCGGGCCAATGAGGTCATTCCTCTGATCGGACACTCCTCTTCGATACTATACTTTGACTTTGGATTGATTCGGTGGCCATCTTTATTTTTGATTTTAGGGGAATTTGCTCGAGGTGGGCGGCAGCTGCGCGCTGCGCGTTTCCACCAGCCTGGATAACAATTGGTATATCTACCCTGGAATTGCCTAGTTGTGCCGTGTCACCTACCCTATCGAGCCTTGTATGAGTATGGATTTCTCCCGTAGCCCATGTGGTATCCTTTGGTGGCTTCCCGATCAGCAGGGACTATGATATTGGATGGACTACTGGGACTATTACGTGTTAAGGTGGAAAATGTAAAGCCTTAATGCTATTTAAAAGTAAGTTTATTTTACAATTAGACACTATTATAATAGCGCAATATACTACATAGTAAATAGTTTAATGGATCCTTAGGAGATGTAAATCCCGAGCATCTCTTGAGTTACTGCACTCATATTTATTTCTGCTAATTTAACTTACATAAGATCTTTTAGTTCTGACTCGAGTGTTTTTGTCTTTTCAAATTCGCTCGGGTCAGTCCGAGCGTTTCAGGATTTGAAGACTTTATTTCTGGAGGACGAAGACAAAGATTTCATCATCATTATTATTATTATATGGTTCCACTACACACTGTGTTCCACTGCATTGATATTTATTGGTATGTGAACTCTAATATTTATTGTGTAAAGAAGAATCAAATGTCTTGTAAACAGTTTTTGTGAACTGTATATTTATTATTATATTTTATCCTTCCGCTGTGAGATTCTATTTAGTTTTTCCCCTTCTCTGTTTTTCTTATTTACCCCATAACAATCCGCCATTCCGTATGGTTTGAATTGGCACTTGTGTGGATTTAAATCGTGTGAAAAGGCGGGATGTTACAGGTTGGAGGGATCTAACTGGATTTCTCAAAATTATTTAGATTATTTAATATTCTCTGTTATGATTATTTGATATTCTGTGATGAATTATATTGGAATATTGAATGCTATAGTTTTCTTGAATATATTCCGGCACATTAAGTTATCAAAATATATAGAATTGGATTTTTGAAAAGAAAATAAAAGAGTGAATTTTTAAGTAAGTAATCATAGAGAATTTAAATAAATTTAAGAATGAACTGGATAAGAATAAAGTAATTTTAAAATTCTAATAAATAATTCCGATTATGGGAAAATGGGGATTTTGAATAAATAGAAAATAACGAATTGTAAAATTTAAGGGATATTATTTAAAGGAATAAATAATTTACTTTAAAAATTTAAGGTTTGAATTTATTTACAGGGATAAAGATGGAATTTGGGGAAGTCTGAAATTGGTGTTTTCAGTTAAAAGATTTTAAATCATAATTAAGAAATAAAACCTGAAGTTAATGGATTTTGAAATAAATTGAGTAAGTAAAGAAATTTATTTCAAAATGGAGTAGATTTGGAAATCGATTTGGAAATTGATTTAAGTGTTTGAAATTGGAAATTGAAGGAGAATGTGACTTTGAAATTTATAAACTGGGTTTATAAAAGTGAAGCAATATATCAGTAGATATTTGAAAGAATAAATTCACAATGGGAATTTATTAAAGGAATGAGAAATTTTGTTTAAAAATAAATAGTGATTTATTTTTAAAGGATGTGAAGAGGGGTATATTTCCCTGAATAGCCAAGTACGTTTCAAAGTAAATTTTTAAATATAAGTTAAAAGCTTTAATGTTGTTTTAAAAAGCATATTTTAGGAAATTTATTATTTATAAATGTTTAAATTCTAAAGTAAATATTTCCCAAATCTATTATCATATTAATTATTTAATGGTGACTTGGTATTTTGTTTTAAAAAGAGAAAATCTAGTTTTATATTTCATAAAGTAAACTCATTTTCAAATATTCCTGTAGTATATTTTTTTTAATGAACTATTGAGGCAGGTTTATTTTAAGCATTCTTAAAGTATTTATTTTTGAATAAAGTATTAAAGTAGTTCCTAATTTAAATGTTTTAAAGTATATTTTATGATAAAGTGGTTTTAAATTATTTTAAAGATCTAAAGTTTTTGTGCTTGGTAATTTCAGTGGAAATAAATATTTGGAAATTTATTTCATGAGAAGAGTAGGGTTTGAAACTGTTTTCAAAAAAAAGAAAAAAGGGTTGAAAATAGAAATATATCTTGTGGAGATATTTTGAGGTTAATAAATAATTTAGGAGAAATTATTTATGTTTGATTGATGTTGTGAATTTAATTGATAGTTAAATCACCGACTATCAATATTGGACATGCGCTGATCGTTTCGAAGAGACCGGGGTCAGGATTAATTTCTCGAAAACCACTTCGAATCAGTTTGTACGTTTTCGTGAGGAAGACGAGTTTGGAGTCGAAGATGGAGCAGTGAAGTGCAGGGCTAGTCACTACTAATCCTGAGGCGATTCCAAAATGGATGTAGTAGGAGTAGTGCCTTCGGTTCCGTTCGAACCCGAGACAGACTTGTATGGATGAATGCTTTCGGAACATCATCAGGTGGATGATGGGCATTCTAAGTGAAACGATCTAAAAATGTAATGCTTAGCCTCAAGCCTCAACAATCGAGAATGACTGAAAATCAGTGGTTATGCAACCAGGCTAGGTGGGTAGCGCCCATTAGGGTGAGGTCATCCCTGTTTAGATGTCCCTTTTTATTCGACTTCCCAATTGTGGGGTGATCTTACTCGGGATTATCCAGTAAGGGGTAGTCCCGGTTTTGTGTTGCAGGGGATTGGGAGTAATCCTCGGTACGTTGATCTAGGCAGCATACTGTGACAGGTGGTACCCCAGTGCCTAGTCATTAGTTGGAAATCCATTCTTCCTACGTGCCTTTTACGGTTTTTGTTTGTATTACCCACTTTGTGGCTAGTAGCTGGAATTTAATCATGTACCAATTTCGGCTATTTTAATAAGTATTTGTAAATAGACCCTATTATAATATTAGAGTATTTTAATACAAAGTGTTTTAGCTATCGTAAGGTAAAAACCCGACATGTTTATTTGTGGTGTGGTCTTACGAGATGCTTTTGTTTCCAAAGAATTTTTGAAAACTTAATAATCAATTTGAGTGTGGTTTCTCACGCTGGTATTCCAGACTGACTCGGGTGTTATTTAACTATAATGGTCAGGTCAGACCGAGTATTATAGAATACAGGAAAGGATTTTGTGAAGCTCAAGAGACGAGCTGGATGGCGATACGTACTTCGGTACTTGATTATTGTTCCGCCGTGTATTCAGTTTTGAGGATAAGTTTATATGACTATCCAGTTGTATGTTGTTGGTGTTGTTGAACTCTGATGATGTACTCTGATGATGTATTATGATGATGTATACATATAATAGCTATATTTTTCTCTTGTGTAAAGATCTGTTATTATCTATTATATTTTATTCCGCTGCGATGGTTAGATTCTGATGTTGTTTCTTATTTTCTCCTTCTACCCAAATGGTTCATATTTCTGTTCATCTTGAGTTGATTAATGTAGAATAGTGTTGACTCTAGAGGTACGGATATGCGGGCTGTTACGCATATAGATAAATCATAATCAAGCATATCATCAATCGATATCATAAAATAGATTTATTCCTTAAATTTGAAACCATAAGATGATAGAATCAAAATAGAGATGTAGAAATTATTATTCACCTTAGATTGGATAAGGAAATTGAAGTATGACTGAGATTGATTTCCTCTAACTTGAATCCTAAGCTTTAAGTTAATTTTGTTTGAGATAAAAATGAATGTGTAAGACATAATGGGAATGGTATATGGGTGGGAAATAGGGTTTATTTACGCTGATGCCCTTATGTTTAATATCCTAACCATTTATATATGTTTATTATATTTTAAATAAGCATGAGCACCTAGTTTATTAATCAATCTCAACCTCTTTAGCTAAATTATTCTATTCAGTTTATTCTAATTAAATCTCTTGAACAATGTCGCTAAAATTAGGCGTGTTATAGGCTCCCTTCCTTAAAGAATTTCGTCTTGGAAATTCAGCAAGGACTAACTAGCAAATATGGCAATCATCTGTAACATCTCCTAACAACCAAACTTGCCTACCTAACTATCATAATCAATATAAATCTGATATAAACATACCATCAAAAAAGATCAGGATAAGCCTCTCAGATCCTATCTTCTATCTCTAAGTATAGTCTTTCTCATTGTTGCTTCACTGAACTTTCACTGACTTGTTTGTTTTGGTCCTTAATCTCTTCTCATCTCTTGCTACAACCCAAATTGGTTGTCTTACAAAAGTCAAAATAGGCCTAGTACCAAATCATCCAACTCTGTCTATGGAATAATAGACTTCGGATCATGCACATACTTACGAGGACAAGACACATGGAATACATTATAAACACATGGCAAACTGCTTGGCAACTAACCTATGTACGCGAGCTTTCCCATCCTTCCTATAATCGAGAATGGTACCTTAGGGCTAACTTTCTCGATTTTCTAAATCATACCACACCCTTCATTAGGGATACTTTAACATAAACCATGTCTCCCATTGAGAACTGTAAGTCTTTACGCCTCTTATCTTTGTAACTCTTCTGCCTAGATTTAGCTCCATACGTCCTTCAATTAACTCAATCTTTTCTAACGCCTCTCAAACCAAATATGGACCTAAGACCAATCTGTCAACAGTCTCTAACCAAAATGATGTTAATTTGCATGGCCTTCCGTACAAAGCTTCAAAAGGCGTCATTCCTATATTAATCTGATAAATGTAATCATAGGAGAACTCAATCAAATGTAGGCGATTTTCCCAAAATCCACCAAAGTCTAATGCACAAGCGCTCAACAAATCTTCAAATACCTTGTTGAATCTCTTTGTCCGCCCATCCATCTATGGATGATATGGTGTACTCATCTTGAGCTTGGTGCCTAATACTCTTGTAGACCCTTCCAAAATGCACTAGTGAATAATGCATCTCTATTGCTGACTGTACTACTAGGATTCCTATGAATTCTAACTATTTTCTTCATGAACAACTTGCTAAAATAGGTGTCATCCTGGTTGACTTTACCGGAATGAAATGGGCACCTTAGTCAACCTGTCCACTATTACCCATATGCTTTTATTTCCTCTATTTGACCTTGGCAACCTGTCTACAAAATCCACCGATAGCGAATCCCTATTTCCATATTGGAATACCTAAAGGCTTAAATAACCCACATGTCTTTTGATGTTCAGCCTTCACTTGTTGACAATTAACACGCTGCATAACCCACAAGCCAACATTCTTCATCGTGCCTTCCCAATTGAAGCTCCTCTTCATGTCTTGATACATCTTGGTTCCTCCAGGATGAATCGAAAACTTCGATCGATGACACTCTCAAGGACCTCTCTCCTTAATTTCTCTACATCTAGGATACATAACCGTCCCTTCTTTCTCAACCATCCCCTTTGGTCAAGACTAAAGTCCTTTAGGTCATTAATTTCTGATCCTCCCTCAAGCCTTCTAATCCTCTCGGCTAAAACTGGATCTTCTCTTTGCTTAGAAGCTATCCTTTCGATCAACACTTGTTGAACTTCTAAACAAGGTAACATGGCAGTACCCTGATTAGAACTTGCAGTAGATCTCAATTACACACCATAAATGGCTTTTAGATCCTTCCATTCCGCCGACATTGCTAACATCACATTCTGATCTTTCAAATGAGAACATCAACTACTTTATTTCCTTTCCACGGAGTATACTCTATACCAAAATCGTAAGCAGGCAACAACTCCAGCCATCTCTGATGTCCCATATTCAACTCCTTTTGAGGGAATGAACACCTAAATGACTTATGATCAGTGTACAATTCAAATTTTTCTCCCAAAAGGTAATGCCTCCAAATCTTCAAGGCAAAGATCACCGTAACCAACTCCAAGTCATGAGTAAGATATCTAACTTTGTACGGTCTAAGCTACCTATATAGGTGACGACCTGAAAATTTTTAACATTTCAAATTGGAAATATTCAATTGATTTTAATATGTGAATGATGGTTTAGCTTGAATTTCAAATATAACTATGAAATTTGCAATTTAAATTATTGGATTTAATTTATTGAAGTTGGGTAAAATTTTGAATCTTTAGTTTAAGTTTGTTAAAAATATTTTAAAGGCTTAGAAAATCCATATTGATAATACTGAAGATATTGGAAGCTTCAGAATTGGATTTGGAAATGTTTTATTCAGTTTGAAATTTTATCGTTTAAATCAATGTCCAAAAATAGCCTTCCGAGGCATTGTCTCAGAATTCGATGAAACCAGTTCCATTAGATCCCTAATATTGTTTTATTATCGGATTTCAAATTTCGTAGTGATCGGAGTGGTTGTGTGAACGTACGATAGATAAACGCGCTGAAATCTATATCGAAAATTTTATCAAACTGGTCAAAATTCCCTTCACATCAGAAAATTTTCAAATCACCTTAGAGGTCAATCTCCATCAGCTGACCTAGAAGCACGCTCGAAACACTTTCTCCCTTTCAGTCCGACGTTATCCCTTCTCTTCATTTAAATCACGCATCTTCCCTCAAAGATTGACCGCCAAAGAAAAGAAAAGAAATGAAATATGGCAGAAGAAACGATTTTCCCTGGTTCGAAAAATTTTTTGTTCTTCCCTCACCAAGTCAAATCCCTCAGTTCCATTCACGAATTCAAATCAAACAAATATAAAAATGTGATCGAAGTCGATTTTGGCTTCGTCAAAGGGGAGGAATCGCGAGTGCGTGGAGTTTGGGGATTGGAACCGTAGCTCGCGCGTGGTGATTTGGGTTCGTCGTGGTGACGGCGTCTCGAGGTCGCGTATACAGGCACGGTGAGGCGATTCTGGTCACAGCAAGAGCGCGCGTGCGGCAGTGGTGATGGTCGTGACTCGAGCGCGGCGCTGGGTGGATTTGTCATTGGCGATGGGTGTTCGCGATGGTGATAAGGTCGTCAGATGAATGGCAGTGGTTAGGGTTTCGCGATAGTCGCGACTGGTGTAGCCGTTGGTAGTGATCGATCGAAGTTCAGGCTGGGACTGTGATGGGGAGGCGCTCAGGCTAGTCGTACGCATGCGAAGCTCGATTGTTCTAGGTTTTGCTGCTGCGACTCGATGTTGCTATCAGTTTGGGGTTCGAGAGTGTGATGGCTGTAGCTATTGAGGCGAGGGAAAGGTAATGATTTTTTTATTTAGTAAAATTTAATTTATATGTGTCTATATATTTTACAGGAAAAATATATAACAGAAAAAATAAAATAAATTGCAGCGAAGTATAAAGGAAATTATTTTCAATTATTTATAGTAAACAAAATATTAGTTTATATGGATAAAATTTGATAATGGAAAGATTATATAAAGACTCGACTTTTAAAATCTATATGGACTGTTTATTTATATATAGTTTCTAAATGAAAATACTTATATCCATTCTAAACTTACTAGTTTATTTTTAATTAAAGTATTATAGTGATTAACTTGTTTAAACAAATTAATTAATTTATGTTAGTTCCCAAAGATAATTTATTTTAGGTAATTGGTTGAGATTAAATTATTCATTTGAAACCAAAATTTTAATTTTAATTAAATTTATCAAATAGGAATTTAATAGTTTGATTGATTTCGAATATTAATAAAAATCATCAATTGTTTATACAAGGTCCATGTATCGAGAAAACGAGTCCGAATGGAAAATGGATTGCCTGTATAAGTAAAGGTGAGATCTTCTCACTCAATCAATATTGTTCTGATTTAAATTTTGAATAGTTAGATTTAAAATTGATTGACTGGGTGCTTGGATGATTGATTTATAATAATTATTCACTGGATGATATTATATATATAGTAGTATATAGTATATATTAGGTGATTGATTTCCCGCATTATATAGCGGATGAGAACCTATGCGCGGCATAATAGCGGATGATATTTTATAAATCCCATATACCGCGATATTCCACCTCGAAGTGGAATTGGTATTTAATTGTTGTGCTAACGTCTGTGGATGCAGGGAAAACAGGTTGGAGGGATCCAACTGGATTTGTGACAACCGGCTTCCTATGCCCAGGAAGACGTGTCATCAATAAGAAAGAAAGGGATAGAAACAGAAAAGAAAAGAAAGAAAGAATAACAACACCAGAATCTCACAGCGGAATGGAATAAAATATAATATATCAACATAACTATTACATAGTTATATATATACATCAGAGTTATACAATATCATACAAACATGACTATCATATACATATCTGTCAGAACATACATCTCAAATATCATAAATTAACTACCACAGCGGAACTTTATAGATAGCTACATATGTCTGGTCTTCTGCTCCAACTCCTCCAGAAAACTCTATACTCCGAATACCTATAACTTGGCTACTCATAAAAATTTGAGTACCCAAGAGTTTATCAAAAAACAAAATATAAACTCCGGGTCAGACATGGGTCTGGTATGAGTAAACGGGTTAAAGTGTTTAACTTTGAAAATCATTTAAAATAAAGGTATCACGTAAGACTTCCCACACATAAATACGCGTAAGTTTTTACCTTATGCTAACCAAAACATTTTGTAGGAAATCCAATGATATTATAATAGTTTCTAGGGTTTTCAAGTAAAATACAGAAATAGCTGAAATGCTTACATCTCACATTCCAACATAGTTGGGCACAATCAAAACGTACGACGCTTATTGGAAATTGGATCCCATACAATGGCAGGGCTACTGGGGTACCGCCCGTCACAATACGTGTCCTAGATCACAGTACCGAGGAGCCACCCTAACTCCCCTGCAACACAAGGCCAGAACCATTCCTTACTGAACAGTCCCGAACAAGATAACCCCGTAGTTGGCTGCAGACCAACCACCCACACAACCGAATAAAAGGGACATCTAGACAGGGGTATACCTCGTCCTGCTTGGGCATGACCCACCTACCCTTGTTGCACATCCCCTGTTTTAGCCATTCCCGGTTGATGAGGCTTGAGGCTGCGTTACCTTTTAGAACATATTTCTTAGAATGTTCATCGTCCGCCCAACGATGTGTTGAAAGCATACAATCCATACAAGTTCGTTCCGGGTTCGAACGAAACCGAAGGCATTATCTCGTTACACTCGTTTTGGAATCACCCTCAGAGTTAACGACGATAACCCTTGCATTTTGAAAACACCATCTCGATCTTCACTTGAGATTACACAACCTATCGTTTAATTTGGATCGATGTGGTTTTCGGAATATCAATTGATATCCGATCCCGGTCTCATCGAAATCCAAACGCCATTTTAAAGGCCAAGTTGTCTAATTAACTTAACAGTTTAAATTCAACAATTGAATTCATATAGCAATTCTATACAGATAAATAACATCAGATAAATTATATAATAATTTAACACAGATAAATCATACTCAATCATCACAGATATATCCAGAATATCATAGAACACCACAGGATATAAATAAACATCAGAGGCAATCAAATAGAATCATCGATTCATATCAACAAATTTGATTTGTTATAAACTTAATTGCATACTCAAGAGTAAATTATATTTTATTCTTTGCTTAATTAATTATTAATTAATTAACTTATTTCAATTCATTAATTACTTATTAATCATTTACTAAATTAATTAATTATTAATCAATAATCTTAATTATTGATTATAAAACTCAATTACATAATTAATTATTATTAATTGCTTAATTAATCATTAATCATTAATTAACTTAATCGTTTAATCCTTAATTATTTAATTAATTCGTTAACTACGATTTGTTAATTAATCAATTTCACATGATTAATTAAATTCTTAATTACAAATAACTTTATATAAGATTATCATTAAAATCTTTAATTACACATTTAATTAAGTTTTGAATTATTTATTAAACTACAATTATAAATTTTATTACATTCATAATTAACTTCCATTTTAAAATTAATTACGCAACTTTGTTTCAGCAAAGCTTTAAAGTTTATCAGGGCTCAAAACAAATTGGTTAACACTTAATAACATAGTTATACTTAACTTATTTACCCTTACTTTCAAATTACAGTTAGCAAAATTCCAGGTATTGGAAACCCGAAGTAAACATCGTGACAAACTCGGGTAGTACTCGAGACCATCCCTTACCTCTCTCGCGTTAAACTCCTGGATCCCTTCTTCTTCCCCTGTTTTTTTTAGTTTAAGTTTTAAACAATAGTAAGCAAGCACACACGCACGACCCAAAGGCAAAAGACCCGAAGCAACACGCGATCCAACTCGCGTTTCACCCGAGTTGACACGATCCATCCTGTCTCCGCCGCCGTACACGTGCACGACGGTCCACCACCGCTCCGGCGCCACACGACGCCATCAACAAGTCACATCGCTTCCCCTCTCTCGTAATCACTGCCCAATTCAACTCAAAACTCACGTAATCAAAATATGATAGAAAATACGAACAGTAAGCCGAGTTCCAAAGAGATAAACGTCACGTTCACTCCACCACGACCACTTGCGTTGACGTGGCTTCGGCCAAATCTTGCCGACACCACACTCGAGCACCCTCCCAAGTCTCATGGCACTCGGGGGTGCCACGACGACGCGACCCTCAGATGAACAGAGCTAGAAAACATAGAACCCATAAACCCTATTTTCCATAATTCCCACAAAGTCTTGCAATAAAAAAAATTTCTAACATTTTTCAGGTGATCTAGAATCAATACATGAACTTCATGTCAAATTTCATCAATAATTATTGGAAGAATCTTCAGAAATTCATAGAAAAGAATAAATGGTTTATTATCAAACTGCTCTCAGACTTGTTAACTAAAAATTATAATTTGGGTCTTAAAAATCATAACTTAGTATGTTGTTTCAAGATATAACTTTGAATTTACAATTTATGCAATTCGAATTTTGATCATTATTTACTTTTTACTATAAGCTTAAGTTTTCGGTGTTTATATTTTACAGTTATCTTAAAAACAACTTCAAACCTTAATCTGAAGCTTTAACAAATTTTATTTAGTTAAATTACTAATGAGATGACTTTATATAAAAGTATGAAATATTCTTTAATTCCTTTGACTCCACAAAACCTGGAAGAACAACTATAAGAACAGACAGTATTTAACAATAATTCCAGAACTTAAATCATAACAATACTTCATGAAATACATATTAACAGTTAGATTTAAAAATATGTTTACTCACCAAAAACTGTTGAAACAGAGGCTAGTTGGATGATGCAAGAATACTGCAGTTTGAAGTTTGAAATTCCTGTAAACTTTCTTTGCTTCCTGACTTATATTTGAACTTGAGAATATGAATTTTTGTTTATATTTCTTTTGCTTTTGGAGTTATGACTGAACTAAATGATATCTACAAATAGAATGATGAATACATATTTATAATTTTGAACAAAAGTCTTCTGGAACAAGCTTTGGCTTGGCTAATATCTTGCTTTATTTTATTTTATTTTTTATTTATTTTTTTGTACTAAAACCTGAGATGGATCAACAATTTCGGCTGGAAGATATGTATTTGACAGATTGTAGTGCCAATAAAATGCCTATGTCTTTACTTATGTTAACACAATCAATATTTACTGACACATATATTTGTATAAAGATATTTGCAGGCTTAAGTTTGTACTAATATGTTTCATATGGGTTTACACTAATTAGTATTTGCTGACCTAAACATTTTGTACAAGGGTTTTGTTTTATTATCTTGAACACAAATTTATACGTTGATTTTGACTAATTTCATATGTTTGCAAACAAGTTAATTTCTGTTTAAAGGTATTTGTCTTTTTGTTTACAGATTATGTATATTTGTCTTTACATAGTTAACACTTTTATTTATATCCTATATTCATGTTATAATTTTGTACTTATGTTTGTAATCCTACTTTTATGTTATATTTATGTTAAATATATAGAAGCTTATGTTTATAACCATATTTTATGTTATACTTATATTAAATATTTATAAGCTTACTTTATTTTAGTTATAAAAGCTATTGTTAAAACACTTCTTAAATCTTATTTTTATTTAAAGTTAAATCTTTCAATATTTGATTTATAACTTATATTTGCATTAATGTATTTTATATTTATATTTAATATGATTAGAATTGTATTATTATACTCATCATTATTAACTACATTTATACTTTTGATATTAATTGTCATTAATATATAATTTTTAATTTAATAGAATAAGACATATTTAATTTTAAATATTGTTAAAAGAGTCTAGTTTACATTTTGAAATTATATCCCTTTATAACACATATACAACTAATAATATCCAACATCTTATTTATTTCAAAATGAAAAATCTTGTATTTTATCTAAATTTGATCAAAAACTTATTATAATAGTAGGGTCAAAATTCCGGGATGTCACAGGATTCCTCAAATATTTGAATTTGTTTCAATATTATGTGCTGATTATTTGTAATCTATGTGTGACTATTTGTGATTGAAACTGTTGAAGGCTATAATTTAGCCGAATATATTTTTGGTATCGTAGGATACCAGAAATAAATAAAATTTGATTTTTGAAATTAAGTAGAAAATTTATAATAAATTAATTTGAGAAAATTGAATAAATTGAAACGAAGGAATTTGTTTCATAAGATAATAAATTTGGTGTTTAAAATAAATTTTGAAATCAAATTGATAATTGATTTGGTGTTGAAAGTGAATATTTAGGAGTCGATTTGAAAATCGTATATCTGTGGATATTTTAAAATCTAAAATTTACAATGGGAATTTTATAAAGGAAGAGGAAATTTGTTTAAAAAAATAATTATTGTTTTATTTTTAAAAGCGTGGAAAGGAATTTACGGATTTGGAACGTAAATGTAAAATAAATCCAGAAGGATTTATAAATTGATTTGAATGAACCATTTTAGAATGGGAGATGTATTTTCCCTGGAAAGCCGAGTCTGTTTTCAATATAGTCTATAAATATGAAATTGAAGTTGTGAAGATGGTTTTAAGGAAAGATTATTTTGGAGAAATTATTTACTTGGGATATTTTGAAAATCTTTAAAGTAAAGATTTATTTTAATATAGAAGTGGTTATTTAAAGATTAAATTGATATTTGTTTAGAAAATGGTTATTTAAAATAGTTTTTATCTAAACGTTTCCAAGCATATATTTTGGATAAGTGATTTAAAGTATTTTAATGTATTTGAAATCGGCAGACTTTCAATTGAAATAGATAATATCGAGAATCTTATTCAACGAGTGAAAAGTGATTTGAAATTTGTTTTCAAATGGTTGAAAGTGTTAAAAATATATATCTTGTGAAGATATTTTGAAAATAATAATTGGGAAATTATTTAAATCTTGGTGATTGCTGTGAATATTTATTGATAGTTAAATAACCGACTATCAATATTGGCTTTTAAATGGCATTTAAATTTCGATGCGACCGGGAGTCGAATTCCAAGTGGATATTCAAAACCCACATCGAACCTTTGTGATTGTGATGGATCTTTTATTTAAAAGATCAAAGTGAAAATTGTTGTGATTTGTTTGAAATCTGAATGAACACTTATTTTATTTTAAAAATAAGCGCTCGTTATTCGGATTAGCCGGGAGAGGACCTTGTGTCATAAAACCCATTTCGAATAATGATACGACAAAATGGGATTACATTTGAAGATGGTGTTGAAGATCGGGTATTTTCGAAAGCGAAAGGATTACCTGTCGAATGTCTCTGCACCGAGTTGCTTCGGTATAGAGATTTTATCACACTTTGAGATGGGGATTCCGGACGTAATAAGTAAATATCCGGATTTGCAAGGGCTTCTTTGGAAGTGCCTTCGGTTCCGTTCGATCCCGGAACAGACTTGTATGGATGTGTGTCTGACGTTACACTTTGAGATGTAAAGCTGATTTCTATCAAATATATTTCTGTTGCTAGCGGGGAATTTATTCTCTTAACTTAACACCCTTCTCTGAGACGTACGAGCTCAGAGGTTACGTAGTTGATGGATATTAGTGATATATTCTCAGATTGGTAACGTGATATACGAAGTACTACTGATCATTTGTTGATCAAAGCATGACTTTGTGAAAAGTGTAGCTTAGTGGACGAGACCTCGTCGGACCTCACAACCCGAAAATGGTCAAAACAGGAAATATGCGGCAATGTTATTTAGGGGTAGCTTCCCCTGAGGGTATGTCATTTCCTTCTGGAAAAGGGTAGTATCATGGTATGGAGCCCAGATATTTTACCTATGTTGTTACTGCAAATTTAATATACTTTGTAGTTGTTGCTTTGTGGTGGAGGATCCTCGGATAAAGGTCGCAAACGACCGGGGAAAGGCATACTCGTGTAGTAGTTACCTAGTTACAGAAGTAACCCGGCCTTGTGTTGGTAGAGATCTGGTTAGCTTCTTGGGGCGTCCCTCCAGAGGCGTACCCATGTGGCAATAGGAAGTTCCTTAGCCTGACCATTTGTTGGAAATCCAAAGAAACAATACGGGCCCTTTATGATTGCAATTGTATAACCTTCCTCCTCAGGAGGTAGCTATAGTAGGCGTAATACAATGATACCTATGCTGGCTAAGATTAATATTGTACTTCCGAAATGTTTTCCACACTATGCACTAATGATAATATTAAAAAGGATTTTTTGTATCAAGCACGTTTGACTATCATAAGGAGAAATCTCCCTCAAGTCTGCGATTGCATTGTGTGTGTGCCGGAAGGCTTATGGTAGTTTCATTTTCCAAAAGCATAGTGGATTTCTTTTTATTTTCTTGTGAAAATAACTGTTTTTAAGATCTCACACCAGTCCTGCGACTGACCTGGAGTTTATTGTTCCCTTTCTAAACTCTGGGTGCCCACAATTTTCCACATGGGTAGCCTAGAGTCAGGTTATCAGTTAATTGGTAGCGAAGTCAAGAAGTTGCTATGGAAATCTGGAGGCAAGCTAGATGGCGAGACGTACCACTTATAATATGTAGTGTCCGTTGTGTCTGGGTTAGTGCAAGTCAAATTTTATTATACACAAGTAACTATAACTGTCAGTGTTTGTATTGTGTTGTTGTAAACTCTAATAATGTGATGTATAAATTGATATAGTGCTTTTATTTTAAAGATTATTCATTTATCTATTGTATATTGTTCCGGTGCGGAATGTGAGATTCTGTTTATTATTTCTGTTCTTCTTCTATCTTCGTCTTCTTTAACCCTAACGGTTCAGTTTTCCGGCATTGGACTGTGCGACATTTGATACAGTGGACGTATTGAGGTCAGCTGTCGAAAGTCGAAAAATTGGACTGTTACAATATGTGTAAGCATTAACTCTGCCCTTTTGCGTAAATACTACTCCCAATCTAGTGCCACATGCATCAGTGTATACTACCAACCCTTGGTTACCATCCAGAACTACTAATACTGGAGCATTAGTCAACAAATGCTTTAACTTAAGGACTACTTCCTCACATTTGTCGGTCCAAACAAACTTCATGTCCTTCCTGGTTAACTTAGTCAAAGGTGCCGCTATCGGTGAGAAATCCATGATGAATCTCTGCTAATAGCCAAAAAGTCTAAGAAAACTCCTGATCTCAGTTATCGTCTCTAGTCTCTTTCGGTTATAGATGGTCTTGATCTTTACCGGATCAACTGAAAATCCTTCCTCTGAAACCACATGACCAAGAAATTTGACTTCTCTCTTCCAAAAGTGGCATTTGAAAAACTTCACCTTCAGCTGATTCCGCCTCAGCGTCTCCAACACCATTCTAAGATGAATCTCATGCTCTCTTTCATCTTTATAGTACACCAAAATGTCATCTATAAATACCATCATAAACCTATCCAAATGCTCTCTAAAAACCCAGTTCTTCAATAAACGAAGAAAGTAGGTGCATTCGTCAACCCGAATGGTATCACAAACCATTCATACGTGTCATACCGAATTCGAAATGCCGTCAAAGGAAAGCTATCCTCCGCCACTCTCAATCAATGGAACCCCTTCACCAAATCCTATTGGGAAAATACTCTAGCTCCACTCATCTGACCAAACAGATCATTTATCCTCGGTAGTGGAACCTATTGTTGATCATCCTTTCGTTCAACTTACGATAGTCGATGCACATCCTTAGTGACCCATCTGATTTCTTCAAAAACACCACGGCTGCTCCCCAAGGCAAACTGCTTGGTCTAATAAAATTCCTTTCCTTAAATTCCACTACCTGCACTTTCAATCTCCGTCAGTTTCATCCTTCTAGGCGGTCTACTAACAGGTTTAGCTCCCGCTACAAGGTTTATGTGATACTCAATAGCTCATTTTGGAGGTAATCCAGTAACCGACTCAAAGACATCTGCAAACTCCTTAGCCACACGAACCTGATTAAGCTCTTCTACAACCTCCATGGTACTCAATAAAGCACATACACTCCTACTGAAATTCTCCACCTAGAAAATGATTCGGTTACGACTATTTGGGTGCCTCAATGATATCTCTTGATCTTGGAAAAATACCCTAGCCTCATACTTACCTAACCAATCCATGCTTAAGAAGATCCCGAAATCCACGAAATCAAAAACATAAAAACCTCTTGAAAACTTATGGCCTAACGATCAAGTTCTAATTTATCACATCTCATCCCAAGAGTTACATACCCTCCAATTGGATTCACAACCCTTAAGGAAGTAATAAGGTATGTGGGTTCTATACATAACCTATCAACCAAGCTGTAACGATACGATTTTACTGGCATTCGATTATGCGGCATTCCACGTTGTCAGGACCCGATTCTTCGACTTCCGAAAATCGACATCAATACGTCCACTGTATCAACTTCCGAGCAATCGAATGCCATAAAACCAAACCATGAGGGTTAAAAGAAGAAGAGGTAGAAGAAAAAGATAGAAGAAGAAAGGAAACATCAGAAACAATATCAGAATCTCACAGTCTCAACGGAACAACATATAATAGATAAATGAATAATCTTCAAAACAAAAGAACTATCTCAGTTAATACATTTCATTACATTAGATTACATTTTATTATCAGAGTGTACAACAACAAAACAACAATAAACAGCGGAAAAGAAGTACTATATACTAGTGTACGCCATACCATCCGGCTTGCCTCCAGCAACTCCTGAATTCCAGAATATCCTGATAAACCTGACTCTTGACTGTCCGTGTGGAAATTGGTGGGCACCCAGAGTTTAGGAAGAAAAACAATAAACTCCGAGTCAGTCATGTGACTGGTGTGAGAACTTAAAACAGTTATTATCTTTTAAAACAACAACAACAAGGATAATTTTAAAGTCAATTCGCAATGCTTTTGAAAAATGAGACTACCATAAGACCTCCCGCCACACACACAATGCAAACGCAGAATTGGAGGAGATTTCTTCTTATGATAGTCAAAGATGCTTGATACGCATTAAAAAGAAGCATTTGATATTATTACTAGTGCATAGTGTAGGAATTTTTTTTCGAAAGTAAAGATATAAATCTTAGCCAGCATAGGCATTTCGCACTTATGCCTGCAATAGCTACCATCCAAACAGTGGGGCGCCACCATAAGTGAATGATAGGTTCTACAACTAAAACCGTACAAGGTGCGTATTGTTTTATTTGGATTTCCAATAAATGGTCAGGCTAAGGAACTTCCTACTTCCACATGGGATCACCTCTGGCGGGACGTCCCGAGAACTTAACCAGCTCTCTGCCAACACAAGGCCGGGTTACCTTTGTCACTAGGTAACTACTACACGACTATGCCGTCCCCCGGTCCCTTTGGGCCTTTATCCGAGCGCTCGATAACCAACATCACACAGTAATAAATATAGTGTATCAACATGAGTAAGTATCTGGGCTCTATACCATGATACCACCCTTTCCAGAAGGAAATGACATACCCTAAAGGGCGCGACCCTCATAACCTTGCCGCATATTCCTGTTTTGACCATTTCCGGGGAGTGAGGTCTGACGAAGTTCCGTCCACAAAGCTAGGCACAAAGCCATGCTTTGATCAACAAATGATCAATAAATAATCATCACACAACAACACTCAGCATGCCACATTACCAAATTGGGAATATATCGCTGATAACCTTCAACTACATAACCTCTAAGGGTGTTAAGCTAAGAGAATAAATTCTCCGCCACCAACGGAAATATATTTGAAAGAATGCTTTATATCTCAAAATGTAATGTCAGACACGTAACCATACAAGTCTGTTCCGGGTTCGAACAGAACCGAAGGCACTTCAAAAGAAGCCCTTTCAATCCGGGTATTCACAATCCCGATCGAATTTCCCATCACAAAGGAAATCTCCATACCGTAGATAACAGTGCAGAGACAATCGATAGGTCATCCTATCATTTTCACAAATACCCGGTCTTCAACACCGGTCTTCAATGCTATCCATTACGTCGTATCACTATTCGGAATGGGTAATCCGAATAACGAGCGCAATAATTTAAAAATAAGCGTAGGATTTCAATTTCAACCAATTCACAACAAATACCTATTCAAAGGTCAATATTCGATAGTCGGTTATTTAACTATCAATCAATATTCACAACATCACCCGATTTCAAATAATTTCCCAAATTATTTATTTTCAAAAATATCTTTATAAGATATATATCCCACGCTTCAACCATTTGAAAACCAATTTCAAATAAATTTACACCCTTACAACTTTCATTTCAAAATGGTTCATTTAAACCAATTAAATAAATCCTTGCCGATTTATTAAATTTACGTTCCAAATCCGTAAATTAATTTCCACACTTCAAAATAAATCAACGTTTATTTTTAACTAATTTCCCTTTCTTTTATAAATTCCACAGTGAATTTACAATTCCAAAATACCTATGAATATACGATTTTGAATCGATTTCTAATATTCATTGTCAATTTATCTTTAAAAGATAAAAAATCTCAAAACATTCACTTCATATTGGAAAAACATTTCCATACTTATTTAATAATAAGTAATTCACCAATCTATTTATTTTCAGCATTTTGAAAATATTCAATATGCTTAAATTCAAATTAAGTATATATTTTATTTTATAAGGAAAACATTCTCTTAAACACATTTATTCGGGTCAAAACGAATGTTACATAAAACATCGTTACGACAACCCAAAATCTCTAGTATAGGGATTCTTAAAATAGATATATAAATCCCAATACAATATAAACATTTCCTTTCGGAAATCATTTACTATAACAACAGTGTTATAGTCCACCATTTCCTTCTATTTCTCGAAAACGTCTATTTCAACAATGAATGTTGAAATCTATGGTTTCGATACTTTATACATTTTAAAACATCTTTAAATCGTTTTAATTCTATTCAAAATCACTTTCCCAAAACATTTCTTTAATATATTATTCACTATCCAAAATAGTGTATATATTTACTTATCCAAATTCAACATTTCTACATATTTTATTTAAAGGATTATCCACTGTCCAAAATCGTGGACATATTTCCTTTAATAAGCTATAATAATTAACTTATCAAAATAAGTCGTTTTCGGATTTATAAAACAATGTTTATAAATTCCATTTATATTTTATGGCCACTTCAACTTATAAAATCACTTTATTAACAAATTCTATCCATATTCCATTTACACGCAAAAATCCAATTTATAAGTTAATTACTTATAATCTTTTATTTTATAAAATCTATTCACTTTATAATTCCACAATTTATAAAACTGTGAATTTCATTCACTTATGAAATCCATTTATATTCCATTTTAACACTTATAAAAACTTGTTTTATAATTCCAATATTTTTAATTTATAAATATCAATTTTATAAATATTTTATATAAATCATTTATAATAATTCAAAAATCCCAATTTAAATAAACCAATCCTTTTAATAATTTACAAATCGTTATTAAAGCTTATATAACTCCAAAATCATACTTAAGTATTATTTTCCAAAAATATCATTTTTATAATAATAAAAATTATAACGTTTATTTATTTAAAATGAATAAATTCCAAAATTAAATTTTACTCTGAATTCTCAACTTAAGTTTTCAAAAATCCAATTTTATTTAATTTCGGCATCTAACGATACCAAAAATATATTCGGCTAAATTTAGCCTTTAACAATCTCAATCACAAAGATAATCACGCGGATTATAAATAGATCAACAAATAGATCAACACACAACATTGAAACCAATTCCAGTTTTTGAGGAATCCAGTTGGATCCCTCCAACCTATTTCCCTGCATCCAAAGATGTTAGCACAATACCAATTCCGCTTCGAGATGGAATATCGCAGTATATGAGATTTATAAATTACTATCCGCTATTATACGGCGCAATAGGGCCTCATCCGCTATATAATGCGGGAAATCAACTCCAAGTACATATATAATACCAATTCCATACAAGTTGGAATTGTCGCGGTATATGGGATTTATAAATAACATCCGCTTAATATACGGCGTATAGGGTCTATTTAAAACAACAGATAATAATCTATCATTCAATCACACAATCAATCAATTTTAAATCTAACTATTTAAAATTTAAATCGAAACAATTCGATCGAGTGAGAAGTTCTCACCTTGATTTCAATTCCGTTTCAGCATTTTATTTCGAATAAAATTAAACGCATGTTTTATTTTTATTTTTAATACCCAAAACAATCCTGGTCGTTGCTCACGTTTGAATGCATCTGGGCCGCACCACGTTCCCCTCTCTCTCTCTCTCTTGTTCTTGCTCCAGTATTCGCGTGTACAACGTGAACCCAAAGCCGCCTCCTAGGGTTAAACATTGCCACCACCTCGTTGACCCGGAGTTCGATCAGGAAGTGCCAAACGAAGCTCCTCACCTTCCTCTACCTTTGGCCAAAATCCAGTTGAACTTGGCCCTCTCTCTCTCTCGAAAAGCATGCGCGACCGCATGGCCTTTGAACAGAAATTGCCGATGATCCGTCACACAATATACGATCTTGACCGTTGGATTCATAGTACAATAATATCACATTATGGATCATCTGTGCGAAGGCTAATTCAATCATCTGTGCGAGTTAGGGCAATAAACGATCGATTTAAAATTAAATCGGCTATTCAAATTCCTGTGCGTTTTAGTTTGCCCCGGACAAACGGTAAATCCGATTGACATGAAATTTGAAACCATACAATAATATCACATTATGGATCCAATGAAACTGGTATCGTCGAAATCCGAGACTTTTTGAAAAATGGCTATTTTCACTAGTCGACTTAAATATTAAAATATTCAATTTTCACAATTTTACTTTAAATTCAATTTTAAAAGTTCTATAACATCGTTATAACTCCAATATGATTAAATAAAATTTTACAAATCATTTTCAATCATATTTAACCCAATTTCCAATTATTTACATAATTTTAAATATTAAATTATCGATTTAATTATCCAATTAAATCCAATTATTCAAAAAATAAATTATTAGACTTATAAATTTTACTTATTAATATTTAAAATCAATTAAACAAACGAATTTTAATTAATATAAATTCTGGGTCGTTACACAAGCACTGAGATATAAATGAATGTGATACAACGGTATCAAAAAATATCGTAATAATTATATTTTGGATTAAAAGCATACCTTCCATCATAGTTTTCTCTTTCTCTACTATTGTGGGTTCAGAAGAAGATGAGTGTCCAATAGCAAACACCTTCCCTCTATCTGCCTTGACTGGCTCTGTACACTGGTTCTTATAGTGCCCAACTTGGTCATACTTGAAGCATTTCTCATTCTTCTTCTCTGCAGGCTTCTTTCCTTTACCATTACTGCACTCATGAGCATAATAGCCCTTCTTAACACACTTATAACACACCAAATCAACTATTGCCTTCTTAGCGGCCTCCTTTTTGTGTGCTCCTTTCTTTTTAAAGAATTTCCTTTTCCTTCCCTGAGAACATTGGAACTCAACTGGCTTCCCCTATCTGAAACCGCAAGCATCTCCTCATGTTGGACGGTCATCTCTACCATCACATGATAAGGTCCTCTAATATGAGTCATAGCCATTATGCCTAGCTAAGTCCTCAAACCTCTAATGAATCTCTCATTCCTCTTGACACCAGTGTCAACTAAGGCACAACCTATCGAGATAGCTCATCAAACTTAGTAGCATACTCGATCAAAGACATCTGCCCATGGATAAGATCCATAGACTTCCTCGTCAATGCCGATTTGGCAACCTCAAATAAGAACCTTTGTTTAAACCTCCTCCCGAAGTCAACCTATGTCAACCCTTCCTCCGACACTCCTTCCGTTGCATTGTTCCACCAATGAAGCTCTAGTCCCTACAATTGTCTAGAGGCTAGCCTTCATTTCTCTCCATCATTCGAGCCTAAATTTGTAAAGATCCTTTCACAGTTCAAAAGCCAATTCTCTACTTCAACGACGTCCTTCGATTTAAAAAACGGCTTTTCTCCCAGAGTAATATAGTCTCTGCTCAGCTTAACATACTTATAACCAGCCGAAACTCTAGGATTTGTTCCACTAACATTCCCAGCAACTCCTACTTGCAAAAGATTTGCCAAAAACTGATACATCATCCCCGCATCTATTAGCGGATTTCTAGCACCCACATTGGCATCAACATTTTAATTAGCACTAGCCTGTCGACCTTGGCTTCTCCGAGTATTAGGTCGAGCATTTCCATCAGTAGTGGTGCATCCTCCACCAAGATTGACTGTTCCATTTCCTGCCACTATATTTTCTTTCTCGTATATATACATATGCGTCTTAGTAAGATACAGAAGAACAGTCTAAGAGAGAAGGGAATATGTACTTAGATCTATACCAATATATCAACTACAAGTACGATAATGTAGCGTTAACCAAAATCCCGATCATTTTTTAAATTCATTGGATTATGCTTGAAGAAAGCTGTTAGGTTTAACTTTTCTTTTAAAGTTTCGTAAACCTATGCTCTGATTCCAACTTGTAACATTCCCTTTCTGGCGTCCAAAACTAACAGCTACAGATGCTGCAGTCATCCATAGTCATTAATCTTTAGCGATTGAACACGGCGGTGCTAGATATATTTGATACACAAATCATAGAAATATGGAAAAAATTTGACAATTCAAATTAAAAATATATTTCCACATTCAAATCAAAATATTGATGTTTATTACTTAATCCATATTATTAACCATGTTCAGAAAAATATAATTATTACATTATAATGATGCCCCCTTGGTTGGTCAGAGCATATAGTAAGGCTAATAAATCTGTCATTATAAACAAACACATGGTGAAAAAGAAAACACTAAATAGCTATCTATCTCATGCACGCCTTCGAAAGCTTTATTCGTTTTAGAAGAGAACCCGAAAACCCTAAACCTCAAACTACTCAAAATCAATTGAGTATCTAAGATTTTAGGGGGAAAACAAAAACTACAAGTTAGACATAAAGTTGGTATGAATAATAATCTATCTAAATTCTTTTAGATATCTAGTGAGACTATGCTGCTTAGTAGAATGGGTTCTCCCCTCACTAGTATCTTAAAGCCTATATAAAACCATATACTATGCTTCTGCATCCACAATGGTAAAATCATATATTTTCAAAACATTATGACGATATGCATACTTGAAATTAATTAAGATTTTACCTTCCCCAATTTAAACTAACACCCCGTCTTAGTTTAGTTCATGCGCTACTAGTAACCTTATAGTTTTCATAGGTTTACGAATAACCTTTTATATAATTAAAGAACACCCGGTCAAATTCATAGTTTTCAAGGGATCACTAAAAACCTATAAGCTCCTACCAGTTAACTTAATTAATTCATGGTTTTTCAAATCTATTGGTCATTACAATAACTAATCAATTTATCCTTATTTTCATGGGTTGACTAGGAACCTATGGATTTATCCAGTAACTCATTTTACATCCGAGTTTTCATAGGTTGACTAGAAACCTGTTGATACTTCCATTAGCCACTTACCTATCCACTTTTCACGAGTTTACTAGGAACCTATTGACCGATGTCAATTCTTAGTCCGGATAGAGTTTTCATGGGTTCAATGTACACCCCTTATCTCCTGCTAATCCTTAATACATAGTTTTCATGGGTTAACTATGAACCTATTGGTTTCCTCCAATAGCTACTTAACCATAGTTTCCATGGGTCTACTATGTACCTTTTGGTTTATGCCAATAACTAATTTATCATAGTTTTCATGGGTTAACTATGAACCTTTTTGGTTACCTTCAATAGCTACAAAGTTTGAGTATCCTATAATTTCGGTCATCCAGACTCCTTGGATGCAATTCTACTCAGTCAAACGTTTAACCAATTTATATTCACTACTGAGTTAACCTAGTTAGTTATTCTTCTCCTTTTTCCCCAAAATACAATTATGGGTTGTCATGTGAATATATATTAATATTTGAAGAAGCAAAAAAAACTAGCACTCCAGTAGTTTTAGTGTCCTTGAAATACATTTCATAAAACAAAGATAACACATTTTAACTTATATTTTTTATCAATGCCATGCTTCTTTAAGACATAATTAAAGTCATTACAAAGCTCCTTTATATATGCCGTGGGTTTTCCATAAAAATTTAGAGTATGGGTTTTCACACCTTTTAAAACAAAACATTTCGACCTTGTCGAAAGTAAAACAACCTTTTGAATCCAATCCTTTTGAAACCATTGAAAACATCCATCATTTAGAACCTTTCCACAGCATCTAACTCTTAAATAAAATCTTTCGTAGACTTACTGGGTTCAAGTTAAAACCTACAAAAGGTCCTCCTTTAAAAACTTTTGAATATAGTGGAAGCAAACTTTCGACCTTGTCAGAAGGACTGCTTTGAAATTTTTAAAACTTTTCATTTAAAACAATAGGCCTCCGCCTTTCAAAAAATTCCTTCAAAAGCATGGGTTATACTTCAATCATAAAAAAAAGGTTAAATCATCTAAATCAAAGGCTTTGATACCTTTCAAAAGAAATGGAAAACGCAGATGGTTTTTAAAACAAGTAAACTTTTGGTCTTTGTCGAAAGCAACGACTACTAAAGGTTGGAAAAAGCGGTTATAACCTTTCGATTATGTCGGAAGGTTCAAAACGAAACAATAATAAGTGGCAGTCACCCTTTGTCTGTGTCGATAGGTTTGAAAACAAAATAGTAGTAAAGAAGCAGCAACCTTTCAACTCCGTCAAAAGGTTTTAAACCTTTATTTTAAACATTTGACTTGGTTGAAGGTAACCAAGACAAAAGCTCTGATTCAAAAGCAAAGCAGGTGAGAGCTTTGGTTTATAAAAGAAACATACCCAAACTCTTTATCCATCAACCTTTAGATTAAGGACCTTCGACCTTGTTCAATTCGTTACGTACCAAGTAACTTAATACCATATGCATTGGTTTGACCTAGTTGAATGCTATGAACCTCTCGACCTGGTCGGAAGGTCTAGGTTGGAAGGTTTATTACTATAAAGGCTAAAACATGCTAGAAGTATAATTTGTTTGTTTTTAACTGTAAAAGGATAACTTTTCAACTAACCCGCCTTTTTTATCAGATTTTCTTTGGTCAACAAACTCTTTCTAGAAATGTGGTGCCACTATTTTCAAAATTAAATAATTATTTTATTTATAAAATGCCCCTTCTCCTTCATTAAATATATAAAACATTTAAGTCTCATAGCTTAAATAATTTTATATATTCTTTATATCACTCAGAAAAAATCTGAAAAGTTCGCAAAAAATCTATTTTAATATATTTTCCAACATATAAAAGTTTCAAACCCAAACAATCGTTATTTTGGCCATAAATAATTTAAGACTCGATAAACCATTTTCTTCACTAGAAAATTTATATAAAATTTACATAGAATGAGAATATTATGAAAATTTAAACCCATCTCTAAAATCGTGTTTTCTAAACAAATATTTGTCCATGGCATTTAAATAACATTTCATTTCGATTTTACCCTTAAACCCTGTATATCTACTTTTGAACAACCTTGTTTAAACATATAGATAAATCATAATCAAGCATATCATCAATCAATATCATAAAAATAAATTTATTCATTAAATCCAAAACCATAAGATGATTGAATCGAAATAGAGATGCAGAAATTATTATTTACTTTAGATTGGATAAGGAAATTGAAGCATGATCGAGATTGATTTCCTCTACCCTGAATCCTAAGCTTTAAGTTAATTTTCTCTTCTCTTCTTCCTAATGGCTGGCCTTGCTTTCTTCTCACAGTTATAAGTTTTTGTTTGAGATAAAAATGAATGTGTAAGACATAATGGGATTGTATAAGGGTAGGAAGTATGGTTATTTACCCCAATGCTCTTATGTTTAATATCCTAACCATTTATATATGTTCATTAGATTTTAAATAAGCACGACCACCCAGTTTATTATTCAACCTCAATCTCCTTATCTACATTATTATATTTAATTTATTCTAGTTAATCTCTTGAATAATGTCACTAAAATTAGGGATGCTACACATGACAATATATAGGTTGATTTAACACAATTTATCAGCCAAACGATGGATGATAAATAATGTGATAAACAAAGTTCGAGTCCAAACGATGATATATCTTCAAAAGCATCCTCAATGAAGGATAGTGCACATGTCAAACGACCAACAAATGCTGATAATAAGTCTCTCTCAATAGATGATTTTTGGAATGATAAAATTACTTCTGAAGTTGAAACAACCCTGACTTGACCTTCGAAAATCGGCACCCGTACTTCACTTGTACTCGAATGCCGTAGATTCAAACGTCGAATCAGGTTCACCGAAGCTTATAACACATTAAGTATAACAACACAGCGGAAGAAAGACGAATATATCATAGATATACAATATTCGATACAATATTCCGATACAATGAATATCAATACAAATATCAGAGATAGAATATAACAGCGGAATAAAGTCTTTGACAAAGGGAACACCAATATTAACTTCAATAGAAGAGAGAGAGCTTGAGAATCCAGGATTGCATCTCCATAGCTAAAGCTCTAAAAACTCCAAAAAGCAAGATCCACCAACATGCTTTCCAAACGCAAAGAGAGAAACCCTCAAATGCGATCGCCAAAACCTAAAGCTGAATGCTATCGAATCCTACACCTATTATTTGATTATCTAAAAAACCCAACTCTAGATTGCCCATGTGGAAAACTAGGGCACCCAGAGTTTAGGAACGCAACAATAAACTCCAGGTCAGTCATGGGACTGGTATGAGCAAACAAAAACATTTTAACTTTAAAAAAACAACAAAAGAATTTAAAACATTGGAAACCGAAATGCTTTATAGAAAATGAAACTTCCATAAGGCCTCCCACCACACACACAATGCTAGCGCAAACTTAGAGGAGATTTCTCCTTATGACAGTCAAAAATGCTTACTATGGAAAATCTTTTTGATATTATTATTATTAGTGCGTAGTGCAGAAAACCGTTCAAAAGTATAATATAAATCTTAACCAGCATAGGTACCATTATATTATGCTAGCTATAGCTGCCACCTGAGGTGGCAGGTTATACAATTGCAATCGTAAAGGGCTTGTATTGTTTTGTTTCGATTTCCAACAAATGGTCAGGCAAAGGAACTTCCTACACGAAATGGAACGCCTCTGGAGGGACATCCCCAAGAACCTAACCAGATCTTTGCTACACAAGGTCGGGTTACCTCTATAACTAGGTAACTACTGACACGAGTAAGCCACCCCCCGCCCATTACCAACCTTTATCCGAGGCGCCTCTCAACCAACAACCATAAAGTAATTAAGTTTGCAACATCCACATAGGTAAATATCTGGGCTCCATACCATGATAGCCACCTTTGATCCAAAAGGGAATGACATACCCTCAGGGGGTGCTACCCCCAAATAACCTTGCTGCCACGATTCTTGTTTCGACCATAACCGGGTTGTGAGGCTCGACGAAGTCTCGTCCATAAAACTACACTTTTTCACAAAGCCATGCTTTGATCAACAAATAATTAGCAACACTTCGTATGCCACATTACCAAATTGGGAATGTATCACTAGTAACCATCAACTACATTACCTCTGAGCTCATACGTCTCAGAGAAGGGTGTTAAGCTAAGAGAATAAATTCTCCGCCACCAAACAGAAATGTATTTAATAGAAACTGGTTTTACATATCAAAGTGTAATGTCAGACACACATCCATACAAATCTGTTCCGGGTTCGAAAAGAACCGAAGGCACTTCAGAAGAAGCCCTTGCAAATCCGGGCATCCTCAATCCCGATCGGACTCCCCATCACATATGGAGATCTCTATACCAGAGCAACTCAGTGCAGAGTCATTTGACAGGTTATCCTATCGTTCTCAAAGACACCCCGTCTTCACCGCCGGTCTTCAAATGCTATCCATATCGTCATATCATTATTCGGAATGGGTTATATGACACAAGGTCCTCTCCCGGCTAAACCGAATAATGAGTGCAATATTTAAAACATATGGATAATGGGATTCAGTTAAGTCAAAACTTTAAAACCCAAAAGTTTTCTTTCAAATGGTTAAACAAATTACCATTTCCAAATCTTTAAACAAAAAAGATTTACTTCACAAAGTTCATGCATTTTTCAAAAAGATTAATTCACAATATTTAAACCAAAGATCTATTTTGAGATCTTCTTTGTTTGAAAACATAGTTCACAAATTATTTCACAGAGATTCCTTCGTAGCTTTCCAAACAATTCCATTTCAAATCTTTTATACAAAGGAATATACCTTTAAGATTCTCTTTGATTTTAAAACAAGGTTCACAATTTTCACAAAGATTAATTCATACTTTTCAAAACTATTTCAATTGTATTTCAAACTTGAAATCTTTCCACACGAATTGGAAGTCCTTTTTTGTATGAAAGTTATTTTTATTTGAAAATAAATAGTTTTCGTTTCAGAAAAATCCGATTACGTTTGCACAAGTTAAAGCTCTTTAAGTATAAAACTTGGGTTAAATTCAAATTTCCAAAATAATATGGTTTAAAACCCCTAAAAACACATTTATAACTTGTACAACCTTTTTAAATAATAATTTCCAAACATATAATTTTAATTTCAAATCTTGGATTCAAATTTAAATCAAATTATTTAAATTTCAAAACTTTATCAAGTTATTCAAAATAACTTTCATCTTCAAAACTCCCTTTTCAAAAACTTTTCACATTTAACCCGAGTCCATTTCCAATACCATTTGGATTCAAAATTCAATCTTTAAAACTGTTTCAAAAATCTATGACTTAACCAATTTCCTCGTGTACTCCATATTTGTGTGTGTATAGTGTAGTCCGGGGTTTTTACCATTAGTGCAACATCATCAATCATCACAAATTCAAGTACAGTAATTATAGATAAGCGGTATATCTCTATAGCGCTTATCTTCCATTCACATATCCATAGGTAAATAAAATACATTCATCACAGATAAATAAACTAATTCATCACAGCTTGAATTTAAATAATTCAAATCACAAAGCATCACACAAAAGAGATATCAAACAATTCAAAGCAGTTCATTCAATTCAAACATCTATAAGTAAGGTTAATTGATCATTTGATTGATTGAAATCAGATTAATCACTAGTCCAAATTAATTAACATTAATCATTTATTTAACCTTTAATTCTTTATTAGTTAGCCTTTAGTTATTAATTAATCAAATTTAATTAACAAATGAATAAATCTTTAATCATTGAATAATTAACCCATAATTATTTAATTATTCTTTAATTAATTATCCTTAATTAATTATTAATTAATTAACTCTTAATTAATTATTTATTTATCCTTAATTATTAATTAATTAATTAAATCTTAATCACCTTCATTTATGAATTATTAATTAATTAATCACCTTAATAAATTTATCTTTAATTATAAATTAATTAACTTTAATTAATAATTAATTACCCTTTAATTAATCATTCGTAAATTATTGAGTAATTATAATTCATCAATTATTTAATCATATTCGACAATATTAACTGATTTACTCTTAAGTTAAGTTAAAAATATAAAACATTTAATCATTTCCTTAATTACTTGGTTAAGTTTTATTTAGAATAAACTTTTGAAAATATAAGTTTAAAAACATTCTTAACTAAAAAAAATTTAAAACATTTTATTTAAAATTTTAAAACATTTTATTTTATTTCAAATACAAATTACAACTTAACAACAATCATTCATTTGAAAAGAATAAATTTAGAAATCATTTAGACTTAGATTTTTAAAGTTTTAAAACTGGAAATGCTATCACTCTAGAGCTACTTCGAGTGACACCCGAGTGTCTTTCATACTTGCTTCAAGTTTAACCAAGAATCAACCCGATAGATACAAATTTTAAAATTTTGTTTAAGTTTCAAAAATGACCCGACGTATAGCCAGAATTTCTCGACCCAAGCTTCGAGTCATCAACCCTGAACCCCGAGTGGTACTTCGAGTCGAACATCTCCTTCCACACAACAAGTAACTAACACATGCCTGTGCACATGCACGACAACACCGACAAACTTCGACCAGCGCCACCACCTTCCACATCTCGGCAATAACTCGTATGGGCCATACGAGCACCCAAATACACATGACCTCGACGAATTCGCAAATGAGCTTGCTAACCCAGACTGCATCGAAAACGACCACTAGAAAAACGTCTCGTCACTCCACCTCTGGCCATCAGAGGCCATGAAAACTTAATTGAAGCTTCGTCTTGATCATACGTCGCTATCCCCACCAGAGCGATCAACTCCGATGGTCTGACGAAACGGCGACAACCCAAACTTCTGTTGCAACCAAATTGTGGGTTAAAACCCTAGACGAATGTCGCACGGCCATCACAAGACAAATAAATTTTTTGATTATTTTCCCCCGAACCCATGTCACATTATCCACCTCCATCCTCAACCTCAACCATTATCATCGCGCCGATGACCAAAATTCGGCAAAAACCCCAAATTTGATCAAACCCAAATTAATCAGTGAATACGTGATTAAAAAATATGATTTTTCTTTTAAAAATCATTACTTTCAAAAACGATTCGATTGACATACTTGAAACTAGAAATTATTTTATTTAAATTTTTACATATTTTAAATTTTAGCCTGTAATTTCACTTTCCAGAAGAAAACTTTAACTTGTTTTGCTTGAATTCATTTTTAAAATTTGTATCATTCTGTCATGATAAATTTTCATTTAGAGATCAGTACTTAATTATTTTTATAATTTGATATATGATTTTTCTTCTTGAACTTTATCAACGTGTTTTTGAAACAGAGGCAGATTTCTTTTTCCTTTTTACTTACGTGCACACCCAAATTTCCTATGTGTGTGTGTGTGTATATATACACATACAACACACAAGTACACACATGCAAACCAGAATAACATATCTAAGAGAAGAAAATCAATTCAGGCATTCATCGAAACATATAATGGTTGAAGGCAAGTTTGCTCACATGGAATGTGAAGGCAGAGAACAAGCCTGGTAATGGTTTGGTCAAAAATCTAGAACTTGAATTTTTTTAATCATATCCTAACTTGCTTGATGTTGAATTGATCTAAACTATTGCTTGTTGTTTTAGGGTTGAATTAAATCTTGGTAGCTTGTTGTTGAGATTCCAGGCTTTGATTTAATGCTTGCGTTGCTTGAATTTGTTTTACCGATTTGCTTTGTCTCTGGTTTTTGATTTAAATAGAGAAGCACTTGCATGCCTCAGGTTTTTAAATTTAGCTGAGATGATTTCCAAATTTTTAAATCTTGATTTCTTTTTTTCTTTTGTTTGCCTTTGATTCGGGTTAATAATTTGATTTCTAACTAGCTTCCTTGATCTGATTGTTACTTGAACTTTGATCTGGAAGTACTTTTGTTTTTAGATTTTTTCCTTTTCAGGTTTTCAGATTTTAGATAAAAGATGAGAGAATATTTTGAACTGAAAATGAATGAACAGTTTTTTTCTCATTTTTTTCCAATACATGTTTTATATTTTCCAATTTAAAACAAACCTATTTGCCACTTTTTAACTTTGTGAACACTTGTTACATTCATATTTCATATATTTTACATTTATCATATATGATAAAATTGTGTTTATATCCTTACTTCAATTTATTTTATAAATTTTTTTTTAAACCTTTAAGCATTTATATTTTCATATCCTAAAATATGTTTATATTCACATGGATGTATGTATTTTAAACTTTACACTTTCAAAATATACATTCATATCAAAGCTTTGTATTAATAAATTTTTAATATGTATATTAGTTTACTTTTAGTAATATATATATTTATATCCTCTAAAGAAATATTATTTAAAAATCAAATCATACTTTAACACGTATATTTTATATGTACTTGTTCCATTTTGATTCCTAATTAATGTATTTCCTTATGTATACATATCTAAAGCTTTTATTCATTCTCGTTTTAAAATTTAGATTCAAGTTATTATACTTCTAAATAAATGAACACACATATGTACATTATAGAATTTAGCCTTAAACAATTGTTTTGAAAATCATTTGTATTTAATTCAAAATAAAACTTTATAAATATATTACATATGTCTCTTAAAATTAGAAAACAAATTTCTATAAAATAATATAGTTTTCAAATCCAAATTTTATTTATTTATAAGATATTAAATATAGAATTTCAAACCTATAATTAAATTTTAAAATCAATGTACAAATAAACAAATATCTTATTTAATCTTGGAAAAATTAAATTAATTTGGAATTTAAATTCACAAATCTATATCAATTACTAAATTTAACTTTACTCAAAAATCGGGATCGTTACAGAAGTGGTAAGTGATATATTAATCAAGAAACTTGAAAAAATAATATAATTAAATTTTGTTGCCTTATCAGCTTTCTTTTCATGTTTTTGCAGGTAAAATTTATGGAGCAAAATGATAGTGATAATTATACAATAAATTTGAATCAAAAGTCACCATGTAGGATAAAAGATTAACAAATATTAGCGGTACTTTTTAGATGTTGCATCCCCTATTATTAATAAGGAAATCATCATATATTCTATACTTTTATGTTTTAAAATTTTGAAATAAAATTCTGATTTATATTAATGTTAGCAAATAGTATAATTACCATATCTTTCACGTGGTGTAGGATTTCGGTTTCATTCTAGAAATTTTACTGCTATAGTTGTCATTTCCTACACAAGTACCATCGAATGCTATTGAAAAGTATTTAAGATTAAAAAACTAATAACCTAACCATATTTGCTTTCTAGCAGGCTGTATATCAAAGATGAATAGTCAACAGAGACAAAATATAAGAACAGATATTTTAAGTGATGAACAAAGAGAAATGCATTGTATGAGAGATAGAGAACGAAGAAGAGCTACGAGTCAGGAACAAAGAGGAAACTATCTAGCTCAGTCGTGAAATGTATCGACAAAGAGGAGAAAGATCCCAAAAAGCATATTTAGGAAGAAATGTAAATGCTACAAGCAATGAATCTCATATTTACCAACAAGACTGAAATCCAAAAATACAAAAAGAACAAACAGAAACCACATCTATTAAGAAAAGAGAACATGTTGTAAATGACATGTCATAATTTAATGAAGAGTGGAAACAATCATCACGAAATAATAATCAAATAAAAAGACATCAAATGGCATGAAGAAATACAGAACTTATAATGTTGCAAAAATTTCAAATATCATACTGCATTTTGAAAGCATTTATTGAAACAACCAACATTTCATAAACATTATTTGGGTAAATTATTTCAACACGGGAGTGCGTCTTTGTGTTATTCAAATGGAAGAACCATACTCCCCCTTGTACATTCACCAAATGAGCCCTTGAGCTCTATAAGGATACAAGTGTCGATGATATACATTTCAAAAGAAATATTCGATCATATAATCATGTATTTTCCTTCACATCAATGGGAGAGCATGTCGATGAAAATTTGAAAAATGGAGGAGCTGGTATTTACACTTTTCATGCTCAAGGATGTATATATCACAATATTCGAAGCCTATTCCTTAAGAAGGAGATAGACCTAGATTTCTATATATATATATATATATGACATCGATCAGGAAATTGGAAATCGAATGATTGAAAATAAAGACTTGAATAGAGGAATACTGGAAAGGATATAACGTAAATTGGATGAGAATAATGATTTTGCTCAGTACTTTCGTCAAGTTTCACAGCTTCCCGAGACCCATAATTGCAAATTTATAAGAAAAACCATTGCACCAACAATATATGCTGCCTATACTCCAAAAATTTCCACAAAGATAGTTGGAATCTTAAAAATGGTAGGGATATTGTACTACATATGATGATGGGTCTGCTTATGAGAATTCCAGAAACACGTGGTTGTCACGACCCTCTATAGTATCCTCTCTTACATGCTATTAGTACTATGCTTATTTTTGGAAGTACCAAGTAGTTTTACATTCAAAAAAACTATAAATTTATAGAAAGCATAATCATATTATAAAGATTGATTAATTATTGGGCATAAATTTAAACACAGTTTATAACATAATGGATTTCATTCTTTTGATTCACACAAGCGGTAAAACATAAATATAATAGGCATCAAGATCTAGCAGTTTTAATCAACTTAAGTAATTATTAAATAGACATAATACATGTATGTATATAAATATATATATTCCATTTGCTATTTCTAATCAACTTAAACTTTAAATTCGACATGAAGACACTTCTCTCTTCTTACATGGAGGAATTTTATTACAACAATATGTCGTGGATAATTATGTGAAAATTGAAAGTTGTAACAACCCGCATATTTTACGATTATATATTTAAATGTTATATTTAAATATAGCATCGTTAGTTGATTGAAAAGTCTGAAATATAACTTTTTGTAAACAATCGAATTCGGACTCAAGACCACTTCCATTGATGACGTTTACAACTTCTTTAAGTATAAACATTGATATGTTCGTAGTTGATTAGGATTTTGGTATTTTCATTTGGGCTTTAGGTTGGGTTCTTGCCCGTTAACCCAATAAGCTAACCCAAACTCTTTTACCTAATAGCTTCCACTCCATTCCTCTTCATTCATTCATTCTATTTTCCAAGTTCCTAACACTCAAGCCATAGGAAGAGTGGTGGGAATAGGAAATTAAAATTCCTAAGCACTAGTTTCTCTTCGAAATTCAAATTCATGTTCCAAAATCGAGGAGAAGCTTAGGTAAGCATCCTCTTCATCTTCCCCATCTCAATCCCTCTTCAATTCTTGATTTTTCCTATAACCTAACTTAGGAAAAACTTTGAATTTGATGATAGAATGAAGATTCTAGAGGTGTAGTAAAGAGGAATTGGTATTGCTTTGTTTTAGAGCTTATCATTCATTGTTTTTAAGTTTAAAGGTGAGTTCCCGAACTCACATCTATGACTATGGTTTTCATTGTTGTTAGATATGAATTCCTAACATCTATTTCATATTTAATTGCTTTTGATTTGAATTGGTTTGGTGAATTTTCCAATTTTGGTTTTGAAGTCAAAATTTATGAAAATCCTATTATGGATGTTTGGACATGTTATTTGGGGTGTATCGAAGAGCCTATAGGGCTAGGTTGTTGCTTGGTATAGATCCCTAGCCTCCATCGCTTGTTCGATCGCTTGTTCGATCGCTTCTGCATCGATTTGGTCATCATTAGTCTATGCAAGTCTACCTAGGCCCAAGCAACCGGACGTCTAGTTGTAAACTCCAAATGTCTGGTATGGGCTTCTGGAAAAAATTATAAAAAAAATAAAAAATGGCAGAGCCTAGGTCAGACGTTCGGTAAAACCAACCAGACGTCTGGTCCTATTGAATTTTTCCTG
This sequence comes from Allium cepa, assembly GCA_030765085.1. Classification (NCBI taxonomy): domain Eukaryota; kingdom Viridiplantae; phylum Streptophyta; class Magnoliopsida; order Asparagales; family Amaryllidaceae; genus Allium; species Allium cepa. Next base: position 645,056,352 of record CM060937.1, on the reverse strand, counting down.
TTTGTCTGTTTTTGAGTGGATTTTCAATTTTTATTGATTTTTGTTGATCCAGTTAGTTGTTGTCATTTAATATCGACTTTCTTGGCTTCTTTACTGGATTTTTGAAAATATCCATTTGATGGATTCGATATTAATTTTCATGGTTTTAATTCATGTCAAATGCGGATTTTGGTGATAGATTATTTTTACAATCATTTTTGTGATTTGTCACTTTAAAATACGAAGTTTTTTATATTAGTAGTAAATACTAAAAAAACTCTTTCACGAAAAATGATTTCAACATTTCTTTTAATAGAAAGCTCATTTTTAAAACCGTTTTCCAATTTATTAGTATATACAAACCTTTACCTCATTCATATGAGAAATATAATTAAATGACTTAACAAAACAAGTGGTATGAAATGCTTGCGTTTACTTCTTCGGTTAATTTTTGGACTTGTTTGACTGAAATTCGTGGCAATCTTCGAGTGGAAATCTACAGTTTGTTCGTAAATATTAAGTTAAGACAGTGGTTATGGGACATGAAGCTAAACTCATTTTATTTACTAGCTTAGTATAATTTACACTTCATTTTGATCAATGACGATCAATTTTTATTTTCTAGTGGAAATCTACAATTTTTTCGTAAATATTTATGGAGCTTCAGCACATTTTTATGGGCTAGCAACCCATGATTTTTAACCATTTTATGGAGTTCGGTTCATCAGGCGTATTGTTATACTACGTCGCTGTTTTGGCTTATTTGAGTTTAAGGTTCATCAGACATATCATTATACTACGTCGTTGTTCTGGCTTATTTGAGTTTCAAATTCGTCGGGTGTATCATTGTACTATGTCGTTACACCGGCTCTATGGGTTAGCGACCCATAGGAAAGCGTCTTGTTTATGGTACACGTGTTGGTGAGTTTTCGTCCTCCTATTTATGGTAGGCCTCCCCCTTTTATGTTTTCTGGATTTTCAATTGTGGACTTCTAAAATTTATTTTCCACTAATTTTTGCGATTTGCACTGATATGTTTTGTCAATATTTGAGGTTGGTGAATAAGCTAAAGAATATGATGTTCTTTTTGGTGTTTGAGAAAATATGAGATATTGTATGATTTTCATTGTTACCAAATATATACTTGTCACAGTATGGCATTATTATTATCATATATTTTTGTCATATCTCTTATCCTATCTCAACTTATATGATATTTATAGCTAGACTGATCCGTTTATTATTTTTCTTCTTAAATAATTTTCAATTGCTTCCACTTGACTTCTTAGCAGAGACTAGCTTCTGACTTTTGGCTAACTACTTTAGCTTAGTAGTTCTTTTGTTTACATACATTCGAGATAGAGCCTCCATGATGTATACATATTCTTTTGTCCAGCACTTGTACCTATTCTTTTGTGATGTACTGGATCCAGTATAACCAATACTTTGATGTTCACTTCTATATGTTATATGCATATCTGTTTCCACCTTAGTGATATGAATATTTAGCACTGATTTTTTGTTATGCTTATTTTATATTTATTTATGAAGGCCACATAGCCACTATGTAGTAGCTTTGAGTTTGTATTTGATATGTCAAATTTTCTCTTGAAATGAAATGCATGTCATACTATCTGACATATCGGTACTCGTGCAAAGTAATTATACCGATGGTCGCTCCTCAGTATCCTTATTCTTCATGCTAATCGATGGCATTACCCTATAGTGTCCTTGTCTAGTGTGAGTATAGAGGTGAGGCGTCACAAAAGTGGTATAATGAGATGGTTTCATCAACAATAAAATCGTATTAGATCAAAATTGTATGTAGGACTTCAAGATGCATTGAATGCAGGAGAAAGTAATGCAAGTATGAAACTTTTCCCCTCTTTTTGGTCCATTTATAAAATATATACATGTACATACACACACATATATACATATATAATTTTATATCAAATTAATTTTTATGACATAGGTAACATAGGTAGAAGAGTAATATTACACTCTATGTTCAATGGAAGTCGCATAATATATACCAACGTTATCAAGATGCTTTGGCTTTAGAATAAAAGTTCGGAAAGCCTGAATTGTTTATTACAATGACATGTAATCCTACGTGGGATGGAAACACATCAGAACTTTCATATGGACAAACTTCGCAAGATCTCCCAGATCTTACTACTAGAATTTTTCGTGCCAAATATGAAGGATTAAAGCATGATATCTACGTCAAAAAAGTTCTTGGATTGGTTGTAGCTCATGTTCATGCCATCGAATTTCAAAAAGGAGGACTATCCCATGCTCATATGCTTATTATTCTAGACAATGAAGATAAATTACATATCCCAGATGACTATGATGCTATTGTAAGAGCTTAAATCTTAAATAGTGATGAAGAACCAGAGTTGTATAATGCTGTCATTAAATGGATGTTTCATGTGCCAAATGGAAGACAACGTCCAAATGCACCATGCATAAAAGACAGAAATTGCAGAAAAAATATCCAAATAAATTTTCATCATGTACTATTTAAAGTAATGATTCATACCCAATTTTTCGAAGGCAGGATAATGGTATAAACATCGCACTAGACAATGATGGTAATATTATAATGGATAATTGTTGGGTTGTTCCATATAACCCATGGATGCTGAAAAAGTTTGATTGTCATATAAATGTTGAAGTTTGTTGTAGTATCAAATCTGACAAATATTTATACAAATATGCATACAAAGGTCTGGATTGTGTGACAGTGGAAATTCATCCAACTTTTGAAAATGATGAGATTCGAAAGTTTTTAGACGTAAGCTATATATGTTCCCAGGAGGCCATTTGGAGAAATTTTCAATTCTCCTTGCATACAATATATCCTTCAGTTCAATGTTTACAGATACACCTTCCGAACCGGCAACAAGTGACTTATCATGCTAACCAAATAGTGTTTGATGTTTTATTAGATGATAACCCCTTTATATCAATGTTATTTGAATTTTTCAACACAAATTCATAAGATTCAGAAGCAAGGCATTTTTTATGCCATGAATTCCCAAAGAAATATATCTGGATATCAGATACTAAAAAGTGGCGATGAAGAGCATCACATAAAATGGCCATAGGACGAATTTACAATGTTTCTCCATCAGAAGGAGAATGTTACTTCTTAAGAATATTTTAAATCAAAGGACCATCATCATTTGACTATCTTTTAACTATCAATGGTATCAAATGCCCAATGTTCGGCAAGCAGTGGAAAGATGGGATTACTTGAAGAAGGCCAAATTATAAGGGCATGTTTGATTGAAGCATCAAACATGCAATTATTGTCATCTTTAAAATGATTATTTGTAACGATCTTAATTTATTGTGCACCTACGGGAGTGAGAAAATTATGGGAAGAATTTTACTATAATATGGTTGAAGATTATCCAAGTTCAAGTGCAATGGCTCAACATATACTTGAAAATCCTCTTCTACATGATTTTAATGATCTATTAATGAACCCTTATAAACTAATATTTGATTTTAATCTTCCAAGTATTAGAAATAATGTTCATGATAATTCCCTCGCTTCCACATTGATTAGCAGAACAATATTCTATTGTAATGCCTAAAGAAGACTTTGCATTTAATGAAAAGTTAAATAAATGTCAAAAATATGCATATACTGCAACTACTAATGTTGTTTACCATAAGAAGAATAAAATCTATTTCATAGAGGGCCCTGGTGGGATAGGAAAAGGCCTTTCTTTATCGAACAATACTTGCAAAACTTAGGCAACATGGTTTAATTGCACTTGCAACAGCTACATCGGCGATAGCCGCAACAGTCTTACCAGATGGTCGAACAGCACATTTGTGGTTTAAAATCCCATCAATCTAACTTCAACATCAATATACGATATCTAAACAGTCCAGCGGCTGTACTTATGAGATTAGTAGCCCTTTTTATTTAGGATGAAGCAACAATGACCCACGTATATTCTTTTAAAGCACTAGATAGAACTTTAAAAGACATAATGGGATATGACATGCCATTTGGAGATAAAGTTATAATCATCGGAGGAATTTTAGTCAAGTTTTACCAGTTGTACTGTTGGGCGAATTCTCACCCAGAAGATCTCGAGACCAAGGAGTCACAGTTTCACCCGGGCTCGCAACCTCCACTTCGTTCGACAAGCACCAGGCTCAATACAAGCATAGAAGTCCATCCAGCCCAAAGCCCATTCGGCATTCCCACATGAAGCCTCATTTGGCAATACAAGCACATGGTCATTCGGTAAAACTCATGCGGTAGCCAACGTACCACCAGACCAAGGCCTCTTCCACACAACCGGTCCAAAGGCTCCCCCAGGCATTGCCGAACCAAGCACGCACCTACCGGATCAACCCTACTACCGGACCAGCCACACCGGTCCATCACAACACTCCTACCACCGGACCAGATTGGTACCGGACCAAGGTCCTACCGGTCCAAACGCCACCGGTCCAACTGCCGAGGCGACCAAGACCGAACCAGTGCTTCGCCGAACCAGATATCTGCCAGTCCAGATTGCTTCAGCCTGGGCCCACCAGTAGCTATATACATCCAAGACCCCTGCCCCCTACCTCACTCTATAAATAGAGGGGTAGGGGTACAACAATGGCAAACAAGTTTGAGAGCTCAAGCACGGAAGGAACTTTCAAACTACTTTCATATACTTGTACACAAAGCATTGTACTTGTAATCTGAAAGAAAGAAGATAATAACATATAAAGTGGACGTAGGCACATTCTGGCCGAACCACTATAAATCTGTGTGTCTTTTACATTTCAGCCCCTGCTTTTTTTCATATTTGCATAACCCATCTAAATCATTAAGAATCACATAAAACCAATTAAATCTCACGACTTGGAGGTGTTTGCCCACTTTTCGCGCAAACATTTTTGGTGCTTTCACTGAGAACTTCGAACTCGAAGCTTCAGCTTCCCTCATTCAACCTTCTTTCCCAATAGCACCCTTCACTGCCTAGGAAACATGACTTCCAGGCCAAGAAAAGATGCCAACAAGGGAAAAAACGCTGCAACTAGCAGCGCTCCAAATCCAGTGGATCCAGATCAAGAGAACCATCCCACTACAGCAGCAGTGCCACATGAAGATCAGGCAATTCCAACAGCCCCTGTCGCGGAACAACCGACAGTAATCACTAGAGCAGACCTAGACAGAGTTGTGGTGGAAGTGACTAACCGCTTCGCATCCCAACAAGAAGCTTTGGTGAACCAACTCATGTCACGCTTGAGAGATGTCGAAGAATCCAACCGCAACACTGAATCATGGGAAGAATCTCAATCTGGAGGATCTCGGAGACAGCAAAGGTCTTCCCTCTTCGAGGAAGCCATCAACAGGAACAACAATGATAGGGGCCGTGCCCGGACTCAGCCCGAACTCCGACTCGATGAAGCGCTTGGAACTGAACCCAGTGGGGGAGGCGCCAGGCGAGGGTCGGATGTAGCTGAGCCAGTCATGCCACCTAATCATAGAAACCCCGCTGAACGGAGCCGAGCTAGAACCCAGCCCGAAGTTGACCCCATGGAAATGCTCGAAACAGAACCCCGCAGGGGAAGATCAAGGCAGGGGGCAACTGTAGCTGGTCCTAGCATGCATCCGAGCAGCCAGAGGCATCCACTGGATAACGTCAGAAGTGATAGACTTTACCATCCCTACAGGTCATCTGGACGAGATCGATCCCGCAGGGAAGAACCAAGTTCATTTCTATCCGCTCCAAATTCTGATGAAAGAATGGCATGACTATTCAGAGAATGCGTCCAACGGGAGCAAAGGGACCGAGGAATAGGCGCTAGGGTCACCAGCCCCTTTACCCGCAATATCGAAACTGCCATCACCCCCCGGGAATGGAAAATGCCAACCATGGAACCTTACAAGGGAACTTCCGACCCCATCGTACACTTACAAAGATACACCCAGCATATGCTCATGAGCGGAGCAACAGAAGGGGTGCTGTGTAAATGCTTTCCGCTATTCCTAGCAGATCTAGCTACCTCCTGGTTCTGCCATCTACCCCAAGGATCTATCTGCTCATGGGAGATGTTGAAAGAAAGGTTCATTAGCCAGTTCCGCATCCATGTAGAACAACCCAAGGATGCTTATTCTCTATCCAATGTCAAACAGAAATCCGGAGAGACACTGCAACAATATCTAACTCGGTTCAACGCCGCGGCGGCCGCAGTCCAAGATGCCGATGAGAAACTCACCCTAATGGCCCTCTGTAGCGGTGTACACCCAGATACCAAGTTCGCAAGAAGACTAACTAAGGAAAAACCAGCTACTTTACCTGATTTCTTCCATGAAGCTGGAAAGTATATGAGACTTGAAGACGCCGCCACTGAGAGGCAGTCAGGGCAACAAGGTAAGACAACTTCGGACAAGGTTCCCGCTGCAGCCAAGGACACTCGAAGAAATCAATCTAGAGACAATGCTGGGGGCAGGAAGGCTGAAAAACGCCAATATCGACCAGGACCGAGATTTGACTCCTACACTCCTTTGAATGAAACAATCGAAAACATCTTTCTAGCCACTCAGGGCGAACTCGGATACAAGCGCCCCCCGCACAAGAAAGAATCTGATAACGTATTCAAGTCTGGAAAGTTCTGCCGCTTCCACGAATCCCATGGACATGACACCAATGAATGCCACCATCTCCGGGACTTGATCGAAGAACACATCAGAAGAAGAAGGCTGGAACGCTATGTGAAAGGTCAGAACAGGACTCCAACTCCTGCCAATGAGAACCCAAAGCGACCCGTCCCAGAGGTAGGCGGAGGGAATCGCAACACCAGTGGCTCTAGTCAAGAGAAGATAGTGGTCCATACCATCTCGGGAGGACCACACATCGCCGACAGAAGCTGGGCGGAGATGGAAAGATACGGCAAGTCACTTAGAAATGCTGAAGGCTATGTTAACTTCATTATGGAAGAACACCATCCGAAACGGAAAGAGAGTGACGACATCGTATTCAGTAGGCGTGATTTAGAAGGAAGACAGTATCCGCATATGGACCCATGGTCATCTCTGCCAGGTTCGGTCCAGCTAAAGTTTTCCGAATTCTAATAGACACAGGAAGCTCCGTAAATATCCTATTCAAGCATGCTTTCGACAAAATGAAGCTGTCAATGAAGGATGTGTCTCCCTGCAACAAACCCCTGCACGGTTTCACTGGAGATGCGAAAATACCCCTCGGGCAACTTGACCTCTTCGTCGAAATAGGAAGTCATCCCCGCTCCGTTGTGCGAAAACAAACGTTCGTACTAATAGAAAACCACTCGGCCTACAGCGCCTTCTTGGGAAGACCAGCCTTGTCTGACTTCCAAATTGTCCTAGCCCCGTGGTGCCTAAAGATGAAATTCCCAACAGATAACGGAATAGGAGAAGTTGAAGGAGATCAACACGCCGCTCGAGATTGCTATGTAACTGAACTTCGCAATAACCGTAGAAAGAATAAAGGGAAAGATGCAGAGACTACTCTCTGCATGAAAAGCTTGGAAGCATAGCAACTAAAGAAAGCCCCTCCTCTTCGGTACACCAGCGATCCTTTCAATGAACTAGACCCCAGGGATAAGGAGGAGGAGGCTACCGCTGAGCCTGCGGAGGCCATGGAATTCGTATCTGTAGACAAACATGATTCAAGTAGACTATTAAAAATAGGATCTCAGCTAAAAACAGAATTGAAGGATCAACTCATTGACTTTCTCCGCCACAACTTAGATGTATTTGCATGGAGACATGCCGATATGACAGGAATCTCCCCAGACATAGCATGCCACATGCTGAACGTCGATCCCACCAAGGTACCGATAAAGCAGAAAAAGAGAAGCATTGGAGCAGAACGATCAGCAGCCCTCGATGAGGAAGTAAAGAACCTACTTGCTAATGACTTCATACGAGAAGCCATCTACCGAGAATGGATCGCTAACCTAGTACTTGTAAAGAAAGCTAATGAGAAGTGGCGAACATGCATTGATTTCTCCAACTTAAATGACGCTTGCCCGAAAGACTGCTTCCCGCTCCCCCGAATCGATCAGCTTGTGGACAGCACTGCCGGGCACGAACTTTTATCTTTTTTGGATGCATACTCCGGATACAACCAGATTCCCATGCACGCTCCCGATCAAGACCACACTAGCTTTATCACTGACCGGGGATTATATTGTTACAAAGTCATGGCTTTTGGACTCAAAAATGCCGGAGCTACCTATCAGCGCCTCGTCAACAAGATGTTCGCGGAATTAATAGGACGAACTATGGAAGTATATGTGGATGACATGTTGGTAAAGTCCAGAAGGGCCGACGATCATGTAAGCCACCTGAGCGAGATGTTTCAGGTACTTCGCCAATATGGAATGAAGCTGAATCCTCTAAAGTGCTCCTTCGGAGTGTCATCGGGAAAATTCTTAGGATTCATCGTCCATGCCAGAGGAATTGAAGCAAACCCTGAACAAATCCGGGATCTAAAAGAAATAAGGATACCTTCCACTCGAAAAGAAATGCAGAGCCTAAACGGAAAGGTGGCCGCCCTAAGCAGATTCATTTCCAAAGCAACTGACAAGTGCGTCCCTTTCTTCGAAGCTCTCAAGAAAGACAAAGGAAAGTTCGAGTGGACCGATGAATGCTTAAAAGCCTTCCTTAACCTGATCGAACACCTTCAGAAACCACCAGTACTCTCAACTCCAAACGAAGGCGAAGAGCTATACCTATACCTCGCTGTATCATCTCATGCTCTAAGCGCTGCCCTGGTAAGAGAAGAAGACCGCACACAACGCCCGGTGTACTTTATAAGTAAGAGATTTACAGGGGCAGAAGCCAGATATCCTAAACTTGAGAAATTGGCATATTGTTTATTGATCGCGTCACGAAAACTGCGACACTACTTCCAATCTCACTCCATCAGAGTTCTAACCGATCAGCCACTAAGACAGGTGCTCCATCGTCCCGACACTTCTGGACGACTCCTCAAATGGTGCATTGAACTAAGTCAGTATGACGTCACCTACCATCCTTGCACCGCTATCAAGGGGCAAGCCATGGCTGATTTCATTGCCGAATTCACTACCAACGAAGGCAAGGATCAGTTTGAAATAGCAAAAAACATCAAGTGGAACCTCTTTGTAGATGGAGCATCAAACGAACAAGGCTCGGGGGCAGGTATTATGATAATCACCCCCAGGGGAAGAAAGTTGTACTATGCATTAAGGTTGGAATTCGCGGCCACTAACAACGATGCGGAGTATGAGGCAGTAATAGCGGGATTGGAGCTTGCCTTAGAAATTGGAGTCAATTCTTTATGTCTTCATAGTGATTCTCAACTTATCGTAAACCAAGTACTAGGAGAATTCCAGACACGAGGAGAATGACTCACAGCATATCTAAAGAAAACCAAACTGCTGCTCGACCAATTGGACCATTATCTAATCAAACACATTCCTCGAGAAGATAACCAAGAGGCCGATGAACTAGCAAAGCAAGCTAGTATGAAGAATAGCACCATTTTCGGAGCACTAGCCATCTCAAGGCAGCTAGCCCCAAGTTTCGAACAAGTGAATCTGATAACTGCAATTGAAGAAGCAACTTGGATGACTCCTATCCGGAAATATTTGCAGGACGGCACACTACCAGACAAAGGTGATGAAGTCAGGAGAATTTTGAGGAAAGCTCCCCACTACACAATACAAGAAGGCATCCTCTATCGGCGTGGCTTCTCTAGCCCCTTATTCAGATGCGTCGCTGGAAGGGAAGCTAAGGAAATCTTATTCAACATCCATCAAGGAAGTTGCGGAGATCACACTGGAGGGCAGACTTTGGCGAAAAAGATACTCCGATATGGATATTACTGGCCCACACTAAACAAAGACGCCTTAGACTTCGTCAAGAGATGCGACAGATATCAGAAATTTGCCAAGATTCCTCGACTACCCACAAATGAGATTACTCAAATGACCAGCCCTTGGCCCTTTGCTGTACGGGGAATTGATTTAATTGGCGAACTGCAAACGGGCAGGGGCGGAGCCAAATATGCTATAGTGGAAGTCGATTATTTCACCAAATGGGTGGAAGCGGAACCCTTAAATAAAATATCTTCAGCAAAAGTTATCAACTTCTTGATCAAAAATATTCTGTGCAGGTACAGAGTACCACTCAAGATCATATTGGACAACGGACTCCAATTTGACAGCGAAGAATTCGCCGACTGGTGGCAAGAGCATGGAATTCATAAAAGCTTCTCATCAGTAGCTTATCCTCAGGCAAACGGGCAAGTCGAAGCTGTCAACAAAATTCTCAAAACCCTAATCAAGAAGAAACTTGAAAAGTCAAAAGGCGCTTGGGTGGACGAACTTCCCACGGCACTTTGGGCCTACCGCACATCTTTCAGAACATCAACGGGACATACTCCTTTCTCTTTGGCATATGGATCGGAGGCAATGCTCCCTGTTGAGACTATTGTTCCTTCCCACCGTAGGATCCACTACAATCCAGAAGAAAACGAAGTACTCCTCCTCATGTCTTTGGATCTGATTGAGGAAAGGAGAAACGATGCAGCACTCAAAGCAGCAGCTCACAAACAAAAAGTGGCAGCACTATACAACTCCAAAGTCAAGCATCGCATCTTACAAGAAGGAGATCTTGTCCTCAGGCGAATCTTTCCACGCCCCGGGGCACTGGACCCCATCTGGGACGGACCATATGTAATTCATAAAGATCTCCACAACGGAGCTTATATTTTGTCAACAGTGGACGGAGAGGTGTTCCAGAGGGCATGGAACATCCGACACCTCCGTCGATACTTTTCTTAACTTGTACTGCCCATATGAAGTGAATCAACAAAGAGAATCAGTGGACGTAGGCATTTTCATGCCGAACCACTTTAAAAAATCTTGTCTCTTTTTAACTTGTTCCTTTATATCTTGGCTGCTTGTTAAGCTTTATCCTTTTCTGTTGAACAAAATCTTATGGCATCTCCACTCAAGACGCACCACGGCCTCATCTGGACAAGGCCTAACAGGTACGCTACGATTCTATGCACTCGCCAATGAGACTCTTTTGCTCCAGCATCCCTCTGCTGCGGGTTAACTCATTGCCCGCGCCTGCCCTCAAAGCCAACTATAATGAGCCGATTACAAGTCATCATAAAGGCGGACTATAGCCGATGGCAGCTCATTACGGCGTTCGGCTCGCCGGCAACTGTGAACCTACTTTAAGCCCCAACATAAGGTGTGGCCAGCCAGGGGTAGTTCACGGCCAACGACACCCACGCTAGCCGGCCACGGTAAATTGAATAATACCCACAATTACGGACCATAATGGTTCGGGTAGTTACCGTGCACGATCTCGGCTCCGATGTGTCTTAAGTGCGGCTGTGGTAAAAAAGAAAACTCCCCGCGGAGGCGTAAGATGGGTGACAAATGTCTCCAAGACCCACAGCTAGGGAAAGTGACTACAAAACCCATTTTCCACGAACTTAAGCACATCGACGGCCTTCCGTGACTGGAAGTTTTACTTTTTCTATATTTCCATTTCATTTAAATACCTTTCTCCTATCCTGTATAACAAACTCTAAAGTACAGGAAACCAAATAGGGAGCATTCACTCATGAGAATCTAAGCCTGCGTACTGGGTGGCAAGGTACTCAGATATATTCATGATCAGTTACACAAGACGCTCAAAACTACCGCCTGCAAATAAAACATGAAGGGCGGTACTCTCTTCTCTTGTACATAAATACAGCTTATTCATACGTCACACTAACATTGCAAAACATGAAATTATATTTCAAGCAAAGGCTTAACATCAAACACGACTAAAATCACAGGCATATACATAGTTATACTTCTCACGCAGCACGTCAAAATGACAACAACATTTAAACATAACAAAATCAGCTTATATTATAAAATCACACAAAGTTATTCTCTGCAAATAATATTATTACAGTCACATCAATGTTTTGGACTAACGTAAACAACAGTAAAAGAAATAAAAAGCGGCCGAATCCGGACAAGTAACCAGCTGCGTCCACACTCCATCACCAACTTCCCAAGCCTACTTGGTCGCAGGGCCGAAACCCCCAGCATGTTGATCGGAAGTTCCACTTGTCCAATTCAGAAGAGGAATCCATTAAACAAACGATAAACGATCAAGTTATGGAAACCCAGAAAGAAAAGGAAAAGAGAAGAATAACTCACCAGCGTCCGCCGCTTGATCCTCATCCTCCAGTTGCACACCCGCTTCCTCCCCAGCAAGCAACCGCATCCCCTCCTTCACCGCCGCTTGCTCCTCTTTCGAGAACTGAGCAGTGACCACTTCCAGACTAAAAGCCGCTCCACCTTCCTTACCCGCATCGACCCTGGCCTCCTCTAAAGCCCGAAGGTATATCTTGGCCATGACCCGGGGATAGTCATCCATCCAAGACAAGCTGCCCTCCTTCCAAGTGCGGAAGTACATGTCCGGCAGCATCTCGTCCATCATCCCCTCATTCTCCTCGAACTCCCTCACCCGGGCCTCGGAAGCCTGCAACTTGGCGACAGCGACATCCCTCTCTGATGGGTATCTCGAGCAGTCAGCCTGGAGAGACTTCCTCATCTCCTCCATCTCCTCCTTTAACTTGACTTGAGCCATCTCCGCAGCCTCAAGCCTTCCAGACAACTCCTCTACCTGCTCGAGATCCGCATTCCGAACCTCATCCACTGTCGCAATGGCCATGTCGATCCGCTCCTTACAGGCGGCCTCCATCTTCCGTAATTCCGCCCTACTAGCCTTTTCCATGGTCTCTTTCAGCCGCCTGGAGGCTTCCTCGTGCTGAGAAATCTGAACGGCTTGACCGACAAGCTGTTCGGCCTGATCAGCAACCTTCAGCCGCAACCGAATATTAGCACTCCCAATCTCCTCCTCGGCCTTGACCAATTGACCATGATACTTCATTAACTTCTTGGTCTCTTCAGCCACCCGATCGATATTAGCTTTGGCCTCGTCTCCCATGGTAACTACCCGAGTGGTATGCAGATCAAGATCTAGGGACTTAGCCTCGTCTAACACCCATACCATGGGGTTGCGGGGAAGGAGGTGTTCACCCGTGGCCTCATCAAATGAAATATCCCGAGAGCTTGGATCTAAATCGGGATGACCGGCAAAGGGGTCACGAGGCACGTCAGGACGCCTTATACGGATAACAGTGGGATTCTTAGAAGGAGGAGGAGGGGGGATAAACTCCGTGCTCTCCTCCGTGGTATCACGAGGAGGCTGAACAGGAAGCTGCGGACCAGGGGAAGGCTCGAATAAGGAACGACTCCTCTTCTTTTTCTGAATGCTCTCTTCAATGACCCCAAGAAGAGGACGGTATTTGACCACGTCCCCAGGACGACCAGTAAGAGGCTTCGGCTTATCAGAAGCTCTCATCAACTTGAATTGTTCAAGGCGGTGTCGAACGTCAGACGTTTTAGCCGCCTGGCCTGCCCCTGGAGTAAAAAAAACAAGTGTTATGAACATACGACGATCCATAATTCAAGAAACATGTTAAGTTAAAAAGAAAGAAAAAGTGAGAATGCACATCTATTATACAAACCCTGCGGAGGAGTGGGATACCGCAATAAGTGCTGAATCTCATTCCAGGACGGAAGTGAACCATAAAATATTTCTAAGTCCCTATCGTAAATGGAATCGACAGAGGACAAAAGTTCACCTTGCACCGCCGGAGTCACCCTGGCTGAGGAGCCCTTTGGGGATAGATCGACACCAGCCCCGACCTTGCCAGTCTCCTTCGCCTTCTCCGCTTCCGATTCTCCCTCCGATTCCCCGAAGGCCTGACGGAGAGCCTCATCCAGTTCAGGGTCTTGCCCAGAGGTTAAGGCACCAGCATCACCATCACCATCACCATCTCCATCTCCATCTCCTCCGCCTCCTGACTCTCCCCCCATATCTCCTCCTTCGCCCTCTTCCATGCCTTCCTCCTCCGGGATGATTGGGCGAGTACTAGGAGAGGGGCCATCAGACTCCTTAAGCTTCTTACCTCCCACGACTGGGTGTTGTGCAAAGGACTTCCTCTTGCCACTCTTCACCGTGGCCCCCTCCTTAGCTTTAGCGGCCTTCTCCTCAACCGTGTCCCTCTGCTTAACCACGGACTGGTGCGGCAGGATCAAGTTGTACTCCAGGAGGGTAGCGTTCCTGATCAGGAAAGAAGCCGACCTGTCCCGTGCCGGAATGGCCTTTATTTCAGCAGCCATCCACGTCAAAGAATCATCTTCCACGACAGCAATACCACCTGTCGCTAGCAAGAAATAGAAGCGTGTCAGAAGAAGCACTACAGTCAGAACATGGAAAATATAAATGAAATTCATCTTACAGCCGGAAGTGAAAAGGCGGAAAGAAACAGAATCGTCCTTGATAAAAAACCATTTCTTCTTGAACATGGTGAACTTTGAATATAAGTCCAAGACCGGTTTGAAGGGCACGGCCGCTTCCAGACTAATATACGGAGACCCCTTCTTGTAGCCTCTCAGGTTATACAGATATCGAATTTCCCGGTTAGAAGGAGGGCGCCCATACCTCCTCTGGAAGATGACGAAAAGGCTTACCAGAATGGCATAAGAGTTCGGCTGAAGATGGAATGGAGCCACTTTCAAATATGTGGTAAAGCTGACTATCCAGGCATTGATAGGAGGGATAGCACCACACATGCAATGGTACCTGCTGTAAGCAAAGTAACCTTCGGGGGGATTATACGGCATCACTCCATCTCCCGGCAGCAGCATAAGAGCCCTGTCTATCCCAAGTGAACGAGATATGACATCAAGTTGCTCCTCCTTTAGGGAGCTAGGAAAGCAATCGGGAGGGGAGACCAGAAGTTCCTGTGGACCATATCCGTCCACTAACGACCTCGGAACAGGTCGATGCTGCCCGGATCCTGGTTGAGATTGGGGCACGGAGGAAAACTCGCCTCCATCCTTGGATTTCCGTCTGTCTGATCGTGTTTCCGCCTTGCGAGACATTTATCTGCATACACAAAAGTGAAAAGACAGGTTGTTTGAACAAGGAGTACAGAGATGTAAGCGAAAAAGAATGCATAAGTCCAGAGTTCCACTCAAAGTCCAAATACAAGAGTTCATTCGGTATACATGTCATTCGGCACTAAGAGTACATTCGGTATACATCCATTCGGCACTAAGGCCTAAGGCCCATTCGGTAAAACGAAGACCTTCGCATGTCATTCGGCAAATTAGGCCCATTCGGTAGTAAGTCCATTCGGCAATAAGTGTATACCTGATTCGGTAGGCAAGTTGGTTCGGCACGAAATGGTTCGGCTTTCGTTTGATTCGGCAAGAGTGTTGGCTCGGTATAGTGTTGGTTCGGCACTTGATGATTCCGTAAGGAAAAAACTAAGGGGGTGTAGCTCTATATATAGGCGCGCTCAGATCTGCCGAACCATTTGGTCCGGCTACCGGACCAACATATACCGGACCAACCGTATGCCGAATGAAAACATCCATCCGGACCAACCAAACACCGAATGACGGTGTCTCCACCAGCGAAAGTCAGAAGCAGGGGGCATGCAGAGCGCCTCACTCAGATAAGTACCGAACTCTAGGACCTACTAATAAAATAGGGAATATGATAACAATGAACAAGTCATAAATCTCTCACTAACATGGGTTAATCATTTACACGTGTACGCGACCGCGAACGGTCCATAGGCATGCTCTGAGTGGCTATTAACCCTGTAATCGTGAGAGTTTACACTTTGACATTCCTTTTTAAGCTCATCGGTTAAATGGATATTTGATTCTGATAATTAGGAAATGGCTAAGCCACTTACACATGTACAGGGTCGCGAACAATCCTTAGGCATGCTCTGAGCTGGCGATAAACCACCTTGACAAACGATCCAGGGACTCACTCTAACGTGAACCTGCATCGATAATGCTAAGCCCCCTCGGGGCACACTCTCTCGCCCCGAACGGCGCGATTCACTTCATCTCAAATATTTCGATCCTGAACGGTCGTCATTTTAGATCACACTAAAACTGCAAATTCCTTTGCAGGGCATCAACAGGGTATAAACATCCAGCCCATGGCATTACAAAACAAGCCTTCATACCACAAGGAAACAAAGCGCGACACATGCAAGCACGTGCCCCACTTTGGGGGGCAAATGTTGGGCGAATTCTCACCCAGAAGATCTCGAGACCAAGGAGTCACAGTTTCACCCGGGCTCGCAACCTCCACTTCGTTCGACAAGCACCAGGCTCAATACAAGCATAGAAGTCCATCCAGGCCAAAGCCCATTCGGCATTCCCACATGAAGCCTCATTCGGCAATACAAGCACATGGTCATTCGGTAAAACTCATGCGGTAGCCAACGTACCACCAGACCAAGGCCTCTTCCACACAACCGGTCCAAAGGCTCCCCCAGGCATTGCCGAACCAAGCACGCACCTACCGGATCAACCCTACTACCAGACCAGCCACACCGGTCCATCACAACACTCCTACCACCGGACCAGATTGGTACCGGACCAAGGTCCTACCGGTCCAAACGCCACCGATCCAATTGCCGAGGCGACCAAGACCGAACCAGAGCTTCGCCGAACCAGATATCTGCCAGTCCAGATTGCTTCAGCCCGGGCCCACCAGCAGCTATATACATCCAAGACCCCTGCCCCCTACCTCACTCTATAAATAGAGGGGCAGGGGTACAACAATGGCAGACAAGTTTGAGAGCTCAAGCACGGATGGAACTTTCAAACTACTTTCATATACTTGTACACAAAGCATTGTACTTGTAATCTGAAAGAAAGAAGATAATAACATATAAAGTGGACGTAGGCACGTTCTGGCCGAACCACTATAAATTTGTGTGTATTTTACATTTCAGCCCCTGCTTTTTTTCATATTTACATAACCCATCTAAATCATTAAGAATCACATAAAACCAATTAAATCTCACGACTTGGAGGTGTTTGCCCACTTTTCGCGCAAACATGTACAAACCGGTACAATATAGGAAATTATTGACGCTTGAATAGTCAAATCGCATTATAAAAACATGTAGAAGTGGTCTATCTCACTCAAAATATGATGGCAAAAGAAGATCCATTCTATGGGGATTTCCTACTATGAGTTGGTGATAGAAATGAGCCACATATATGTAAGAACACGATAAGACTGCGGAAAGAAATGGTTATACCATGGAAAGATGAAAAATCAGTAACTACTTTAATAAATTCAACTTTTCCAAACTTATACGTTAATGCATTCAATACAAAATATATGATTACAAGGGTTTTGATAACCCATTTAATGAAAATGTGGATATGTTAAATAACCAAGTTGTAAATCTATTTCCTGGTGATCACCATGTCCAATACTCTTTCGATACTGTAGAAGATGATATAAGAAATCTATAACAACTTGAATATTTGAATTCAATAAATTTGAGTGGTTTACCCCAACAAAATTGGTCTTGAAGAAAGGTGCACCAATTATGCTACAAAGGATCCTCGAGCCAAAAAGTGGATTATGCAGTGATACACGACTTACAGGCTGTGAACTTCACGGAAGCACCATAGACGCAGAGATTGCCATCGGTCACTTTGCTGGAACTCGGGTTTTCTTACCATGAATACCTATGAAGCTCTCTAAAGATATCCGTTTACCATTTACTTTATTATGTAAATAGTTCCCTATAAGGCTAAGTTTTACTTTAACTATTAACAAAGCTCAAGGTCAAACAATTCCAAATGTTGGAATTTACTTACCTTAAGATGTATCCAGACATGATCAACTTTATGTTGCATTATCAAGAGGATTTTCAATGAAAAACACCAAAGTTTTAGCAAAAAACAGTGAAGTTCAAGGGAAATCCATAACCTACACAAGAAATGTTGTACATAAGGATGTGGTAATATATTTAAAATGACAAATTTGATATCGTTTTCGATTAGTTATTTCTTTTTGTAATGTTTGACATATAGTTTAAAAAATTATTTGTAGTTCTTTTTTTAAAGTAATACACACTTATAAAATAATAATTATCAGCAATGAAATAAATCTTCAATTTACTGACTATTTTATATATAAAAGTATACTTTCGTGTATGCCATTTGCATGTCACTTTGGATATGGAAATCATGTATTTTCCTGTTATATATATAATCGTGAAATTTTGAAATATATGTCATTTGTAGTATTTAAATGCACATGCCGCACCAATATGACTTAAGTATAATAGCTTTGGTGTAAAAAAAATTTATCACCAACATGAATTTCTTTAAACATTTCTTTATAGATATTACCAAATGTTAATATCACTTAAAAATAGAATCGCTCAAATTTTTATTTTTACAATTCAAAACGCTCTTTGACATATATTAATAAATTTAATATCACTTAAAATGAGGATATAAAAATTAAAGGATCTAAAAATTAAACTTCCTATGCATTTTCTCTCTTTGTAAATAGACAACAGAAAAAAATTCAACCTAACCAAAAAAACTAAATGTTCCAACTTAGAAATAAAAATATACACATGATTTCAACACAAAAACGTACTTAAATTTATTTGATTTTTATGAATCTAAAACTACTTGATGTACGTACAACATAATTAACTAGAACTTTACAACATGATATAAATGCGAAACAAGGTACAAAGCTTGTTAATGACTATTAAGTTATAAATGAAACGCTAGTCAAAATTGTTGTTAGCCTAAAGTTTATGCCTATATTCACTATAACCAAATAGATTATCTATTTTAATTGTCACATTGAGTCTGTGGGCCGAAATAAAATAAAAAGCCAACAATGTTTATTGAAAAAAAACCAGTGCAAAACTAGTGTAGAAACACTATTTTTTTCTTCATTTTTTTACAAGTGACCATTTCACAAGTCTATACTTCTATGACATTTATGCATCATAGATTTTCCACATAGCACCGAAGACATTTCTAGTCAATATAACACTATACACCTTCATTATGGTTACAAGCGCAATCGTCCCTTAAATCCTATAGTAGCCTTTGAATCTTTATTATGGACGACCATCTACTTATCGTATAACATATGTTTTAAAAAAAGATAAGGGCCTGTTCGGTTTCATTTTGTATTTTGTGTCTTTTGTTTTCAACATTTATAACAAAATATGTGTATAATATAATAAAATTTTAGACCATTACGATGACAATGGAAGAACGATAGAGGGTATGGATAGTGGGGGATTGATAAATTTATTTTCCGTTCTTTTATTATTTCTCAAACCGCTAAAAACAAAATAAATCTGTTTTCCATTTTATATATTATCGTCATTTTGAAAATCGGTTGTTTACCAAAAACTACATGCGCCACGGGCGTGTTTTTTGGATGAAAACGCTAAACTAAAAATGACAAGCCAAATTAGGCCTAAGAATTTTGAAATGTGGTGCTGAGTAACGTATGATAGTATATAACCAGTACTAAATTAATTAATCAATATTACACATTATATTGGGTATATAATAAAATGAAAACATCTTTTATTTTAAACAAGATTGCCTACCCAGTTAGATATATGTAATAGATTACATAATTTGCCCCTACATACCCTTAAGTCTTTCAATTGACATCAACATGTTATGGCTTCATCTTGCGACAACTTGACTCCAACATAAAATAGCCTCAATGACTTCAATATGTTGTAGCTTGACTTCAACATGCAATAGCCTTTATGACTTCAACATGCAATAGCTTTGGTACCTTGGATATGTGATGGCTTTTGCACCTATCATCATGCGATAGCTTCAATATCTCAACATGGGTTAGCTTTTTTAATGTGCGATAGCTTTGTCATATATCATCATGTGACAATTTTAATATCTCAATATGCGTTGGCCTTGTCATTAAGGTGCAAAAACATTGTCATATTCATCATGCAATAGCTTCAATATCTCAATCTATAGCCTTATCATCATGCGATAGATTTAGTAACTCAATACGAAATAGCCTTATCTTCAATATGTTATTGGTTTATCATATATCATTATGTGATAGCTTCAGTATTTCATCATGCAATAGCATTGTCTTCAATATGTGATGGCTTTGTCATATATCATCATGCGATAACTTTAGTATTACAACATGCAATTGCCTTATCTTTAATATGCGGTAGCTTTATCATGATGGCTTCAATATCTCAATATGCAATAGCTTTATCTCCAATATACGATAACTTTCAATCTCAATATGAGAACCCTTTCTTTTGACCCTTGTTAATTTTATGCCTTCAAATTTTTTCTTTACACTTTTTGGGTTATAATAGTAAGCATTTATTTTATACGCACTTACTCAATATTATGTATATATTGTCATAGTCACTAATAAATAATAATACTTCAAATCCAAAGTTACACTAATTTTGCATGCATCAATTATTAAAAAAAATATAATGGTTTAAATAAAATAAAATCGAATAAAAAAATCACTAATTTGAGATTTTGCTTTTCAATTATTGTTGCTATGAACACCGTACGTTAAGTGCAAGTTCAAATTTGCAAACTATTATATTGAAACAATTATGGTAGTAACTCATGTGTTTGTGGTAATAAATAAAAAGATTTATAATAAATTTAGTACCTTATCTAAAGCCATAATTATAGTGCAACAATACCAACTATATGAGTCATAAATAACATTTTGCACAGTGTAAAGCTGAATATAGTGCAAGTTATAACTAGCATTTTTGTATAGTTTAAAAATTGAATATAATGTTAGTTGTAAATAGCATTGTACTTCAGTTTAATTTTGTTTCAAAGTATGTCCTTCAACCTAAAAGTGAAACTTTGTGTCCTTCAACTTAATTTTTTTTTCAAGGTTTGTTATTGTGCCTAATTCCCTCGTTTTACAATGTTACTAGTTTGTCTCTTGCTAAAACAGGTGTCGTCCTTGTTGACTTTACCGGAATGAAATGGGCACTCTTGGTCAACTTATCTACTATAACCCATATGCTTTCATTTCCTCTATTTGACCTTGGAAACCCATCTATAGAATCCGTTGACATCGAATCTCATTTCCACACTGGAATATCTAAAGGCTTAAGCATCCCACTTGGCTTTTGATGTTCGGCCTTCAATTTTTGATAGTTAACACACTGCCTAACCCAAAAGCCAACATCCGTCTTCATGCCTTCCCAATAGAAGCTCCTCTTCATGTCTTGATACATCTTGGTTCCTCCAGAATGAATTGTAAACTTCGATCGTTGACACTCTCTAGGACCTCTCTCCTTAAGTTCTTTACATCTAGGATACATAACTGTCCCTTCTTTCTCAACCATCCTCTTTGGCCAAGACTAAAATCCTTAAGGTCATCAATTTATGATCCTTCCTCAAGCCTTCTAATCCTTTTGAATAAAACTAGATCTTCTCTTTGCTTAGAAGCTATCCTTTCAATCAGCACCGGTCACACTTCTATACTAGACAACATGGCAGTATCCTGACTAGAACTTGCAGTAGATCTCAACTGCACACCACAACTGGCTAAAACTTCTAGATCCTCCATTCTTCCAACTTTACTAAGACCACACTGAAGTTTTCAACCAAGAGCGGTAGCTACCTTATTTCCTTTCGCTGGAGTATACTCTATACCGAAATCATAAGTAGCCAAGAACTCCAGCCATCTCTACTATCTCATATTCAACTCCTTTTGAGAGAATAAATACTTTAGTGACTTATAATCGGTATACAATTCGAATATTTCTCCCAAAAGGTAATACCTTAAAATCTTCAAGGAAAGGATTACCACAGCCAACTTCAAGTCTTGAGTAGGATATCTAAAATCGTGCGGTCTAAACTCCCTGTATGCGTACTGCTCCCAATTCGGTGCCACATGCATCAGTGTATACTACAAACCCTTGGTTACTATCCATAAATACTAACACTGGAGCATTAGTCAAAAAGTGCTTTAACTTAAGGAATGCTTCCTCACATATGTCCGACCAAACAAACTTCATGTCCTTCTTAGTCAGCTTAGTGAAAGGTGCCACTATCCGCGAGAAATCCTTGATGAATTTCAGGTAACAGCCAGCAAGTCCAAGAAAATTCTTGATGTCGGTTACTGTCTATGATCTCTTCCGGCTATTAATTGTCATGATCTTTACTGGATAAACAGATTGTCCTTTATCTGAAACCATATGACCAAGAAACTTAACTTCTCTCTTCCAGAAGTGACACTTGAAAAACTTTACCTTTAGCTGATTCTTCCACAGTGTCTCCAACACCATTCTAAGACAAATCTCATGCTCTCTTTCATCTTTAGAGTACACAAAAATGTCATCTATGCACACTAACACAAACTTGTCAAGTGCTCTTTGAAAACCTAGTTCATCAAATAAATGAAGAAAGTAGGCGCATTTGTCAACCCGAATGGCATCATCGACCATTCATACGAAACGTATCTAGTTTGAAATTCTGTCAAAGGAAGCTATCCTCCAGCACTCTCAACTAATGGAATCCCGTCACCAAATCCAATTGGGAAAATACCCTGGCTCCACCAAATTGATCAAACAGATCATCTAACCTCGGTAGCGGGTACCTATTCTCGATCGTCCTTTCGTTCAACTTATGATAGTCGATGCACATCCTTTACGACCCATCTGATTTCTTCACAAACATTACGTCTAATCCCCATGGAGAACTGTTTGGTCTAATAAACTTCCTTTCCTCAAGATTCATTAGCCGCACCTTCAGTTCCTTCATCTCCATCGGTGTCATCTTGCGAGATTGTCTACTAACAGGTTCAGCTCCCGGTACAAGGTTTATCCGAGACTCAACAGCTCGTTTCAGATATGTTTGTACCAAAATTGGGTACAAAAATCTTCAAATTAGTTGAAGAGATTAGAATGAAGAAATTAAATGGAAAATAAGGCTAATCTAACAATCACACAAAGAAAAGTAAGCAGAAATAGAAAAGGACAAAAATTTATAGTGGTTTGGTGTTGTAGCCTATGTACACTTTGAATTATTTGCTGTTTATTGATAATTCTCAACTAATTTACAATATTATGAAGGCTAGCACTCAAGTTACAATGGAGTTTCAACAGAGTAACAGCGTGAAAGTTCCAAAAGTCATTTTTTTAGTGAGCGTAGAGGTGCTATTTATATGCATAGATGTGGAAATATCTTTTCCAAAACTCTGAATACTCTTTCTCATGTTCAAGTGGTCCAACCAGATCGATCTGGGGTTGTTTGAGATCGATCCCTGATCGAACCATGTTGTCTTCGTATCGATCAAGATTGGCTCTAATTTACCTGCGATCGATCAGCGAAGCTCTTTAGTTGATAAGCAAGCTCTTGTGAAAATTTCATGACATTTAGACATGTAATTTGTGAGATATAATCGATCCAAGATTTGGTTTTCTAGTTAGGCTGAACACTTCGTATCGATAGATGCGTATCGATCCTCTTCGTATCGATGCAATGTGTATCGATCAGTTGCATGTCGATGACGTGGTGCTGTAGATCCATATTTCATTCTTGTGGATCGTTACCTTTGGTTTGACTATGCCTTTTGTATCCAACTGATACACTGCTCTTTGTATCGATGCTACATCTTTCCCTTCGTATCGATGCTTCATTCATGGTTTTGTATCGATGCTTGGACCTAATCATCGTATCGATCAACCAAGCGATCCATACGAAACACACAGCTGATGGTCGGTGTGATCGACCCCTGGAAGTTGAAGTATACTGATGTTTGATGGATACAAAAAAGAGGGATATGAAGTAGATGCATGCGAAGTAGATGGATACGAAGAAGATGGATACTAAACAGATGGATATGTAATGAACATTTTCCATATGGATCTTGATCGATCCATAACTTGAGCATACGAACTCCGATTGGCCTAACATTTGAAATATTGCCTTTTATAGCTTTTCTTGTCATGCCATGCTAATTGTAACTCGATCCAGACTTGGACCAATTTTTCCTATATCCATCATGGACCTATAGATAATCGATCTTAGGGACTGATTATCTTCAGTCTCTAATCATGTACTTGGTGTCATAGCCCTGCCAAAAGGTAGGATAACATTTACCCCCCAAAGTACGTCCTGTGTGAACATAACGTGCTTTGGAAAGCTACAATCTTTATTCTAGAAAAGTTCTATCTGACTCGTTGAACAGTTGTTGTCTTTTCATTAAGAGATGTAACCTTCGATTAATTTCCCGTAGTATAAATGTTGGATTGTGGACTGCTAATGATCATGCAATTTTATGTTGTTACTGATGGTCGAGTGCTAGAAATTTGTTGTTCATTGTTCTAGTTTAACCAGTTAAGCATTCAATTCCTATTAACTCTGAAAACCAAATGTTAGTTTGGCATACATGCACATATCTTAACATGACTCCCGTTTATGTTTTCATGTTCATGAGTCGTTGTCAAGTTACTTCTTTTTTTATTTGGGCCAAGTTTCGTATCGATCCTCTCCTAGATTGATATGAAATTTGAGTTGTAACAATGATTGATGATCGTTTTAATTCATTCCTTCGTATCGATCCTCTTCTGGATCAGTCTTGGATGTATGAAGACAAGCTTCATATCGATGGTTATCGATACGAGATGGATATGACTTTGGAGTGCTTTGTATCGATGGATACTAAATTTACAAGTGCTTACTTCATAATGATGAATACGAAACATTGGGCCTGACATTGATCAACGTCGATGGATATGAAATGCTAGGATCTGGATCGACTCATGTTGATCGATACAAAAGTCAAACTTCATATCGAAGGATGTTGACCTTTTCACTTGATTTAGTGACTGGAATATGAAACGTTTTCCTTCAGATATAAATAATTTTTGTACTTAGTATAATTTCCACTTGCATCTACTATCACTTTTCATATCGATCCAAAGAAAGAAAAAGAGCAAAACTTTGCCTTCAAACCAGCTAAACTATTAACCTTTAGTCCACTTCTTCAAACTAGGTAACTAGTCAACCAAACCCATTCCTAAAGCAATGAGATTCGACCCTTCATGCCATTCCGTCCAAGGAAATGGCCAACTCCAAAATCGTTAGTGTTAGAGCATGGCTGCAATGAAGTAGAGGAAGTGCTTTAATGGCGTCTTAGAGAAGAACAAGGAGGAGGGTACTGGAAGAACAGATGGAGCCACTGATTCCAAGTCTATTTCTCTTGAATTCATATCGATGGCGAGGAGGGATCGATCAAGATGTTCTAGAGCATGCTGCGTATCGATCTGGGAAGTGTGCGGCAGTGTGTATCGATGTAGACCAATGGATATGATACCAAATACTCTGGATCGATACGTGTAGATCGATCGTTATGTGAGTAGATCGATACGAATGGACTATTGATACGCATTATATCGATATGAACAAGTTATCGGTCCAAGTTTTCGATCAACACGAATACAGGCTTTAGGGGAACGATCCAACTCAAACCATGATTTATATGAAACACAGCCTTTTGCATACTCGAACACCTAACTCCAATGAGCTTTAGCCTTGCATACTTGGAATTAACTGAAAAAATGCATATATGACCACCCTTCAAAGCTCGTCGATGGAACTATAATCTGAAAAACATAATAAAACTTTAACATGGATCATTCTTTGAAGTCAGGATGGCACTTTTGAGACAGTCAGCGATGGCGGTCACTTCGGTCAAAACTTGAAGTCTTGTTATTCTGTCATCTTTCAAACTTGTAGAAATTTTGAGTATTATGTAACACTTCACTACACGACATGATCACTCACTTTGCATCGGGGGGAACATGGGTTTCTTACAGTATAATAATGGTTTTTACTGAGTTCAATTGCTACAGATCCTGGAAGGTCAGAGCAACATGAAGCTCAAAACCCTCCGTTTACGGGAATTGAATGGCCAAACATCGCGGCTGACATAGTGAATCCTTCTCCGGATGAATTGCCAGATGCAGCGTTGGTCTTGAATCCGAAAGACTCCATCCGGTCCAAAATTTCAAAATATAAGTTAGGAAGAATTTGTCTCAGTCATGGAATATCCTCGGAAGACGTTCTATTACCGAGGCCAGAAGATAGAGCGCATAATCCCTGGAAGGGTTCACTACTTGTAGTAGTTCATGTATATGGCCGGAACATTGTCCCCGTTCAACCAACTCATTCGGGATGTGTTATTTTTCTTGAGGATTGTGCCTTCTCAACTACATCCCAATGGATATGCGCTTTGTAATAGCTTATAAGTCATATTTATGAAGATCTCCTTCGTCCTCCGACCGTCGATGAGATTAGATACTTATTCAATGTTAAGAGTCGGGGGGATAATCCTCCGTTTACT
Source organism: Allium cepa (assembly GCA_030765085.1). NCBI lineage: Eukaryota > Viridiplantae > Streptophyta > Magnoliopsida > Asparagales > Amaryllidaceae > Allium > Allium cepa. The sequence goes on along the minus strand of CM060937.1, from coordinate 645,030,026 downwards.
TTTCCGGAAGTGATAAAGAACTGCCCAGTGGTGGCAGATGCTTGGAGTAAGTTGAGCTACTTCATGACTGAGTGGTTCTTTGTGAGATTCCTACCATGGTTTGCTAGGCGATGGTTGATTAGATATAAATGGTTTAATCTCTTCATCAATTAACTGGGTAATATAATTCGATGTTGATCCATTACTGCATTTCTTTTATAGCTTCAATCCCATGGCCCAAAGGAGAACAATTCAAAGAAATAGTAAGGACACTCCAAGCCGTGTCGGCTTAATTTAGGGAAATAGAAGAAGTCCTTACTGCCGATAACTTGGTCGTCGTCGAGCACATAGAGAGAGGTTAGAGCATTGATTTGACAGGAATTCCCAGAGCAGTCTAGTAAGGCACAGTGGAAGATGGACTCCTATCATTCCCTAGTCGAGGGAGCTCAAAGTGCACTTGGAGTTACCCTCATCAAACAGGGAGGTAACAAGAGTATAGCAGCTAGACATGGGCATGCGATCATGCTTCTATAGGGCCCTTGATCATCAGAATCAATATTAAAGGGAAAAACTCTCATTCCACAAAGCCAAGAGGAATAAGACTGTTGTAATAACTCAATCCATTGCAACTTCTATCGGCTCGAAAACCTCTTCTCTGTAAACAGGAAGTTCATTAAAAGGATTGTCGGATGTTCCTATCCCAGATGACATATCTTCTTCCATGATCTCAGGTTAGAGCTGCTCCACTCCCCTTCATGAACTAGCGCAGGCCTAACTTCTTCAGACATAGAGGAGCCACTCCAATGGGCAAGGCTACCACAATCGGTCAGTTGGGGGGTTTGCGCACATTTCATGACACCACACGACTTCTAATCATATGCTTCTTAATCTATGGAGATAACTAATTCCACTTCTCTTTTCATTTTACAGATATGATGGTGAGACAAGGGTCCATGCTCAACAAGCTTCGCTCTTCATGTCATTATTTTAGTTCACACTCCGAATCAAATCGGCATGAAAGTGGGATGGACTATGGTCGCGGCTATCACTCTAGCCAAGAGCGTGAGCGCCATGATAGGAATAAGGAAAGGTTATCTCAAAGAAAGCGCCGCACTCAGTCCTGATCCCCACCACCAAAGTGACCTTCAAAACCATCCGGCTCCAGTAGGCCTCCTTCAGAATCTTCACATCAAGTAGCATGTCTCATACTTCAAAAGCCAACGATCAATGCCATTGAAACGAAATAGAAGGCCATGTCATCACAGAACAAGCTGCTATAGAGCCCATAGGGGAGGGAGCCACCCGCCTCGCCAATTTGAGGATATATTTTTTGACCATATGTTTCGATGGCTTCTACCTCCCTCCTAACAAGAAGAAAATTCCAAACGACATAGAGAAGTTAGTATAGGACTATGTGCATGACGCGTAAAGCCAGTATCGCGAATTGGTTAAAATGACAGAGAAGGTTTCGGTGGTGTCTTTCGAGTGGGCTAAAACGATTGAAAAACTAAGCGCGGCCTTGCTCTAAAAGGAAATATAATAGCGACACTCACCAATGAGCTTGAATTTTCAAGGAAGATGGAGAAGGAGGCTGGCGAAAGAGCCGAGGAGGACAGGCAATCCATGGAAAACAGGAGAAAGACTCACATGGACCTGGTGCAGGAGATGGGTCACCATAACACTATTATTACTTGGGAAAGGGATAAGGCATGGAAGAAGTTGAGGAGCTAAAGGGGTAACAGATTGAGGACCTTAAAGAGAAGGATAAAGCTAATAAAGTGGCCTAAGAGACATGTGAGGAGACGACATGACTCAGAGGAGAGAGAGATGCAGTGTATTTGAAGGTCAAGGAAGCCGATGCCAGGATTGAAAAGGAGATTGCAGCGGTCGAGGCAAAAATGGACAGCGCCTAGTCATGTATAATGCTAATATCTTGAGAAACCACAACTTAAACTGGCTCGATGACTATACAAGGCCTGCAATTGCTTGCTTGAGGACGAGAAGGTGATCCGCAGCACTGCAACCGTCGACGATTTCAAACTAGTAACTCAAGTGCTAATTGAAGATGAGCCTAGAGTCCTCCATGGAACAATAATTTATCTTGAGAAAGAGAAACTGGATGCTAAGTATCCGAAAGTTGGGGAAGGATCCAGGATGAACAATACGAAGTCAATTCTGAAGTGCCTCCAGCATCTCAAGCTGAGCCCACTTCTTCTATCGATCCTCCAGCCATCCCGTAGTATGACCGTGATAAGCCACATCTCTCCCCAACAATCGAACACAGCTCAGAAGGCACATCAGCTCAACATGGGAGCCAACCCGAGGAAGGTATTCTGGACACTTCTCCTATTCATTCAAACGTAGGAACACTGTCAGAAGAAATTAGTAATATATTCTCCTATTTTCATTCATTCTTAGATTCTATACTGGCCGACCTTCCTGCAACTCAAAAAGTCGAACACGAGCATGATGGAATAACCATGGGGGCCACGACTGTGACAATCACTTCATCGGCTGGGGAGATACATGTTGGCAGTCATGTGATCGATGATCAACTAATCGAAGTGCTCCTCAGCCATCAAGGTGATCCGAGTATCGAAATGCCTTTCAATGTAGATGAAGATGTAAGCATAATGGGCTCCTCAGGTCCAACTGGTCGCGTTCCGTTGGGTATACGTGCCGATCGGGCTGAGCAGTTTATGGAGGAAATCAAAGTCAAAATAGAGCAAGCTGATCAGGCTTGTAAAGCTGGTGGAGGCATGGCAGGTCCTGGTTTGGTCTCTATACTTGTTTTTCCCCTAGGTGCCACCATCATCGATACCAGCACGCCTCATTCTTCTAGCATTGAGAGTGCCACCATTCCACCGGTTTCGCACATACGTGATACTCCAGTCCTCGTGAGTTCTCAAGAGGAGATTGCGCTGATGCCCCCGGTCGAAGATAAACCAACTAGAGCAGGCCGAGGAGGCAAGGGCTCATAGAGAGGCCTGGGTGGCAACTCGAGTGGGTCTACACCAAAGAAAAGCAAGAAGGACAAAAAAACGAAGGAAGGACAAAAAATGAAGTCGTAGATTTGCATTTTTGCTTCCTCTCTTTCGTAGATAGCTAGATTAAGCCTTTCTTTTGCTTTTTGTAGGCCATGTATAGATGCAGCCTTGGCCCCTGCTTATAGGAATTCTTTGAAAAAAATTTGTACTTACTTTCTTAAAGAATAACAGAAATAAAATTTCGTTTTGGTTTTCAATATAACTCTGTATTCATTTGTCTAAGTATTTTTTCCATTTAATGTATTGTGAGGCTTTTATCTGTGGGTTGAACTTGAGTTCGATCATTAAGTTATGAAGCTAAGGCTTTAGGTCATAATCAAGCATTAATTCGAGTCCCAACATTGCACTATCCCGGCCAGCGGCTGGTACTTTGGTTATGGCCCCCAATCTTGGGGAGAATCGAAGAAGTCGGTCGGCGGTCGTTTTCCACCTTTACTAACTTTAATTTAACTTAGTCGAGACAAAGTTAAGGAAAAGTGAGTTTGTTAAGTGGTCGGATCACACTCGCTCATTTGTTGGTATTTACATCCACACTCTGGGGATTAAACTTGTATGTCAATGATCGATCATGCCTGCTTAATGTTTGGAGTCATATCCACACTCCGGGGACGTAAGTTAATTTACTGGTGGTTGGTCACACCCTGTTTAATACTTAGAACTATATCCGCACTATGGGGACATAAGTTAATTTATGGGCAATCGGTCACACCCGTTTAATGTTTATAATCCATTTCACACTTTCGAAATCTAGATTCAGTCGACAGACGGTCAATCACATCTGTTTAAGTGTCATGATATTATTTGCACTCTAGAAATAAGGAGTTGTCAAGGTTGTGGATGGCCGGATCACATCCACCTTGATCTAGTAAGCTAAGTTGTAGATGGACAGACCCTTCTTATTCGAGCTTAGAAAATGAAGGCGAGGTCGTGGGTGGACGGGTCCACCATCCTCGAGCCTGGATTAATGAGAGGTCGTGGATGGACATATCCATCCTCTTCAAGCCTGGATTAAATAAGGGTGAATCCGTAAGTTGACGAATCCACCCTCTTCAAGCCTAAAAAGAGGCGAGGTCGTGGATGGACGGATCCATGCTCCTCGAACCTAGATTTTGGAGTTTGTACTTCAACTTGCACACTGTGAGCCAGAGTTCACTGGAGAATAGTCGTATTTCAATCCTTCTTTATTTTGTTGTTGCTTAGTCCCAAGCTCGGGAATTCACTTAGCGAGTGGTCAGTCGGATCACGGCCACTCCCTATATGAATGAGTCCCACCATAAGATGGGACTTAGCTATTCATACATCGCGATGGTTGCACAATGTACTTCTAGAATCACTAGTCTAGCTTGATGAGTCTGCATTTTATTGCTGAAATAAGAAAGTGCGGCAAAGTCAGTTGCCTTATTACAAGTTCAAATTCTAAAAATGCATAAACAAATTTCAAACGAAAATGTATAATAAATGAATAAAATTTAGTTATATGTAATAGCTGTGGAGATTCTTGCCATTCAATGCCCTTGGTAAAGTGAGACCGTCAATAGTTGATAATTTGAATGTGCCGTCTCCAATCTCCACTTAGTGACATGCAGTCCTTCCCATCTCGGCTTCATATGTCAAAGGACTGGATAAATCCGCTTAAGTATGAGATCACCAACTTTGAAGGTTCTAGGCCGGACCTTAGTGTTTTATAATCGGGCAACTCGACTATGATGTGCGGCTACCCTCAAATCGACCTCTTCATGCTTCTCATTTAGTAAATCCAAAGATTTTAGGAATAAGACGGAATTCGTCTTTGGATCATAACAAGTAACACGTTGAGAAGATACTTCTAACTTAACAAGAATAGCAGCTTCAGAGCCGTAGAAAAGTACAAATAGAGTATGGCCTGTTGTAGACTTATGGGTAGTTCGATATGCCCATAAGGCATAGGGGAGCTCATCTACCTACTTACCTCTGATCTTTTTAAGTTATTTCTTTAAAATGGACTTGATAACTTTATTGGCAGCTTTGACTTGACCATTCGCTTGAGAGTGAGCTACTGTTGGGGACTACTTCTGCATGCAGTAGCGTTGATAGAAATCTTTGAACTTGACACTATCAAATTGGGCTCCATTGTTAGTGATAATCGTTCGTGGGAAGCCAAAATGACAGATGATGTTGCATACAACAAAGTTGATTACTTTCTTCTTTGTGATAGTAGAAAGGGCTCAACTTCCCCCCATTTGGTAAAGTAGTCAACTGCAACAATGGCATACTTCGTACCACCTTTTGCCAGAGGTAAAGATCCAATTATATCAACGCCCCATATGGAACATCTACGGACTGACCATCTGAGTGATTTCGGTAGGCGAGGCTCTTGGAATTCTGGCCTGTTTCTGGCACTAACACATTTCTTGGCATAATATGACGTGTCTCGGTTCACGGTTGGCCAGTAGTATCCGCATCTGAGTATGTTTTTAGTTAGGTCTTGCCCCCAGTGTGATCGCCACACTATCCTCTTGTACATCATGTAATAGTCATTTGATCTCGTCATGTGCGATACACTAAAGTAATGGAACATAATATCCCCTCCTTTATAGGACTCCATCTTGGATAATATACTGCGAAGCCTTGTGGAGAACCTATCTTTTCTCACTTCTACATTCGGGTAATGCTTCGTGCTCAAGATATTTCTTAACGGAGTCATCCATGACTCTTCTTGGGTATTGCCTCATGCATCTAGTCTATATCCATCTGATCGATACTTGGAGTAGCAAAAGTCTCTGGTGCTAGCCAACTCTGCTAAAGAATTGGCTTTCAGATTATGCTCTCGGGGTTACAATGGATGGCATAGTAGTCGAACTGATTCAACACTTCCTAAACCCTACAAAGGTAAGTGGCCAATCTTCGGACTCTGGCTTGATATTCTTCTCGAATCTAGCATACAAGCAATTACGAATCACAGTAAATATCCATAGCAATAACTCCCAATTCTCTGGCAAGTCTTAGTCTAGCAAGCAAAGCTTCGTATTCGGCTTTGTTGTTAGTTGCTCGGAATTCAAAGTTCAAAGGATAGCATATGAATCAACTTTTTAGGGTTTCGAGTACCACTCCAACACTTGAGCAATGGTCGTTTGATGCATCATCGGTGTATAGCTTTCATGTACACTTAGAAGATTCATTAGCATCGAGAAAATCCTCTAGTATTGTCAATTCAGCTTTGAAGTCTGCTAGAGCTTGTCCTTGAATAGCTTGTTCTTGAATAGCTTTCCTTGTGTATAAGTGATAACAAATTGTCTCAGCTCGATGTGCCAGTTAAGCAATCTACCAATCGTCTAAGGTCATGTTAAGATATATTGTAATGGCTGGTCGATGTAAATGGTGATCGGATGAGCCTGGAAATATGGACGGAGCTTCCTCGAGGCGACTATAAGCTAGCTTTCCACCTTTGGGTAGTTTCTTACTGCTCCTATAATCTTTTGCTGATATAATAGACCGACCGTTGGACCCAATCCTCTTTGCGAATCAATGCAGCACTGATTACATTTGCCAAAACCGCCAAATAGACGTATAATTCCTCGTGATCAACTAGCTTTGACAAAATAGAAGGCACCGCTAGATGTCAAACTAGTGCTTGGAATGCGCCTTCACACTCCTCTGTCCACTCGAAATTCCGTTTTCCTTTTCTGATGAGATCGAAGAGAGGAATGCACATATCTCTAGATCTGGAAATGAATCTGCTTAAAGCTGCCGCCGTTCCGTTAAGGCTTTGCACCTGCTTTATGGTTCTGGGAGTTTCAAGATTCTGAATCTCCTAGATCTTTTTAAGGATTGGCTTCAATTCCTCGGGCGTTGACGATAAATTCAAGGAACTTTCCTAACGCAACTCCAAAATGTAAAATCAAAGGATTTAGCTTCATCAGTATTGTCGGAGTATGTTGAACATTGTTTCCAAATCTCTAACGTGGTCATTGGTCAGTCGAGACTTCACGAGCATATCGTCCATGTATACCTCCATGGTCTTTTTGATCTGGTTAGTGAACATTCGATTCACGAGCCTCTGATAATTTGCTTAAGTGTTCTTGAGTCCGAATGGCATCACCTTCTACCAATAGAGTCCTAGATGGTAATAATGCTAGTATATTCCTGGTCGGGAAGATGCATCGGTATTTGATTGTATCTAGAGTACGCGTCCATGAAAGATTGGAGCTCATGTCCAGCTGTTGAATCCATAAGTTGATCAATTTTGGGAAGCGGGAAACTATCTTTGGGTTAGGCTTCATTCAAATCTGAGTAGTCCATACATGCCCTCCATTTCCCATTCGATTTTTCGACAAGAACTTGATTCGATACCCACTTCGGGTATAAAGCATCATGAATGAACCGATTAGTCTTGAGTTTATCCGCTTCTTCCTCCAGGGCGGCAGATCTCTCTGTATCCATACTGCGCCTTTTTTGTTTCACCGGGACGTGCGGTGGGTCAATATTTAATGCATGGCTCACGATGTTCGATGAGATCCCACACATGTTTAAATGAGTCCAAGAAAACATATCAAGGTTTCCCTAAAGAAAATCAACTAATTCTTGTCTCATCTGGGAGCTGAGTTGAGATCCGACCTTCACCATTCTGGAATCGTCATTATCATAGATCGAAACATCGATCTTCAACTCTGCCGGGAAAGCCCGATGGTCTTTCACTTCCTCCTCATCTTTATTATCTATGGTATAAAGGTCCTTAAGGAACTGGCCGTGGCGCCTTAGCCGACGCCTAGGTGTTGGTTTTCTATTTTCTGAAAAATGGACGCAGAGAGATTCCTCTACGCCCTTTCCTTTCTCCTTCCACTACTCATGCCATAGCCCTGCAACATAACAGGCTCGTCTAGCTGCCTGTCACCATGTACTACCCCGACTCTATTATCAGTGGGGAACTTCAAAGTTAAACACCACGGGGCAATCGCTGCTCTGAAATTTACAAGGGCCGGTCGGCCCAAGAAAGCAATGTAGAGGGAATGTATGTCTAACACAACAAAATGCAACATTCGGATTCTCCAGTGATCTCCAATATCCACCTCAACGGGCAACTCCACCATCCTAACTGGTATAGTTGCGCTGTCGTTAAAACCTTGTATACGTGACTGACACTGTTTCAGACCTTTCGCTTCCATCCTCATTTGGTCGTAAGCACGCTTGAAAAGTATATTGACAGAATTTCCGCTGTCAATTAAGATCCTCTTCATTCAAGCAGGACCTATTTGGGCTGAACTAACCAACAGATTTATAATGGGGGTCTAGACTCCTTTATCATCACGATTCCTGAAAATGATGTCGTTTGTCATCGTCCTTTGTTGTTTTGCAGAGGCCATGTCATTAGTATTACTACAACATTCAAAGTCCATATGCCTAATCAAACTGGCATATGACTCCATTTTCTTCCAGCCTCGATCAGCCGGATGAGGACCACCACTCATAATGTTTATTAGTAACTTCCTGCCAGTATGTGCGGGTTACTCGGGCCTAGCTTGTCCTTGACCTTGATTTGGACTAGATGGGCCCGCACCTTCATTCTCCAGAGCCTAAATAAACTGCTCTACTTTTCTCTCTCTAATCAATCTCTCGATGATATCTTGCAAATGATGGCACTCATTAGAGTTATGGCCGTAACAACCGTGGAACCTATAAAACTTCCCAGTCTGAATCTATTTCACAGATGATGGTTCTAGAGCTGGTTTCTTGTGCCGCCCGATATTACAAGTCTAAAGATAAACATTTTCCAATGACGTGTTTAAGGGAGTATATCGATCGAACACAGGAGCCTTGGGTCACCCGCGATATGGTTCTCTCTTCCATCCTCGAACTTCATAACCCTTCTGCTTACTTTGTTTATTTTTAATATCCAACTGCACTTTATCAGAATTTTCACCGGTCTGCTTCACAGCAACATTACTATGCATACCTTCACCACTGGGCCGCCAACGCCCTACTTTCTAGACCGTCTAGTGTCTTCCCTCCTCAGATGCCGGGCTGCCTTCGCATAGAAATGGTCGAACAAAGTGGGGTTTTTTCCAGCCAACCAATCATCATACTCGGAATCAAGATCGATCCCATTAGTCAATGCCATCAAATAGAGTTTTCGTCGGGATTACCGACTTTTGCACAACCAGTGTGAACCTTGCTAGATAATGCCTTAGAGTCTCTCATGAAGCTTTAGTAACGTTGGATAAGGTATTGACATCCTTCGATCTAGTTGCACGCATATGAAACTGCTCAACAAACTTAACAGCCGGCTGATCGAAACATGAAATAAATCTGGGTGGTAGACGAGTGAACCATATAGTTGCATTTCTTCCCAAGGAGATATGGAAACTTTTACACTTGACCGCATCGTCAGCTCATACGAAGTTCATGAGCCATTCATATTTAAAGATATGCTGATTAGGATCTGAATCTCCTTGGCTTCTGAACTTCAGGGAAGTAAGGATCCTAAGCATGGATGCGTTGAGGAGGGGCTAGATTTGGCTAGTTTTGGATCTCATCTTCCAGATCTATAGCGACAGCAACTGCTGGTCATGAATGGAGTGATAAGGAAGTGCTCCTACTCGGGAGGAGGGTCTAACCTGATGCCCTATGGAAGGACCAATCTCGGCCTATCCGGGATTTGCAACATGCTGATGTCCGGAGGCTTCTGCATAGTTTCCAACCGGTGGCGCGTAGATCTGTGATTAAAGTCAAATGATGTCGAGCTTTCGATCAAGGAATAAGAGGCATGCTACCTAATTGATCTCCCCCGCCTTTTTCGTTCAGTTGGTTTGTGAGATCCATGTTGTCACTGATATGCTAAGTGAGCTCCTTATATCTCTGAGTTAGCTCTTGCATAAGGGTCTGGAACTCCTCTCTAGTCATAAGACCAAGTGGATCTGGAACTCCAGTTGATGTCTGGCTTGTTATGGTCAGCGGTATAGGACTTTGCCTATCCCTTCATTCCAAATTAGCATCATTTAAAGCAGTTCTGGTACTACGCACCATGTTGAATGCAGCTCTTCATAGATCTAGATTAATCTGAATCAAATAGAAGGAAAACAATTACATATCTGGATCTCCTCCTTATATTTTCGCAATCCAACAACGATAGGGGATACACAGAATCAAAGAAAAATAGAGTTTTTTCTTAGTGAAAGCACCAAAGTGTTTGTAACAAAATTAGGCACAATACACTTCGAATGTAGTTGAAAAGATTAGAATGAAGAAAGTAAATGGAAAATGAGGCTAATCTAGTAATCATACCAAGAAAAGTTAGCAGAAACAGAAATAGACAAGAATTTATAGTGGTTCGGCGTTGTAGCCTATGTCCACTTTGAATAGTTTTTTGTTTATTGATAATTCTCAACTGAGTTACAACTGTATAAGGCTATCACTCAAGTTATAATGGAGTTTCAGCAGAGTAACAGCGTAGAAGTTCTAAAATTCCTTTTTTAGTTGGAGTAGGGTGCATCTATAGGCGTAGATCTGGAAATATTTGCCCTAAAACTCGAAATACCATTTCATACGTAGGTGGGACCATCAGATCGATCTGGGGTTGTTCGGGATCGATCCTTGATCTCGATCCTAGGTCGATCCATGTTGTCTCCGTATCGATCAAGATTGGCTCCAATTGAGCTGCGATCGATAAGGGAAGCTCTTGAGTTGATATGCAAACTCCTGTCAAAACTTCACAGCATTTGGACTTGTAATTTGAAAGATATAATCGATCCAAGATTGGGTTTTCTAGTTAGGCTAAATGCTTCGTATCGATATGTGCATATCGATCCTCTACATATCAATGTAATGCATGTCGATCAGTTGCGTGTCAATGACATGGCGCTGTAGATCCTTATTTCATGCTTATAGACCATTTCCTTTGGTTTGACTGTGCCTTTTGTATCCAACTGATACGCTGCTCTTCGTATGGATGCTATGTCTTTGCCTCTTTATCGATGCTTCATTCGTTTTTTTGTATATATGCTAGGACCTAATCTATGTATCGATCAATCAAAAGATTGATAACGAAGCATACAACTGATGGTTGGTGCGATCGATCCATGGAATGTTGAAGAATACTGAAGTCTTGATGGATACGAAACAGAGGGATATGAAACAGATGGATGCGAAGCACATTGATACGAAGCAGATGGATATGAAATGAACATGTTTCATATGGATCTTGACCGATCCATAACTTGAGCATACGAACTCTGATTGGCCTAAAATTTGGAAGGAATGTAGAAGTATACTGAAGTCTTGATGGATAGGAAGCAGATGGATACGAAACAGATGGATATGAAATGAACATGTTTCATATGGATCTTAATTGATACATAACTTGAGCGTACGAACTCTGATTGGCCTGAAATTTGGAATGTTGCCTTTTATAGATTTGTTTGTCATACCATGCAAATTGTTGCTGGATCCGAACTAGGACCAAACTTGCATGTATCCATCATGGATATGTAGATAACCGATCTTCGAGACTGATTGTCTTTAGTCTTTAGTCAAGTCCTTGGTGTCACGGCCTTCCAGAAAGGCAGGATAGCTAATGTAACACTATACACCTTCATCACAGTTACAAGACGAATCGTCCTTTAAATTCTATGCAATGCCTTTGAATCTTTATTATGAACGACCACATATTTATCGTATAACTTATGTTTTAAAAATGATAAGGGCCTGTTTGATTTCTTTTTGTAATTGTGTTTTTAGTTTCAATACTTATAACAAAATATGAGTAAAATAGAAGAAAATTTCAAACTTTTAGACCATTACAACAATGATGGAAGAACGACAGAGGGTATGGATGGACGGTAGAAGGTATGGATGGACGATAGATGGATAGATTGTTTTACATTCTTTTCTTAATTCTCAAACCACTAAAAACAAAATAAATTTGTTTTCCATTTTATATGTTAGCGCCATTTTGATAATTAGTTGTTTTTAAAAATACAAATGTCATGTGCGTGTTTTTGTTGGACAAGAACACAAAATTAAAATTGACAAGCCAAACGAGGCTTAAGATTTTTGAAATATGGTACTAAGTAATGTATGTTAGTATATAACCAGTATTAAATTAATTAATCAATATTACACATTATATCAGGTATATAATAAAAGGAAAACATCTTTTATTTTAAACAACACGGTTTACCCAATTAGATACATGTAACAAATTACATAATTTCCCCTAGAGCATACCCCTAACACTTTCAATTAACATCAACATGTGATGGGTTCATCCCGCGACAACTTGACTTCAACATACAATAGCCTCCATGACTTCAATTTGTGGTAGCTTGACTTCAACATGCAATAGCCTTTTTTACTTTAACATGCGACAGCTTGCTTCAGTATCTCAACATGTGATAGCTTTTTTATTATATGATAGCTTTGTCGTATATCATCATGCGATAGCTTCAATATCTCAACATGCGTAGGCCTTATCTTTAAGGTGCGAAAACATTTTCATATGTCATCATGTAATAGCTTTAATATCTCAACCTATGGCAGCCTTATCATCATGCAATAGCTTCAATATCTCAGCATGTAAAAGCCTATCCTCAATATGTGATAGTTTTGTCATATATCTTCATGTGATAGCTTAATTATTTCAGCATCCAATAGCCTTGTCTTCAACATGTGATAGCTTTGTCATATATCATTATGCGATAACTTTAGTATTACAACATGCAATCACCTTATCTTTAATATTCGATAACTTTGTCATGATAGCTTCAATATCTTAATATGCGATAGCTTTATCTTCAATGTACGCTAACTTCCAATCTCAGTATGAGAACCCTTTCTTTTGTCCCTTGTTAATTTCACGCCTTCAAATTTTCTCTTTAAATTTTTTGGGTTGTAATAGTAAGCATTATTTTATACACACATACTTAATAATGCTTATCGAAGTAATTTATTATGTATAGTCCTAGTCACTAATAAATAATAAGTCTTCAAATCCAAAATTACTTTAATTTTGTATGCATAATTTATTAAAAAATTGTAATAATTTTAAAAAATCAAATCAAATAAAAAATCACTAATTTGAAAATTTTCTTTTCAATTATGAAACATTTATTGTAGCTATGAACACGGTATGTGAAGCGCAAGTTCAAACTTGCAAACTATTACAATGAAACTAATTAAGGTAGTAACTCATATGTTTATAGTAACAAATAAAAAAGATTTATTAGAAATTTAATACTACGTCTAAAGCCATAATTATAGTGCGATAATAACAAATATATGAGCTATAACTAGCATTTTTCACAGTGTAAAACTGAATATAATGCTAGTTATGACTATCATTTTGTATAGTTTAAAATTGAATATAATGTTAGTTGTAACTAGCATTGTCCTTCAGTTTAATTTTCTTTCAAAGTTTATCCTTCAACCAAAAAATGAAACTTGATGTCATTAAGCTTAAAATTTTTTCAAAGTTTGTCCTTGTACCTAATTTCCTCGTTTTACAATGTTATTAGTTTGTCACTTGATTAATTGTGAAGATTGTAATTACTCTATTTGTCCTATATTACTTTATTAAATTATTTCTCTAAACTTTTACTTGATCCACGACATTCAATTTATTCTCTCTTTATCAACAACTAATTCTAAAATACAAAATACAATCTTCTAATCCTTTCATGTATTACTGTCAATTTTCTTGACGTGAAGGTAATAACAACTTGGTACCTAGAATGTTTTGAAAATTATCCAAACTAATATCATTTTATAATTCTTTCATAAAGAATTAAGCCAACTAAGGTAACTACATAATAAACGAAGATCTTTCATGTTGTTCTTTAAAATTTAATGTGATTTTACATGTTTGATATTTCTCAAACATTGTAATATGAATTTACAAGTGCAAAAACTTTTGTTTGTACTTGCTCAATGTACGATTCATTGTAAACCTAAAATACTTACCAATATGTATGTGCTAAGAGCTGGTGTTGTTGACCTAGATAATAGCCTTTCAGGTTGTTTCCCAGTTGATCAGTAAGCTTGTAAATCCCTGGTAATTCCGACATTTTGCCATCAGATATCTGAATTCCCCTATGGTTTTATGCTCGTATTATTATCCATAGGATATATATCATAACTTAACCTTTTACCTAAATTTATGTAGGAAGTAAACGCCCAAAAAGTTTCAAATTTTATTTTTCAATAATGTATGGGTAAACTATAAGGAATATGTAGCACCATTTCTTTAACAGTATTTGATTTTCAAATACATACATAAAACTAGCTCATTTACTGATGTATTATCTGATTTACTGTAATTTTCGACATAATCTAAATGCCAAGCACAGGTTCAAAGCTAGTTAATAACTATTAAGTTAGACGAACAAATTTAATGCTAGCTTGAAGTAGTAGGTATTGTCATTAACACTCTAGTTCTGATTATGAAGGGGCTAAGTTTTATGAACACTACATGTTAACCCTGCCTCGGTTACGACTCAGTGGTCCAGTATGTGGAGATGGCGCCGACTCAGGACTTAAAGGGATAGCCGACCTAACTGATTAACAAGGTGGCCGACTTAAATCGATACCGACTTAACTGGTTAAGGAGCACGCCGACCCAATGCCTTCACATAGATGCCGACGTAGTGCTTCAGAAGGAACTGGCCTAACGACTCAAGAAATAACAAAGGATCCGACTTAACATGGTGCCGACCTAACTACCTAATGGAGTTGCCGACCTAACTGCTTAACAAAGGGTCCGACTTAACATGGTGCCGACCTAACTGCCTAATGAAGTTGCCGACCTAATTCGATCCGACTTAAGGACTTAACATGTTTACCAACCTAGCTGAGTGGAACAAGTTCACGACTTACACTTGTGTCGTGACCGACTCATGGTCTGTGCTAGGATGTGCGCGACCTGGGCAAGGGAGTTAGTTCACGTTTAGCTCGTCAATTCATTAAATCGGCAACGACCTATTTGAGCATGCACTTCCCATTTAAGTCGGAGGCCATGCATCAGAGAGAGGGAACGACCTACGACCTGGCTTGACCCGGTGACGACTTTGGACTTGTGCAAATTCAGCGAAGAAAGATCAACTCAGCTAGGTCATAGTGGTGCTCCCATAAGTCGGCCACGACTTAGCTGGGTCGGGGGCGATTCAGAACCGGTTACGACTTAGCTTAGGTCAAGATCTTTGCCTGTAAATACCAACCTACCTCCAACATTAAAGGGACTTTTTGGTTCATTCTCGAAGCGCCAAAACTCTGCCATTTTCTCGACTCAAACAACACTTCAAGCACTCCAAACATCGAAGACATTACATCAAATTCACGAGAGAGAATCCACATCATTCATCATGGGTTTGAAAGACAATTCTCCGTAAAAGTTTGTACTAACAGTCTAGAGTGGATTGTAATTGAAGAAAGTTGTATAAGTTGTATTTGTTCAGCAATAAAGAGATCAAAGTGGACGTAGGCTCGATTTTAGGCCGAACCACTATAAAACTGTTGTCTTTTACTGCTTTTCTGCAATTTCTTTACTTGTATCTTGTTCCCGTACCAACGGGTGGTGCTTTCAATAACTGCTATCTACTCACTGGGGTGTTAGCGTTCAAATTTTAGCGTTAACATTTTTGGTGCTTTCACTGAGAATTGAACTCAGGAAAACTCTCATCATTGCTTCACAAAGATTTGTAGAAAGAATTTCTTTAAAAACCAGAAGTCTATCTGAGATTATGGCTCCTGGAAGGAAAAGTAGATCTGTCAGATCTGGAAACATTCAAGAGGGAACCTTCGCTTCCCCTGTGCCTAATCAACCCACTCCGTCTGTTGGAGTTACGAAAGCGGAGTTGGATGCTGTTATTCTAGGGCTAAACCAGCAGATAAACGCCCAAAATGCACAATTAGAGGCTCAAAGTGCCCAGAATGCCCTGATTCTGAATAAGTTGAACGACTTACTTGGGGCAAACAATCAACCGGCTGGTAATGAGAGGAACTATGCTGGCAACGTTCATGATGTTAATGAAAGGAATGCTCCTGAAAGGCATACTAGTCCCTTTGAGCAGGCGGTACCTGAGGCCGGTGGATCTAGAACTCGGCATGATGAAGAATATCTTTCTGGAATGGTCCGGCAGATCATGAAAGAAAGTATGCAAAGGGTTGAAGATGAGAAGGAATGGGGTTTCGCTCCAAGCAAAACTCCGTTTACTGAAAGAATCTTAAAGGCGGAATTTCCAAGGAAGTTTGTCCCTCCGACCATCCCAGCTTACAAAGGGACAAGTGATCCAAACGAATTTTTGTATAAATATGATTGGCACATGACAGGTGCCAGAGCTTCTGACGAAATAAAGTGCCGATATTTCCCCGTATACCTTGAAGGGGTGGCTCTACTATGGTTTACCAAGCTGCCAGTCCGATCTATAGATCAGTTTTCAGACTTGACCAGAAAATTCAAGGAGCAGTTTAGACTTTATGCTTCAAAGGCCAAGGATATCATGTCATTGTCCAGTTTAGAGAAAAATCCTGGTGAGTCCATCAGATCTTTCTTGAACCGCTTTAATATAGCGCTGGCGGAAGTGGATAATGCTGAACCACGAATGATCTTGACTTATCTAATGAGGGCTATTGATAAGTCAAGCGAATTTGGGAAATGGTTAAATATGAAAGAGCCAACCTCTCTCGAGAAGTTCTACAAAAAAGCAGACGAATTCATTCGCTTGGAAAGTCGTCCTTTGCCAGTAAAGGCAGTGTTGGAAAAAGCTGAAGACAACACTGTCGCTCCACGCAAGAATGAGTCGGTGGGGCAGAAAAGGGAGAATAATAATGGAAAGAAACAGGGTAATCTGAAGAAGCCCCGGTCCTTCAAGCCATCAGAATATACTCCATTATCACACACACCGGAGCACATCTACCTGGCCACTAAAGATTCCGTCGCTTTCCCTAAACCTATCCCATTGAGAACCGGGAGAAAAGCCATACAAAGTGGGAAATTCTGCCGCTTCCACAATCAACCAGGTCATGAAACTGATGAATGCCGCCAGCTGAAAAATCTGATTGAAGAGTTGCTAAGAGAAAACAAGTTGCAGCAATTCGTGAAAAAGAATAGCAACGATCCTGCATCGTCGAGTCAGGGGCAGCGGGCTCCTGTTCATCAGCCTGGGGCAGGTGAGAAAGCTACGGGGCATGAATCTGGAAGGCCCGTTATCAATGTCATTTCAGGAGGACCTCACCCAGCTGGCAAGAGTTGGGGTGAGATGGAGAGATATTCCAGGGCTTTGAAATATGCTCCAGCCGAAGAAGACGTCTTTGTTCTAGAAGACACTACGCCCCTTAAACAACAGAAAACTTTCAGCGATGATGTTATTTTCAGAGCCAGAGATTCTACAGGTATTGAAGCTCCTACTTTAGATCCCTTGGTCATCTCGGCTGGTATTGGACCAGCCATTATCAGAAGAGTCCTTATTGACTGCGGAGCATCATGTAATATCCTCTTCAAAAAGACATTTGACCAGATGAAAATCCCTATGATCGATGTGCAAGCCTCATCACAGAAAATCGCTGGCTTCACTGGGGAGCCAAAACAACCAATTGGGACCATCGATCTGCTTGTAGAACTTGGGGAAGGAGAAAGGAAAGTGGTCCGAAAGCAAACCTTTGTGATCGTCGATGAATATTCTGCTTATAATGCTTTTCTTGGCCGTCCAACACTCGCAGCATTCAAAGCCATCTTAGCCCCGTGGTGCCTCACTATTAAATTCCCTACTGACAATGGAGTAGGAGTTATAAAAGGAGATCAAAATGCTGCGCGAGAATGCTATTTGACAGAGCTGCGAGAGGCAAGAAAAGGAGAAATGGGAAAGGATGCGGCAACTCTAGTCCGCATCAAGGAACCAGCCTTGTAGCAATTACAGAGCGGACCCTGCACTGGCGAGCACAGCGGGGCACGGAAAGAAATGGATCCCAGAAAAGCCAGTACAGGGGAGAATAGAGTAGTACCGGTGGAAACGACAGTTCCGGTACCTGTTGACCCGAGGGACCCAAATAAAGTGTTGAATGTGGGTTCACAGCTTAATGTATCAATTCAGAATGTCTTGATATCTTTCCTGAAAGCAAATCTGGATGTCTTTGCTTGGACTCATGCCGATATGTGTGGGCTATCCCCGGAAGTTGCGGTACACGCTCTGAATATTGACCCAAAGTTTACGCCAGTTAAACAGAAAAGAAGAACCCAAGGTCCAGAAAGGTCAGCAGCATTAAAAGAAGAAGTTGATCGACTCATGGAAAATAACTTCATCAAAGAATCTACATATCCGAATTGGGTTTCAAATCCTGTGTTGGTCAAGAAAGCTAATGGGAAATGGAGAGTGTGCATCGATTTCTCTGATCTAAACAAGGCTTGCCCCAAAGATTGCTTCCCATTACCCAGGATCGATCAACTGGTAGACGGAACTGCGGGACATGAATTGTTATCTTTCATGGATGCCTACTCCGGTTATAACCAAATCATGATGCATGAGCCGGATCAGGAGGATACAAGCTTTATTACAGATGTTGGACTTTATTGCTACAGAGTTATGCCCTTCGGATTGAAAAACGCAGGGGCAACCTACCAAAGACTTGTGAATGCTATGTTCAAACCGCAATTGGGCAAAACTATGGAAGTCTATGTCGACGACATGTTAGTGAAGTCCAGAAAAGCAGCGGATCACATTGAACACTTAGCAGAAATGTTCGCAGTCCTCCGGAAATACAGAATGAAGCTTAACCCCCTGAAATGTACATTTGGGGTCGAATCCGGAAAGTTCTTAGGTTTTATCGTCAGTGCTAGGGGCATTGAGGCTAGTCCAGCTCAAATTACTGCCTTGAAAGAAGTTAAAGCTCCTAGAACAAAGAAGGAATTGCAGAGTCTCAACGGAAAGATCGTCGCCCTGAGTCGGTTCATTTCCAAAGCTACTGATAAATGCATCCCATTCTTCGATGTCCTGAAAAAAGGAAAGAAGAACTTTGAATGGACGCCCGAATGCCAAAAAGCTTTTGAAGAGTTGATCCGTCATATGGAAACGCCTCCGATACTATCTAGACCAGGTAATGGTGAGGATCTTCTTATATACTTGGCAGTATCATCTCATGCTCTAAGTGCAGCGCTGATACGAGAAGACAAAAGGATTCAACATCCAGTTTACTATATCAGCAAAAGACTCACTGGGGCAGAGCTGAATTACTCCAAGTTGGAAAAACTCGCCTATTGCCTACTAGTTGCATCGAGGAAACTGAGGCAATATTTCCAAGCTCATCCTATCAAAGTGCTCACTGATCAACCTCTAAAGCAAGTCCTATTTCGCCCAGAAACTTCGGGTCGCCTTCTAAAATGGAACATTGAACTTAGTCAATATGACATCACTTATCATCCCCGAAAAGCAATCAACGGACAAGCTTTAGCTGATTTCGTTGCAGAATTCACAGAGAAGGATAATGGTGAGGAAAAAGCGATCAGTGATTCTCCAATCCAGTGGAAGATGTATGTTGATGGCGCAAGAAATGACTACTGTTCTGGAGCCGGAGTGGTACTTGAAACTCCTGAAGGTCGATCATTATGTTATGCACTAAGACTGGAATTTCCTTCAACAAACAATGAAGCGGAATATGAAGCTCTTATTGCAGGTCTGAAATCGCTAAAGAGCTAAACATTCGAGCGCTACAAATTTTCAGTGATTCCCAGCTTATTGTATGCCAAGTCAAGAAGGAATTTCAAGCAAAAGGTGGAAACCTGCCTTCCTACTTGTTAAAGGCTTGGGAACTCCTATGTGAACTCGATCACTATTCAATAAGCCACATTCCTCGGGAAGAGAATATGAAGGCAGATTCCCTCGCAAAGTATTCAAGTTCTGGTGAAGCTCAGCTATTGGGGTTGGTCCCTGTAGAAGTCCTTTCAGCGCCAAGTATAGACGAGATGGATATGGACTGGATTGTGAATGTATCTCAAGAACAAGAGTCATGGATGACTCCAATACTGGATTACCTACTCAGAGGTTCTCTGCCAGAAAACTCGATAGAAAGACGAAAGCTACTAAGGAAGGCCTCTCGCTATGTAATTCAGGATGGCCGATTGTACAGACGGGGATTCTCAATGCCATTGCTTCGATGTGTATCCCAGGAAGAGTCCAAAACAATCCTAGCTGAAGTGCATGGAGGAGAATGTGGTGATCATTCAGGTGGTCAAACATTAGCAAAGAAAATTCTCCGATACGGATATTTTTGGCCGGAAATTAATCGGGATGCTGCAGATTACTCCCGAAAATGTGACAAATGCCAAAGATATGCCAAAATTCCTAGAGCACCTTCTACCGAACTCACACAGATGGTCAGTCCATGGCCATTTGCAATTTGGGGAATGGATCTCATTGGGCCGCTACCAACTGCTAAATCAGGGATTAAATATGCTATTGTTGCAGTTGATTATTTTACTAAGTGGGCTGAAGCTGAACCATTGGCTACTATCACTTCTAAGAAAATGATAAGCTTTGTGACCAAGAATATCATTTGCAGATACGGTGTGCCTCAGAAAATAATCACAGACAATGGTACTCAGTTTGAAAGCGAGGAATTCCAGGATTTTTGTAAACGATTCAAAATCCAGAAAAGCTTTTCGGCAGTAGCTCATCCGCAGGCAAACGGGCAAGTGGAAGCAGTGAACAAGATCATCAAATCAACCATCAAAAAGCAACTCGAAAAAGCAAAAGGTGGTTGGGTCGATAAACTACCACTTGCACTATGGGCATACAGAACTACTCACAAAACTGCAACTGGGCATACTCCTTTTTCGTTAGCATACGGATCGGAAGCAATGATCCCGGTTGAAACAGAGGTCCCTTCACACAGAAGAATCCATTTCAATCAAGCGGAAAATGAAAAGCTGCAACTTGAAGCGCTGGATCTCCTTGATGGAAAAAGAGATGAAGCTAACCTCAGAGTTGCAGCTCATCAGCAAAGGATAGCCAGACATTTCAATTCCAAAGTTCGTCAACGCAGCTTTGAAATTGGAGATCTAGTCCTGAAAAGAATTATGACCGCGACAAGTGTGTTTGGGCCAAATTGGGAAGGACCGTATGTAATAGGTCAGAAACTTCTTGACGGCACATTCAAGCTCACCACTGTTGATGGAGATCAAATTCCAAGGGCATGGAACAGCAATCACTTGCGTCCATACTTTACTTGAAAATTTTGTTGAAACATTGTAAAAAGAATTATGAATGTATGATTCTTGTAATTGAAAGCAAATGTGAAACTGATGCAAGTAAATAATGAAAGAATATAAAGTGGATGTAGGCCCGATTTCATGGCCGAACCACTATAAATCTTGTGTTCCTTATTATCATTATATGTTTGCTTTGTTTTCGATATAAAAATACATAAAATGTATTGCTGAAATGTCGATTTAAATTTTTGCAGACAATGGAAATAAAACTTGCGCATAATAAGACCGAGCGATTCTCACCATCATTCAACAAACAAATTTCAAGTCACAAAGACCCCGAATTCAAATCCTAGATAGGAAATACTTCAATTGAACGGCTAATGATTTCGATAGAAACGAGCCCTTGCTGATAAATTGAGATTGTTTGAACAAACAAACATCCAATTAGGAAGCTAGTGCCCGTTCTCACGAACTTGCCTGGCAATGAAGTACACTTCCTTGGATTAAACAAGCTACTTGCAGGAAAAGGGGAATGAAAACTTAAAAAAAAAAAAGAGAGAGGATCGCTGAAAAGGCATAAGCAAGTGAACAGAGGAACAACCAAAGCTACCATCTGCAGTGCAAGTCCTCTTCGGAGGATAAAAGACCTCTAATGGGTCATACGCCACAAAAAAGAAAGTTCTCTACTCAACAAAAAAGATTGGAGGAGTCATGACCCTCCAACCATGAGAGAGTAACTTCCAGGCGATGAAAACCCGCTCTGAGGCACATTTCACCAGGAGTTGAAGTGTTATGACCGCTCTTCGGGATTTCACTTCACCAGAGTTGAAATGCAAACAAAATAAAAGCCCTCTTCGGAGGCCCATTTCACCAGGAGTTGAAGTGTTATGACCGCTCTTCGGGATTTCACTTCACCAGAGTTGAAATGTAAACAAAATAAAAGCCTTCTTCGGAGGCCCATTTCACCAGGAGTTGAAGTGTTATGACCGCTCTTCGGGATTTCACTTCACCAGAGTTGAAATGTAAACAAAACAAAAGCCCTCTTCGGAGGCACATTTCGCCAGGAGTTGAAGTGTAGCAACCGCTCTTCGGAATTTCACTTCACCAAAGTTGAAATGCAAAAACAAAGACCTTCTTGAAAGCCCACGTTTCACCAAGATTGAAATAAAACTTCCAAGTGTTGAAACGTGAAAAGGCTTTCTTCGAAGGCACAACTCTTTGGGGGTACACGTTTCACCGAGATTGAAATAAAACTTCCAAGTGTTGAAACGTGAAAAATCCCTCCTTAGAGGTACAACCCCCTCCCGGGGACACAATCAAAAAAAAAAAAAAAAAAAAGAGACCTCTTTGGAAGCACACGTTTCACCGAGATTGAAATAAAACTTCCAAGCGTTGAAACGTGAAAAGGCTTTCTTCGAAGGCACAACTCTTTGGGGGTACACGTTTCACCGAGATTGAAATAAAACTTCCAAGTGTTGAAACGTGAAAAATCCCTCCTCAGAGGTACAATTTTGTATAAAAAAAATCCTCATCAAAAGCGTACTTTAACTTTCAAAGGAAGAGTAATTTGCCCACTATGGAGAATGATTGTAAAAAAAAAAAGAAAAGAAGTTAAAGTACCCTTCAGAGGTCCGCTTTACCACATAGAGGAATTCACTTGATAAAATATGCACGTAAGCAAACGAAAAAAGTGATTTCTTCGAACGACAAAGCGTAGAAACTTATACGAAGGGAGTTGTACTCTACAAAAATTTTCTTTAAAGAATAAAATAATTATTCTTTAACAAATAAGAGTGCAAGTCCCCTCAAAGTATAAAATATTGCAGCAAGCTTAAGGTATGGGGGCAACATGGTATAATAGTATAGCTGCATCAGTAAAGTAATACTCAAACAACATACCATAAGCCCGCTGCAATATCGTGTAAATAAACTTGTGCAAGAAATAAAATAAATAGTAAATGCATTCTCAAATTCAAACAGAAGTTTGTACAAACGAAGAATCATTTTATTCAATTATAATGCAGATACAGGTTCTCAAAATAAAAGCGGGGGCCGGTACCCGCACAACTCTCGGCCAGTTCATACAAAAGGCAAAAAGCTAAAATCTTCACTTCTTCTTCCCTCCTTTGGACCCTTTACTCGGTCGAATAACCAGCTTTTCAGGTCGGCCAGTGGGTATAAGGGAAGTAGGAGAGGCAGGTGTAACCGGTTCAACTTCCGGCTCCTCTTCAGTGGCGGCGATTTTCTTCCCCCTCCTCTTTGATGTCCCACGCTTCTCTCTCCTTTGTGAGGAAGACTCACTCCCCGGAGTGACAAGTTTTGATAGAACAATGTCGTCAGAGGGGCAGGGGCAGTAGGCTTTTCGGGAGTAGTGGAAGCATGTCTCTCACCATATCGGGCTCGTTTGCCTGAACCTTCAACTACGTGACCTTTTCCTCGGTCATCGTGAGATTTCCTTTTGTGAGAATCATCACCTCTCTGCGAAGAATCGTGATGCTCATCCCTATCCCTTCTGTCATAACGCTCTTCTGCATCCCTCCTTTCACGAGCCTTTCGAGCAGCCCTCTCTTCGTCAGACTCTCTATAGGAGGGAAAGTAACGCCGATAATCATATTGACCACGCCCCCCGTAGCGTTGGAAATCCTGATAATACGATCCGCCGCGTGTCATTGAAGAATCTGAAATAAGAAAAGATAAGCTTTAGAAATCTTTAAAGTATAAGAATATAAGTGCATAAATGTGCTGGAAAATCCTAAGTGTTGTGTGATGTGCAAGCTACACGCATTAAGCTACAAACCACTCTTTGGTGCAGAGGTGATGATAGCTTGGGTATGAGGAGTTGATGTTTGTGTTGGTGTTTGTCGAAGAAGAGACGTCGCCTCAATTACAGGAGAAATAGTTTTAGATACGTCATCTCTAAAAAGCTCCTGCGAAGTCACTATTATGTCGCTCAACCCCTCATAAACATCGTCACCATCATGCTTGGTGGGACTTGTTTTCTCAATTCCTACATCAGCTAATCCCCCGAGAGGCCGTGAAGGTTCTGCTTCTTCCTCGATCGGGGCAAGCACCGTCTTACTAGATGACCCCATAATGTCGGTAGGAGTGGAACACTTCACCAATGAAGCTTCAATATTAGACTCTTTTGATGTGAGTTGTTCGACAGTAACCGGGGCGTCAGGAGTTTTCATCGGAGAATCGGGAACTTCTGTTGGAACTTCATGAGCATGCGTAGAACGAGAAGCGTGTAGAAGCCCGTATTGGTGTAAAAATTCATCCTTCAGCAGAAATTTTATGCTCCTTTCTTCCGCAGCCACGGCACTCAACCTCTCAAAAACTTGTTTATGAATCGGATCTCTAGAAGGGAGAGGAAGTGCTGAAAAGAGCAAAGAATGAAGTTAGCAACTGAAAGTTCGGATCTCGAAAAAAGTTTCAAAAAACGAAAAAATGGAAACACTAGTCTTACTTCCTATTCTCCAGATGGCATAAAACCCTGGAGGACAGCGAGCAAAGAAAAACTGGTTCAAAAATCCATGAACACTTTCAGTGAGATCGGAAAGGAGCTTGCGGTTTCTAGCACTTCTCACAATAATGAGTGAAGGATGATCTTTACTCTTTGTAAACGAGCACAGATAACGAATTTCTTCAAAACTCGGTAGGCGATCAAGAGTTCTTCTAAACAAAACACACAACCCCATCAAGATGGCATAACCATTAGGATGAAGTTGAAATGGAGAGATTGTCAACCGGAGAAGAAGAGTTCGAAGGAAGTCATTAAAAGGAGGAATCGCCCCACTTAAGCACATGTGGCGGTTGACTGCAACAAAACCATAGGGAGGATTATCAGCAGTATCATTTGACCCAGGGAATAGGACATCATTTTCAGCAAAGCCAAATTGAGTGCGCAGCTGAATAAATGTTCTCAAAGATAGAATAGTCGAAGTTCTTTCCGGAGGATTCTCTATCGGAACTGTTGTCGGGAAAGTTTCTTCTTCTTGAGTTACCACTTCTTCTTCTCGATGGGAAGTCATTCTACATAAACAACTGGGTATTCAAACATGAAGGTGCACGTTTCCTAAAGTGTGTGAAGTGTTGTGTAGAATCAATCAAGCGGTAAACAAATATAACTGAAATAAAAACTAGCAAACATTTGTTAGTTATGAAATTCAGGGATTATTGTTTTAAGCCTAAATATGCAAGTAAGATGTTGGTGCAGACAAATCAGTTCAGATTGTTGATACTTTGTACTAATGCTTAACCCTAATTGATTGATTCACAAACATTTCATGCAATATAATTAAGTTGTTTGTTTTGTCTTGACTAATCTGACATCTGACGTGGGCAGTCAATGGCAGTATTTTCGCCTTGGTTCTCTTTGTTTGTTATTTTTAGCAGGTTAGCAGCTTATAAGTTAATGCGGCATAATACAAGGAGATTCAGGCAAGTTTAAAGTTCAAAAATTCAGACAATTTAGTTCTTTAGTTCAAGGCAAATGCTCAAAGTAGGCCCATGCTCCTAAATGATAACATGTCTGAAGCTCAAGTACTAACTCGGCTACGGTTTGAAATTCTTTTGCAAGATAAAGCTAAGTCGGTAGCAGGTCAAGGTCTAAATAGTTTAACTTGGCAACTCGTCCCCCTAGGTCGCAAGCTCTGGTTCAAAAGGCAGGAATTTCTCAAGTGTTAGCTCGGTCACGATTCAAGCTTTAAAGTGTAGATCGGTAAGCTTCTTTCTGGCATTATCTCGGCCACGGTTTAAAGCTTAGATCGGCAGAATGGTAGGTCGGTGGGTCTCACTCAAGCACTAACACGGTCATGATTTATGATTTGAATCGGCCAAAAGATGAGTCACCTAAAATCACTGGGTCGCGTCTAAACCAATACCTCACCCCACTCAACCCATTAGCCCGCTAACCGCTCCTCCACCAGCAAAAACCCCTATTCCATTCATACCATTACCTGCTGCCGAACCGTCCACTAAATCAGTTCGAAGTTATCATAAATTTGTCGCATGGTAATCTCAAACGATTAGCCTAAGACGACGAGCCACTTTCATTATTTCATCGAACTTTTAATCGAGCAACCTGAGTTTCATCAACGGCAAATATGATAGAATTCGTGATGAAGCATCATGCAAGGAGGCCGTTCGAATTCAAGCGATAAAGTTTGAGAACCGAAGGTAATCTACAATCAAGGGAGGAGTAGAATCACTTACGCAATGAATAGTAGGAATTACTGGTGATCAGGTAGGATGGAATCGCCTTAAAGAACTCAGGAGAATTTTAATGGCAGAATCGAAATTGAGTGAATGAATAAGTGACGAAGAAGGTTGAAGGAGGCCGGCTTATATTCTGAAGTGAAATGATACGGGTCATCATACACGAGTTAGCTGATAAGTCGTTCACGACTTACCGACCTAAGAGTGACCGAGTTAAAAGGTATCGAAGCACACGACTTAATCCCAAGGCGTATGCTTCGAGGGGCAAATGTTAACCCTGCCTCGGTTACGACTCAGTGGTCCAGTATGTGGAGATGGCGCCGACTCAGGACTTAAAGGGATAGCCGACCTAACTGATTAACAAGGTGGCCGACTTAAATCGATACCGACTTAACTGGTTAACGAGCATGCCGACCCAATGCCTTCACATAGATGCCGACCTAGTGCTTCAGAAGGAACTGTCCTAACGACTCAAGAAATAACAAAGGATCCGACTTAACATGGTGCCGACCTAACTGCCTAATGGAGTTGCCGACCTAACTGCTTAACAAAGGGTCCGACTTAACATGGTGCCGACCTAACTGCCTAATGAAGTTGCCGACCTAATTCGATCCGACTTAAGGACTTAACATGTTTACCAACCTAACTGAGTGGAACAAGTTCACGACTTACACTTGTGTCGTGACCGACTCATGGTCTGTGCTAGGATGTGCGCGACCTGGGCAAGGGAGTTAGTTCACGTTTAGCTCGTCAATTCATTAAATC